>JAXDDX010000041.1:565000-1765000 GCA_034670405.1 Hoplostethus atlanticus | reverse complement strand
ACTTTCAGGTGACTCAGAATTTGAAGGTCGTCCGCTGTTGAGGGTTTGACAATCGCAGGCGTGACATACAGCCAGAGTACGTCCGCGAATGTCTCTCGCTCTCTCTCAACAGTCAAGCCTCGAGACGGGCTCGCGCGCGCCGCGACACACTCGCACAACAACCCCCCGAATCAAATGCCTTCTCTTCTCCGGTGAACAAACCCAATCTATTTCTCATTCTGCTCTCATTGTTGACACTCTGTCATTGCGGGGCCTCGCTGCCTAGCAACAAAACCCAGGCAGACGTTTTTCCAATCTTCTGTCTGGGTGGCTCCGCCCCTTTCCATCCCTGGAGGAATGATTGAAAGGTCACTTCACTCCCCTCCTTGTCTGTCAGTGGAGAGATTGTCCCCTCTGAAAAACTCTGAAATGGAGGGAAACACAAAACACTCACTGACAAGTGGGCAGAGAGGCGGCGGCAGTGTGCTCTCTTCAGACTTCATGATCGAACCAGTGAAGGGGCGGGGGGGGGGGGGGCTGCCGTCCAGATCGATGTTGCCATGCTCTCTCTCATCTTGGGCTGAATACGACCCCCATCGAACTGCTCCATTGTTGTTTCCTCCTGAGATGAAAGGCCCCATGGAGAGCAGGTTGGTACTACTGCCAGTGACCGGTAGAATGAAGATCACAACTAAAAATCTCACTAGTTTGGAAAAAGAACGGAGTGACTCGTTGTGAATAAAAGCCAGGACATTTATGAGGCGGGATGAGGTGGAGCGGAAAGGTCATCAGCCCTCGTTCCGCTGTGCTGAAACGCCCCGCTGGACCATGTCTGCTGTAACCAATGAGGCGGGAATATGGAAGGTGATGGTCATCTGAGGCGGACGTGAAGGGGCGAGGAAACTGAGGCAGAGAGATACATATTTACTCAAACGGGGGAGCGAGATGATTGGACGATAGGAGATGCGATTTGACCAGTTTTCCAAATTGGAAAGGTATGAGAATCCCACCTGGAGAACATTTGTCATGAACTTGTGTGCCGTTACGGATCCTGCTTCGTTACTTTGCTGTAGACAGAATCTTTTTGTAGAGAAATCCTTTTGCCTGCCCCCCTCCAGGGAAGTCAGACGGTAGGGCCGGCTACAGAACAGCAGACCTGGAGAGATGGTAGGAATCCAGTCCAGTGTGGATCACCCCAGGGGGCTTGAACCTGGGCCATCCATTAGAAGAACATTCAGGTCTAACCACTAACCACCCTGCTGTCCTCGGGAGAAGTTCAAGAGAGGTGAAACGCCGGCCATTTTTCAACCTGGAGCCTGTTTCCCCATCATTTTCCATCAATTCAGACCGAAATTCTTGCCAGTTTGCCTGGGTGCACGGCTCTCCAATAGGGCCAATGGATATTCCAAAAAAATCAATCTAATCTTTTTCAACATATTGGCACTCACTCTGTCATAAGAACCTGAGAACCTTCACTGTTTTATTTTGCACTACTTTACACGGCGGAGGCACACAAGAAATTTCGTCCTGCCCTGTCAAGTGGTGAGGGCAGCAAGTGTGAAATCGCCACAGCCGGGCCGGCAATGAGTAAATAAGGAAGTGCTAAAGGGTGCTGAAGCGTTTGTTTTCGAGGGCAGCAGCAGCAGCCAGTCTGTTTGAAGGCTGTGGGTGTTTCTCTGTGTAATACTTTATATGTTATATGATATTATATTTAGACCTGAATGTTCTTCTAATGGATGGCCCAGGTTCAAGTCCCCCTGAGGTTGTTGCACACTGGCTTCCTACCATCTCCAGGTCTGCTGTGCTGTAGCTGACCCCTCCAATCTGACCTCCCCGGAGGGGTGGTGGGGAGGGCGGCAAAATAATTTCTCTACAGGGATACAATTGGAAGTCTCACATTGTTATTAGAATGAAGAACAAGACGGATACGGCCGCAGACAACCTTCAAAGCCGAGTCCTCCTCTGGAAACGCAGCGGAAGACTCTCATTAACATTCTTTACACACCTCTGAAGATACATTTGTTATCACAAGTGGAGGCACTCAGTAGGGAGATGGATTTCTCTCTGTGGCTCGTTTCGGAATATTTTAATCTTGCATCAATGTGGCAGCTCATTTCTGGCACAGCTAAACACTGAGCCGGTGCCAAACTATTGCATTGCATGTTAATACCGGGGAAGCGTTGCAGACAAGATTGTATTGACAGCGGTGGGCTTTTGACGTAAAATGATTGCAGCACAGGATAGGGGTGCATTTAGTGTGTGTGTGTGTGCGAAAGAGTGTGGGCAGTATCTCTACTCTGATTCCTAACAAGTGTGCTTCATAAATCTATCCCATTTCTACACTCCCAGTCTTATTATGCCCGTAAACCCTCACAGGCAGATACGCCCTCGTATAGAAAATTCACATTTGCCACAACCTGCCAATGCGAACAAAAAACAAATACGCCACGATTCCATCGAGAAGTCATCTCCAAGCGCACAAAAAGGATGATTGTTTCAATACTGATGAAGGGAGAGGATTGCCTTGGCCTTGTCAAAAAAAAAGCCAAAGCAGCAGAGAGGTCCAACTCAGCCTCTATTTGTGGTTACCACAAACGTCATCGCAAAGTACGCACAAGAAATTCAATTGCAGACCAGAGTCCGCTTTCAATATCCTGCCAAGTTGTGAGATATGGCCTACTGTTGAAGACATACTCTCCTAAAAACATCCAGTATCTGGATCAAATTACATGCATACCAAAAGCATTAATACAACCAGAGCTTACATGTAGTTTTTGAGGAATGGGTTTCAGATTTGTGCCAAATCAGTCGCTATGGTAACAAGAGCACATGCATGAGGGTTAACGGCCACTTTTGATAGGTGGACCTGTAATCGTACAGTTGAATGGTTTATGTTTGGTTGAAGACGGTTCTAGCAGGGGTAAACAAGAGTAATTTCATCACTGACGAGAGCCATCTAGACAGTTGCCCGTAACCCTCACAGGCAGATACGCCCTCATATAGAAAATTCACATCCACAACCTGCCGATGGAACCTCTGCAAACAAAAAACTAATATCCCACGATTCCATCGAGAAGTCGACTCCAAGCGCACAAAAAGGATGATTGTTTCGATACTGATGAAGGGAGAGGATTGCCTTGGCCTTGTCAGCACACACACAAGAACAAAAAGGTATTCTCATCTAGCGCCACAACAATACACTATATCTTCCCTGCAAGGCTGCAGTTATTGTAGCATCGAGGATGAAACCATCTCGCCGCCAGATGAGAGCCACCACGAGAAGGTCTCTCTCAGAACCGCCGCGAGAGAGATTGCCTTGTTCTCTGCCGCCTGTGCCTCAGCACCTCGCCGTCCCCCAAGCCTGTGACTCATTTCCTTTACAGAGGGTCTGAGTGGCTTCAGCCATACTTAGACCGCAGGGGAAGAGTGCGGCCACCGCCAGTGCCACCGTGCCAGCCCCTCTATTACCACCGAGAAAACAAACGCTTCAGCAGGCGGTTTGAAACCCAGACTCTGATGGAAACACCATGCACGGCTGCTCTTGGAAGATAAATTACTGGCATAGCCGACAATTCAATTCAAACTTTGTTATCGTAACGTTGTTACGTCATAACTTTGTTATTATCCAGTAAGTGTAAATGTAAAACACAATAACGACACATAATACAAGGTAAGACAGATATCAAGTGCAGTTCCCCTCTGGGCCAATCGGTAACAAATACGTCAGTTTTTTTTCGACCTGTCAATCAGTGTAGCACAATGCACAACATCCCCTAATTGAATCAAAATCTGATGGATCTGAGATGTCACGTGACACATGGACGAACAAACGCAAATGAACAACCGAACAAACAAATGATGTAGCGCCCCCCTCGGGCTGATCTGCGTAATTTTGAAAATGTTGGAATGCAGTTTCATCCGAATTCCATCAAGCGGTGCCCGAGGTATTGTCCATGACGGATGTATGAAGGAATGAACAAAGAAACACAGATGGAGTCCTCCCCCCCCCCGGTTTCATCAACAACAAAAACACGTAATGTAAAAAGCACAATAAAAGCACATAACAAATCTATACCACACAAGCAGCGTCTGATAAAACCAGATATTATTATGTACACTGCAAAAAATATCCCAACCAAGTCATTTAGTATTGAGTCTTAAAATCTTGTTTTCTAGAAACAAGTGAAAATATCTTGAAATAAGGAAATAAGACAGATGACTCGTCTAGTATCAAGATATTTTCACAAGGAAACAAGCAAAATAATCTCACCCCATTGAGATTTTGAATTTTGAAGATTGAGAATCTCACCCGAAAGATTTTAACACTCACTACTAGACTACATGACTTGTTTACATGGATATTTTTTGCAGTGTAATTGTAATAAAAATGCGCACATAAGTGTAAAAATTCAATGTTACACATGCACGAGACACTACATCTATTTCACGGGCAAGTTAAGCAGTGTAATTGCAGCGGGGGTAATGAGTCCCTGGTTCTTTCTACTACAATAACAGAGAACAGTTGGGTCTCTCACAGACATGTCTGCAGCCAACCAACAAAAAAAAAACTATGTTCCTGTTAAATGTGAGACAGACGAGGCTGTCGGAGCACTTTGAAAGCGTTTCCTCTGCGCTGCCACTCGAGCGTATACTCGTAGCGCTCAGACGGAACAGCTTGTACTATTGAGTGGTGCAATTTTCTCTCAAGGTTTGCACAAGCAATTCAAGCTGCTCCGGGCTCTGCAACGCCGCCGGTTATGGCAGATGAGGCTGCTGGAAAGTAGGCCTCCAAAGAGGACGAGGCAGTGCGGCGCTCTGACCCGTCACTATACATCTGCGGTGACATTTTAGACATTTAGCTGACGTCCTAGCCACAGACTTGCAAATTCGTGAGGAGGTAGGAGTCGGGTGTCTCGCTCGACACTTCCGCGGGACACATGGAGGAGGACGGACATGTCAGGGGATTGAGCTTTTCTCTCTAACTACTAGGCCGCCATGTGACATACCGGCCTGTGTAAAAAAGGCAGTGGGGAGGAGGGACAGCCCTGACACATCCTGTTCACAGTGTCCTTTGAATGCAATTTTCATGTCCTGGCAGGGGACTATTAAATACAAATCATCTTTGACTACATCATTGCACTGGAATGGAACGAAATGAAAGCTTCCTTCCATTTTCCAAGTCGCAGCTTGAAACAAAAAAAGTCAGTCGCTTCTTTTTCTTCCCCCCCCCCCCCCCCCCCCAATTTGCCTGAGGAGATTAGGCTCCAACAATCAGCATACCCAAAAAGCGTTTCACATCCATCTTGAGTGGAAAAAGGGCATGACCTGAACTTCATCATTCAATATCTTCGAAAATGCTGCTCAAGTGCATGAAAGCCGTGTCATTTTGCCGACAGAGGACTTAAAGCGACCCGCTCTCCTTTAAAAGTACTGCAATTTCTTCCCATTTTGTTCCCATTTTTCGATCATTTTGTAACAGTGGCTCACACTTTTTTCAAACGGCGGACGTCTCAATTTAGAAGAAGGTCTTCACAGCTTCTTCTGTTCTGCCCTAAATTTATCCTCGCAAGGGTTTTGCTCTTAGCACAGCCCTGCTTTACATCCATACAGTTAATAAAAACATTCACTGTAGGGAGCTGCCCGGTCGGTCCAGCCGTAATCACTGAGCGTCTTCCCTGGAGCAATCAGGGGTGAAGTGCCGAGCTCAAGGGCACCTTAATAGCAGTCGCTGAGGGAGCGAAGAGCATTACTTCTGAACTGGCAACCATCTGCTGGGGCTTCTCTAACCTCTTTTGATGATATTCCTCACATGTTTTATCTAAAGTTACAGTTGATTTTGATTTGATTTTTTTATGTGTAATATGCTTTGCAACCCTGTTTTTAAAGTGCCTTACAAAGATGATCCCTTTTTTCTGACATTGGCCGTTGGAGGTTAGAGGTTGGAGGTTGGACGCCTCCCCCCCGCTGGGACTGGCTAGCTCAGAGTGTAACACGATAGCCTGGCGTGGTTTGGGTGGGATTGAGCTGCAGCTGCACCGTGCGCCATGCCGCCTTAATCCACATAGCGATTGAATGATGAATGGCTATTTGAGGAGCGCATTTCCGAAACGTCACAAATCTCTTTTGTAAAAGAAAAAAAAATGCTTTGAAATAAATGTAATGTTACCTATAATCCTTTAAAATAGGTGGTTATTTTTTTTTGACATGTACAATCGACTGTATTGGGTTTTTTGCATCGTATGTCAGGTCCTGTTGTCCCTGCACCAATACCACCAAGACAAATCCCTGTACATTTATTGTTCTTGCCAAAAAAAAAAAAAGTGAAACAACATGACTCCTAGTCTTGGTTATTTTCTCTTCATTGACTCGTCTGAAACAGGAGTCACCTTACACAGCACCATGCTGTCAGTCACCAACATCTCAGCCGCTGCCTCTGGCCTGGCACCTGTTGTCTGAGACCAGAGAGAGCCAGAGGGGTTAACAGGCTTGGCTGTACGCCCCTCCAATCACAACCCTGATGAGGACATCTGATCCAGTGGTGGCCAACAGCTGCATCTTGTTGTCACGCTTTCAGACAGCCCCCACCCCCTCCTCCCCCACCGCTTATCCTGAATGCTCCACTGATGCAGAGGAATCTGCAATCAGAAACCAAGGGCCAAGGAGGAGAGTTGGAAGCTGAGAGGAGGAAGAAGCAGAGACCTCACCAAAGAGATGGAAACGTTTACTTCCATGCATTTTTGTGTTTGGTTTGTTTAGTTTCAGATCTTGAAAATAAAAGTGAGCGGTCATCCTCCATCCACTTGTCTGCTCTTCTATGGTGTTCATACCAGTTAAGAACAAAGAAATATCTGAATATGAGCATCAGTCCAGACTGGGGTTTGCCCTTGTTTCATTTTGTTATGCTAGGCTTTCCAAGCATGAGGAACTGCTGGTTTTCCAATGGCAACAGCTGTCTTTTTATACCCATAATCCCTTGCATTTCGGGATTGTTTTCAGCAGTAGATTCACTCTACTTCACTAAAGAAGGTTACCGTTGTTCTCACCTGCCCAAATTAATTTGAATAAACCGCCTCAAACATGCTGGGTGTGATCACACCCTTAGAAGATAGTGAAAAAACAAGCCTTCCTTTTGGTCTGCAAAAACAGATGTTAACTCAGACGTGCATCCTTTGGGTTCAGGAAATAGGGGCTGAGTGAGAGCAGAGGAGGAAGCAGCAGAGAGGTCCAACTCAGCCTCTATTTGTGGTTACCACAAACTGTCATCGCGAAGCACATCAAGAAATAAATAAATTGCAGACCAGTCCGCTCTCAATATCCTGCCAAGTTGTGAGATACGGTCTACTGTTGCAGACATACTCTCCTAAAAACATCCAGTATCTGGATCAAATTACATGCATACCAAAAGCGTTAAGATCCAGAGCTAAAATGTAGTTAAGTTTAGTTTTTGAGGAATGGGTTTCAGTGCCAAAGCAGTCTATGGTAACGAGGGCACATACAACAGGGTTAACGCCCACTTTTGGAAGGTGGACCAGTTATCGTACAGTTGAATGATCTTCTTAAACATAGATGATCTTTGGTTGAAGACTGTACTAGCAGGGGTAAATAAGAGTAATTTATCACTGACGAGCCTTCTAGACAGTTGACTTGCCACGGGAGAGAAGCCCCTTGAAGCTGTGTGCTGTTTTTGAACTCATGTAAGACTGATGTGAACACCCCGTAGTGTCTGAGGCATGCTGCTTCTAATTGATTCCACCCCGCAGATCTACCACCTGCCGCAGGCCTGCTGCTGTGACCTCCACTTGCAGTACAGTATTAAGTATAGCCTCATCAACCATTTCCTTAATTACTATGTAACATACAAAACGGCAATACTTCATGTCATATTTTGTTTCCAAATAACGATAAGATTAATCTCAGGATCAATATTTTGTAGCTTTGCTGTATCATGAATTTGATTTGCAGTGGTTTGTTTTTGGACAGTCGGGATAAAAATGTACCTTGTCCATAATCTCTCACTCTTTCACACACACACACACTATTGTGAAGACCTTGACTCAACTTCCCTCACCTTTCAATCCTTTTGGACACATCCACATGCACACAAATAAAAGTAGCCAAAGTCAAAACAATTCACATTTAATGCCCTGGGCTTTATTGTCTTATTTTAGTGAGAGTTCGGTCACATTTTCTTCGTTTTTTTTTTTTAGTCTTTTCAGCCTCCAGGTGGGACAAGTAAACCTCAAGGATATATCCTGCCATTGGACTGGGCATTCAGATTCTGACAAAGACAAGAAGCACTACTAAGTAGTGCTGCCTTTGTGCCTAACTCTTCATAGAAGAGAGTACATATAATTCCCCAAAGGAAGGCACCCAATACTTGTGGTTTTTGGCCTTGCAGCCGTCTGGAGATTATTTTTTCAAAGAAAAAAAGAAAAGAAAAAGAAAAGGGGGAAAGATGGACGAAAACAGCAGTTCTCCATGCCACCCCTCGTCTCATTAGAATTTTTTGTCAAAAACTGGAATGATGAAACACGTACAGCAATTACTGCCATTCACCTCCCTTATCACCTATGCATGAACAAGTAACAAAAGAATGAAGTCTTTCAATAAACGAATAGCTTACAATCAAGTTTACCACGAGAACAGGAGAAAATACAAAAATAACTCAATTTTGTTTTACAAAAAGTATGTGGGGTTAAAACAAAATAAATAAAAGGGGACTCCCGTTGCATGAAAATGAAGGAAAACCCCTATAAACAAAAAATTACAAAAGCAGCATTGATACTTATCAAAACCATTAACAAAAACAAAAACATCACAAATAAAATAGTGCTTTGAATCAGAAGCAGCAGAGGCTTCTGGGAAGAGACTTCATCCCTGTTTTGTTACTTGTGTTGGGACAATGGAAATGGAAGATCCCAGGAAGAGAGGTGTCCCCCTCCTCAGGAGAACCACAGCCAGCCAGCCACCCACCAACACCTCCTCCTCCTCCCCTGGCTCTCCTGGACTCTGAGTCTGTATGTCACCATTGATTTCACATGATCCACAGAGAGAAGCACAGGGACCCAAAAAAAAGGGGGGGGGACCTGCTTTGTGTTCACAATATACAAAAATACCCAGGAGTCCGTAGCTACCTAACATTTACTACAGCACAGGAACCAACAAAGGTACAGTGTACAAATAAAAAAACAAAACAAACTGAAAACAAAAGAAAAACTGTAAACACAGCACAATAAATAGATAAAAACAGCAGGCTCCGCACCATGCACATGATGTGATAAAACTCTTCTCTATACAACCCCCACATCTCTCACACGCTCCACAAGTTAATCGGCTTATTTTTTTCCTCTTTTGTTTGACTCCCAAGTGCAAAAAAAAAAATCAAAAAAAATCCAAAAAAAAAAAAAAAAAAAATCACAAATGGACAGCTCTGTATTCAAGTAACATATATACAAGGGGGATATTACAAATATGTAGTTACTGTACAGATACTAATTTTGCCATATTCATAATTTACAATGTCAATCTTTACTGTTAACAGTAACACAAAAAAAGTTTAAAAAGCATGAGATAATAATTGCAACTGAGTCGCCACAGTTACTGTGGAGACTCGCCATTCTGTCTGTCTGCGTCGGAGTCCAGCTGTCCCTTTTGCATTCCCGATGCTACGATGCACAGCACCTAAAGAGTGGACTCTTGAACGCACCGCTACTACGTCACCTCCATGGCCACTGTGTTGTCTGCTATACTGTTCAGAGCTGGCTTGTCTTGGTCGTGATTATCCCTGTGGAAGAGAGGGAAGGGAGTATTACGGATTCATATTGTGCACGGGGTTCCTACACATTTCGACTACAGGATAACACTTCAGCCTCAGGGCCTCTCAAGTCGTTTGCAGAGTGACACTGACTTTCCAGACATTCCCTGAACTTTCACATGATCATTTATCATTCCATGTAATCGGAAATTTTCTAAACATCCGCTGTAGGATTAGGGCTCCACTATTAATTGTAGGCAATTGATTGTGATTTTGTTTCCATGATTAATAATCATGTAATTCAGTGACATTGATTGAAGTGTTCGTTATATTTTCCTTGAAAGTCCCTATGCGTTATCGCAAGCGCTTCCATTACATCTGGGTCATTCCGTGTCAAATCACCCAAAATAAGACATTTTAAACCCGACCATCTCAGAATTTGATGAAACTTGGTGTACTTGTTGTTTGGGATCCCACAACACCAAATCTCGGACCAGTGGTTTGGGAGATACGGACCCCCAAAGTTTGAGATTTTGTGCAAAAAGGGGCATGTGTTGAACCCTCATATCTCAGGAACTACTGGGCCAATCTTCAATAAATTGGTAGTGTTGGAAAGGGAATTAGACAGATTAAAAAATTCACCTTGTGGATCACGTGACCTTGAGATGACCTTTCCTGAAATTTAATCTCCCGCATGTTAACTAAAACATAAAAGTTTCAGAGGTGTAATATTCTTTATTTAGCAGCAATAATTCAAGAACTTGATTCAAGTTCTTGAATCTTGAATCTAATTGGTCGATTCAAATTCATTCATAGTCCTTTCAATGGTAAAAGGGTGACAAAGTCAATATTTGCACACGCTCTTGGTAGGATTCTGACCGTTGAATTTCTCTTTTAGCTCCTCCAACACTTTCCTGAATAAAAGGTGGTCCGATTTTTCTGATGAGTCAAGGTTACTTTCAGGAGAATCAAGTGGGACATCATAGACTTGTTCAAGCTGTCGTTTCAATGTTACTGTAGCTGATGCTAGTTTTTGCTGTCCTTTCATTCATTTACTGGAAGATGCTAGTGAATGGAGTTTAACAGGAGTTTCACCTAAACTTGATAGGGTAGAATTCAAATCGAAGTCCTTTGCTGGGGAAACAACAACCGGAGGTTCGACTGGGATGTCATCATCAACCTCTCCCATACTCCCACCCATACTACAGCTCTCCTCTGCAGGGGCTTTGACCTTTGATTTCTGAAGGCTAATCACACAGTCACAGCACAATTTCTCTCCTGGCACTAGTGTCTTTGGAGGATTCACTAAGCCTTTGTAAGTGTCCATGCTAACAATTCGTAAAGATCTAGTGCGTGCTTTCTTGGGATGACGGTTAAAGGGATCACAACACTTTTTCCGCAATGTTGAAAACTTGGTTAAAAGTTCTTGTTCATGATGTGAACAGATGTTCCTGATGTCTCGTGTTTTGGCCCCACTTCGAAGAATAAGGAGTTCAACTTCTTCAGTTTTCCATACACTTCGCAAGGACTTCTTTCTGGTATGATGGTGTTGATGGCAAACATTTTCAGGAGAGTAAAAGCTGCAGTTAGCCCTTGAAGAAAAAAACAATATTTTTTAAGTATCAACCACCTCATTTAAAACCATTGGCAAGGCTATATGACATGATATAATGACCTAATATGTATTATGAGGAAAACATTGATACTTGCATATCAACATTTGCCATTGTGTCCAACTTTTCAAAGAAATGAAGAAACGTCGTTGTCTTAAATTTTTAAATGCCATGTGCTCAATGGGGATGGGGATTTCCCAGGGCTGCTTGAACTGAATACTGAAACGTGATTGGTCAGTTCTTTCACAATATAAGGCCCACTATGACGTAAGAATAGGCCTACAGAGTTTGTCTATGATGTAAAAATTGGTGCCCAGTTTTTTCTATGACGTGACAATCGGCACCCAGCGTTTGTCTCTGACATGACAATCACCACATTCCCATGTACAACGTTATAAGATATGGCATCACTAGACATGCCTGTGTAGAAATATGTGATGCCATTTGGTCATGAGAGGAATCTATGCATGTAGAAAATATACATTATAATGCATTTTATCAATCATATCTGTGGGTATGCATTTTTTGAATCTGTATTGCTGCTAAACAAAAAATATTACACCTCTGAAACTTCTGTATATTTTAGTTAACATGTGGGTGATTCAATTCCAGGAAAGGTCATCAAGGTCACGTGATCCACAAGGTCAATTTCAAGGTCATAGCAAAGGTCTATGATGTCCCACTTGATTCTCCTGAAAGTAACCTTGACTCATCAGAAAAATCGGACCTTCAGTTATTCAGGAAAGTGTTGGAGGAGCTAAGAGAAATTCAACGGTCAGAATCCTACCAAGAGCGTGTGCAAATATTGACTGTCACCCTTTTACCATTGAAAGGACTATGAATGAATTTGAATCGACCAATTACCAATTATTGCTGCTAAATAAAGAATATTACACCTCTGAAACTTTTATATGTTTTAGTTAACATGTGGGAGATGAAATTTCAGGAAAGGTCATCTCAAGGTCACGGGATCCACAAGGTGAATTTCAAGGTCATAGCAAAGGTCAAGAGGTCAACATACCCCAATATACTCGAATCTGAAAAATAATCTCTGTCAAATTCCCTTTCCAACACTACCAATTTATTGAAGATTGGCCCAGTAGTTCCTGAGATATGAGGGTTCAAAGGTTGGCGGCCATGCCCCTTTTTGCACAAAATCTCAAACTTTGGGGGTCCGTATCTCCCAAACCACTGGTCGGATTGGCCTAATATTTGAGATTTGGTGTTGTGGGAACCAAATCAACAAGAATAACAAATTTCATCAAAATCTGAGGTGGGTTTAACTCTTTGGGTGATTTGACCCGGAATAACCCATCTGACCAATCACAACTTTTACGTGGCCAGTCACGCAGCTCTGATGGGATAGAAACTTTACATAGACAATCACTGGAAATGATAGATAATGTTGGGCCAATCCATTCTTTTCCATTTTGCTCATCACTATCATTTGGAGATCGAGTACAAATTGATCGACTACTAAGTACAAATTGTGTGCAGTTTTCCTTAGGGTGGTAGCTGCGCCCCAAACAAAGTAGCAATTAGTTATTAGAATTTTGTAAATAAGGAACACAATAAGTAAGACTGTAAGAGTGAAAGCTAGACTTCATAGCTACTGTTGCTTTGAGAAATATCACAGTGAAAAGGTACAAATGTGCAATAAAATATTTTTGTTTGCTGAAACTGGGACAAATAATTGTCATTAATAATCATGACCACAATATTTAGCAAAATAGTCGGGATTATCACTTTTGCCATAATTGTGGCAAATGGCATAGCACAAGTTGATGCAAAACATCAAAAGTCCATGTCACACATGGAATACGTTGCATTTTTGGATTAACTTCTACAGCAAAAGCAGCAGGACAGCTGGGCAGACTGGAGAATAGACCAGCTTATTCTCTTATTTGCCATGTTACCAGCTACTTTTAAAACTCAGTTTAGTCATTATGTAGGATTTGTGCACATTTATCCCCTGTAAGCTAAGAAGGCTAGTTAATTTACCACATCTTTAACAATTCCAGACCACTGTTGACAAATCTGTTACATGTGCGGTTGCTGGGGTGTGCTTATTTCAGGCTGACCCCTGTGGATTCCCCAGTTTGTGTGAAACGTGACTGCTGAGGTCCATAACCATTTACGGAAAAAGCTGCACGCATGAGACTGGTTGCAGATTTAAATTGCACTTTCAGGCAGACAATTATCTCCTAATTACTATCGATAAAGGAGTGGTTTCCAAAACCCACATGGCTGCACGAGTGGAGCAGAGCCTCACCTTGAGCCGATGTCTATGGATGATGCTCCAGAGACTTTGGGCATCTGAAGGTTGGTGGTGGCGGCCAGCTTTAAGGCAGAGGGCGGCACGTTGCCGAGGGTCCGGGGGATGTGGCGGCCAGCCAGGCTAGTGGCTGACGGCACACTCAGACGGATGTTGTTCCCGATCAGGACCTGAGTGGTGGCGGGGGCGGCGTTGGCAGCGCTGCATCCCAAGAGCCCCAGCGCTGCAGCTGCGTGGGTGTTGGGGGTGGAGGAGAGGGACATGAGGGCGGCATTGGTGGAGGCAGGGGACAGAGTAGTCGAGTTGGAGGAGGGCTGGAGGAAGGTCGGGGCCGTGGTGGTGGTAGTGGGTGTTGACTGGTTGGGCTGGTGAAGGGAGGTGGTGCTGGAAAGGTGCAACCCCTTGAACACACCTGCTGAAGGGAGCAAACGGTTCATAAATGCAAGGCCTTGAAAGACCACCCTGTACAACAAGTGTCAACAAGTCCCAAATCAACATGACATTTTGGGGTCCATGGCCCTGGCCCAGTCATTACATTGGTAAAATAAGTGAAACTGCCAGTCTAGAGACTCACCTGTGCCCGTGAGGACCCCGTTGACTCCGCTTGCCAGCACCAGCTCCTCCTTGGACTTGAAGGCCAGCAGCTGGTCCGTGGTGACGAGGGCCGAAGCAGCAAACTGGGCGCTGGCCTGGTCCAACGTCTTGGACACCAGGCCCTGGATGGACGAGAGGGGGACAAAAATAAGTAACTTGGCACTAAAACGCTGAGGTCACCACTCAAATGTGTGGAACTACCGAGCTCAGCAGTTTTCATGCCAAATAGGAATGGAGTCAGTGGCGGTAATATCACTCATGGGAATGAGGATGTATCCCATTTCTCAAGGATGGGTGAACTGACCTTCAGCTGTAAACAATTTCCATACTGGGAAAAGTTTAGCTGATTAAGTTCATAACTGAATGTTCGAAAAAAGACAGGAGGCCTACAGACAATGAGACGGACTCCGAGAAACAGCCAAAATCTCTTCCCTCTCCCACACAAAAAGTCATCAGATCGATTGCCAATCTTTTCTGTTAAGAGTATATACTTCACAATCCAAGTTGTGTGTCATCCAATGAACCCAGCTTGAAATCAAAACCAAACTAATAGCAATTTGAGAACAGAACACCACCGCTGGCTACACTCCAGCTTCAAAATAAAAAAGGTGCATGGATTACTCTGAAATATTGTCTTCACTTGTTTATCTATTTAAATATCAGCAGAACATTACAGTAGGAACAACGACATGTTTTGGTTGTTTCTGCTTAGAAATAAGAATGTGTTGTGTACCTGTAACTGGCAGCAAGTCAGATTAACTTTGTTTTTTCCACTATTCCAGTCACCATCATAACAAATTCTGCAACTGCTTTATAGATACAATATCTGTATTGTGCCCAGGGTAAGACTGTCTACTCTTCCAAACACTTCTGTCAGGTAACCATCGTTTAGAGAATCTATTTCTTTCTGAAAATCTATAGTGAAGGTGTCTCGTTTGTGGTTCACAACTAAATAAACTGTCTCAAGTGTATATTGGGCCTGTTGAATTCCCTAGTAAACCAAGTCAAAGTAAAGCCTGTAGAGGGTAATATTTAGGTCATCAGTCATCATACCTTTACCTAACCATCTGTTTTTGAAAACTGACTGATTCATTTCATACAGGAAAAACATATCCAAAATGGATATACCACCTTTTGGAATCAAACCCTTAATTTCTTCCCCCATACTTTTCTTATACCGTTGTTGGAACCCCCGAAAAAATGACAACTTCAGGACAACTTTGGGATATCCTTTACAATTACAGCCAATTCTGATTTCTGACCTGTGGGTTGGTTGCAGATGCCGAGTCATTGGCCTGATGCTGCTGTTGGATCTGCTCCAGCTGCTGTTTCTGCATGAGGGCCAGCTGCTCCTGGTGCTGCTGGTACTGCTCTGCGGTAAACACTGAGGAAAGAGTAGTAACAGGAAAGACACATGGGTCAAAACCATGATTGGGACAGTTGGCTATGTGGTTCACTTGGTAGGAGACAGAGTTGTCATTATAAGAGGAGTCTGAATACTAGGTTTAATTTGATACTTTTACTAAATGTGTTTTGCAAGCTACGGGTGGGTGTTCATTTTTGGGAATCTCAATTTGATTTTGAGTCTGAGGGGTCACAGTTCGATTTAAAATCAATTCTTGATTCATTACGATTATCTACATTATGCCACTCCGTTTTTGATTGCAGTTTTTATTTGCCCACTTTACTACAGGAGGCAGGAAGAAATACATTACATGTCATCAAAAATGTAAACATTGAGTATATTGAATTCACAACCTCCTCTGTTTTCATGCACTGCACATCTGTTCCTGGGTTTGTAAGAGCCTTTGTGTGTTGAACTTCTCTCTCACACACACGCTTCTGAACACAACGCGTTTGTATGGGATGAACACTGCCACTGACTGTTATTTTTGTGCACAGGGTGAAGTACACAGCAGTTTACAGGTGACTACTATATCCAGTTTTGGCTTCACGTCCACACATTTGGCAACATCCGAGTAGCCAGGTGAGCGCGTAAGTCCGTCATATTAGAGCTCATTTCGCTCAGTTGTGTTTTGAAATCCAAAATGCATGCACACATCTGCCTTTAGACTTGTTGGGGAAGGTTTAACGCTGCATTCTCCATCACTGTAGAGCCAGTGGAGAGAGCAGGTTTGGTCAGGGGCTACCGTACGAACCAAAGCTGAACTATAAACACAACCAAAGAAGATAAGATAAAACCTAAAATAAAATAAACGCACTATTGGTCTATTGCTATAAAATAAACATTCACTTCGATCGATACTAGGATCAGACAAAATCAAATTGTAATGCATCGGAGATACTATTTTTTCTTTTTACCCAGCCCTACTGCAAGCTGAAATGGAATTTCAGCACCATCTCCAGAGGGCATAAATGTGTGGATTGCAATAGTTCAAAGAAGAAGGATGAGGCTATGTGTACTATGTGGCTGGACCACAGTCAGCACAAAAATCAAACAGCTGAAAACAGGGCAACGGCTTCTCAGTTGACCGTGTCTTGAACAGAATCCAAGCCCAACTAAACTGGTTGACAAAACTGGCGCCGGGAATAAAATATGGCAGTATTTTGCTTACCAAGCTGACAAAGACACCAGATATCTCAAAGCCTCTGAGCAAACACAGGCTACACAACTGTCCAGTCAAGGGTGGTAACCCAAGTAACTTAGCAAAGCATATGAGTGTTGTTTATAAGACAATGCACAGTTTGATTCAAGTTCTTGATACATTCATTTTGTCATTTGTTCTCATTGAGAGAATAATATTTATCAATGGATTTAGGTTACTGATAACCCTGAATTTATGGTGCTTATGGTTAAAAAGCAAGCAGTGTTTCTTCTGTGACTCATGCTGTTTTTGTTGTTTGCTGTGTTATAGTAGAAATATAATTTGTTTTTTTATTAAACTTGCCATTGGTATCACAGTCAAAACTCTGGTGACTTCACTTGTACATTTGCATTTTCGGCATTTGGCTGAGGCAGAGATACTGTGCCCTGACAACCAATGTAATAAATAAACCAATGTCCCTAAAGTGATCATGTATGAGAGAAAGATCCTAGAAATAAGAACCAGGGAGAAAGGGTAGGAAAGTTTTATGACAGATCCTATAAGCCACAACACTTGCCGTGCACATGGTTGCAAACATACATTCATTCATTCAGGGCTGCATAGTTCAGACCACCGCTGTAACAAATACACTTTTAACCTGCCTGCTTTATTGCTGTGAAAATATGATGCATGTATGAGGACTGGATTGTGTGGAATTCATCAACTTTGAGGTGGGAGGGCGGGATGTGTAATCTATCCTTGTCCTCCTAATCCACATGCTCCCTGGACACTTGTGGGGAAAGGAATATGCCTGACCTCAGTTTGTGCTCAAAAAACACAATGCTTTACTGTTTGGATTGTACAAACAGCTTCACTGCGGGGGGCAGTGGTAGCCTTAAGTAGGCTTGTGACCGAAAGGTCATGGGTTTGAATGCCCCAGAGTGGCAGGAAAATCTGGGTGAGCAAGGTTATTGAGTAATTCTCCCCCATTTTGCTCTGCAGCTACTGTCAAGTTACCCTTGAGCAAGGCACAAACCCCCCAACTTCTCCAGTAGAGCTGCTCAGTGGCCATCAGTAGAAGGCTGTGGTTGTACTGGGCAGCTCCCAGGTGTAAATGTTTGCCAGTATGAATGTTGAGCGAGTGTTACTGAAAAAGAGCATAAAGCGTTGAGCAAGAGTATTGCGACATCAAATTTAAGGGAAATGAAAAAACAAACTATGTAGAAATAATGTAGCTTTATCATTACTGACTAAGTGTACACGATACGCTGAGGAGGTCACCCCATTTGTAACTGCATGTTATAATTGCCTCACTTCAACTAGCAATAATCACATGGTTGTAAAATAGTCCACTAATGTTTCTGGGCTCATTGGCTTAGAATAGTGTGACAGACTTTGGTGCCTGAAAACATTTGAGACACTGGGCTTGCTAAATTAAATGTAAATAACAATGCATCTCCCCCTTGAGGCTATTAGGTCTACTTTGGGACAGATTATATAACACACTATGTGACCAAAACACGTAGAAAAGGAAGCACTCTCACATTACACCATGCTGACGGAAATGCTTTGTCATATTTGATGTGTTGTCTACTTGAATTTCGGTGGTGGGCGAAGTGTCAATGCACAATTTATATGACAATTTAACCAAGTATGAAAATAATAATACAGTCCCATACAACCAAGAAGCAGTTTGGCCATTAGCCAGTAGTTAGTCAGATCACTTGCCATAAGTTGTTTGTTCACCTGTGCGTCCCAAACCATGTAACCAAAAGGTATGGATCAAAATCAGTCAAAATGTACTGAAATCCATCCATAGGTCATGCATCACCCTAGGGGTGGGCGGTATAAACAGTACACCGGTAGAAATATGCACCACGGTATGGATTTGGCTATACCGTTTGTACCGGTAGACAATGGATTTTGACTAATACATAGAGCACGCGAGCGTCATTCCTTAGCATTGCCTGATGGAAAGCATTCCTAAGCCAATAAAAATACGTAGGTGGGTGTACTCTTCCCCTTTACGTACCAACAAATAGAATTACTGAATGATTACCATTAGCAGGATAAAACATATTTCTCACATATTTACTGTAAATAATGTAAATAGTATGTTTTAACATTTCTTCTATAAACTAATTCAAACTAAGCAACATGAACCACATTATTTAGTTACTTTAAACCAAACAGAGGCAGATGAAGAACTCGTTCAAAAGAAGGGGGAGGCTTGAGGGAGGCGCTGGAGTCGTGGGGATTAAGAGAAGAACGACAAGTTTGTATGACCAGACACCAATAAAAATGCTCTTAAAATATTCAACTTCAGTTCAGTGTGAAATTTGTCCTACTATACTAAAGGAATAACACATAAGCTAACTAATAGTTAATAAATAATAACCTAACTCCAGGCAATACTTACTATCCCAGAGTATTGTACTCTTTTTAAAGCATGTTCTATTGAAATTATGAAAATAATTATATACCGTGATATATATCGTTACTGTCCAAAATTCAAAATATACCGTGATATAAATTTTAGGACATACCGCCCAGCCCTACATCACCCCAAAAAAGAAAACACACACACTTTCCACTTCAACATCCCATCCATTCTCCAGGCCTTGGGTTATCTCAAACTTTCTGAGACGGTGACATTGACCACATTTTCCATCCATTTCCAGACCTGGGTAGGAACCCTAAGGCCGCTGCCAACAATGACTACTACATGGTAGCCATTGAGGCCACTACTAATCAGCTCAAGTCCCACTCTGAATTTTACCAAATACCTACAAAATACCAAGTTTGGTGCAGGCCAAGTTTCTGAACAGATTCATAGCTCGTCGTTCTTTTGGCATTCTACTTTTTCCCCCGACCCAATCCAGTATGGATTTAGTATTCAGCAAGCTCTCCTATACGACCACCAGCCCTGACTCAATCCTGCACCTCATGAATCTATTTATACAAGACCATTTCTAATTGACTCCCCCAAGCTGGGAGAGCAGGAATTAATGTATTCTAATAAGGAAAGTGGGTCTGAATGCAGAGGGTTCATTTGATTTACCAGCAGCATAGGGCCCCAGTCTGAAGCAGAGCAATCTACCTTTGAAATGCCTCATCAGAATGTGTTACACAGGCCTTGGCTAAACAACACTGGGCTGGCTTTTAAGTCAAATTTCCCCCCTCACCTTCATTGAACACGTGCAGGCATATACACACGCACACAATCAATGAAACAATGGCACCTCACATAATTTCATGCATGGAGAAACTTTCCAATTACACTCCTCCCCACACGCACACGCACACACACACACACACACACACACACACACACACACACACACACACACACACTCTATGAAGCCTATTAAATTCTCCAGTTCGGCTTTCACACCAAGAGCTAAAAAGCTAAGTTCTGAGAGAGCTGATGCTCTGATGGAGTCAAAGCAAGGCGCCTGTCATCTGGCTGAGCTCTGAAGGCACAATCTGGAGAACTGTAACCTCTCATACAAGGTGGCAAAGATATTAAAGACCATCCCATAACTCAAAGTTCCCAAGTTCGATCCCTGCAGCAGGCCAGGTTTTGGTGCAGTTTACTCAATCTCTGTTACTCCTAGTTTGGCTCGTTTGGGAAGGTGAGAACAATGCCATTCAAACTCCGGTGGCACCAAATAACTGCACCAAGACCTCTTCCAAGCAAACTGTGGTGCAGTTCATTGGGAGTGAGAACGTAATCCTTACCAACTACAGGAAATAACCCCAAAACACAAGGTTTTATGGGTAGAAGGAGACAGATGTTGACATCTGATAGCCAGCAGTTACTCATGCTTGTAAAGCCTGGCATAACAAAATGAACCAGGGCAAACAGGGGTCTCGACTGATGCTCATATTCAGCCATTTCTTCATGTTCTTAACTGGTATGAACATGTGAAAAGGTAAATTATGGCAATGCTAGGGTTGGATATCGTTTGAATTTTATCGATTCCGGTTCCGGTTCCGCTTATCGATTCCGGTTCTTATTGATTCCGAGTTTCGATTCCAATATGGTAAAAAAAAAGAGGTCAAATGTTTAGATAACAAAAATATCTTTATTCTTTTAACCGTTATTGATCATTAACAAAGTAAATACATACAATAAAAACGTATGATCCACAGACGTGCATTAAAAAAAAACTTAAATAAATAATAGATAAGGATTAATCTAGAGCAGTTAATTAAACTAGGGTAGACAAAAGGAAACTCACAGTCACAACTCCTCTCATTGCCAAAGAGAACGGTGTCCTCGCGGCTTGCTGTCCCTGGCTCTACTGGAGGCATGATTGGAGGTGCTTGCGAGGTGCTCGCGCTGGCTGACACACTCGCACTCGGAGACCGCAAGACATCAAACACGGTACATTCTTTCAAATCGATGCCGTGCTGCCTTAAATGTTTGGTCAGATTTGAGGTGCAACCTGCCTTGCAGCTAATAAATTTCCCACATCTACTGCACTTAGCCTTGTCGTCGCTTTCTTTTACAAAGTGAAGCCACACTTTTGACCGTTTACCGCGGTCCATCTATCGTATGATAGATGGACCGTTGCGTTGATGCGTGAAGTAGACAGGTCCTGGCAGATACATTTTTTTATTTTTAAAACTGGCAGGTAGCTGCCACGTCCTTGCAGACATATAGCCTTTGTTTGCAATAATAAAGATTTATATCTCTTTTAGGAACCGATAAGCAGAACCGAAATTCAACTTTTCAGCATTTTGGATTCGGTTCTAATTTGGAACCGAGTTTCGGTTCCCAACCCTAGGCAATGCTGAGCTAAAGTTATCCCCACTGCCCCCCACAATAGCTCTAACCTCGTGGAATGACAGGTTACAAAATGTCCAATAAACAAACTACTTGTGAGCCATGTATGTAAATAAACCTTTCCACTGCGGTTTGGACCAAAGAAAACAAAAGTGTAGGTGTGATCACACCCTAAAATGGCTAAAGTGTAAATTGAACCATCGTGCAGCATGCCAGAGGAGACCACTGACTCACCATTTACAGGGGCAGGTGCAGGGCCGGTGCGGTACTGGGAGCTGGCTCCTCCAGGCAGAGTCCGGGATAGTCCCGACGCCATCCGGCTAAATCCCCTAAATCCTCTGCGGGACAAGTCTCCTCCACCCAAGGGGTGATGGGATAGCGTCCGTGGTCTGAAGTGCCTCCAGCGGCAAGATTTAATGTTCAAAACAATCTGACTTAGGTCCATAGATGTCGGTGATGATGATGACAATGGTGATGAAGAAGAGGGAAGGTGGGAGGAGCTGGTTGGGTCCGAGGTATTGATTTCTGAGGTACTGCCGTTGGAGTTGCGGAGCGGAGAGCTTGGAGGTGGTGAGACGAGCGGTTCGGGCTCCGGGTCCGAGTCCAGGCTCTGAAAGACGCTGTCCAGGTCCGTGTGCGCTCTGTCCAGCAAGACCCTGCAGTACAATGAAGACAAGACAAAACATTACAGATACATCCACCACACAGAGTTGTTCAACAACACTCAGCACAAGTTAGTTAAGATGAAACGTTTAACGATCCCAAGGTCATGGCAGCAGTTAAAAAACACAACTAACATTTTCTGATGATTACAGATACAGCTTCTCCTGCACGCAAATGCCTATGTTCTCCATATGAGATACAGAGTGGCAACAGTTAAAGTCTGCAGGTGATATATTTGCACATACTAGGCCTATTATGTGCATGGTACAGTACCAACACCCTTCGGTTTCTCACTAGAATACTGTGCAGGTGTGAGCATTGCTTGCGTACCACTCGTGATTATAAATGTGCCTGCTAGCACCCTTTTAAAAAGGTGCGCCAGTACCAAATATAGTTGGAGGCCTTACCAACACTGATCTAGATACCCTGAAACAACTGCTCACATCACAATGCAAAAACATATAGTGCTAGCATGAGTATGGCATGGCGCACTGGAAAACGATGCTGAGCTCCACGTTTTCTAACATGATAAAGTATTATAGTCATAATTACACATCATCTTGACTGGAATACCGGCCTATACTAAAGTTGCAATCTCCCTCAGGATACCTGATACGTTGATTCCACACACAGAAAAAAGAACATTTCCAATCTCATGTGTGTCTATGAAACAGACACCGCATGACCCAGTTAATCTCCTCGACAACACCTGGCACCGAGGCAGCCGCTGGCCAACTATTCCAGTCAGAGAGCGCTTTATTCAATCTTCACTATAATTACTGATGATGTACCAGACAAAGGCGCAGTGCACATTCTGTTCTAATCTCAGTGGAAAAGACATTTTCCTCACTTGTCGACAGGCCGCAGAAGGTAAAGCCCAAAATGAACCTGTCACTTTACCGTTTTACAAGCAAACTACAATTTTGTAAAATTAAAGCTAGTTACCTGCCAAAGTGGCTGGTAGGGTAGACAGCCAGAGATAACATTTACCAACATTTGGCTGGATTTCCCACCCTACTCTGTGGGTATGGGCAGGCACCTCAAAATACTTTGTCAGAAGTTATTTTCTTGACTACATTGGTAGATTTTGGTCAGTGTCGAATATGAGGGCCTAGACTGACTGTGCGCTAGCCCAAACCTTGCTATAGGTTACAATTATTAATCATAAATGAATAATAACCAATAACATACCGGATCGCAAAGTTTTGAGAACCGTTCCACCCCTAGCATGAACTCACCTGCCCCCTCTGCCCACGCGGCGCCGTGCCAAGCCTATGCAGCGTCGTGGCATGGTCAGTGAGGTGAGACAGTAGCGGAAGCGCGGGTCGCCCAGCCCGCCCTCTGACGGGCTCACCCAGGGCCAGTTGCCACTCTGGTCCGGCCGAGACTGAGGAGATGGAAGGTGGAATAAGAAGAAGGAAAAATTTAAGATGAGTTAAAGGCAATAAATGGGGTGGGTCGGGGGGTATAGAGGGAGAAAACCGGGCAGGGTGATACCAGAAATTGAAATTGAGAAAGCGCACAAGGGAAGGAAATGAGGAGAGGAAAGGGGAGTCTCTGTTATTTCATTGATCTGACCAGTAGAGTGTGGAAGAGTAACAGTCAGGGCAGCCAGACCGGCCAGCCTGCTGTTGGCTCTATAAATAGAAGCATGGGAGAGTCACAGGGGGGCACTCACAGTGTAGTACTGACAGCCGGCCTTCCTCCTGAACGCATAGCAGCCATCTGGGTCATTCTCCTCCTCTGCCTCTGAGGAACCTGAATGGATCTACACGATGAAAACAACAGCCACGTAACAGAAGTAAACAAAGATTAGGACAGTAAACTTGGCCCTTTATCCACCTGCCAGAAGCAGCGATGGACTCCAAAAGCCACTATCACCACTTTACTAGCCAAATTTGTTTTTTTAGAATAGGACTTCTGAACAACAACTTGACATGTGTACCTGAGAGAAGGATTCTTCATCTGAGCTGGGGAAGTCGTACTGGTTGAGGTCCTTGGGATTGAACACCGAGGGCCCTGAATGTTGAGGCGCTGACAGAGGGGGGATCTTGGGTTTCTTTTCGTATTTCCTTTTGGTTCGGACCACCTCTGTCTTCTCCGGCTGGGAGGAAGGGAGGCCAACAGGGAGAAAGTGTTTATTCTGCAGCCTGGACCATCAAAAAGGTATTTCGAGATGCAAAACGTGTCCCTTGGAGTGTGTCTGGTGTTTGGGTCTGAGCACGTGTGAGTGAGTGTGGAAACAACAGTGAGTAAAGAGGCATTGATATGCAGACGGCAGCACGTGCCAGATGCCGCCGCCTAGCCAGATGGCTGCCCCCCACATCCACCCCTTCCCACCCCCGCCTCCCCGGTGGGCCGACCCCTCCCTGACTGAACACACTCCAACTCTGCAGGGATTAGTCAACTCCTATTCAGGCCTTAGCCCAAGGGGGCAAAGCCACAGAAAAGCACGGACTATACAATGAAGAAGTGGTGTGTCAAATCAATGGAAGGAATGAGGGCTATAGTGGTGGGGAGGAGAGGGGGGGGTAGAGTTACACCAAAAATGAGGATCTACAAACAATAGGGGAAAGTCAACCAGCTGGGAGAGAAAGAAGGGGAGGAAAGAAAGGGGGGGGGGAATAGTTGCCTTGCTGCAGGGGGGGGGGGTGAGGGATGGGGGTCACACTGGTGCTAATGAAGCTATAATGAGAGGTGGTGACACGGGAGTTCACGACTGTGCCGCTTAATGAAGCACAGCATTACTGAAGCATATGGAAACTCGGTCCAAAATGAAATGTTGTGAGTTCGAGGGAGTCAGCAAGTAAACTGACACATGACATAACTCTGATTAGCAGGCGTGAGCAGCGATGCCCAGCTGTCAGTTTCCTCGCTGAGGGCCAGCCAGGTGCCTGTCATATATTGACGGTTCATACTAAGTATATACAGATGCTTATTCTGATACCTCAATTTCAATACTTACTTTCTTTGTGAAATAAAAATACAATTCATGATATAGTACATTTTCTTTGTATCATATGTACATGGCCTTTTGTTTTCTAAACAGCATCAAACCATGTTCAAAGGATTTCCTTAAAAAAAAAAAAGATTATTTTTGATGCCTTCCAACTCCATATTAATACTAAAAATAGGTATGGTACTCATGGTACACTACACCTAGCTTCCATTTGGCCTTACTTTCTTGTAGTCCTTCATGTCCAAGTGGTCCTGGTGTCTGTACTGGTTGCTGCTAGACAGGGGAATGATGGGGATGGTGTAGACAGGCTTCACCAGAGCCCGCTGCGCCAATGCCTCTGCCATCACCTCACTGCCAAAGTCTGGCATCACATTCCTGACAGACAGAGCGAGAGAAAGATGGAGGCCGAAAAGGTAAGAGGTAGAGAAAGAAGGGGGGCTGCATTTTAGAAGTCATGGTGGCATCAGCACAATTAACATAATACCAGAAGATCAAGGCACGCATGTTGTATGGACATCAGAGTAACAGTACGTGCAAGGGGACAGTGCAGGTCATACAACTGACAGTGGACTATACATATCATGCAGTACACCTGGGTCTCTCTGCGGCAGCATAATATCATCAAGTGGACCACAGAAGCTATCAATCGAGAATAGCAGCCCAATCTTGGAGTGAAAACTGGCGGTGATGCGCAGGCAGAAACCAGGCCAGGATAACAGGAGGAAATTGAAATGTCACTACAAATCAAAAGCACTTCAAGGAGAGGGGTCCAATTTAAGCTCGAGCTGACAGCTACTTTCAGAGGAAATTCATTTCATTCGGATGTCATGTTTAGATGGATCGCAAGGGCCCCACTGGGGAAACAGAACAATTCAAAGTGGAGCTTGAAAATAAATAAATAAATAAATAACACAAACATATCGTTTGGTGTATTGCCTGCAGTCCGAGACTGAGTTTGTTGTGGGCACTGAAAAGTCAATGAGCTCATTTCCTCCTGAGCTTACAGCACAAATAAAGTGCACTCTAAATTGATAATGCATGCAAAACGGTGTACAGAATGATGCCCCCAATTAACACAAGCAGCAGAGCCTGACTCCATAAAAAATACATGGTTCTCTCTTTTATACTACTCATCAAGCAGACAAGTGTCCTAATGACCTCGGCTTGGGGTTTAGCCTTGACAAGTAAATATAAGCCTAATCAACCGTGTAGGTTAGCTACATAAGCTGCACAAAACCAGCTGCAGTAAAAGTACATTCAACTTCTCAACTTGGGGGAACGAGTCATTTACAGTGTATTTGGCCGTATCGTAACAATCACCCATGAGTCTTATCAAAACACATCCCAAGCCACGGCTGGAAGGACAGGAAGGACAGAGCAGTTGTGTAACAAAATCATACTCAACATCATCATACTCATAGCAGACAAGCAAGGAATATACTAGCATTTCAAACCCACAGAAACGAGGGGAAAAAGGCCTGCAGTAATAACTGTGACATAACTGACACAGGCTTCACCAACCACACTTGCTGCTAAATCTTTAAATTCACCAGGTACGTCTACTATTTTACCAACAAAGTTTTAAAAACAGAACAGAGCATCCACATGATGGCTGGTTATCTACCAAAGTGGCTGGTACCGATTTAACACACTGGTCTTTCTTACCTCTTCTCCACAATCTCCAGTGTGAGGTGCAGCAGCTCCCTCTTGCTCTTCTCCCTCCTCTTGATCATCTCCAGGATGGTGACTGCTCGGCTCAGGTCCCTGCGTAGCTTTAGCATCTTCTCATACGATGCCTCGTCATTCTTTCGGTTCTAAAAAAAATGAATGGAGATGCATCAGACACACAAAGCCCTCAGGGTTCCTTATTTTCAAATTCCTTTTTTCTAGACCTCTTTAAATTCAATTGAATTGCTGTTTTCACTGCATGGTTTTACACCTCTGATTATGGGCCAATAGTATTACTACTAGTCTATGTAGGGGTACAGACAGTTTCTGAGTGGGAAAGCAATCTGCAGTATATTTGAGAATTTCCAGACTTTTAACCAATCACTCAGGTTTTCTTTGTGTATTTCTCAAGTTAAAGATGCAGGAACAACAAAGCCATTTTCAGGTTTTTCCAGTCTTTCCTTGCAGGCTGTGCTAGGGAACCTGAGCACAATCTGTAAGCCCAGATCAGAAAGCTATATAAAAAAACAATTAGACTCATATGAGACCCAGCCTAATGTGATTAATCACTGCATAATGTGTGACACAAATGTGACTCTGAACTACTTTGACATTATGTCTGGATGGCAATTTCATTGTGATACCACTGATCCCAGAGGGTGGAATTAATCTTTCCATCTGCTTCCTTCCACATGGAGGTCAGAATGCAGTGTCAGACAAACTGCAGTGACCCTGGAGCGGGAGCAGTGTCTTGCCCAAGGACAGTTGAAGGACATTTTCTCTCACCACTAGGCCACCCTAATTTGCAATTCACAGGTAGGGTAGTATGGCTACTTCCACCCTCTTGTCCTTAATGTGGTCTTAGTTGTCTGCCTCCTCCTCCCAGCTGCAGACTCCTACCTTCCTGGTCTGCATCTTCTCCGTCCGTCGGCGGAAGGCCACATAAGGGTCGCTGGTGCTGGAGCCATCCCTCTTCTCCTGCTTGACGTTGGGGATGAGGCAGCCACCCTTGCAGATTTTCCTCTTGCGGCTCCAGTAGTCGAAGACCTCCTTGATCAGCTCGTCATCCTCCTTCAGCAGCAGCTTAGCCTCTTGAAGGCTGACAAGCTGTGGGGCAACAAGGGGAAGTAAACGTCAGTGTAAAACAATACAGGTTAATGTTTACATTTTTAGACATTTAGCTTCAGGACTGCCACACACTTATTAAAAGGTCTTGTTTCTTGAAATTCAAGGACTCAAAACTAGCATGTTTTGGGGACATGATAGTTAAAATTAGGACAATATGGTTTTTTTTTTAACTGCAGGGTTTTCCGAAGGATGTGGATTGTTGATCCTAAGAGAGCTAAACCATGCTGATGAATTTGGGTGCTATAATTTCATAAAACAAGAGTTACTTGAGCTGCCTAATGTCCGCCATAACCACCATGATATATTATACATAACCAGTTATGCTAATGGGGTAATTCATTAAGCTAAACAATGCATTGATAGGCAAATATTTCTTCTTTCTATTCCATCTTAAAAGTCTTCAAATAATACAGGCAGCATTAATATGAAATCCATATCTTAAAGCATTAAGGAGTTATAGGCCTATAGGCCTTATGCAGCAAGGTGTTCTATAGGGGGGACCTGTGGTGTACATATGACATTTCATGTATTGTTCTTGAGTTATTATGATCACAAGAACATGTCTACACACAGACACCTTGACAACATAATGCCTTGCATACCACGTACCATGATGGTGGGACATAAAAGTACTTTCAAGGACATACATTCATGTTCAAAACATTTCCAGAACTTGTTATTTTTTTTCAAGGCCTGCAGGAACCCTGGTTGATGCTCTCGCCTAAATCAACTTACGAGAGCAAGAATAGAATAAGCTTCAATTTCTAAATCATCAACATTACAGGCAACCAATAAGGAGTGCAATGGTCAGAGCCACAGATCCCTGAAAAATATTCCTGTCCCATGTATGATAGAGACGTGGTAAGTAAAGAAATAACAGCCAGGGAGAACAGGCAGAAAGATGTGTTTCAGCTACTGGACAACAAATACCAATATTCCCCCCCACAGAAGGTGACAAGTACCTGCTGCCCGCTGCCTTTCTCCAGTCGGTCTATCATCTCTTCAAACTGCAGGGCGGTAATTTCCATTTTCTTCTTCAGCTTATTCACAAACGTCTCGTCCTCCGAATCTAGGTCGTAGTCTGGCTGCTCTGTATCCAAACTGAAAGCTGGGAGACAGAGAAGAATTGGTTACTGGAGATGCAGACCCAGCTTGCAGAAATTCAAAAGGCATTGTCAGGACAGAACATCACTTCTAAAAACACTACTAGGACAGGCTGTGCTCTGCTCATGAATTCGATGAATTAATAATACTACTACTCCTAGAATCAGATAATTAAAGCGCTAATTCACTTCGGTAGAACATCTACACTTTTTTTTTTTACCATGCATAAGGCATAACTCCATGAATTCATCAACCTCCAAGATCAACTACCCAGGAAATCTGTAGTCATCTCTGACGTTTGGGCTGGACACAGGAAAAAAAACAAAACACCAGGGTCTGTATGAAAGCCATATAAATGAAATCACTGGAGATACTGGTGCTGTATGTCTTCTGTTATGCAGAAATCTGACAGAATCACTGAATCTAGGTTTAAAAGTTGTATTAAGGCATGAACGTGGAATACCAAGCAATTGCTCTATTTTGTCGGCGATAGAAACTAATCAAAATGTTTTACTATAATAAAACATTAACAGAAATGTATTTAACATTTGTGGCATACTGTGTGTGCAGATGAGAGTAGCCATCAATGGTAAAGGCATAGGAGCTTTCGTTTTCAAGTGCGAGAAACCGTTAAGAATTGGGCTGCAGGCACCTGCACAGCTATGCCAGTTTATTTACTATCAAACTTTACAGTTTTGTACAGGTGTATGCCAATGTCCACAGACAGCTTTTAGATGAAGCCTAATGTCATGTTTTGGGCTAGTTTTAAACATTTAAGCCCCATCACAATATCAGTGGTAAAAATGATCTAAAGATACGTGCTAACCTTGTTCATTTGGGGGTGTGCTACAAAAGTGAACATAATCTACCAAAGTGAAATACTGCCTGAAGGATGCAGGCACATGATACGTTCTTAACATTTGAGACTTCATTATGTAGACAGTCAATCTCAAGAATAGTCAATGGACCTAAAGGCACTGGGTATCATATTCTTTAACATATATGCTTTCTTTTTTTATCCTACACAACTATTGTTAACTTTCAATTGTGAGTGTTGCCAAACTACTTTATTTTATAGTTTATTTTCCAAGAAATAAATACACAATTTCTATTATCATTAAAACAGTACTGTGCTAGTGGTTTCTGTGGCTTTGAGCAATACAAACTTTTTCAGGGTGAATATCAGTATCCAGGGTGGGAACGCGATACAAGCCACTTGCTTGTAAATATTGGCTACAGCCTAGGTTTTCTACCCTTCTATCCACTTTGGCAGGTAACCAGCTATTGACTGGAGGCCCTTTCCCAATCGAAAATCTTATGGCTGGTAAAATAGTGAAAGTTGCTGCAGAATTTTGCAATCCATCAACTACCTGAGACCAGTGGACGAAAGAGGTTGTTTCCTACCCTGTCACTATCAGAGCACCACTATAATCAACATATTAACACCCAGCCAAGCCCTGAAGAATTTGGGATGGTATGCAGCCTTCTCTCGCCCCTTGCGCCACATTTAAACCTTTTGAGAAGAGGAGCAGATAGGCTGTAGTGTTCTGGAGAAAATGTCCCGACATTGGTCCTTTGAGTCTATAGGTAACTCCAAACACAGTGCCCTATAGTCTCCCTTCTTTCTCCTACTCTCACCAATAACGCCCCCAATCTGTAACACCCCATTGAGTTTGCTCAAACCCTTTCAGACAGCAGGACACCTATGGGATCACACAGCTGCTATCAGACACTGCAGGGGCTGCCACGATTACTTACACTAGCCTCACTCTCACACACACCCCTAGCCTGTGAGCTCTGCTTTCGGAGTATTAACACCCAACCGCAAACACGCACACATCTCACTCAATGAGCAGCACTAAAGACACTGAACCCAACAGACATGCCTGGTGCATCCAAATGACAACAACATAACCACGTGTACACAGACCAACAACACAGCTAAGAGGATAATTGTAACAGGACCGGCCTGCTACTCACGCTGTATGTGAATAAGCTGCTTTGGCATCTTGAAGTCCCCGGGGTAGAGGGACTCGTAGTACGCGATGTTGCTCTCTGCCTCGGGGACGGGGATGACCATGTTGTCCCGCTTCTCGCCGTACACCTGCTGCGCCGAGATGGCCCGCTGGAGATGGTGCTCCTGGAAGAGAGGAGGAACAACGGTTAAGATTCAAATGGATGAAAACTGTACTTCGCATGTGTGTAGTCATGAATATTGGGATTACAGATGAGATTATGAAATAACCATCTGACTTCTGACCCATCATACGAGACAGGCACACTATCCAATTATTTTTCCAAACGTTTCCAGACATGCTATGGCAGAGTCCCCAACCACCGGACCGCGGGCCACCTATTGCCGTGCAAACGCCGGCTGTGCAAACCCCAGAGCAAACAAATCCCGCAAACAATATTTGGCACTGTCCGTAGAGAGACAGAGGCAGGATTGGAGAGTCAACAGGCCACTATATTTGCATCAGAGCCCATAAAACGACCCGGTCTTGACGGCTGCTTTTCAGCACCGCCGCCTCTCTCTTGACCAGCGCACTTCCCCTCTGCCCAGGGCAGGTCAGCCGCGGAGCACCAACGCCACCAGTCTGACGCAATACTAGCTCCAATGCCGACCTGGCCAGCTCTTCCAGGTCTGCCCCCGGCTGCATCCTCCGGGAACAGGTCGGTCGCCGTTGCTGGTCACAGCTCTCTCCCACCTGCTCCATCCAGCCAACAGTCAACTCTCACTCTCAGTCTCCCCCCTCACAGACACACACAGGTTAAAAGGACCACTGCAATCAGCCTTAATTGGCCACAGCCAGTGCTGGACATAGGTAGATTATTCCCGTACTACATAGTTTTAACGTGGTATGCCTATTATAGATATGGACATAGGCCTTTCATGCATAGTTTGTACTGAGTGCATACCTCCATTGTCTGTCAACGTCGCGGCCCCTTTTTACCAGCAAAAATCGGAAACATTGTATCACAGCGGGTTAGGTTCTCCGGGATGGAGCCAAACCTTACCATGTCCAATCTTGAAACGGCCGTCGCTAGAAAAAACTGTTCCTGGTATAGGCTTGAATGGAACATGAAATATTGGATAGTAGGTGATTGTTATATTACAGGCTACTCCTATGTTTTTTTTATATAATTTTGAAGGAATGCAAAATACAATATAAGCAGTTTTAGTGTCAAATAATGTTTCTGTCATGACACCATGCTCCAGACTGGCCGGGCCGCGAAAATATTCCAAATATAAAACCTGGCCGCCTGTAACCGGCCTCAAAAAGGTTGGCGGCCCCTGTGCTAAGGAACCCTATCTTTTGTAGAGTGAGCTAACAACCAGCAATTTTATCTAAAGCAAATAACCACAGAGTAAGAACATGCTTACATACGTGTGAAACCACTTGTGCTTCTGTTTATAATTGAAGCTGTCGACGACCTTGATATCACACTTTACTCAACCGAGCCAAAAATGGGGCTGCTACGGCCAAGGCTCACTGGCCAAATCAAGCAATAATTACTTAATTGAAATAATCAGAGAAAACAATTGAAACCTTACATACAACAAAGCATAAAATATATATAGTATATTAATATATATCCCTTCCAAGTGCTCAGTCCACTGCGTGAATGATTCAGTCAAACCCTTAGGAGGGAAGGACTAAACATTACTTCTGGGCTAATTTATGTGGTTAGTAGCACAGGGCCCTGAGGTCAAACCACACAAGCCTCGGGCTCAGCACAATCAGGAGAATGGCATTTCGTGTTGGGCCAGATCCCATTACAATCCTATGTTCTCATTAGCGGTTTAGCAGTAATTAGCGCAATGATAAGGGCATGACAGAAAAGTGAAAGTGATAAAATACCAACGACGAGAAAAAAAAACACAAAAAAAAACACTGGCGAGATGCAAATGACTTCTTTGAACCGTTGACATAAACAAATCTAAGAGGCGTACGGACACACCTCACCTCATGACAAACAAAAAGAAACAAGCAGCTCTTTTACAGGTCAGTGTTAGGCCTGGTAGAGGCGTGATAGAAAATTACAAAGGCTGCACAATCAAATGAGTGCATAATTTGGTAGCAAAAGAAAACAGGACAGAGTTGCCATTGCCACATATCCTCCTAAATTCGTAGTAGTTGGAGATTTACTAATGAGCACATATCATCCCTCCTAGCGCTCTCTCTCAGCCTTTCCTGTCTCTCTCTCTCTACTGGTATTTGCCCAAAAAAACAATCTTAAAAACAAACAAGAAATGTATTCTTAACTGAGACCACATGGGGTTTGTGCACTCATGTAACTTGTCATACACCGCCTCAAATCATCCCCTGCGAGCCCCGGCAGGCAACCGCATTCTCCCTGACATGCTGATGAACTCTGGGCTCTGTCAGTTAAGGAACATGCATAAGGAACCAATTAGACCCAAACCTGGACCAGACCTGCTTTTGTATGCTTCTCTGGAGGATGTTAGTTTGGCAGCCTGCAGCCAACTACCCTGAGCCGACTCTGACCTAAAGATATCCTGATCTTTCACAGCTGTGAGACTCAGGACCATGGTTCACAGCCCGGGATTTCCTCTGCTTAGGAATTGGGAGAATGGGGATAAAAGGGCTTTAGTGAAAGGCACATAGGAATGAGGAAACAAGGTTATTCTAGGAGCCCTTGCAACTGTCAGTTTTAATCACAATGCAAATTTGACAGGGCTAGTCGCTGTAGTACATCTGTCATTGAAAAAAAAGCCCTATACATTTATAGTCCGTATTGTCTGTTAATGTTGAAACATTTTGAGTTGTCTTTTGTTTTATTGATTGTGCACGGGGCTCTTGCTTTCTCATGAAAGCCTTAAAAAATGACTGAAGGGGTGGGGGTTGAAGGACACAGAGGACATGCGGCTGTTAATGAACACGCAGCAGGGATACAAACTGCAACCTCTTATTCATGGGATAGTTTCTAACCACACTGCCACTCGATCGCCCTGTAAAACACAAATAAGTCAACCCCTCCACCCCCTTATTCTCTCTACACAGAATGCTTTGGGACTCTTCTCTGGACCTCACAGTGGTAGTGCTGCTTTCCGTCATGGCCACAGATTGAGCTGAGACAAATGGAAATCTATTTTTCACACCACCAAGCGTTCCTTCCATTAAATGTTCCCTAGAAAAATAGATTACTCCAATAAAAGTTGCCATAGCAACAAAAATGTGGCCTCCAGCAGGGGTTTCAGCTCATGCCGACTGGAGGAAGGCGATGTAGTCTTGAGCAAGGCAGTCAAGCTCAGTCAGTGAGGAGATACAGCCTAGATCTAGAAAGGCTTTAAGTGCAATACAGTACAACCAAACGGTTAGGTTAGCTCTACAGTCCCATTTTAGTAACAAAAGTCAGGCAAAAGTCATCAATGTTCGACACCAGTGGTATCCAATCATATGCCATGCAGGTTTTGCTTCCAACCAATCAGTACACCAGGTGATGTCACTAATCAGTGCTCCCTCTCTACTTGAAGTATGCCAATCAGTGAAATCACCTGCTGTGGTGTTTGGGTGGAAGGAAAACCTGCAGACTCTTGACCCTCCGTGGCACATGATTGGACACCATTGTTCTACACCAAACATCGAACAAGTAATGAATGTTGCCCTTCATCATCAGCGCGAAACACCCAACTGACACAAAAGTAGGAAAAACATGCAACACACTGCTGTTGTGTTCATGTGGTCATTTGGGTATGTAATGAGTTTTGTGATCCTTGAAACCTTTAAACATCCATCATATAATTTTAAAATGTCAAGGAGGAAATTAACATTTTTAGTTTGTTACTGAAGAATCTGTTTTTTGCAGACATGTTTTCATCCGACATCTACGCTATGCATGTCACCGATCTAGCCGCTCTGATATTGGGACCACATGTAGCGGCTGGCTGGACGGTGCATTCACGGGCCAGCATGTGGTCACTCAGCCAGCTTGGTACAGCTACAGTGCATTCTCGGTGGACAAGATGTGGGTCAGGGAGCTAAGCCATGCATAGCCCTGTAGTAAACTGTCCTCTTTATCTCTTCTGTCACTCTGTTATGTAATGCTGCTGTGTGTATGTGTACAGTAGGTGGGGGAGGGCTGGCAGGAGGGCAGGGAGGGAAAGATTTCTGCTGACTTCACAGTGCTGTCTGTGCTCTCCTTGTGTTTGTGTCTGCTGAGGCATCTCGGGCTCTCATGCTGATGCTCTGATGAGGTGACTAATGAGAAATTAGAGCAGGCCAGGATGGGAAATTAAAACTAGCCAATATACTAGCCATTATATGTCTGTCCACTTTCCTAGTCACTTGGACAAGTAACCAGCCAACAACTAACAACAGCATGAATGTCAGTGATCTAGCAACTCTCATACTGAGACCCTGTTCTGTTCTACAACTCAGATTTGACTGGTAAAAACAGTAAATGTGTAACCATAAACCAGTGTGGTCAGTGGACGGAAAGGTGTTATCTGTCGACAGGCACAATGTAAATCATTTCTAAATTTAAACAGGATTTGAATGTGAGCAACATTAACTGACCTGCTATACACAGGAGGAACAACAACTCAGCAGCAGCCTGCAAGTTGAACCAAAATGCACCCGTTTAACAGAAGTACAGATCCTTATTTTGATCGCTGGTCATGCAATTCTCAACACAATAAGATACTTGACAATCTCAACATTACCCAAGAACAAGCTGATCAGAAATGTACTTGTAATCATAGAGGTAATGCAGACAGTATCATTTTACACACCCATAGAGTATGTTTAGGGTCCAGTAAAGCCTGAACCAGGAAGTAGTTAACAACTGTAACAATCTGTTTCATGACCATAACCTTACAGCAATCAAAGCATGAGACTGGAATAGGATGACAGATTATTGTGCCCTCATCACTCAATGAGAGTTACATATATGCAATTGGTGGATGCTTATGTCCAAAGGACTTTTCAGTACTATGGAGTGCATACACTTTAAATCTGGATGAGTGGAGTCAGACCTCTTGTGGTGTGTATCCACTCAGCTGGTACAAGCCCACTCCAGCTGTTATGCTGAAAACATGCATGAGGCTACCTCTCAAATTACCGAATCACACTAATGCCAAAACATGGCACAGTATATCTAGCTTAAATACCACTGGGCAACACTAAACGTGCATGGGAGGGGAGGCACAACAATATTTAGCCTTCTCTGCCAAAGAAGCAACGGCAAGTACACAGTACACATGGCTGTCCTGAAGCTGTCAACTCGCAGCATCCTAGCTGTCAGCCCGTGCTGGGGCTCAGTGTCTCCCCCTGGCATTTGTTCACGGCAAGTACACCACGTTCAAGGCCCATCCCCAGTTGCCTTTACCAAAGAGAAAGTCAACAAAATGGTGGAAGAGATACAAGTCACGTGATTTCTTTGTGCTTTCGGGGACAATTTCAATTGATACAAATGGACAAAACACGGTTTATGAATCAAATATCAAACCACTGCATCCTTACAATAACATTAAGGGTACAACGGAGTCGTAATATGAAGTATTCATCGAGATCCGTCGTGTGCACGACAAAGTAGATATGGCGGCCATTTTGCACAAGCTTGCGCAGGCAAGATAGTGGCGCCCCTCAATATGAAAAGCATTGCCATAGAGATCCAGCAGCAGCCCTGCAGCAATAAAACATACCGATTCCTCCTCTTTTTCCATCCCGGTTGGCATTTGCGGTACTGCCCGGTTGATAGAGGCATATTCGTGCAGGTCAGGCAAATCCTCGCAGCGGAAGACGGGTAGAGGCTTACTAGCGTCCAGCGCCCGTGCCCGAAACGATAATTTGCTCATTTTTATAATATAAGATGCAGCATAAATCTATTCGATCTGCTAAAAATAACAGCAGGTCTGCTTCGAGTTCTCATGGATGAATCTGTGACGGTCTCTGAGAGTCAGTCAATCGATTGAGGGCAGGCTTGGGTCTGTAGCAGCGCGAACAGAGCCGGGCAGGCCCGGGTCTCGATCGCTCTCTGTCGGTCTCTTTTTTCCCTGGGCTCCGCTGTTCCTCCCCGGTTCAATACGCCATGGCCAACATGGCGGACATTACAAACTCTTGCAGCTCTCCGTTCGCTCCTAGCGGCCCAACCCCCTCGATCACACAAACAGCCATTCCCACGCAGTTTCGCACGCGTGCGCGCTCGCGAAGCCCTTGAGGTACTGAGAGGGGAGGGAGGGAGGTACATAGACGGCGGGGGCAAGATGCTGATGGGGGTATGTGAACTTCCTATGCTCGGGATGTATTCATCCTGTGATACGCCAAGCTGATGCTGACGTAGAAAACGTCTTTATTTTGTAAAAATTAAAAAACAATGTGGCAATGGAAAAATAAAAACTGAACGCCTGACCGTCGCACCAGAGAGATAATTTGTAGCTTCTATTACCATTCAATCACCACAATCACAAACACCATTTAGATATTGGCTATGTGAGACCGTGTCTTACCTTACCAGGATACTCACTGAATTTCAACTTCTGATGTTTGAATTAATGTGTAAAAGAATATGCCGCTGTCCTGCCAATTAGACTCGATTGTTTGCAAATATCGCCACCATGTGGCACAAACAAGGTTCAACTTTTGATCAGTGGATCGCTTCAACTTTTCTGTCATGTTTATATACTAGTTGAATAAATACAAAACGTTTAGACAAAACCTGTATATACCTATAGGCTGAATATTTGGGATGTGTCATTTATCAATTAGTACTTAATCATGATTAAGCATAATTGCTCTTTTACTAGTAATACTGCCACAGACATGAAAACAAAACCACTATATAGGAAACAGAAACCACTAAACATAAACTCAGTATCCACTTCATTAGTCACACTTCAATAGTAATGAGTCGGATACCAAACAAGGACACAAAAATCTCTATCCTCTATACATCAATTAGTAATGGGTAATAATATCAACATGTAATTATAAATAGAGAATGCATGCTTTGTCACATGGCCCATTATCCTGGTGGAAGTGACAGGTAGACTGTGGCCATGAACCGATGCACCTGGTCAGCAACAACTTCCGGGTTCGCTGTGGTGTTCAAACAATGCTTAATTGGTACTAATGTGTGCCAATAACCCCCCACCCCCAATGCCCATTACACCACCATCAGCCTGTACAGGCTTTCAACAGTACAGTACTGTTGACCAGTTAAGATGGTGGTAAGATTCATGGTTCAATGGAAAATGTTTTTTGAACCACCATGTCTGGCACCAATGATTATACCATGCTCAAAGTTACAAGTCTTGTCCATTTTTAACATTTAGTTGAACAGTAACTGAACCTCCCACCTCCGTCTGCATGCTTTATACTAATGCTTGATTTATATGTGACTAAATGCCTGGAGGAGCGAGCTGTTTGTGGAAACTGGGAGGTGTACCTAATGAAGTGGATACTTCCTTCTACGAAGGCTTGACATCACCATTGGCCCATACAGACACAATGAGCTGCACACGACAGCGTCTTTTCATATTTAAGCTCTGTGCTCATTTCTTTAGGTGTAAAATGGTAAACGCCTGATGATTATATAAAGTGTAGACACTAAGCATCAACAAGAAGGTAAATAGAAACTTAGACAAGACACATTTCCTTCTCGCAGGACTACAGCCAGCCTGATATTGGACATTTCATAATCTAAGGCTTTACAACTAACTGTCTTTGTCTCAGTTTTCTCATCATGTAGACACACTACACCCGTCTATACACATACAATACCTTGTGCACATTAGGTAAGAGAGCTCCAGTATAAGTCTAGACCTCTAAAGAATGCATCATCAGCACATATTGTGTTAATGACCTCATATACTTTGTAAATACCTCATATCACCATCTATAGCTAGACTGAGGCCAGGTTCTCCCACATAGACAGGCTACAGATTTATTTTTTTATACCAATAGCCTTATAGTAGTATTATTATAGTAGTACAAGCCTGGTTGGCCCCAGTGGGACTCCAAGTCCTAACATTGACAGTGTTAGTGCCATGCTCTACCATCTGAGCTATACAGGGTCACACAATGTCTACATAATACATATTGTAATGTGATGCCTGAATAGAATGAGCAAGATAAGAAAAGCAAATAACCTGCAAGGGTGTTTGAGAATTCCTGTCATGAGCAGACGTGAATGATACAGATGTAGTAGGCTTATTCGATATTCATCATCCATTTGGGAGCAATAGGCTTACGATTGCAGAGCACTGTGGAGGCCTGAAAGAGAGTGACAAAAATAAAGTAAAATAAAAACCCTCCTAAAGATGATATGGGATTACCTGTTCATTCCAAATACATTCTTATTGAAGTCTAACCTGTACAGACAATGTGTTATCAGCCTCAAATATTCACTATGTCTCTCAGTATTTTTCTCTCCCCAAGGAGCCCATTAAATGCTCTTAAAGTGAAATATGTAGGAGCATAGTTGAGAAAATTGGAGCGAGACCTGTGACAATAATCGAAAATACACATCCACGCAGTCTAAAGTTACACATGTGTTCATTTCTAGACAGCTTGAATTTACTTTAGGAGCACAATGCTACATAGTGTACAGTAGTGAAGTTGTTTTTGCTACACCATAAGGTGCACATTAGAGCAAAACCATATATGGAGTAGTATGGCATAAATAGAGCAAGACACGACAAAACTGCGGAGGCTGAAATGGTGTAGGAAAACGTAGACACCTAGCATCCGCAACTACGATGCAAATTACAGAGCTGGTTTTAGGCCGTTTATAAGTGGTTTCGAGTCGTAAGATCACAGCTGTGTTTGCACAGGGAACAGCGCCACCGACGCTAGCTGACAGACTGGCTAGGCTACTAACGTTAGCTATCTAGCTTAGCTCAGTTACCCTGACCCTGCGCCATTAACCAGCTGGCTAACAGTTTTCGGACAGACGGCCAATAGTTTAATTTTGACTAGTCACAAACTTATCCAAAATTAAATGGTGTCAATTTCGACTCCCGCGGTATAAATAGCTGGAATGGAGTTGCAACTTACCTGCTGCTAGCAAAGCCACAGGGGAGGATGATGATGATGGCAGTTCTTCTCCTGGTTGTCATGCTAGCCATTGCTAACGTTGGTTAGCACCCTTCAGGACGCCTCCGAGGAAAATGCTTTTCGATTTTGATCTTTAAAAGTATGATAAACTCACTCGGAGAGCTTGTTGGAAAACATACAGAGTTTGATCCAAAGTGATATCTTGTCTGAATGTAAACTTCGGTAGCTCGCAAACGTTACTTCGACCTAAAAACAAGCTTCAAACTGACCACCAAGCCACTTTGCAGGCGTTTTGTGATTGGATAGTGAATGCCACCAATCACCTGTGGAGAGCTCGCGAAGATGAGCTCACTGATCCTCCCGCCCACCTAATACCAATACCAATACTAATACTAATACTTTACAATTTATGAATTCAAATTATTGCTACTGAAAAGAGCAATGATTTTTTTTACTAACCCTGGAAAATGTACACTTACGTATTTAAACGAACACAGAACAGACACAGAAAGGCTGCCACTTAGGGTGTGCTACTAATTTATTTAAGCCACTCTGGTCACACTGGTCAACGGGTGATCAACAGCTCCAATGCTATCCAAACACAATTGCAGTGTTTGTTATGTAACTGCCTCCAGTGCCCCCTCCCCCCCATGCCTGCCCCTTCACATAAGTCTTGTGGCAGGGCAGGGCTGTCTCCACTGGGATCGGCTGACGCTGTGATATTTGCAGCCCACATTTTTCATCAGACACAGATGAAAGCGTGTGCTGCATGGTGGTAGCATATGGAATCATTTTCTCTGATGCACCACCATCACCACCCACTGGCTGTTAAAGCTGCATGCATGCCTGCCCAATGACACTGGGAGTGGAGGAGGCTGGCATAGCCATGATTAATATTGCTTTACTCAACTCTCCCAGCAAGGTCATCAGCAGCCATCTGCAGGCAGTGAAAAACCCCTTAATATCCATCTAGATTCGAGCATCCCATTGTTCCTTTGTGCGTACACGATTCAGTCCAATGCACTGGCAAACTGCTAATGCGCTAGCCGTTCTTCTGACGTCCACTGTAAAGCTATGGGATGTACAGTATATTGTAATATAGCAAATCCGTAGTGTTCAGCTTACTGTATGACAAATTCAAAGGCAAATGATGGACTATGAAAGCACCATTGAGCATCAGAGGCTGGATTTCGTGTACTTGTCAAAAATAGTTTCTTCTATGACTAGGCACTATAATGAACTGTAAATAAAATAGGAAGCAGGATGACACTTTCCTCTCTACTCATCTAGAGGGCAGTGGAGACCCATCTAAAGGCCTGTGTCTCACCGGCTTCATAATGCATAAGGCAGAATGTTCACCTCACTATCTCTCGCCTTCTGAGACCCGAGAAACACAGCCGAACCAAGCGTCAGCATAAATATGAGATTTCCTTTACATATGGTCTACAAAATATTACATTCTACACATTTACCAATTGAGAAGTATAATAAGGCGAGGACATTAATTTTACATGCATTCCGCTGACAACTAACCTTTAAAAGCAGCAGTTTATGTAAGGAATTTGAGCATGTGTGCGTGCAGTGCATGCAGGGAAGGGCTGGAGACAGTCAGTCAGTCCAGAATAGTGATCTAATGATTTAGATCAAAGGAGAGTAAGCCAGACATCAACATCCATTTCCATCCTGCCAAACAAGTAGGACCCACTGCTGACAACAGTTCGGGTAAAGGATGTTATTTCATTGTGCTGCACAACAGGGATCCTGATTGCATAGAGGATCCGCTATCACTGTTCTTTATACTTTGGGTTGACAGTTGTTGTGATGGCACTCTTGTAGATTGGGTTGTCCCTCTGCAACATAGTAGAAGCAAAGCATCATCCTACATGCTTTAATCTTAGACAGTTATTTTGTACCACATTACTAAATTGCAGGCACTGGAGATCAAGCTTACTTCACCAATTTCCTAATGTTATTGTGTCATTGCTGTTAAACAGCTGTCTCAACATGTATGGATACAATGCTGAATGCATATTTGTGGAGTGATATATATATAATCTACTGTTTATTTTATGTCTCACACTGTTCCCTTGCACTCAATGTGTTTTCCGGTTGTCTCTGTATGTGTGCCGGTGTGTCTATTGTATTCCGGCGTTAGCTATCAATATCCTCCTGCGCCAATGTCACCAAGACACCGAGGCATTTATTGTCCTGACTGTGACTGACAGCCACTGACAGAAGGGTTTGTGTACGGTCAGGACTCACCTTATTCCAGCGCCTCTTCTCCAGCTCTCTTTGGAAGCGGGCAAACTCCCTGCGGTCATGGATGCTGGTGAGTAGTTTCCATAGCAGCAAAAAAGCCACACCCAGCACCACAACAGAGGATGTTACCACTGCGGTAATCAGAACCACATTAGGACCTGATGGGCATTCTTGAGAGACAGAGCCAGCCAAGCCAAGTTTATTGGGAGCACAATGTATCTGGATTAATGTCAAAAATGTATTTCAGATGGCAGAATCAAGTTTTGTTGAATTAGTGTTACACACATTTAAAGCTGCACTAGGCAACTCCACATGTTGGCAGGCTCTTAATGGCAGTGAGAGGGAACTGTTTGAAAAATTCAGTACCCAGAAATCATGCACACAGCATGCTCATGTTTACCAGCCCAGCTGGTCTGTGATGTTTTATACCAAAGGATATAAAAGGGACGAGAGAGTCAAATGATCTAACATTGGTGAGTCCAGCTTTCTCTGGACGGAGCACTCGCTCGCTTGCTGCTGTTTGTATTGTGGTCTTCAGTTTTGTCACTTCCTGTGGCCGGAGAATTGTACATACCTGACACCAGAATTTCATTTGGTATAGGTATATAGGGCGAATACATGGTGCCTTTATTAGGGGGGATGTGATGCTCTTCTCTACTGCAGCCCCACTTTGATGTGTTTTCATATAAAAAAAATGTGCCTAGTGCAGCTTTAACTGATTAATTTATTGATTGGATCTTATGTGTTCTGAATAATATATGTTGGCACAGTCATTCAAAAATATAACCTCTGGCCTGTATACCTCGTTTGAGGGCTCCAAGAATGTGGACAGAGCCCTCTTTCTGTCCTGTCCTCAGCAGGAAGTGCACTCTGCAGCCCTCGGTGTCCAGTTCCATGCACCTGTGGAGACCTGTAGAGGGCGGCCCCATCGCTGGCACACCAACCTGCCCCACCAGGGTGAGGTTCAGGTGGGCACACCTCACCTCACACTCCCTCTGATTCAAACCCTGGGAGAAGGCCCTGCACAAGAGGCATTCCCTATGGAAAAAAAGTATTATTATTATAGTATTATCTATAATGCACAAGTATTCTGAATTATATATACTATATATTTATTTTATATATATGTATAGAAGTCTGACAGCTGATTGCGTGTCTAAATGTACAACTTGGCCCGGCTCAACAGAACTGAACATTTCTGTGTTTTCTGTGATGTTTTTGAGTGGGAACTGATCATTTCACCACAGAAACATCTGGTCAATTTAGTGTACAGACGACGTCAACTTGTTAGCTAGCTAACCATAGTATCTGGTCAGTTAGCTATCACTATCTTGTAAATACTTCTGCTAACTAGCTAACATATCTAGTAGAAGCTAGCATTAGTAGTGGTAATTGCTTTTCTAAATTAGCCTGCTGGCTAGTTAGCTAGCTAACAGTTTGTTCAGGTTAACTGAGCTGACTCTTCTCAAGTTAACCCTCGGTGTTTTGGAGTAGGGACTAGGACCGGAGGGGCAACGGCTAAACACAAGATAGTTTCCTGTGTCACGGTATCCTAAATTTACTTGGGGAAATCTAGGCAAGGAAAGTGAATGAGTAGCTAATGCTCTGCCCTCCCTCAACAGCTACCGATGAGCAATTCACCCCCTACATCCACACCGCAACAACCTTTTTCAGGTTTCTGTGTTTTTCTAGTCTGGTTGCAATTGTTCGTAGTACCTGTGCAAGGTGCAGATGCTAGGGCAGGAAGGGCAGAGGTCACACGTTGGGCCCTGGAAGCGGTGGTCCTGGCAGACGCAGGTGCCACAGCGGCAGATGCCTCTGCCAGCACATACCTGTCCATCCTGGGCCAGACAAGACTCCACGCTGAGAGGACACTCGCACGCTCGGCCGCTGAATCCCGGGAGGCATTCACACGCCCCACACACACACCTGCCCTGCCCTGGGATGGCAAAATAGATGTTAACATATGAGGAGATATTCACGGCTGTTATTTTACTAATATATGAATGTATGATGAACTTCAGCTGGTGTGGAAGTGGTCTTACCTATGCCTCCACATTGCAGTCCCTGGTACTGATCACAGTTGAAATCATTGCATTCACAGTACCGCCCGTAATTGGCGTGTTTGGGCTTTTTGCTGCTCTTATGACAAACACATTTCCCACAAACGCAGTCTCCTTGTCCACTGCACTGTTCTGATGCGTTGTCACGGCGACAGAGGTGCGCGTCGACTGCCTCGCCCGACGCCGCTTCACATTCGCACAGCGTTCCGACTCTCCCCGCTTTACACCTGTAACGCAGTGGATGTCTGCTGCGTGATTTCTTCATAAATAACCTGGAGTTAAGTTTATTAAAACAATGACATCGTGACATATTTCACCTGCATGCGCCGCACTCCAGAGTGCCGTTGCCATGGCTACATGAAGGACTGTGTGGGATCATGTCCTCTTGACATGAGCAGTCACATATGGGGCTCAGCAGGACCTCCACCTCTTCATTATAGCCTTGGGGCTTAATAATAACACGGGATGGCCTCTGTGAACTAGTCACGCACAGAGGTGCAGTAATGGTTATATTAAAGCTCACCTAGAAGAGAGGTGAAAATGCCTTGAGTACAATCATAACGCTCCACTAACGAGTAATCACAATCAACATTACTGTCAATTTACCTGCGAACGGCCACATGCTAACAGCGGCAACAACAAACAACGACGGCTGACGCACCTCGTCACCGACGGAGATGTTGGAGCACCTCCTCCCCTGCTCCCCGACCCTCCGCTTGTGGTCCTCGCAGTGTGACGCGTAGGAGATGTGAAAGCCCGGAGGCAGCTCGCTGTTCTCCATGACGACCTCGGAGGTCAGCGCCTGGGGTCAATAGCACAGTTAACCTCTTTAGCTGCAGACAGTGTCAGCAGGCTCGCACATATGAGGCTAATGACCTGTGTAGGAAGGGACTTTCCGCCTCACTTACGTTATATGCTTCGACTATTATTTGAAGGATGTTGTGGGAGTTATTGGAGAGCGTTCCGACGGCGCATTTCGGGAAGATACTCCTCAGGCCCTACCGGCAAACAATCATAGCAGCGAAACAATGTCACCCACGTCATAAATTAGTGGCGTAGCAGAGACAATCTCCATTCACGAAGCGAAAATACACAGCTTGCCTCTGCTGTACCTTGTACAAGTGTGCGACATCTTCGGTCACGGCGAATATGATCTGGATGTTCTTCTGTTTCAGCTTCTCGGCGACGTGAGCCACGGAAGGGTAGTCCTTAACAGAGAGAGTCAGGGGCAGATGCAACACGCAATGCATAACACTCAGGACAGACTACATGTGAAATCAGTATTTAAGCACTCTCTCCCTCTCCCTCCCCTTTATCTCTGTCCTCCCCTTTCCCTCCCATCGCACAACTCTGTCTGCCGCTCATTTCGTTCACTCTCCCTGGCAGACATTCCATTTCCTCCAACGAGATAAATAAATACCATTTAGAGAGAAGCCACACATCTCGCGCATCCATTTTCCCCGCCTTGGGTGGGCATTTATCCAAACAGAAATAGATTAATAGTGTCTCCATATTCACTACAACTGGCAAATGTCTGGACCCCTACCCCACCCTTGTGAACCTAAAGAGAGGCAAAGTGACCTAAAGGGACAAAGACACAGATGACAAAGACACAAAAGCTTTGATGCAAACAGGCACACACTCACACACAAGCACCCACACACACACACACACACACAAACACCCCCCGTCCATCCACACACAGAGACACAGTGAGATTAAGAGATGAAAGCCTCGGTTTGGATTACCCCACAACCACTCCAGCTGTTTCCCATCAGGGTGTGCCTGTCAGCATCCTCTTCACCTGGGGGAACTATGCTGTTGATTCTGACCTTTAAATCACTGTCTTTGACTCGTGTCTGCAGCAGCCTGGACCTCTATTTCACTGCTAGGATGTCTTGCAGGGAATCAATTGAACACGCACTGCAATATCTATTCCATAGGATAAACATCATCACTTTTCAGGGACCGATGCTGCCAAAGCAAACGGAGCCCAAAACACACTCCAGCCAATAATCCACGATTAATAATAAACCTGGGAATTTCCTCGGGTGTACGCGTTACTGTGCAAGTGGCACTTTCCGTCGTTGGGCAGGACGATGCCACCCAGCTTGCCATCTCCAGCGCAGTGGAAGCCGGCGTCCGTGGAGAACACCAGCAGGCGAGTCACGTTCCTCCAGCCTATCTGCTCCTGGAAGCGAAGATAGGGAGCCACGTATAACTTGTCTGTCAATAAAACTACCCGTTGACAGTGAATTAGGAAGCATGAAGTGTTTCTGACAGGCTTTGAGGAAAAAGAATCCCCTGTCTGCTTTTGTACATAATGATTTGAAAATGACCTTGGATGAGTTTGTGCTTTCATGCTCTTCGGGGCTCAAATCGAAATCACAATGCTGTTATTTGAGCATTTTCTTAACGAGGTACAAATGCGCCCTGAAACTTGTTATCGCAGTTCCCCACAAAATGCTCAGTAGTCCGAAAATACACCTCTCATCTATTGTCCACTTCCACTTCCTTCAACTCACGCCCCGCCGAAACCAAAACAACAATCGCTGTATTGCAGTCCTGCTCCCCCCGCCCCCCTGCTGTGCATCCTCACTTTACCTCACAGACAGCGGCCTGCATCAGGGCATCCAGCCCTCCCTCCGGCGAGTCCAGGTTGCCGGAGATCCGCTGCCCCCCCACCAGCTCTGTGAAGAGGCTTCCGTTGGCGGTGAGGCTCAGGACGTGGTGGTAGGTGAAGGGAGGGGAGCAGGGCCAGGGTTCGGTCCTCTTACACGGGTTCTGCAGCATGGCCTCCGCGGTGCTGATGTACGGCATCACCGTCTTGTCCACAAACGCGCCGAAGCCTGTTAGATCAGGGAATGAACGGCAGACAGGTTGATGATGAGGGCGGTGGTACAGCGTGAAGTTTTGAGGTGTGATGCTGTGAGCGCAGGGTGGGAACAGCTGGGAAAAATCTACCGTCGAGTTCAGCAAAGCACTTAATCCCCAATTGCTCCGGTTATGATTGAGATTATGATTGTAATGGGCAGCTCCCAGGTGGGTATTGATGAATGTAATGCAAGGGTATTGCTGAAAAAGAGCGTGTGTGTGTGTGTGCTCGGCAAACCTTCCTGGATAAATAAAGAAATTGAAAAATACGTTACTGGAAATCTTACGACAGGCGGACAGACCCATTCTGAAGTCGCTGGTGGTGTTCCTCATCTCCTCCATCAGGTCGACTCCCAGCTTCTTGACGTTGGGCAGGTCGTCCTCCATGGAGAAGGAGAGGTCCATCAGGTAGTACAGGTCTATAGGGTAGTCCTCCACACGCTTAAACTTCACCTCAAAGGTCTGGGGCTCACCTATGAACAGCAAATCCTGAGTTGCACGACCCAAACAATATGTAACTAAGTTTTCTTAACAGACAGAGTGGATTAACTGGAGAATTCTAGACAGGTCTTAGATCAGTCTTAACCATGACCCCGCTGCATATGACTCCCACCTGGCCTGAGGTGCAGCAGGACCGTCTGCGGCTGGAGCTGGGTGACGTGTCGGCGGTGTGATGGGTGTCTTTGTTCCTTAGGATGAAAGGTGATCTCATGATTTTTCAGAAGGACAGCAGACCCTCTGGGGTCCTCCAGGCGATCTGAAGGACAACCCCTCCTCAGCAGCGCCCCGGCTGTGTCACAGCGCTCCCATATGTGCTGGCCCACTTCTATGAAATTCTTCACACAGGTTTTGGGGGGTGTTAGGTTGAGTTTATTTGCACATACAAATGATAAAGCAACAGAGGAAAAATAAATACCTTGTCCTTTAAAAACAAAACTCCCCAAAGGCAAATGAAAGAAATCAAGATAACACACTAAGACTAAATGCATTTGGCAAACAGGAACTAAATGACACCAACATTTAGCTAAAAGGAGAATGTTGCAAAACAGCAATTTGCACTGCTGTTCACAGAAAGAAAGTGACAACATGAAAAAACTAATGTTTTTTGGGACAACACAACATGTATTAATAACAGCATAGGTTAGCACGACCTACACACACACACGTATGCTGACACACACACACACACACACACACACACAATCATCTCAATATGGTTTGAATGTAAGCCAAGTCAAGTATATTTGTGTATTAATCACAGTTAAGGTCTCAAAGGGCTTCACGTTTCATAACGTGGGCGTTGTGACTGTCTGTTCTGTTCTGTTGTGTTCTGGTTGGAAACTTTTACAATTTGTATACGACTTTGGCAAAACTGTTCCTGGCACAGACGCGGATTTTAAATGAGAATTGCGGTCCAGAGTGACACGAGTGTGTGCGTTGTCCCAAACTAGACCCGGGGATGTGTTGACAATGATTTAAGAGCGAAGCGGAGACTGTATTTTCCGGGACTCTCACCTCCTCAGTACACCAAGCACATTGTGGCCCGGCTGCCAGGCAGTCTCCACAGCTCCTGATCCCTTGACTTTGGCACTCGTGATCTGAATGGTCTGGAGGTGGAATAGAAACCAACAAACAGCTATGCTTTCCCACTGCTTAAGTGGACCATGCCGTATCTAAACAGGAAAAGTACAGTACGTTTTTCTATTGTGTTTTGTGCACGTTCTGGGCACACGGTTTGGTATGAGTACACTTTGTTTTTGTATGTACATTATTGACATTTACAGTCGGTGATGCTGTATCTTAGGGTACCATTATCATCGCCAGGATGCATTAAATACCAGGTGTGAACGCACAAAAAACAAGATTTTGCTCAAATTGTTGTCAGATTTTCATAACCAGGTATGGAGGCGGACAGGATCACACTCTGTACTGTAGTTTACGTAGTGAGTATACGTAGTGTGCTCAAACCAGCTCCCAATGCACATATAAGCAATGAAAAGAATATGGATATGGATGAAGAAGGGATCTGAGCTCATAAAATCTGATCTTTAGAATCACAAAAATCACTTAGATAACTGAACCAGCAGGACACCCCATCTACAAACCAAAATGGTGCTGATGCTGTACTACCACCACAGCGCGTCCAGTACAGGTACAGCATGGTACTGATGCAAACGGGGAAAAAAAAGACTCTCAAGGCGCTCTTCACAATAACCCTGATCTTCACTATCGATATTTAAACCATGTCTGCACCCTTCCTGTTTCATTTTATCAACATGGCAACACCAAAATTGCCCAAAGTGAATACATTTCTTCATCTGTTCCTGAAGGGTCACATCACATCTCAATCTGCACTCGCGTTAAAGAGACGAGAAGGGACCGGTAAGGAGCCGGGCTCCAATCTAAACGGAGGATTTCTGAATAGGAAGAATAATGAGACGGTTTACTTTTATTGCATCCTCAATGAGAAAAGTATTGACCTACCTCCTCCAACTCCTGTGGCGTTGTATCTGCGGCACAATAAGAGGACGGCGGCAAATAGCAAACTCATCTGGGGGAAGAAAAAAAATAAAAAATAAAAAAGGAAAGCAATTTACTGACTAAAAATGGGGATCATTCTTTCCTTTGAAATCATTAAGGTGGAGTGGAGTTGCAATTGCCGTTTAAGGAAAATAATCTCTCCCCGCAATGTTAAAAACCATTGGGTGTTTGGATTACACCACAAAAAAACAATAAGAGGCGAAAACACTTACCTTGGGAATGAGAGTGGCTGTCATGGTGCTTGAGATTCAACCATGTGGAGACAGAAAGGGTCGGGGGTCTCCTCTCCTCCCACTATAACACCCCCCTCCTCTGGACAGGACATAGGCTGGAGAACCACACCCCCCCCCACACACCTCTCTCCACCGCCCCTGATCCTCTTTTTTTTATATAGCAGCCACAAGTGCATCTGCCAGCTTATGTTTCAGGGCACTGAGCACCAAATGATCTCTTCAAGTGAGGCCAAAGATAAAGAGAATAAGTCCTCGGTTTTCTGCTGAGGAAAGGCTGAAGAAATGAAAAATGGGCTTTCTTTCCTACTTCCTCACCCAGCGGTGGAGCGATGCTAGAAAACACACACTATCACCTATATGAGCTTCCTTTACGCTCAGCTTTCTCACTTGTTTGCCCTCGCTGCCAATTGCACGAGACTAGACTGTAGCCCGGAGTTGACCTGACCGAATCACAATCCATGAACCTTCTGAGGACATATTTCCTGCTCAAAATCCATCTTGAGTATGCAGAGACCAGGCAGTCGCCCCCCTCTAGCAACAGGGTGGACCTCTGCTGGCAGAGCCTTAAACCAACGTGTTCAGAGCCAGTGCCTTGTTACACTAGGTAGACGGATAAAATAAATGATGGGAAAGCTGATCCACGGCAAATGGCGGATTTATTTGCATCCAACTGGTGGGATTGTAGTTTTTATCCCACAGAGGCGTTGGTTTCCCAGAGCTATGTGGAAATAAACTGTCGAATGATCACATAACACCACAGGCAAAAAACAATAGAGGGATTATGCACGGTCCTCTATTATAGACTGGTAGTAAATAGGCTGAGAATTTCCTCAAGATCAAGCAGCTTTCACTGCCCACTCTAAATCCACTGTATCTGCAAAAAGACAATGGAATTAGTATGTGTGCAGAAATTAGATGGCCAATATATTCAAGCGACAGCTGGTCTGTACGTTCCCCCCTTTGTAAGATAATGGCGTTGGGAATGGAATCGCAATCATTAGCGAAGGGGGGGGGAAAAACACCGTCCGTCATTGTTCAGTTTCATTCAGTTTAATTCTATTCAATAAGTTCTGTGTGGGAAATTTGGTTTTGTTGGCAGGTTGTACAATAAAAAAAAAAGCACCGCATTATACACCAGCAAATATGTACATCAGTTGATGAGAACAGTGGGGGGACTCAACAACAGGACAGCGCCAAAATACATCACTCATCAGTGGAAAATACAAAGTCACAAGAGGCTAGATAAGTTATTGTACCTCATTTTGGGGCAGAAAGCACAATGGGGAGTTCTCATCAATCAACGTGAGAAGGAGATGTATGATGCTCTCTTCTCAACGCAATAAATGTTGAGTCACTAATTCATTCATTTCTCCTTCCCGATAGGCGATTGAAAAAGAGGCTGTCCATTAAGAGGCGTTATCAACTCTCCGATGCTCCCTGCTGGAGAAATAATGCATGAGCAAAATGTCATCGTCCAACATTCACAATTTATTAAATGCACTTGAGTAGAACCGCGTTGTCTCTGTGAGTATGGCGCAAGTGAAGTGTTAGCGGTTTGTGGTCGGCGGTTAAGTGGTAACCGGCCTAAACCTCCACTTCTGGAGCGGCCGCTGAATTAATATTAACAGCGTGGTGAGAACTTCCCAGACCGTGGCAGAAGATAGCCGCCTGCCGCTCAGCCCGTTTGGTTGCTTTTGACTTGACAAAATGAACATGCTTCATTCCCAAATGAGACATCCGCCGTTTGAAAATGATTCACTGCACGACGCTGAAACTAATTCTGGCACTTTTTAAAGGATAGTAGGTCATTTAAGTCCTTGGCTGACAAAACACTTTTACCAACTCAACATCATATCATCATGTTTTATGATACCGAGCGATTCACTTCAGGTAAGGATGTTTTTCTTTCAAAATAGATGAATAGCATTTTGGATATGAACTCTTTATATGCCCTCTGATAGTCCTTCACCTTTTCAGTCTGATAAACAACCTGCCATCTGTAACTGAGAGCTTTAATCATCGAGATTAAACAAAATCCAGAATATACCTTGTTAGACAAAATTGAACTTTATTGGTAATTATGCTTCCCATCCTTTTTGGATATTTTCCCCTTCTTGTCGCATACTCAAATTACCACTTTAATTTGAAAGTTCTCATGCAAACCCAACACTTGAAAATACCACTGAAAAAAGGAGCATTTTGAACCCAAAGCTTCATCTTAACTTGATAGAAGTCTGCCATGTTGGAGGAATGGCAACAAATGTAACCTTACTGCCTTTTCATCCCTGGAAAAAACAAAGTATTTGGTGGTAGGTTCAAATTATACTAGGAAGGAGGGAAAACATCAGAGAGAAAGCGGTGATAACATTCAAGTTTCCTTTAGTTGTCACTCCTCCAACATGGTGGCATCTCCTTCTAACCGCTGCTAACCGCTATCCAAACGTTCAGTGACAGACCTCTAATTCAAACTAATCCTTATAAATGTTTGAAACTGTACGCAAACAATGATCTTCAAACGAAGGCTTTTATTCCAAAATGCTGTGTATCTATGTAGGATAAAATGTTACCCGATGTTGTCTAACATTTCAAATGTACGGGATGTTCACAAGCTAACTGTTTTTTAAAGCAAGCGCATTAAGACACCCAATAACTTTTGGTAATTTGGTAGTGAGCAATCTTTTTTTTCTAAGAATAGCTCACATTTCTCAGATGGAATGAACTTCTTCATAGGCAGTTAATGTGGTGACTCATAATCATCTAAATGAGATCCTCAACCCATTAGTCTGAGCTGTGTGAGTAACCAGGGGCTGGAGACCTTGTGGAGGTGGACAGCTCTGACGGAGCCTGAACCTGAAACTGGGAAGAACAATGCACTACAGGCTTAACCCGACCATCAGCAACTAATGGAGGCTGGAACTCAGCCTTCAGGGTTATTATTAACTGGGTTATTAGTCAAGTGGAGAAGCTTGACAGCAGTCCAGAGGAGGGGAAAACCTTTTATGTCACAACACCTGTTCCAGGCACTTTGGCTCCCCCGAATGTTCATAGCTCTGAGGCCTGTGATAGTGATGCAGACTGAGTCAGGGCAGCTGGTTCCGTTCGTTCATTAGCCTCCCCGTGAATCTGATGTTCTGGCTGGGTGGCATTGGTGGTCCTGGTGGTCCTGGAGCCCTCTGGCTGAACCTGTCCTGGAGGCTGCTGTATGGGTCTCTGAGGCCGAGTCGTGTCCTGATGCTCTGCTTGCCCCCGCTGCATCAGCTCCTGGTTCTTCTCCAGCGACATTAGCCTCCCTGTGCAGAGGCCCCGCGCTGCTGGCACCGCCGGAGCCCGCATTGCTGCTGGGGCAGCGGGAGGAGGTGCGCGACGCCCGCTGCCGGAGGTTCCGGGAGATGGATCGATGCAGGTTCCTCATGGAGGAGCTGGCTGCCATGGTGACCACCCAGGGGTGACGGATGGCCTGCTCAGCAGTCAGACGGGCAGCTGGGTCCAACACCAACAGGCGCTGGATGAAGTCCTTGGCCAGGTTGGACACAGACGGCCAAGGCTGCGGGATGGGACGAAACAGAGCACCATGCATATAACAACACTCAAAGTACGATGCAAGATTTCATTCTAACAAATGATGATCGCTGTGCTCTGCAGGCCTAACAACCAGAACTAAACTCAGAGCACGGCTAAATGTCACCGAGCATAAGGGTGCAGTCTTGGCTGAAGGTGTATGAAGTCCGGGAGACAGGACAGCTTTGGTGTTTGTGTGGGCTTGGGATCCGTGTTTATTCTTAGCTTGCACTGGCTTTCACAATACAGCCGCCACACACACACACACACACACACACACACACACACACACCACACACTTCATTAGGATCTTTTGCTCTTTGTTCATTCAAATACCAAATAATTTCCCCCGTCAAGACCCAAACTGACATTCAAGAGCTGTTTGTAATCCTACAACGCCAACGTGCCAGGTTTTCCAACAGGAGAGAAGACATTACAATCCTTTAAATAATTCATCACGCCTGTGGGTTTTTGTCACAGAGACAACACTGTGTAGGCCTCCCTCAGGCAAACGATGACCTTTGCGTTACCGCCCTACTTGAAATGAAATCTTACTGATACTGACGTTGAATTAAATGACTGTGGCATCAGATTGAATAGGTGGGACGAGGCAATTGGCATTCAAATAATAGGTTTATTACACTGTATGAAAAAAGGAGCAGAAGAAGCAATGCCAGGTATGGAGGCATTGACAGTCACACTATGAAGTTGAAAGAAAAAGAAAGACTGAATGAGGAAAAGCAAAGAGTTTAGTGTATCCACAGGTGTAATTAACAGTTTGAATGAGTGTCTGGGAACAGCAAGCAATTATCAAGCTGAGACGAGTCTGATCTCACTTGTCTGCATATAGTTGTGTTCATTTTATTGCTTTAGTTTGTGTCAAAAGTGTTTCGGTAGTGTTTCGGCAATCAATTCGTTGAGCAGGTTTGTGATTTTTCTAATTAAAAAAAGTGAATTTCTTCCATTTTTTTGTGTGTGTGTTTGGGTCCTGTGCATCTATACAGAATCTCAAATTGTCAAACTAACGATCAGGTCTTATAGGTGAGGTTGTGCTGAAAAAAAAGGATACCAAGCCTTGTGGGGAAACCCCACTGGGCTAAGTGGTATACAAAGGCAAAATGAAAAGCATAGAAAAAACGTCCAGAACTACCCAGAACCGGACCAAGACTCAGAAGGGTTAAAGATGCCAAAATATACCCACAATCAACCATCTATTAGTTCAAATATTTCTCTACCAGGTGTTTGGCGGAGGAGAATAAAGGCTAAATAGAGGAAAACCTGTGCGTGCAAAATTCTCTCATTCTCAAGTCAACCTTGCACAGACTTAAACCTCGCTCTTCAGGGAGGTCTCGCTCTCCATTTAAATCCTGAAATGCATTTCTTTCTTTTTTTTTTGTCTCTCACCCAGTAATGACAATTAATCAAGCATGAAATTGACAATCACAAGACTGTTGCCGGTGAGAGGAATTCAAAGAAGCAGGACTCAGTCATTCTCACAGTGCACCGACTTGGAGAGAGGAGTGGCGCGAGCCGAGCGGGGGGGTGGGGGTGGGGGGGAGGTGGGGGAGTACAGAGCTGCTGAACGAGTCATAAAAATGCTCCTCACTCAAACTTCCTTTCATTGTGTTGTTATTTCACACCTGAGAGGCAGGCAGAGTGACACTCGGTTTCCCCTGCAAAAGGAGGGGAAGTGTTTGATGGAGCTCTCACAGGTACGAACAAGTCTGACTTTCCTCTTCATCTTGCTGGTGACTCGGTGAGGCTTCTCATTACCGCCCCTGAAATACACATTTGATAGGAAGCCCCGGCTACCTTGTGTCCTTCATCTAAAATGCAGCGTAAAGTACGTTCAGTGAGTTCGGTTTCCTCGGCATCACCGCCGGTGCATTGTGGGTTACAGAGAGCGAGATGGTAAAGTCTTTATGAACTGGGAATGACTAGATAAAAACGGAGAGCTCTTTTGAAGACACAGAGAGAAAGAGAGAAAGAGAGAGAGGGGGGGGGGGCTTCCTGCCTCCCGCTATCAATGTCATATACCTGATGAAGAAGAGTCGCAAACCCTGTTGTCTTCTTGGAACTGGGCCACCTGCAGGAGTTTATCTCCCTCCCCTATTTCGCACATTTTTCATGTCAAAATACACAAAGGCTTTATTGGGTTTGGAGGAAAGGGGGGCGAGAGCCAACGCCATACATCACTGTTGAGCAGAGAGCTAGTCGAAGAGGAGGGGTGGGGAGATATTGAGTGCAGATATGGCATGAGTGGTGGGGAAACCTACAGGGCTCCGGCTTATTGAGCAACATCTTGTTAGGGTGGTTGAGAAGCTCCAATGAATCTGTGTTTGCGGCACGACGCGTCCTTACTCGACAAAGCCATAATTACAACAAATGAAGGGGAAAGCGCTAGGAGGTAGGATTACTCTAATGTGATCAAGAGGATAATACGCTGCTGAATAATGTACAACCACGCGAGATTCTTAGCCCCGGCACCGACAATTCATCCCTCAGAGAAATCTGAATCTCTTGACAGTATATTTCCCGAGCGACGAAGCCGAGTGTAAAAATCTCTTGCCGTAAATGAGTCGGAGAGAGAGAGGGGAAGGTCGCTTATTGCTAATGTGGGAGAAAAGTCACAGCTAAACCACAATAATCAAAATATCAATACCCGGAAGCGAGGGAGATTGGGCTGTCATGTACAATACACAAGTGGCGAGTGGACTCGGTAGGAGACTTGGATGAGTTCCTGTTAGGCTCACTAGGGGGCAGACTGGCCCAAGCGTGGCCTGTTGCTGAGAGATGCAGATGTTTGGGCTGGGTCAGTCAAGTGTGGCTTTAGCAGCACAGCGGTAGACTGCAGAGGAGGCATTGTGCAGCTGCCTGGCACTGCGAGGATTTGTGCTCGCATGACATGAGCGCGGGCAGACGCACACCTGCATGCATGTTGTTGCACACACACACACACACACACACACACTACCATCACAAACACACATCAGATGAGATGTCCAGATTACGTGTGAGCGAAACACTCTGCCCTATGCGCGGCGAACAGGTTGAGCGATAAGGTGCGGAAAGCCCCGAAGCTAATCCATCCCTCCTCTGCCCTGCTTGTCCTCTGCCTGCCCCGCACCCCCCCCGCCCCCGCCTCCCCCCCTTCCTCCTGCGCCGACTCCCCTGCCCACCCCCCCGCCTCTTCCTGCAGTTCAGTAAACACATGAGTGTGAGTCTGTACTACAGGTCTTCAGGGCAGGGGCTGTCACACCTGTGTGTTGTGGGTGCAGTGTGTGTGTGTGTGTGTGTGTGTGTGGGGGGGGGGGGGGGTCGTCAGTGAGACAGAGGAACCAGGTTCAGGGGCAGGTGCCAGGGGCTGTTTGCACTGCCAAGCGAGTCTCACCTCCATCTCGCCGTTTAGCCCCGGGATGACATCAGGCCATCACTCCGCTGCTTTCCTCCCCCAAACTAACGGCTAGCTAGCATGTGCGCCCCCCCCCCCCCACCCCCCCCTCCTTTATTTGCCCCGCTTCAAGTCGACTTCAATAAATTCTTTTGATGCTAGCCTGCGTGTACTTCCGCCCCTTGATTTGCAGAGTAGAAATGAAAACTTCCTTGCCAAAATGTTATATATCCCTATTGGAAAAATGTCAGTTTATCATTCATTATTACACGGCAGTGTTGAATACTCAGTTCTGATTGGCCAATGAACACATTCTGAGGTCTTATTTATATCGAAGTGTTACTTTTTTGTTTTTTATCATATCACTCCACAGTCAAGAAGTCCGGTCGATTCTGTTGATTTCTAATCAAATTAACTGGTGACACCTTGTGCCAAAAATACGTTTCTCCTTGGTTACTGCAGACAAACACTCGGCTCAACATTTTTTCAATACTACTTTTCATTTATTCAGAGAGCACCATACTTTTGATTGCTAGATAGAAACCGAATGGCAATCTGACCAGGTTGAACATTGCTATGGTTACAGGTCCACTACTGTGTAGCCATGGATGCTAGCTACGGATGTTTCTGGGGTCAAGTTTTGTTTTGGCAAAAAACATTACCTTCTAATATATATAAATAATATTTAAAACAATATTATATGTCAAACAATTTACTTTAGTAAGTAACCATGGATTCATTGATAATAAAGCATTATAATTAATTATAAATATGAATTAGATTTAATTTGCAATAATGACCTGTTCCCTGTACATTATCCCTTATATATCTCTAAGTATAGAGGATCCAGTCTTTTTGCTATTGTTTTGTCAACCAAAACCCTCAATCCTTTTTGTGCATTTTGTAGGAGTAGGTGCCACTTTTTCCAATGGGTGGATAGCTCACTCTGGGATGAAAGTCTTTAAGTGAACTTTAATACGTGAGGAGAATCGCTGAGGCTTTTGAGATCACGCTTGCACCAAAGTGAAGTGCCTCGTGAAGGACATAGAACCCTTGTGATGGCAGATGTTCGTGATAATTGTGATAAACCTACAGTAATGGAGCTGTCATCTGATTTACAACATTATCACAGTATGTGTGCATAGCTGTGTTGGTCGGTGTATCTGAGAAGGCGGAAGCGTGTGTGAACAAGTGTCACCCACCCTCTTGTCAGCACATGAATGTGATTGATGGCTAATCCATCAACAACAGAGCCCTGGATTGCTACTCAGTCATGTATGATGTCTTCATATTGTCCTCGCATGAATCCCAGATTGATAGGGATGGAACTAGTTTCCCCATGACACTACATCTCACTGGGACAATGCTAGGCCCTGGGCCCTTCAGTTTTGTTCCCAAGGATTTCCCTCCGCCAGTGTGGCCTACATATGAGTCACATTGAAAGCCACCATGAAAAACGTGAAATAAGCCTCTGCATAAACTCTGCAAGGATTTTGCACCATTGTTCAGTTGGTGGTCAGTGCAGCAGTAAACATTGGGATAATAGTCCAGGGCCTATGTAAGGGAGCCTCTTGTATGCCAGACTATAATGTCAGACTGCATCCCTCAGAATCAGGCCAGGCTTTAACCCAGTGAATAATCCAGCCTTGGGTGTAATCAGCGTGAAAGAACAAGCCCGACCTCACCACTGAGAACAGAATAGGCTGTTAAAAATACCCACTTCAGTTATATGACAGAGGAAAGGGAAAAAATAACATACAGGGCCCCTTTCCCCCTTTCTAAGCATTCTCAAAAGAGCTAAACAAAGTGGAAACTTGAGACACCACAACAAACTATATCCATTCATGTGCATTACAATGCTGCAGCAGAGGGGATGAAAGAGAGGGGGAACACTTACCTCACCTAGACTGCTATACGCTCAGGTGAAATTGTTCTATATTCACTTGACGGGGCTGAAATAATGTGGCAGTACATGGCAAGTATAACAACATTCTGCTTAACTTCATCTTGCATCATATTTGTGTAGCAAGTAGTTATGACAGCCTGTATCTGAACATGTGTGTGGCTAAGGCTGGATAAATTCAATCCCAAATTTTAGTTTATTTCTCTGTGGCAGAACTGCTCTGCAGGAAGAAATAACCTCATTGGTTGAGTTAAACCTCAATGGGCGGAGCTAAAGAACCACAGTTTTTCTACGCAACTGAGCTGCTACACTAGAAGCTGCATTCTGTGTATTTTAAATAGATCATTGAAACTGTCTTGCTGAGAGGGAACAGCATATATGTTCATTTACCCATAGTTCAGACATTAGTCACGCCCCCTATGCCCCATGTACGCTGTTGGTGTAAGAGGTGAACACTGTGCGTCGATATGTGCATGAACATGATGCAATAAGGGTTAAGAGACGAGGTAGCTAATGTTATGTAGCCTAGCGCTGTTGCTGCTAGCTGTAAAATGCAAGCTAGCCATACAGGGTAGCTATTCGGCCTCGCTGACGTTCCAAAGTTCAAACTACATTACATTACTTTACATTATAGGCATTTAGCAGACGCATTTAGCAAACTACATACTAGCCTATTGCTATCTAGGTTAGCTAGTTAGCTAGCCTGATGACCTTCCAAGATCAGGAATGCCATGGTCATGAATCAATGAAAAAATAAGTCATTGCCATTTATATTTTTATTCCTTCTTTGCCGTTCAAGTTTGCCAGTTAGTTAACTTGTACTCCAAAAAAACTGGTTCTTTGGCTCGGCCCATTGAGGTTTAACTCAACCAATGAGATTATTCCTGCCTCCACAGCAGCTGTGCCTCCCAGAAATGTTTGTTTAACTAAAACTCTGATCTACACTGAAATGCACGGAAAACTCACATCTCCATGGAAACTGTACTTTCCTCTCAGAATGGCCCTGTAGAGCCGTGTGCGGCTGTCGTCCTCGAAGGGCATGGATCCACTCAGCACAATGTAGGCAATCACCCCCAAGGCCCACACGTCCACTGCGCAGGAATAGGGTCTCCCCAGCAAAACTTCAGGGGCCATGTACTCAGGGGTTCCACAAGTAGTTCTCAGGGACCAGTCTTTTCCACTCCCACCTCCATCGCTACCCCATCAGCTCCCAAACTATCAAAACCAGGGCCTCTGTCACCGAAAGTGGCCAATCCAAAGTCCGTCACTAGCAGCCTGGAGTCCGCCCCAGGGTGATAGTACAGAAGATTCTCCGGCTTCAGGTCTCTGTGGGTGATGCCCAGAGCGTGGAGGTACCCCACCCCGGCCAGCACCATCCGCAGGGCCCGGGTGGCGTCCCGCTCTGTGAAGTGCCCCCTGGTGACGACGCGGTCCAACAGCTCTCCGCCTGTGGCCAGCTCCAGCACCACGTAGACCCGCTGAGGCGACTGAAACACTTCGATCAGCTGAACCACGTTGGTGTGACTCACCCTCCGCAGCACCGCCAGCTCAGAGGCGCACACCTCGCGGCCTTCAGGGGCGTCGACCTCCATCATTTTTATGGCGAAGGGCTGTCGCGTCGCCCTGTGCTCCACGCGTACAACCCGGCTGAAGCTTCCGCGGCCAATCAGAGCCTTGATGTCGTATCTGACAGGACAGAAGGGGCATGGTGACTCATTACAGTGTAACTATCTCATGATATATCATATCATACAGTACACACTGCTCCAAAGCACCCACTGAATGTGAGGTCCCAGATGCAATTGTATGTACTCATGTTATTACGTTAGCTGTTGATATTGTATGTCCCTGCACCCATGCTGTCAAGGTAAATTCAATTTACCATTTATTTTCATTTCCAAAATACTTTAAAATGGTAGTGATTCTGATGTATAGGGCAATAGTATGTAGGCTGACAGGCTGTGGAGGGAGTTCCTCCACATTTTTTGCTTCAATTTAGTTATTTTAGTGCTTTTATTTGACAAGTTCAGGAAGACTTGTCAAATCTTGAAGTCTTTGGGCGTTAATAAGGCCTAGGCTTCTCAAACTACCCTTATTGCTGCTATGAGCACTAAAGACATACTAAAAAGTTGGCAGCTGTAGGCCAAGTAGCATGACTAAGATTATAGTCCAGACGGGATTAGATTTCAGGACAATGTGTGCAAAGGAATTGTTAACACAGGGCGTCTGTAATTATAATGGCCAATTTGCACGGGATATCTTGTTATCAGCCTCCAAAATTACAGTGATGGGAGTGTCTACTCCATATATGTGTTGTTATCAGACCAAAAATGCACCATGCGTCATGTGTAACCTCCGCAATTGATGTTGAACGGTCTCAGGGATTTTAATTCGGACAGGACTAATTTTACCTGACGTTATTTTTACTGGGCCTTTACCTTTACCTGGGCGGTAAAAGAGGGTGGGTGCACGAAGTCCATCACAATTACTGACGTGCAGATTCGGATGGCACTAAAATTACAGACATGCTCCAGTAATGATTATATTACGCCCCCCCCCCCTCCCCCTGTAAAACTAATCCTGTCCAGATAGGACTTATGACATACAGAGGTTCCCATGAACACTGCAAACCCTGTTCATTTTACCATCTTGTATCCAGTCTTAAAAATTCTCCCAGTAGGGTGAGATTATTCCACTTGTTTCCAGTGCAGTTTGCTCAGGAATTTTCATGAAATCAGGCAGAATAAGGCCACGAGGGTTAGACTGATATGTCAGTTCACAGATATTGGAGTTTTAGTAAGAATTGGATATTGGTCAGTTAATATCATCCACCTCTGATACGATGGATATATTGCTGTTTGTTTGATTACGTATTTATTGTGTAATTGATCAATACTACACTGGTTGTCTATGGGAAGGCCTTAATGTGAATTGATGTAACATTAGTTCAAATGTGATATAAATGTGTTATTATCATCATTATTATCATCCTGGGTTTCAATGAAAAATGCTAAATGCTTTTCCAGAGGCTTTTCCATCCTACCAAGAATAACATTCTGCAGGAAAAGCTGAATATTTGGCATTTGTGGACGTTTTTTGGCTGGAAAATGGTCAATTTGAAGATATTGAATATCGGCACAAAATATTTGTTACTGACAGTTTCAATCCAAGCAAGAAACCTGTAATATCACTTCAATCAAATTTTCGACAAGACTTCCAAAATGGGTGTGCCAGTTGAAAATCTTGCAAAAGTTGATCTGCATTTGAAACAAATAGAAATTATCCCACCACTTTTGTCTGTTTTTTGTAAGAAAAATATGTTTTTCAGGCTCTATACTAAATTTTTTTATTTTTTTTGCAATGTATTGAATGCATATTGATCTTTAATGTTAAGGATTAAAATTTACCTTGCTGTAACACGGGGATGAAACTTGGCCCTGTACTTGGCGATTCTGCTGTGCTGCCGTCCGTCCCTGAGTGTCTGCTGTCCTGTGCTTGTCGGCGGCTGGGGACTCCCGCTGCTGTTGGCAAGCCACGGTCCCTTCTGCTTCCCCGTACACTTCTTTGGCTCATCATGACGCGCTTTACTGAAGGCCACGATTGATTGCACTACACTTACATAGCCTTTCTTGGACGCCTCAGGGAGCACCTTGCTGGCCCCACAGCCCATCATTCAAACGCAACCAGTCCGCCCCATGCAAAGGACGGATTTCTATGCGCAGTGGCTATCAATGAAAAATCCCTACATCTGCTGTCAGCTAAATTTAAGATAGAAAAGGAAAGACTCACACAGCGGTGTGTCATACTGACCGGTGAGGGCTGGCGATAACCGGTGCTTTGAATGTGTGGATCCATTTAAGCTTGCTCCTCCCACACAACAGGTTGACGGCTGGCAGGTGTGTTAACTCACTCACTCGTGTGACAAAAGTGTCATGTAAATGTAAATTGTTTTTGAAGCTATTGTGGTTCCTCATGCTGTTGGGTTACCATAGTAATCACAGTCTAGACACACAAGTATTGGTGTGGAGGATGCTGCAGGACCCTGGCCTTCAGATAACCTGTTTAATTCCCTATAATGGCTCCATAAGGTGCAAAATAATATAGGGTTAATACAAAATATGAGTAATAATTGTTCCTGGCAGAGTGATGTTGTTGGATTACCTCGAGAATGAGCCCGGCAGCTGTTGAGTACAATGGGTATTTTCCTGTGCTATGTTTTGTATTGCCATTAATCATTCATGCATTTTCTTTCGCCCTGCTTATTCCTATTCAGGGTTATTGCAGGCTGGAGCCTATCCCAGCATGCATTGTGTGGAAGACAGGGAAACGGGGCCCGGACAGGTCACCGGTCCATCACGGGGCTAACAGATAAACAGAGAGACAGACACGCGCTCACGCTCACATGCGCAGCTACAGGCAATCTGCCATGTTTTTGGACCGAGGATATACCGGAGCACCCGGAGGAGGAAACGCACGGGCGAACCTGCAAACTCCACAGAGAGAAGACCCGGGAATCGAACCCGGGTCCTTTCACCCTTTAATACTCTGACACTGTTTATATGTCATCAATCTGTGATGTTCGGTGCATTGCAGGACTTAGTTTATTTTTAGGACGGGCAGCTTTGTTCTTTTTAGACAAGGCCCCCCTTACATGAATGTCATTTCTATTCAGGATCCTTCTCATTGTTGATGGACACACAATGACATCAGATGCAGCAATGTGTTTTTTTTTTTTTTTACCAGTTTTAATATTTTTCTTGTGGTTCTTGTTGATATTTTAGAAGAACGTCCAGTTAAATGTCACCATTTGTATTATTATTTGTCTCTGACTCACTCCTCCTCTCTTCCTGAGCTCCTCTGAGGTCTCCTTAGGTCACAGCAGAGTGTTTTTCTTTCACTTGCATGGTAACACCAAACCGACCAGGTTTCTCCCCTGGATGTACGGGGGGGGCGCCACACAAACCCCTCCCCAAAGATCTGACCTTTGATTGGTTTAACTTCATGTCAGACTCTTGGAACGATTGCTTTCTTGGTGGTTCATCTGTCCCTTTAAACGTGGCATCATCTGTGATCCATTGTTTTTTCCACAGTCATCATGTGGCCGTAGTCTTCAGAGAAGGGAATAGGGATTGGAAAGAATAACATGCGCAGCCCCCCCTTTTCCCTGTCTCTAAGTGTTTGGAAGGCGCTAAACCTAGCAGAAAAAAAGCGGAGACAGCACAAAAACACACACAGATTTATTCACACTGTGCTGTAGAGGAACGGATCAAAAAGAGGGAAGAACCACCCTCTTACCACGGCTAGCGTGCTACACTGAGTTTAAATTATTCTTCCTCTTCACTCCGACGGCAGCGCTGAAATAATGTGGTTGTATGATGAAACTGTAACGAGGTTACGTGATGCATAACTGGTGAATCCTATTTGTATTGTAAGCAGAGCTTTAGAGTTTTTGTTCCAAAAATGAGATACCCACCGTTTGAGAGAATGTGACGCCTGTACTCAAAAAGATAGACGGGGGGGGGAAAAAAACAACAACAAATGATGGTACTTTTAACACAATAGCAGTAAACCAAAAAAAAGGTTCCCTCACAGACTGGTTCCTCTGAATGAAGAACTTCCCAGTAATTTGAAAAATGGTGGCGCTCTTTTCTTTGTCCGTTCAGGCCACGGCGGCTATCGCTGCTCATGCTAACTACCCGGTTCTTCTTCTGTTGATTCCAAACAAGCTGTTTGCTGTTGCTGCCGAGAGAGCAAACAAAACAAAAAAATGCATTCATAGGAAAATATCACGGATGTAGTTAAGTGTCTTTTTTTAACGGTGTGAATCGCGCCATCGGTCTGGACAGAGAAGCAGGCTGCAGGTGCCAAGCCAGGGGGGGTTGGGGGGGGTGCTGGCGCTATCAGTTTGTTTTGCTGTCGCACACTGTCTATCTTTCTTCTTCTTTCCTCCTCTCCCCTCCACAAAAGGACTGCACACACACAGAAGAGGAGGAGAGAGAGAGAGAGAGAGAGAGAGACCCCCCCCTTTTCCATACACAGACACAACCCAGCAGAGGATACACATCACATCAGCAGTGAGGTGGTAAATCGCCCTTCAGAAGCCATCCTCAGGGGAGTCAGCAGTTCAGCGCTATCGAACCATTATCTGATTACTAAAAGGCTGTCGCAGGTTATAAATGAACCTGCAACATGTGTGTGGTATTGGTAACGCCGGGGCCTTGGGAGTGAAAGCCATTACGGGCTGCTGCGAATCAGATTATGCCAGAGCGGCGGTCAGAGTGCAGCTGCCACTTGCCAGTCAGTTCATTACCGTTGTTATTGTTGTTGGGAGGATGTGATACCGCCACGGGGAGGGGAGCAGAGCGGAGGGGGCTGCAGAGCCAGAAGCCCTGGATTGAAGCAGGCTCAGGAAGCAGGAGGACCCAGCGAGAGGATGCAAGAGTGTTGTTTCTAGTTTGGAAAGTGAAAAAAAAAAGACAGAAGACGCTTCGGGAAAAAGAAAACACTTGAACTCTGACAATATGAGCTTTAGGGGGGGCGAAACAGCACATTCTGTATATCTGGTGGTGCACTTAACAGCAGACCTCGGGGACGTTTGCCAGCAGCATATTTCAAGCGAGCGAAAGCGTTACCTCCCGGGAGATGCACACACCTGCAAGACTTTTTTTTTTTTTTTTTTACAGTATTATGTCCCTTCCCTGGACAACGCACACTTTCCCAGCGAAGCAGTAGGGTTACGCTGATGTAACAGTTTGCTGATGCGTCAGGCCGAGGTTAGCCTTTCAATAAAAATCGGATACTAGCCAGTCAAGTGTTCCTCGAAGTGGAAGAGGTGGTGAGGATATGATTCAGCTGTCAGTCTGTAAAACCTGCCAAGCCTGGTCTCCTTCGTCGTCCTCCTCCTCCGTCACGTAAAAATGCAAAATGCTCTGTGCGTCAAAAGTGACTCTAGACACCGGACACTAGACTTGACACTGAAATAGCACAGTGGAAAGTACACTTGGCTTCAACTCCGGCAACCGAGACCTTCAACTCATGCCAACAAGTTTTCTATTGCGAGTGAAGTTTTAATATTTGGGAAAAATAAAAAAAATAAAAAATGGAACCATGACCAAAATCTTACCCTTAACCAAATAGTTTTAGCTAACCTTTTCACAAACTATTGTAATCCTTTTGTGGCGGAGGAATGTAATCTCGTGTCCACAACATGTTTCAGGGTTCGTGCTCGTTTTAGTACATTTTATGAGGCTGCTAACCCGCTTACAACAGTTTCTCTAGCATGGGTTTTAAAGGAGAGTCTCTGTGTGCCACGGTGGTCTAACTGCTGTTTCAGGCTTTTTCACCCTGCAAAGAATACAATTATGGGGGAAAAAGTGAATCCCTTTTTTTTTTTTTGGCATGAAAATGGTTAAATTTAGATAAAATATCAGCGCAAAATATTGACAGCTTCAGTCCAAAAATACTGGTATTGGTGTCGGCCTTCAAAAGCCCTATGGGTTGAACCCTAGTAAGTAGTGAGGAATATGATAAGAGTTCATATGAGGAAGAGGATGCCCTAGCATAACGCTCCCTGGAAGTACATCACGGTGCAAATTTAAGATGCTGTTGCTGTACTTTTGTCATACCCATGCAATCAGATATACACACATGCATACACACAGAGAGAGAGAGAGAGAGAGAGAGAGAGAGAGAGAGACCCTGCTCCTGGTCTTGTTCCATGTCCTAAACGTGGTTTCCTGTGCACAGCAGATAAGAGGTATTTCCGGAGTGGCTCGGCGCGGGCTGATAAAGTAACACTGGCGTTGTTGATCAATCTCTGAGATTTGCTCTCCCGTCCATGTTGAGCCAGGCCCCTCGTAACCTCTTTCATCCGCGGCGAGCCCGTGTGCGGTATCATCTAGCTGATTAATTAAAACCATCCGCTGTTCATCAATGGAACGGTGGCCTGTAATTGTTGTTTTACAGAGAGATACAAGTGGGCGGGGGCTTGGACGCAGGAAGTGTGTTTGCTTATTACGAGCTGCTGAGAGCGGGAGAGATCGATGCTTTTGGGAGAATTCTTGTTTTTCCCCCCTCACACCAGGGCAGTTTAGCCCAGACTGCTTTAATACAACACTGTGGAACGGGCCCCCTACCACAAGCGGCTATGTAGCAATAAAGCAGAGGCTGCTGAGCACAATGGTAGCGAAACAAAACTAATTACAGTGACAAGTGAGGCGGGCACCAGGTCTGTCAACAGAGGGGGAGGATGCTACATCTCCCAAAGGCAGGACCCTTAGGGACGGCTGACGGATACTCTAATTTTCTTTTCTGTGAAGAGCTTGGCGGCGGCCGAGGAGACGAGAGACGGCAGACAAATTGTCTGTGACGTCTTGATTGAACAAATCATGGACGTTGTTGCAAGTCGGCAAAATTGGATTCAGCCGACAGATTCGGTCACCTGCCCCGGCGACACTCTGATATCTGGCCATAGGCTCACATGTGTAATTAATGAACAGCTCTCCTAATTACTCTTCTTCAGTCAGAGGGATAAAAAAAAAAAAAAACAACTTGAGGGAGGGTCAGTTTGTCTAATAACTCTTATTTTGAAGTAGCAGCAATTTGGAGAAGAAGAAGACACACCGGATCACTTGCATAGAGTACAAAATGCTGAAAAACGTCTCTGGATGGAACTTTCCTGCACTTTGCCATACGGCTCTGCACTGGACACCACGCTAAAAATCCATATAGACTTAGGAGCACACTCTATCTGACATTTCAGGCATCTCAGAGAAGTATATTCTCAAATCTCAAAGTTCACCCCTGGGAAAAGCTCCCACCCCCCGGAGGGCTCATAGGTGAACCGCTAGATATTTCCCTTCCGTAACTCAGATACCACAATTTCTCACCATCAAACGTGACCTTTAAAATCACCTGGTCCTAGTGAAGAAATGTCAAAAACCCTCCTCAAACAAAGATCACCCAATATGATTTCATGCCTTTATAAGCTCTAATACGAGCACTAAATCACGTAAATCATTATTAATAATCATGATAATCAGAATTATTAATAATCATCTGGGTAAAAAAAATGCATCACTGACAATAAGAACACTAATACTCAAATACATATCAATCAGACAGGTAAATATATATATGGCCTAGACTAGCTGACTGACAGCGTGATCTGCGCCCCTATTGCTGACGGAGTTTCATTTCAAAATAAGAGATTGGAAGTTTGGAAAATAAGACACCCATCATCTTGAGACCTTTTGCTCACAGAACAGTTACGCTCTTGAGGAGAGACCCATCTTTGCTTTTGAAATATTGACTGATGAATTTGAAGAAACGTTTTTCCAAAACAGACACATAGCGTTTTATGGCAGGAGTCTTCAATTATTCAGTTACCCAGTGGCAGAAGCTTCAGCGTTTGAATTGATGGAAATCTAATATCTGTATCACATCCATCAAGCCTTGAGGGAAGTTATTCAAACTGAGAATTTGCTTCCAAGTGATGAGCACACACTCTTCTCTCCCCATGAAGACCAAAATTTAATTTGAAAATGGCCAACAGGATTATTCCCATTATCCCACTCCCAGACACTCATTTTTAAATGACAGACAGAAATTTTCAAGGGGCTGTAATTATATTGCGAGCACTGAAAGGTTTTTCTTTTTTGCTCCGTTGAAAATAATCGCAACGGTGGTTAGATGGTGTTATTAGACACTGCGTGGGAGTTGAATCAGTCAAGCATTCATTTTCATATTAGCACCTCAGATTAACACAAAAGACAGTTTGCATTCAAGTTATGTGGTGTTATTTGTTTGTTTTTTGTTTTTTTCACAACAACCAGTTATATCAGCTTTATCATATTTAACACATTTCTGACCAGCTCAAAGTAGCTTTGTCTCTTTGACAGACTTGTTAATTTGTCAGTTTCCTGTGGTTTAGTTGTGAGCTGATGGGCAGCTGTCATTTCTGTGTGTGTGTGTGTGTGTGTGTGTGTGTGTGTGTGTGTGTGGCTTAGGAAATAATTGTTATAGCATTATTGTGTGAGCATGCACATCTGAAATTGCAGCAGCAATCAGAAACCAAAAGAAGTGATTCAGGCTTTTAATGTTGCAGGATATGAACAGCACGCATGCATTCAGCATAAGACTTCCAACCCACCTACGACTGGACAGAAAACACGTGCACAGCCCTCACGTATCGGCCTGCTCATGCCACACTCTCTTGCACAAAAACACATTACAGTAAAGCGCTGCAATTGGCATTTCCCAACAAGCAATCCGATTGGTCGAAGATGCATTACAACTGTGCTGCTAATTCCCATAAAAAGCACTGCTTAAGTTTGCCGGTTGCTATGCCAACTCCTGCGGTTAGCGGGGAGCTATTTTTTGCGACCTTTCCGATGTATGTATTGTTGCTTCGAAGACGTGATTTTCCAGTCAGAACACATTGCTAACACAGGTTTACACAGGTGGTGTAAAAAGCCCTGATACCCTTCAGGACGTTCCTCACTGTGATTGTGGGACTTTGGGTACCGCCGGCAAATACTTGGCTGCACCTCTTACCTAGCAGCGTGATCCCAGTGAAGAACACCCTCTCAGGTGTTATTGCTATAACACGCCACACTGCGAGGCAATATCTCTCCGCGGTCTTATCATCACCCGGCAGCTCTACCGTGAAAGATATGTCTCCGGAGAAAGAAAAAAAAAATGGATTTGTGCAGCACGGTAACTTATTATCAAGCGAAATCATTGCCTTCCACTCAATGAGCGTGAGGTGTCAATATGGAGTCGAGAGGAAACATCCATCTTGCGTGAATTATGGAGATAGGTTGACACTCTGAGGCGTCGCTGTGTGTGTGTACTGTTTTAGTTTTAGTGTGTGTAATGTGAGGTAAGGTAATACAAGTGTAAAGTATAGTAGTTCCAGGTAATATTAGAATTCATCACCTTACGTAAAGCAGTGATTGTAATGTGCACAGCCTCGCTATTTGCCCTGCTCCACCAGGGAATGAGATCTTTAGAGAAGTAAGGGTGGTGGGGGGGGGGATTCTATAATCAAGACAAGCTCATTTTTTAGGTTAGTTGTACGGGTGTGTGTGTACTGAACGGGGGAAGACTGATGTTGCTGCACATATACTGCTGGGGTTGCAGGGCTGCCTGGTGCTTATAGAGATACAGTCCTATAAGAGATTTTTGGGTCCCTGCAACGGGCCAAGTGTCCATCAACAGCCGGGTGACCTGTCAAAATGTCCTCGGGCGAGACTGCTGCTGCTGTTTAGGAGACAGTTGTTCAATTAGTCACTTCCTGCCCCGCTTTGTGATTTAGGACCGATAAATCCAGGGCATTTTTTCCATACAAATCTTGCCTAGTGCAGCTTTGATGCTTCAAAAAATGCGACTGAAAAAAACCCCTTCAGTGTTTTTTCCTGTGCAAAACAGATTAAATTGTCAGAAATAATGACAATTTAATCTAGTTGAGTGATAATTGCAGCTCATTGATTGATAATTGATTTGATTGACATACAGCAAGACGCTAATTGGAAGCTTCTTGAATCATTAACGGTTGTCTTTGTCCCGCCGTTGATTCAGACGTTGATCGTTATGGCGTGCGACAGGTGATTGACAGACAGATGGAGTCTTACAATGCCTGCTAAATTGACTGGAGTCTGTGAACACAAAGCCACACGTGTGCACGCGTTATACGCACATGCATGCTCACACACACGCGCAGATATGCATCGCTTTGGTCTGTGCATTCGGGTTGCTTTACCACAATATCTGTTGGACCGCCACACACACACACACACACACACACAGATATGCACAAACACACAGGCACACATACACAGAGAAAGAAAGAAATGCCCGCGCACACACACACACACACCCACACGCACACACCAAATCTCCATCGCTCAGCTGCAGCCTAGGCCACGACCTTTCCAAAGCCACAGCACAATTCATTTGATCCGTGCTTCCATGTGTCAAAGGGCAAGCGCTAACCTTTCACAATGACAGGACCGTGGAGAATCAAGACATAGACGGAGGATCATCTCCTGCTATAGCTCCAGGTTAAAGATACAAAGCAATGGGAGAGTAATCCCCATTATATCTCAGTGCACCCAACACCAGATTGACCCCTCCTGCAATCTGATTTTTCTTAAAAACATAATTCCACTGGTTTGCACTGCAAATCAGCTTGTTTCCAGAAGTCTATCCATCCATCCATCCATCCATCATCATCCATCCATCCATCTATCTATCTATCTATCTATCTATCTATCTATCTATCTATCTATCCATCCATCCATCCATCCATCCATCCATCCATCCATCCATCCATCCATCCATCCATCTATTTTTTAAATGAAATTAAATCCAGAAATCCGTTTGACAGCATGATTTTATCTTAAAGTGGGACTAAAATTCAACCAGGGACAAATCCAGAGTTCTGATGCTACCATAAAACTCACATGAGGTACTACCTCATTTGACAAAGTTGTTTTTATTTTGCATGCTACATGTTTTTGGGCCCAAGATTATTGAATTTTGCATTAAAAGTTTTGAAAAATCTAGTCAAAAGAATTGTAAAAAAAAAAAAAAAGAATGTCAGAAGACTAGATTACCTGACTTGTTAAACCAGCAGTGATTGCTGCCGCTGGTATCAAGAGTAATATGGACATTGTGGGTGTTATTCAATGTGTCCATGTGACCCAGCAGAGTGTGTCTGTGCTCAGTCGTTGCATGGCCTTACTTCCTCACTTTAAGGCCCTAAAAGGAAAATATTCATCATCAGTCAAGTAATCAAAAGGATATTTAAAAAATGAAATGAAACGATAGTTAGTGAGCCACAAAGACTGAATAGGACCAAGTATTTGGTTGTTGCACTACATGGTTGAGGCAGCAATCAATTTGCCAATGCTCAGGTTTTGATAAAATACACAGTAAATCCATGATGTACAGGACCTGAAGATAACTTGGGTGTTACTTGACTCCCAGAGGTGAATTTTTTAACGGAACTGACAATGCATTCAGAACACACAGAGCGAGAAAAGATTGGGAGATTGAATGCTGAAAATAATTTTGAGATAAAGTTGTATTGCGAGGGTGTGAAGGTTACGTACCCGGGGGATTAAATACACACCACATCATTTTTGCTGATTGATTTTTAGGTTGTGGACATTTTTTTCTCTCGTGGGCGCTGACATATTGTGCATTAAGAACGCACAGGGGCCAAGAGAAATGGCAGATTGAACGGTGAAAAATGTTTTGAGTTGCATTCCCGGGCTACAGTATGTGGCAGAAGCATGCATCACACGGTATTTGTTGATTGATTGGCATAAGTTGTGGATATGCACCATTGCTTGACCATCTGCATCGTGTTTACATAAGATTTCCTCAGACATTTGTGGTAAAAAAAAAAAAGCAAGAAAAGATTAGTATTGATTGGTATGCCCTTTCAAAATACCAAACAGCAAATACCCAACAATCCCTTTTAAAGCCTGGAACTAGGGTGGAAAACCTCTCAACTACTGCTTTTGTGATTCATTGAATTGATGAACATTCTTTTTTTTTATTGCAAATTGATTAATTGAGCTTCAACATTGATCATGGTGGTAAACGTTGATATAAAATAGATATGAATTTACAATGGATGATGAAAGTTCTGAAAGGGTCTTTTCTCATGTATTAAGCCAGAATCTATGTGAACATATTTCAAATGTATGAGGTTGAATAAATTCTGGACGCTATGCGCTGCTAGCTGCTAGCTGTCGGGGTTCAATTCCCGCTGGGCCAACCCATGCTGAAAAATATATGCATTCATGGCAGTAAAAATGGCCCCCAAATGGCTATATATTATGCTATATAGTGGATATAGTTTCAATCAAGCAAGCTGCACGTTGGTTTTTCAGTTACACAAATGTTTCTTGGTGGCAGAAACAATCTCATTGGTTGATTTAAACCTCAATGGGCGGGATCTCCAAACTAAACTAAACTAAACAAAATCTCTAAATCTACTTCAATCTTGAGAGGCTAGGTTTACAATTATAACAGCATGAGAAATGTGCATGAGCATAGACTCCAAGAGGCGATAGGGTGAAGCTCCCAGGGGCAGGAAGGAGACAGGGCTGAAGATCTGACCCTTCTGGATATCTGATGGAGCCGTGATGCTGGTGGTGGTGGCGGGGGAGGAGACTGTGGCCGCATCAGACTGACGCACCAGTCTGGTGCGGTTTAAAACACGGAAGCAACTGAGGGGGATACAAATAGAGGGAAATGGTTAGTGATTGGTTTCTGGAGAGGGAGGAAAGGGGAGGAAAAAAGGAGCGTGGGCTACGGTGATTGGACGGTGCAGAGCTGGGGGGGGCGCGGCTTGTACCTGCTGACAAAATATGAATGAGGGAGGTCGCCTTCATGAGCTTCATTAAACTAAATCTGTAAATCTACTAAATGAAATCTCCCATCTGCGAGCAGCCTGATTGGCGAACACGCGCTCCAGTCATGGCGATAATTCCCACGAGTTGCTTTATCGGTTGCTCTGTCAGCGCCGTGGTCACCGGGGAGCTAGTTAGCGATCTCTTGTTTTTATTATGTATTTGCTTTGAAGAAAACCATAATACCCCTGAGGCTATTCTTCACTGTGATTATGGGTAATTGGTGTCCCTTTACCCGTGTCATGCCATTGTTGTGTTACATTACGGTTTGCACACCTGACAATGCAGGCCTATAGCAACACCGAATGCCGCTTACTCCGGCTATCCTCCACGTTTTGCTACATCTTAGCGAATCAATCATGCATTTTCCAATTACAGACTTACAGTCACCAGCACCATTCACAACCGCTGGAGCAGAGAAAAACAAGAAGATTAAGAATAAGTGATATGACACACAATCGCGTCCGTAACCAGACCATGACAGGACTAACTAACATAGCCCGACTCGTCATTAGAAAAGGGAAAAATAGAAATCCTAAAGAAATGGTATACGGGCGAGGGAAGAAACAACAGAAAGATTTGCGGCGACGATAGAAGTTGCTGTGATTGATTACATGTGATGTAGAGCAATTAACAGAAATTAACAATTTGCATTTTAATAACATTATTATCATCAGTTAAATGAATTCATTAGTCTTGATTAGGTTTGTATCAGTATGACAAGTGCAGCTCAACGGAGCGTGATGACAGTAATAGAAAGGAGGGGAAAGCCACAGAGTTGAGGCAGATAGAAGGAGAGATAGTAGTAGGGCTGATGGGGGCGGGAGCAAAAACCATTAGGGCAACTTTTTATATTCATTGCATAAACAAAAAGCACAGTTCAACAAGTCATCCAAGCGTTGAGCACTGATATACATTTTTCTTACTAAAATAAAACAAGTGAAAAAAATGATCAACACAGTGAGATAATTCCAGCAACTTTCTTGAATCAAGCGGCATTATCTTGACGCTGTTTTAAGACGGCGTTGTTTATTTCTAGAAAATTCTTCAAGCAAGTGAAACAGCGTTGCAGTGAAATGATCCTACCGCAAAACATTTTCAATACTCAAACTGAGACGAAAACAACTTTTTAAAGACGGATATATATTTTTTTGCGGTGTGGGACGGCGTCACCCTGTTCTACATCCTCTCTATTTTCCCTCTGCTCACAATAACTGGCCTGAAGTCAGCTTTCGTCAGAGTTGAGGGGGCGATTAAGCAAAGGTCAAAAGTCGACAAAAAAAAGTTGAGGTGAGCCGGTGAAAGGTTCACAGCTAGCGCGGTGCTCTCCGTGGGAAGCAAAGGCCATTTTCACCTCAACTTATATATAGATCCATGTGAGTTGGATGTCACATTTGCACATCATAATTATCACGTTTGCTTGTCTCAGCTCTTGTGTGATTTTTAATATAATATATAATATGTTGAGGGATATGGGATATGGTAAAAACAGAGATTAGGTGTTGATTATTGCCCCCACCTACCATCTCTCTCTCTCTCTCTCTCTCTCTCTGTCTCGGTATCTCTCTCCCATCGAAGTTTCCAACCACATTCTTGACAATAGCACTGCGGTTGAGGACAAAGATTTATTTATATATTTATTCATTTATTTATTTATATATATATATATATTATTTATTCATTTATTAATTAATTTATTTTATTTTAACATTTATTTTTTTGAGTGTTTCCCAAGCGCCCGGGCTTATGTAATTGATCATATCAATAGGAGGGGCCGCGCTAATTCTCTCTACCGATTATCATCAATTAATTAATGGTTACATGGCGCGATAAGACAACAGTCGCCTGTGTGTGGAGTAATAACCTAACCATTATTCAGCCAAAACCCTGAACAGCTGAAAATACCATTCCTCCTCCTGGGAACTGCATAAACAGTCCAATCTGTCTGAGCCGCAGCATGATGATGATGGTGTGTGTCTGTGTGTGTGTGAACTATTATGTACAGTATGTGTGTGTTGGACAAACGGGTTTAGTTTGCATCCATCAAGCGACACCGATCCTCCCGTCTATCCATTTTCCCCCCGAAAATTATCACAACTCAAGTAGTTGGCGGTTAACAAAACGAAGAAGCACAAATCTTTGCTGCTGATTTATAACTCAGCTGCGATGCTCTTTTCAACCCCTGTGAGTCATCCAGATCCATAAAGGTCTGACAGAAATGTTCATTTGAAGGTAGACTCTGGAGGACCTTAATGAATAGACAGCATAACGGTGTCTCGGGAAAAGGAAGATATCAACTGACAATTTGATCCATTATGTGCGTCTACAAAAGTATGTCTTCATTCTGTTTGAAAACGCTCCCGTGTGGATTTCTTCATACGTCTTCATGCGTCTTCCTGACATTTTCTTTTTGCCCCTATGAGCTGGCTGAGTTTGACACTGAGCAAAGCTGAAAGTCACTGCACAGGACTGGTTGAATGTCTTGCATGTGCACTGGACAGGAAATAGGTTAGCGAGCGCCGAAGCAGTCAGCTGTACATTTGCCTGTCTGTGCGCGTGCATGTGTGTTGCAATTGCATGTGAAAAGCGGTGTGTGTGTGTGTGTGGGTGTTGCGCGTGAGTCCGTGCGCCCGCCTGCTCGTAGCGCCGCCGTTGCCAACGTGGGTGGATGGATACGTGATGTGTATCCGTCGTGACTGTGTCTGTGCGGAGAGGTCTCCCTCTTAAAAGGCCCGCCTTTTGCAGGAAGAAGCGCTGGCCTGGGAATACCTTTCCCTCCAAGATCAATAGACAGCTTAAGTATTTCACGACAACGCTCCCCGGGGGATAGTCTCGGGGCCGCCGCGTGCATCCTGAAAATCCACCAACACCTCAGGACCAAGCCTAGTTTTAAAATCCCTTCCTCGTGAGGCGCAACGATTGATATACAGCGGAGAGATCTCCATTCATTTGGGTGGTCATTTATATCATTATTGCCGTTCAGGTGCCGGAGAGGGCGAGCCGTTACTCCGAAAGCGTCCGCCAAGACAACGTAAATGGATTTCACAGGGTTGGGGGGAAATTGAATGGATATATTGCGACGGGGAGAAATAGTGGGGGAAATCAAGCTCTGATTTCCTCCGGGGGCGCCGCTGCGTTTGGATTTGTTGTGCCAGGCAGAAAGTTTTATGACAAACAATGAATATATCTTAACCACACCGGAGCCACCCGCTAAAGTATTAAGTGTATCATGTTTATATGACAGCTCGTTTCTTTTCAAACACGGCTCTGCTTACCGCGGCGCCGCTGGCAGCGTGACAAGTTAGCAGCAAACCACCACCGCTAAGCAACAAGACCAGCAAAAAGAAGCTTTTCACAGATTTTCTCTCTCTCTCTTTTTTTCTTTTTTCTTTTTTACTCGCCAGTTCTAATTTGGATGAGAGAATTAGACCCAAGAGCTGACAGGTGCTCTTAATGCACCGCTGATGGCAAAGCAGAGTGCCTATTTGCAATTTTCTCCCATCAGCCGACATTGTCCTCAGGTGGTGCAAAATATGAATTTGCAGAGATGTTTTTTTTAAACAAACCACTGGAGGGTGGAGAGGGGCTAAGCTTCTGTCATGACAGACGTCGGGAAATCCTCCGTTTTCTAAATGCACCTTTAATGAGATCCCGACCCGGTTCTCCTCCTCGCCTTGACAGCCCACCAATAATCAGATTATTTCATACTGATACTCAACCTCCACGCGCTGCAAATTAAAGACTTTTTTTCTTTTTTCTTTTCACCAGAGTCTGCCAGTTACAGCCGGCTGTCAAATAGTGTCTCACAGGGTAGCCGGGGATGTACTGTTTTCGTTGTTGACACTCCGAGTGTTCAGCAGAAGCCAAAAATGGATTACGGCACTTCAGTAATTGATGATGATGCTTTGATAGACTTTAATTACCTTGTGGATTGAACTGGGGTTTAATAATGCCCTCGTATGGAGTGTATATCCAGGGAATTCTTTGAAGGATTCAATAAGTACATAATAATCATGATGAACGACGCGGTATCTGTGTTCGACTTGATTTGGCCAGCCTCGGGGGGGCGGGGGGCGGGGGGGGATGGGCGAGGCACGCCGATCCCTGTAGAGGAAAAAAAAAAAGCGAGCGAAAGACGATGACGCAGGATTCAAAAACCCAAATGTGACACGCAAAAAAAAAAAAAAAAAACGACTTCGGGGGGAATTCTGGCAGCACAAACTGGTTTCCTTTGCGCTAAACAATCAGGCGAATGTTTTTTGAAGGAGGGACCTCTTGACCCCCCTGGAGATGGTTCGTAATCGCTGCAAAACCATTAACGGGTAACGCTCTGATCCTGCTCCCCTTCCAGCCGGAGACCCCGCCCCCTTTTTGCAACGACGCGACGACTTCGGAGGCTTTTCGCGAGACGGGTACAGGGGGGAGCCCGCGGGGTTGACATTGAAAGAGCTGCCCCGACAAAGCCGTCGCCTTTACATGCGGGGGAGCGTGCCTTCGGTCGGTGCACCAAAAGTGCAATTTATAATCCATCTGACAACTTCTCCCCCCCTCACCCCCCCACCCGTCACCCGGCCCGGCGCAAAAAAGCATCACTCACAGTGGGCCGCGCTTTGCATATTGCGAGTCAGAAGCGTTTAATGGTGAGATGTAACTTTCCTCTCTTCCCATTGATCATGTGGCAGGCTGCGACTCCCATGAGCAGTGCGCATTAAGGCCAGTGACAAGCGGAAAACATTACAAATGAGCTTTAGCAAATTTGCAAGGCAGTGTCACCTCTTTGATGTATAGATAAGTGGATGCTGGCTTCTCTCTCTCTCTCTCTCTCTCTCTCTCTCTCTTGTTTCTTTAGCCCCTCTTTCACTCCCTCCGGTTAGTTCTCTCCCCTCTCTCCCCTGTTTCCATCTATCTCCGGGGCGCTCTCTCCCTCCTCCTCCTCTCCTGCCTTTTGGATTAAACAAAACCGATGCCTGTGAAAAGTCCCCGTGATGAACGCGTCTTCGTTCTGATGAGGCTGAGGGCGAGCGTGTCATAAATCATGCCCTTGAGAGCGAGGCGGCGGCGGCGGGGTGGGTTGGATTGTACTATGATAAATATTGAGAGGTGGTATGAGCAATAGTTTTGTCACGAGGCGGAGGCGCCTACACCCCCCTCGCAATGAAATGTGGCTTTGTGATTGGGGCCTGGGTAAGGGGGCTGAGCAGAGAGGGTTCAGGCGGCGAGCTGAGGGTGTTTTTCTTTTTGAAGCCACATGCACGCTGCGACACGAAGGCGGGCGACACATTGTTATCCAAGTCGCGTATCTTATTCTTTTTTATGCCAGACTTGGGAGACACATAATTGAGAAGGAACATGCAAACAAAGCTAATGATTTTCCTCCCACTTTACATTTCTTTTCCCCTTGGGCTTCTCGGCTGCTGAGTGGTGCTCATACATCTTTCACTAAGTACAGCTCAGTGTCTCCTGCCTCCCTCACAGCCCACGATGCAGGGAGAGTTCAAATGTGTACTCGTCCCTACCCCCCCCCCCCCCCTCTCTGACAAAAATAGAAAACGGTATCTCTCCTCTTCTGATGAACTCATACTGTCTGGAACCTTCTGCTGTGGATGAGTTTGGGTTATGATTGCCTGCAGGGTGTTTTTATTATTTTTCTTCTTCTATAAAAGCGCATTTACAGTGCATGAGAGGAAATAAATGTTTGCAAAGAAAATATAACTCACACTGAGTAAACAGCGGAATACAATAATGTAAATCAAATGTGTGTTATTGCGTAATCACAGCCGTATCTTTTGCGTGGTGGATAGTGTTTCGCCCAGGCGAAATAATTGCTTTGGGCATTTGAGAGATGCCATTTCATATTGCCTGGCTAATTAATGTTGCACTAAGGAACATTTATGCACTGTACTGATGTTTTGCAGCATTTGAACCGTTTGCTAATTTACCTCTGTATAATCCATATCTCCAAAAAATTGTTTTTTTTAAACTTTGCTAAAAAACATTACAAAATGTTTGTTGGCATGAAAATAAACCCACCCATTGACTATTAGTATTATATTATTATATTATTATTATATATTTGCTAAATTATATTATTTTTATTTATATTATTATTATTATTATTATTATTATTATTATTATTATATTATATTGAAGTTGCTCTCCAGAGTCAGCAGTCTACCTAGTTCTAACCTAATGAACGTGCAGGAACGATACCAGCATGTCTTTTTATTTTACTGCAGTAGATGGTGTTTTTTTTGCATGGAGGCTATTTGGGGAGACTAAACTTTCAAGTGCACAGCATGCGAAATTTATTGGATACGACTTCGGTACATCGTGCATTTTTCCCCCTGATCTGAACCCGAAAATCAGCTGCAAATCAGTTGCAACTGGGACAGCGCAGTCACAGCCGTGTATTAACTAGAACCTTATCCGACAAATCTCATTTAAATCACATTTCATTATCGGTAACTCGCTGAATAATATTACCCTCATTGGAAGCATAATTCATCCTTGTATTGATTTTCCTTGACAGTGAATAATCCTGCAAAGTCGCTCGGGGGGGTTGGATTTATTTTATTCCTTTTTTTTTTTAGTGTGCGTGTTTGTGTTTTGGTGGCAGGGCATGGGCCAAGCGGTTAGAGAGGTTGTCTCATAACCCGGAGAGAGACACGAGTGTGTTCCCTTGCAACAGCCGCTGTGTCGCACAAACAACCATCCTGTCAAAGTGTCTGTGAGCTAAGACACTGAAACCCCATGTGCTCGCTCCCCGTACGTCCTTCTGGATAACAATGTCAGCTAAAAGCCTCAAATATAAAAATGTAAACACGCACCATGTAACAAGCTGTCTCTTTCACAATAAAACAAAACATAATGTATAATATGTACCCAATGAGCGATGCACTGTGTCGTTACATATAGATGTTTCATATCGTTACCACCTATTACGATCACAACACACACACGGCCATGATGACTGCATTCCCAACTATAACTTATCTTGTTAGTGTTGACATTGTGCTGACTGTGCAGTGGAGTCACAGGCATTTCAGGACACTTCCCTGACATTCATATCCAGCGTTTCGGGGGGGCCCTGCCCTCGGGCTCCAAATTGAACACATGAAAAAAAGATGATGATGAAACTCTCCGTGCTCTCTCCCCCCATTTCAGACTGGGCGAAATTCTATTGTCCGTTTTTTTATTTTTTTATTTCCGACAACAACATTACCCCCTCTGTTACTCCAGGTTAGCGAGCTAACACAAATTGGATAGCTTGCAAGTTGTTGTCAAACGTTGTGTTGCATACAAACTGGAATGATGCAACGCTCCTTACAGCCTTGGAGCTCTTACTCTCTCTGTCCTGTCCTGCAGTCCTGCCGGGCGATTGCATCTAGTGCCCTCGCCTCTCCATCATCATCTGTCAACCTGGTCAAATCAAACTAACATCCCCCAACCCCCCCCACAACAAATACACACCAACAGTAACTGCTTATTCACTGTTTTCTCATTGATTATGTTATATACCAATAAAATGTGCAAACAAAAACATAACATCTAGGTAAACCAACACATTTTAACATCAAATTATGGTATCAAATGTCAGCATCGTCATAACCTAATATACTCCCTAGAATCATCATGGGTAAGTGGCGGCGTGTTCCTATTGTGCAGAGGGTGGCATACTAGCACAGCCTGTGAAGGGTTGTGACGGTCCCCTTTAGTCCCAGTGCTTTGGCTCTACAGATGTGCTGCATTCAGCTCCACAAACTGCAGCCTGTTCTGCCTGTTCTAACTCTCTATAGGCCGACTCTCCACTGACACAACTCCACTGGCACGCTCGCACGTGCACACACATATACACACTCTCTGTACGGGCAGATTTTCCGAACAAAAGGTTTGTGTGCACATACGCAGCCTCAGACACTCAGTCTTTCAGCACACACACACACACACACACACACACTTATGTGCACCAACATGCATGTGCACTCAAGCAGGCAAGCACACACGCACTACCAACACACACATGCACAATGACACATGCAGGCACACTCGCACGCTGTTGGTGTGATGCCACCCATTTCTGCAGGCGGGCGAGCATGCCCGTCTGCCCTGCCGCACACGGGAAAAAGACATACACACACACACTCACACACACACTCAATGCCCACTGGAGCTTCCAACACTTTCACTGTGTTGGGATAAAATAAGAGTTTGATGTCACTCTGTACTGGCGCTGTGTGTGTGTGTGTATGTCTTTTTCATAAATGATCAAATGCATGTTATTGTCTCATCGCCTGTATTTACATTGGCTTTCTGTCGGCAGCGCGGAGCCGCTCAAGTGTCTGCGAAACACAATCTCTATAACCCCATTGTAAATATTAACCGCATTTAACAGGATGGAAAGCAATTACACCGGGGCCGAATGAAACCGTAATGACCAAAGAGACGAACGAGGACATCACAAGGATACTTCTAATAAAGACTTAATGACCTGTTTTGTTTGTAACATGCATATTTTCTCTACAGGAATGGCTTTTCGGTGCGGTGCGCTACTGAGACATAGATATAGCCGGACAATTCCTCCCGGTGATTGCGCCGCGTCTCATGAGCACAAGCACTTACCGTGGTCTTTTTTACTTTGGCGTTTGGAGAAATCGCGTGGCAACCGCTATAGACTTGGCGGATTTGACCTGACAAAGGAGCCTTATTACCCTTCCATAATTGGAAACGCGGCGCGAGAAGGGGGGGAACAACATTATGATTCCATTTACAATATTTACAACTCAATAAACATTTCGTTTCATCCTCTGTCCTTCATGCCTGTGAATTCCTGATAACACTGAGGTTAAAGAGAACATTAAATACAAATTGGCTCAAAGCAGAGCATATGGAAGTGAGGACTGAAGAATCCCTTTGAGATTGCCACTGCTTTACCTCCGCATTACCCACAAATGATATTGGGTGTGAGGCTTGAATTAGCATTGAAATCAGGCGTGGGGTACAATCAATCTTGGAGGGCCTTGGAGCCCCTGGGAGCTTGTCGGAGGAGTCCTGGACCGCTGGCTGACTGACTCGTCTAGTACATATTCATGTCCACAATGGTGCCGTGTGCTAAAAGCATGTCATCCCGCTGGGAGTGATCCAGCCTACTCCTCTTTGTCCAAGCTACAGCCGGATCAGAAAACAGCACCGGGGTGGCTCCAAGCGGCAGCGAGGTAACCGTTTGAAAAACTTCAATACCCAGATATCGTGTAATGTGAAGTCAATAAACTGCATTAAACTGTGAAGGGACTAGAGAGGCCAAAGAGCTAATGTTGGTGAGTGCCCGCTTTCTCTGGACGGAGCCTCGCTCGCTGCTGTTTAGGAGACAGTTTGTATTCCTGATGTTAAGTTTCGATTTGGTGTCCATATCTGACACGGGGATTTAATTTGGGAAAATAGTGTGACTATACAGCGTCTCAATTACGGGGGGATCTTCTGTGTTGCAGCTCCACATACAAAATAGAGAGTAACTCTTACAAAAGATTCATTTTCAAAACATTTTCTTGTTGCAAATTTTTTCTATTGATGTATTTAAAGATGAAAAGTAATGCAAATATACGTTTCTTCCAAATGACACACGTGGATGCAGAAAAATGAAAATGACCTTCGTAGGAGACTGGAAGCTCCAGAAGGTCACATTTGACCTTCCTGTTGAAGTGCCCTTGCGCGAGACGCCCCTAGCTAACCCCTGCAGGCTGCCTGCATGCTCTGGCCTCTCCGGTGAAATGCATAGCTGCACTATATGTGCATAAAGAAACAAATGCCTAATTCCTAATTCCTAATTTCCAAATAAAAAAATTAACCATCTGCTGCTGAAGCCCCGTCCAAATGAAGCAACGCACACAATCATTCTTCAGCGTAATCCTGTGGATACAGTGAGCGCCCAGTGAGGGCTTGAAGGGGTGCTAACGGACCTGCTGGTTGGATCTACAGTGTATTAGCCTTGATGAGGATGCAGCGGTGTGTAGAAATGAGGGGCTTCTGCTGTGGAGGTTGTACACTACATTAGCATCTGCTGGGCCATACGATGGGAGATAAATCTGCAACAGGCGTGATGCATCTTCATTAAAGTCACCACTTACAACCTCGCGGAAAAACTGCCAAAACTCTCTCCGTAGCCAGATGCTACATTTAAGCTTTGTTTGTTTTTGTTTTTTTGTTTTTTTTTACAGATTACCGCAGCCTAAAACGAGGGGGAGCTGACGTGGACGGTAGAGCGCCGCGAGCGAGAAAGGCCCCGGCGTTTCCCAACCGCTGCCAGCTGAATTCAGACATCAATCTTGGTTAAACAATTACATGCTAACATGTTAATTTACAGACAGCTTAATGGCATGCTGTGACTCCGGCATTGCACCATGGCAAGCGGTGAACAACTGTGATAACCCGCTATAGTAGAAGCTGCACCTGTCTTGCATTAGTCCTCATTTTGGACTGTTCTTTCTCAAATGCTACGCAGTCAAACAACATTAGCGCACTGTGACGACGAACTAGCATCTCTACAAAATTTGCTTCCGAGATCGTTCCTGAATTGTCCCTTCTGACAGCTGAAAGAAGATGTAAAATAGGGTATTTCCTAACAACGTTTGAAGTGAAGCGGCATTTTACCTTTGCAGTTCGGGAATTTTACCGATGCTCTCATCCGGAGCGAATTTGTTTTTGCAGTTTTTGTCGGTATCCAACCTGTGACCTTTCGCTGACCGGAGAATCTCTCTAACCACTAGGCCACCCACGTACCTCCCTACCGGCTACATCTAAATGAGCGCGAGAGGACGCCTGAGAGGATAAAACACTAAATCTGATGAAAACATGGCCTCGCAGACTCAATTAGATAGATTAAAGGAAGCCAGATCACCTGGCGCGGCTGGTAGGGAGTTGGACTGATCAAGGAATATTCCCCGGCATCAGATGATTTTCTTCAGAGGTGGCTATCTTTCCCCAAGACTGCCCCACTCTTCCTCTGATCACTCTGCATTTTGCAATTGACATTTCATCTATCTGTTGGAATGATTAATACACCTTGGCAGTCATTTCACGCGAGCGAGGGAAGGTCACCGGTATTTGTTGCCAGGCACCGAGATTTCCCCCGTAACCTCAGCAAACATAAAGGTGGTAACATTCACAGAAAAGCCATAGAAGCTGGGTTGTAAGCGTGCTATGTCTGCAGCTGAGGAATTCAAAAAGGAGGATAACCTTACCTACTCTTACAAATTGGAATCAATTCTGGTACTTTTTTTAAAGCGAGCTTCGAGATCCCTGTTTTTATTTACTTTGGCGACATCTTTGCATGTACATTGGATACATAGCTTCATAGGATTTGGATTTGGACATGTAGCTTTTGAAAGAGAGGTTATTTCTATGTCTGCTATGTTTTCATTTCCCTGAGAAACAGTGTGTGACTGGAAAAGAGGCGCGCCGATCTCGGTCAAGGTGTTGTTTTTTCTGCTTGACTCCCTTTCCTCAGACGATAGCATCGGCAGGCTCTCGGGCTCTTTAATCGCCCTCCACATAACTCAGCGGCGCGGCGAGTTGAGGTGAGCTGCAGTGTCACGTTCCCCTGCTCTCTGCATGCACTTCAACATATCAATAATGCATGGGGAAACATTTTAACAAATCGATAATCTATACTACACTACGCGTGTGACTGAGCTGCCGCGCGACCGACGGGGACAAGGTCACACACACACCTCTCGGACTTGCTCAAACACACACTTCAAATCCATCACGTTTGAATTCGATAAAAAGGCTTTGCAATTTAGCGGTATTCTCAAACGAGGATCTGAGAGACCGGAAAAAAAAAGGGCAAGTGCGGTTCAAGTTCAAAGCCAAAGTCTCATCTTTCATCCCGTGACACCGAGGGACACGTTAGCGCGCTAGCCGCCGTAACAGTGATCCGTCACTGTTAATGACGAGTGGTGATTTAGTTTTGCTGCGGTGCTGTGTTAAACAAATCACTTGATAATCCAGTCTTAAAACATTCTCCGTTATGACGAGGATACTTGTATCAGTATTTATGAGTGGGAGAAGTACATTCTGAACCAAATTACCACTCAGTCCCTGCAGGAGAGCCCCGAAGCTTTCTACGAATTTACACAATTGTTTTCAGATGGAATATATTTTCTAATTATATTACATTATATTTGGCTAGAACTAGAATGTTTTTTTATTGAAGTTATTACCTAAGTAAAGACTTTTCTTTCTTACAAAATAGTTGCATTTCTGCAGTATTGGACAATGAGCATCACATAATGATTTTTTTTATTTGTTTCTTCAGTGTAGACAGATGGATATTGTTAGGGAATTCAATTTTCATTTGTGTTGAACCTTTCCGAAGGCTTACACGGATTAAGAAGCTTTTTTTTATTGAAAGTTCTGCTTCTCCTGCTAGTGTACGTACGTATGATGAATGAGCAGTTTCATTTCACCACTCCCTGAAAGTGAAACTATTCATCTGTGTAATGTTTGAATTTAAACAAATGTCGTACCAGAAATAAGCCAATGAGGTTGTGCTAACTGCGTAATCAGAGTATTATGATGTATAGTGTTGCTTTGTAAAGGTTAACAAGACTTCAAACACCCCGAGATGTGAAATAAGACTGCATGGACTGGACCAGAATATCACCAGTTACATAATCAACTATACAGCCGGGGAAAATGTGATATAGTGAACTTAATATAATCCAGGACATAATAGAACTGACCTTACAACATTTTCCATAGCAAACAATAATATAACAAATACAAGTTAAGCAAGACTATAACAATGTACAAAACAATATACACTCATACACTGTTAGTGGTTAGGGGTGATTTTGAAAGGGTTTCATCAACCCAAGGGTTTGAGGTTTCTCATCCTGTAGAGGACCATGTGATCCTTCAATTAAAGCTACATGAAGTTGCATGGAAATAACCATGTGGCTTTCATCTGACAGTACAACATATGTTGTTCTGAAAAGTACCAAACTAGGCACATGGATGTGTTTAAAAGGACACACCCTTTTTCAGCAGGTACAGGTGACAGTCACACATGGAAGGAAGGAGGGTCGCAGGCGCCAGCTGGAGGACTGACTGTTGAAAGCGATGCTCGTCAGTCAGTCGACACGCGTTTCTCCGACGGGCACCGCAGATGACTTCATTTATCCCATTATCCCTCTGCAACCCGGCCAAATGCTCGCTCGCTAGCTCGCCTTCGCAACAGAGGGGAAAGAAATCAGATGCGGAGGGAACGTCGTCCTCATTAACCTTTGATCGAAAAACTCCGCCGGAGAGACAAACTGCTCGTCATAGCCGCCGGATTAAAAACATTCTCACTAGGACTGAAATAACGTCCTAGTGTTTTTCTGTCCTTTCAAGTTCCCAAGACCCAATTGGTGCATACCTTCGAGTGCGGGGTGACAAAAGTCTCAGACGAGGCAAAAATAATTTATCTAATTGCGCCGAGGAAGAAAATAACTCTTCCGCATCCCAAGCTACCGTCAGTCACCTTTGTCATCATCCACGTTTGCAATTCAAATCATTATTTTTAGCTTTTTGAACCCTTTTGGAGTGTGCAAACCTCCCACCGCCTCTCCAACGTGACTTCCTGGTTTCGATCGGCAAACGGGGGGACGGGTAAACAGAAGCTCGTACAAGAGCCTCTTTGAAACGGTCCTCAGCTGAGTAGGATAATATCTCATCCTTTTTCTTTTCTTTTTTCCGACGCTGCCTTTTTGTTGCTTTGAATAAACAGCACAACACTTAAAACTCCAGTCAGGCCTCGTTTTCCTTATCTCCTCTCCTGCACTGTCCTTGCTCAATGCGGTCCAGGGTTTACAACTTCATAAAGTGAAAAGACCTCATAAAGATAACTATCCGTGCACGTATTATTCTTTAGTCCCTACTTGTCTCATATCCACAGGGCAATAGCTGATATCACACAGCAGGACTAACACTACGCCGGGTAAAAAAGATCCTCCTTAGCATTTCAAGTGTAAATGTGTGCATGTGCTGATGTATGTACGTGCATGCACATACTCATATCTGGCTGCAGAATGTTTCCATGCATGCCTTTGTGTGACTGGGTATCTTAAAGGCATGATAATGCATGTGTGTGTGTGTTTCACAGCAAAATCGTCAGTGTTAATTTAACTCTGAAAGTGTTTACGTAAGACCAGTCAGCACGTATTCACTCAAATTTGCTGTGTAGTTTGCACGTGCAATGCACAGAATGCGTTACCCGCATGCAAGCACACTACTTGGCATTACTGTAGCTGTCTGACGACAGGAGGCAGGGAGAGAACGAAGGGGTGGCAGAGGTGTAGGAATGCTGCAACCGATCATTTCTCATAGCATATCCTCTGGGCGTAGGGTCCTCAAATGTGAGGCATGCCTCTGCTTCAGTGGCTATGCTCCAGTCCTGGCTAAAAGAATGATGAAATGGAGCCAGATGGGAAAAGAACAAAACGGCTTCCTGAAAAAAAAAGGGAAAAGGGAAAGAAAAAGAAAAAACAAAACAAGAAATGGCTGTGAATGTCAGGCAGAGTCACAGGAGAGAGCACCATTTCATACAATAGCGGTCTCAATCCCACAAAGACGAAAGAGCAGGGAGAGAAGAGAAGAAGTTACACTCCAATGGCCATGAAACTATTGATTTCATAGAGAAAGTCTGCTGGAAAAAAAACCAAAAAACAAGCACAACTTCTCCGGGTCCTGACAAGTCTGCGGCGTGATCGTTGTTTTTTCCGGGGCGCTCCAGCCGAATTCATCCTGTTGTCTTCATATTCGTGTGACAGTTTTTAGCACCAGCTTGCAAAAATATCTCGCGAAAGCTTCATGCCACACTCAGCGGTTTCCCAAGGCGTGACAACTTGTTCCTGCACATTAATCTGGCAAAGCTGTCCCCCCCCCCCTCCCGCTTTGCTGCTTATTTCTTCCTGCTTTTCTTCCTGTATGTGCCACAGATTTATTCACTGTTGGAAACGCGGCGTTGATATAAGCCATCAGCCATCAGTGGTCACTTCAGTCTCGCATTTGCCGCGATTGATATATAGATCGACGGAGAGCTCTATCTGACATCGTTTGTGTCTCATCAGATTATGATTGATGACGTAGGTTGACCAAGGTCGGGATCGTGATATTTGACTTGCACTGTGGAATGTGCCAAAGGGGAGAAAGATTAATGCGCCGCAATAAACCGGCATCGCAGCCGCATTGATATGTTGTCTTGACATATTGTTTCGTAAAGGGCAGAGGTTAACATGGAGCTCTGCGAAGCTTTGCATCACACGGTGGCTCAGCAGAACATGTTAAAACTCACAGGACGGATATTGCATGCAGGATTGTGTTCATGCGCAGGGCATGTCAAGTTCAAGTCCCTCTAGAAAAACACACCAGACTATCATCCCTATGAGAATCACGCTGTCACCGCTGTCTCCTTAGCATGGAGACAATTGCCCTTTTTCAGCGGAGCGTGACACATAGCACAGCTCTACAAACTCAGAAATCAGGGAGGGATGCACAAAGGTCACCGGCTGACAGGACTAAGACATATTGCGCCCCGAGGAGATCCTCTGAGGAGTGAGCGACTTACTGATTCTACCCTCCCCTTGGTTTTTGTGCGTTCGGGGGAAAGTTGTCATTAGCATTCAAGGACAACACTCAACGCTTCAGAAGTCGTTTGACTATAAGCATGATTTCAGACGTTGTTAGTGACAATTGCTGCGGGCAGTAACACGTATGATGGGGCTATATAGCTCGCGAGGCTGCGGGAACGTTTTGGACGTTGTTATCGGTATTGCATCGATCGGGCTGGAAAAAAATCAATTGTAATGTGTGGAGCAAAGGTCGATCGCCTTGTCAAAGTAAATGCCTGGTCTTCATTTACGGTGACGGCACAGAAAAAAAAAAAATGTGTAAGCATTTAACCGACGCTCTTATCCAATAAGTGCACAGGTTGGGATTCAGCGTCTTGCTCAAGGACACGGGGCTGTGAATGGAGGCGGAATCGACCTCTCCTGCAAGAATCGCCACGGGTAAGCTTTCACCTCACTCGTACCGCTGCTAATAATTCGGAGATGCATGAGCCTGCGATGTTACTTGACTGTCAAGAGAGGAGTGTTCACACAGAGCTGTGAATTTCATCAGCTCCGCCCCCCCCCCGTTCGCCTCCTCTACGGATGCTGTGTGTCAGAAAACCTGAGGGGGGAGCAAACGAGACGGGACTCAAGAGGAGACCAGATGACTTCATGGAGAGAGAGAGAGAGAGAGAGAGAGAGAGAGAGGGAGAGGGAGGAGGTGAGTTAAAAAGAACATGAGAGGGAAGTGAAAAGTGAGAGAAAGAGGGATAGAGAGAGGAGGTGAGAGAGAGAGAGAGGGTGAGATGAGGCGTTCACAGGCAGTTGCTGCTAAGTGAGAGATTGCAATGCGCCCAGTATTCTGCACTTAGAAATGCCTGAGAGTGGTAAGTGTGGAGCAGCGGCGTGCTCACATGTTACGGGGACATCAAGAGGAGCTACGCCATGCTTAAAAGGACACAAACGAGACCGTCGCTGAGAAGACTGGCAGCCTCTACCGGCCTCTACGCTTTTAAATTTTTTTTTTCTCTACATGCATTTTTTTGGGATATTTATGGAACAAAACAGGAACCATTTTTACGTTGCAAGTAATCCACAACTGTATTCCTGATCCACTATTCTACCTGCACAGTTTCAACAATTAGCTTACCTCTTCAGGATGCATATCGGCTGTTTTCGGGCTCTCATGCCAAGCGACGCCAGGGAGGAGGGGGGAGGCGGGGGAGGTGGGGCAAGTGGTATCATCTTCTTTGACACAGGCAATGGGTTTATGGGAAATGTGAGAAACACAAAGCGAGCACACTTTCACTAACACACCTCCAAAGAACCTGTGACATGGGGAGGCCATATGTAACCTTGATGTGCGTTACACTCCGCTGATGTCAAGATGACACTGCGTTCACACTGCAGGAGAAGTACTGCTCATATCAGTACTTTGGATGACTGTTCATTATTAGAGGATGTAGCCCACATCATAGGTCCCCCATTTACACCTCTTGGGCGACCAGATAGCGATCCGTTCACTCTTATTTGCAGACAAATCCAGGTGTAAATGCACCAAAACGCGCCAAAATACACCACAATAATGGGAATTGTCTCAGGGGAATGATGTCAGATTACCTTTGGTCGCGGTAATGCTGACAAATTCCAACATGAGCGTTCAGATCCAAGTGTAGCATGTAGGTCGCATACCTCGGGATCCGTTCGGTCCAAACTGTAAATTGAAAAAATGCGAGCTTTTTCCGCTGTTCGCACTTTTATAGAAAACATCAGACGTGTGTCACATGTGAGAGGAAAAAAAAATTGGAATTGGCACACTCTCAGCTGCAGTGTGAAGGCTTAGTAAACAAAAAAATACTGACATCAATCGTATTTGGGAAAACATTACAGTGCAGAGAGACAGTGGACATCTTGTCAGCAGCGTTGGAGAGAGTGGGAACATCGCGTATCGTTCCCGAGCAAGACCACACCTCTCTGGGGTCTCCTGCTGACTCTGTGTTGGCGGTTGTGTTTGTGTTCATTCAGCAGCCGTCCGCTCGTCACAACTGTTTCCTCTCACGCCCGCCTGAGCTGGGGGGGCCCCCGCTGCAACACTGATTTCCAGAATAGTGTTTGTGTCACAGTCGCTGGGAGTCTTGTCCCTCCTCGGAAACAGACGTGCTTCTCTACACCCCTAATGGGTCTACCCATCGCAGCGCCGGCAGCGGTCTCTACAAGTTCCTCTTTGAAATTGGGATTTTGTGGGGGTTTTTTTGTCTTTGGTTTTTCTCTGAATGCGGAGGCACTCAAGAGTTTGCATCTCAGACGGTGTATCCGGGCTGTGATGTATGTCATGTTTTCCTCTGGAGGTTTTTGTTTATGACAGTCACTATCCATTCCGGCGCATATCGCCACTGCACAGTGTGCTGTTACGTAATGGGTTGTTTTCTTTTTTTTACGCGAAATTGATTTATACACCTGTTCTATAATGGATTTTTGTTTTGTTTTGTTTTGGGGCCTCGCTCGTTTTCGGCTCTGACCTCCGGTTCTAATAGCAGAATGAGATCTTATCCCCGAACGTAATGAAGTGCCTGCAACAGCTTGCTGACAGGCGACGTCTCTGCGCTGACATTTGTTGTGGGTTTTACCCCTCTGGTACAGGAAAGCCGGCGTGTGGACAGACTCACATGTCCCGCGGTTTTCCAGACAAACATAAAGCACAAAACCTCCCTCTACACTGCAAAAATGTCCATCTCAACCAGCCGTTTAATCTACTCTCGTTTTTCTTAAAAAGAACTTAGAGCATGTCAACAGAGTGAGTTGAAAAAAGGGAAATGATCTCTCATGCTAGACTCAATGCTACATTGTGATGGCTAATGTATGATGGATTTTTTGGCAGTGTAAATATTCCTCAGTTGCCTACTGTATAGGGATAATGGTATGGCAATGCAACACCTGACACAGTGTGGCAAATGGTAAGTTCCATACAAAATCCTCTCATTAAACTGCCTATCAAAAACAACAAAGTGCTCATACTACCAATGTAATTTCAATGCAGCTGTTAATGTGGTTTTGAGCAGCACTTGTTTCAAGCACGCATACAATGGAGTCTAGTAGCTGATATTGTCAGTGTGGGAAGACACACGGTGGGTCAATTACAGAGAGATGTGCTGATAAATATCCCCAGCAGTGCATGTGCATCACTGAGCCAGTCAAACAACAGCGCGTTTTTTTCTTCTTTTTTTTTTATAACTTGACCTTTATTTCTATATGCAGTCATATAGAAGTGAACATACATACATGGTACATAATTCACATAACAAAAATGTAAGCATCGCATTGACATATTTATTCAGATGTTCTGTTTGTAGAGGCATCACAGATACAGGCACTCAATTAACCTCATTCTAACCAATATGCAATCACCCATATGTTTATTTACCATTCACTTCTTCATATGCCCGTGGGGAAACTGGAAGAGAGGGTCAGGAGAGATCTCATTTAGTTTGTCACTGTACCACCACTATACATACACTAATACACAATCACATCTGTATACATGGCTTAGTTGGAGTTTGGCTGTTGTGCTTTCCATCATATATACACATTTTACTCTTTCCCTCCATTGTTGGACAGTTGGTGGCTTTACACTTCTCCATAACGTTGTAATCATCTTTTTTTGCGATCAGCAGCAACACCCCAAGTACTGTAAATATGTCTGATTTTTGTTATCCATTTCCTCTGGAGTCTCTCCCAATGTAGAGGTAGGTCTACCCCCATGATTTGCTTGATCTCCACCTGAATGTCTCTCCAGTATTGATATAATTTAGGACAATCCCAAAAAATGTGGGTATGATCGCCAATCTTCCCGCATTCTCTCCAGCATACTTCTGAAGTGTTGCTGTATCACGCTAACACAAGAGGAGTCTTGAATACTCTCATTTTAGTTGTCCATTCAAACTCTCTCCATGTGTTTTCCCACATTTCATCGGTGATGATAATATTCATTCTAATTCCCATTTCTGTTTTATTTCCATAGTGTTTCCTATTACGTTATCTTGAAGCCATCTGTATAAGTGGGATATCAGGTTCCCTTTTATCACTTCCCCCCATAGTCAACATGAAAATCTTTTCTAAATTAGATGGTAGTTTACATATCTGCTCCCAATCTGCAAGTGTCTGTAAGTAGTGTTGTACTTGAAGAAATCTAAAGAAATCCATCCCTGACAAATCAAATTGCTTGCTGAAGATGTTAATATGATTTCAAAGTTTCCCCACAAAAAAGCTGATCCACAATAGTTAGCCCTTTGTCCGTCCATTTTCTGAAGCCGTTGTCTATTTTCCTTGGTAGGAACTCTGGATTAACTGCTGTTTTTAAAGCTTTAGATATTGAATTAAAAAGATTTCGTTGTTTTCTTATAACCAAGTTTTCATTGTAAATTTAATCCATTCATTGTCTATTTTTAATTTCTTCCAATTTGCTTGGCTTAGGAATGGTAGCCCTCCCAGGGATATACTGGGGCATTAATTTTGCTCTATACTCACCCAACCCGTTTCCATATCCTTTGTTATCCATGCTATCAGGGTCCTCATCTGTGCTGCGCAGCAGTAGTATTTAATGTTGGGCAAATTACCAATGACCCCCTTTTTGCTTTGGTAGTAACAAAGTCTTGAGTCTAACTCATGGGCTTTTTATTTTGCCATATGAATCTTGAATCAATTTGTCAAGAGCCTTGAATGCAACCATGGGGACTCCTACCGGCAGAGACTGAAACAGACAAAGCAGTCTGGGCAAAACATTCATTCGGACAGTTTCAATTCTTCCAATTAGTGATAAGGGGAGAATCTCCCACTTGAGCATATCCGCCTTTATTTCCTTCAATAGCTTTCCATAATTGGCTTCATAAAGTTTTGAGGTGGAGGGTGTGATAACAACACCTAGATACATGAAGCCCTCCCTGGACCAATGAAACTTGACCTGTTCATCTAATTGTGATGGCCACGTACCTGACAGCATCATTGCTTCAGATTTTGAGTCATTAGTTTTATAACCAGATATTACTCCATATTCAGTTAAAACTTGCATTATGCGTGGCACTGAGGAGATAGGGTCACTCACATATAACATGACATCATCCGCAAATAGGGAAATCTTATGTTCCACCCCTCTATCGTCTTTTATACCCTTTATATGATCCTCTTGTCTAATGGTTTCAGCAAAGTGGCTCTAAACTTATATCGAAGAGCAAAGGACTCAGACTGTCCCCCTGCCTAACTCCCCGTTTTAACTTGAAAAACTGAGAGCAACATCCATTCACCCTCACTCTTGACCTTGGGTCTAGATGAACACTTTCATCCAATCTATGAATTTCGGGTGAAACCCCATCTTATCTAATGTATGGTTGAGATAGACCCAATCCACTCTGTCAATAACTTCCTTTATTTCACGGTCCTCTATATGTGTTGTCATATTTACAGAATCTTCTTGGGAGAGGGAGGGTAGATTTAATCTAGAAAAGAATGTTCTTATCTTTCCCTCCTTGTCTATGATGATGATGAAACTTCCTTGAGACTGGGTGAGAGACTTTGGAGACCACACAGTTAGCTTGCTCCTTACACAGCTGAAATGCCAAAAGGCGACTAGCTCTGTTTCTCTTCTCATCATATTTTTGATTTGGGCCCCTTCAGCTTTGTATGTCAAGAGCTCCAATTTATGTCTCTTTTGTCTTAAGTCATTCAGGAGTTCTTTATATTTGTTGTTATCTTTGTGTTCTAATTCTAGTACTTTTATTTTACTTTCCAAGTCTGATTGCTCCTTCAACCCGTTCTTTCTAATTCTACTGGATATTTAGATCATTTTACCCCTTATTATTGCTTTAGCTCCATCCCATAGGATGGATGGTGTAACTTCACCATTGCCGTTACCATGAAAATACTCCTCCATACACTTTTTAATTTCCTGAATCACTAAAGGGTCAGTCAATAAAGAAATATTTGCTCTCAAATATTTAAAACACTTTTCTATTCCTAAATCCAGAGTAAGAATTATATATTGTTTATTTACATATATTGTTTAGCGACACAAAACATATCTATGCGTGTATAGCTCCCATGTACGTTTGAAAAGAAGCTAAAGTCCCTCCCCTTTGCGTTTTTATGTCTCCATGTGTCTACTAACCCCAGCTCTCTTAACATGTTATTCAATGTTTTGGATTTTTTCTATCCAGCCTCCCATCCAGTACAGCATTAAAGTCTCCACCAACAATTATCATACCTTTGGCGTTATTTGCAATTACTATGTTCGCAATGTCTCACAAGAAAGAGGGATCGTCTTCAGTTGGAGCATACATATTTAGTATTGATATATCTTTCCCACTTATTGTACCGATTACCATGACATATCTCCCCAATGTGTCTTGGAGCACTTTTTCTGCAGAAAAGGCTACATTCCTATTGAATAAGATGGCCACCCCTCTCCTTTTCCCATAGGAGGCACTGAATAACAGCACGTTTTTAACTCTAAATCTGTCCTGTTAACCTGCTGTTTCCCCCTTCCCAGCATCCTCGCTGTTGCCTGACAACAAGGAGATCTGTACCTTCCCATCGACCCCAAATATCCACCATGGACTCCATCGGCAAATAGGCCAATGGAGTTGTCAGTCTCGACCACTTCAGACTTGATATGGCTTGAATGCAGATGAGCCTTTGACAAATTGCTTTTTGCCAGGAGGCTCACCCAGAGGTAAAAGCCTGAGGTTCACTCTACGGCGGCAATGGGGGAGTGATTTATAAAGAGGCAAAGACATGTCTTTGTCAGGCCTCTGGCATTGACAGGTGCTCCATCAGCCTCCAGATTTGGTGTCATGGTCAAGTAGAAGGCACTGATGCGACCGGTGGAGATTGGCATCCTCTATATGCAGCGTGTTTGCATTCCTCTCCTAAGACTGGGTTTGACTGGCATCGACTACGGCCCGAGTGAAGATGCTCACTTGGACGGATCTCTGTTTTCTCTGCTTTCTTAAGCTTCGAAAGCTGTAAAGTAGTTGTCTTCATCCACTGGATTACAAAAACCAGATCAGGATCAAAATGAAGTTAGAACTGATTGATGTTAGTGTCTGAGTCCCCATAGTGCAAACCAACCCTGCTGCACGCTCACAAAAAGCTAAACTAGCTCGCATTATTATAGCGGCTTCACTCAACTGTCCTCCCCACAGCATTTGTGAGCCATGAGACTGACTAGGATTTGAAGAAAGAGTTAAAGTGGAAAAAAAGGCATTAAAGCGATAATGACAAGAACGATGGGGTGATATTCAAAGCCAAGCTGGCTGTGGCGAGTGCTCATTTGTCGGTTATCGTGTCCGCCCTCCCTGCCACCCGCTGTGAGTTGCAAGGTGATGCTTGAAAGCAGCACTTAGCGGCTACACAAAACATACATCCCCACGTACTGAAGGACCGCATTAGGGTCCATGTTAATGGAGGCGTGTGGATCATAATGAACAAAGGGAAAATAATGATTATCATTAATGGGCTTGGGGGATGAGGGGGAAGTCAATGAGAATGCTTTTCATTCCCCTCTTTAGGACCACTGAAGAGCAATGGGTCTCTCAGTAGGCTGTTGTAATGTGTCATCAGGGGCTTCTGGGAAGCTACTGCAATGAATAATACGTTTAATGATGTTTGTTCGCTGTGATGACACATGTGCTGGGTAACCACTTAGTATCAAACCAGCACTCAACTGTGGGCACTCAACTACTCACATTACACTCTTCATTTTGTTATTCATGCGTAGGAATTTATTACACGCCATAATATTGCTGTCCGAAATTTATTCAATTTCCCACAAAATTATAGATGATTATGAATCTTTTTTTTTTTTTACTGTCAAGTACCAGGCAGTGTGAGAATAACTGGAATCTCATTTCATTCAAAGTGCCTCGAATTCCAAATAATATGACCTTTTTAATATGCCTTCCCGTTCCGCTGCTGCATGATGGTCCAGCAGGTTTTTGAAAGGCGCAATTGACAGGTGGGCACAATATGCCTCGGTCTGAATGGGTGGTTTCATTGAAATCACACTTTCAATGAGTCTGAGAACCCAAATACCTTCTCTAATTTCCAAATCAAAGACTGATAAAAATAATAATGGCCAGTAGCCAAAGGGGTAGTGGAGTGATTTAGTTGCAGCGTTCCTTCTACACAAGGGACGTGCAACCTACTGTATATATACACACACACACACACACACACACACACACAATCTCACAAAAATGTGAGCACAAACTAAGACTATGTAGAGTGTTTTATATACATTTTGCACATTTACTTTTGTCCATGCATTCATGAAGCACCGTTTTTTTGGATGTGGATAAGTTTTCGATCCGTTTGGCGTGTAGTTTTCTCCACTTGCTGGGAAAGTTAGTCTGTAGGTCAGCCAGTTAGCCATCGGATCAAGAGAAGCTAGCTGGAGGACATATTTCCTTGGACGATCGCAACCGCCTTGTTTTCCTGTGCAGTTATTTGTTTTTTTTTGTGCTTGGCAACGGATTTGGATTTATTCCTCGTTGTTACAGTGCCGTAAGTAACTGACCTCTATTTCTTGCCCTGAGCTCCATTGATTGCCTGACTCTTACACACACACACACATTTGGTCGGCCCTTTTACCTTATTGCATTATTACACTGTGAAACTTTTTTTGTTACTGGCCACTTGCTACTTATTCTCCATGGGTGTATTTCTGATACTCATACAGGTAGTATTCTTTTTGTCAGAAGCATTGCTTAGCCTCTCAGTGTTTACTCCAAGAGAACCATATTTACCCTAGACATGTTCCTGTTTATGAGCTTTTCATCGGCATTCCCGTGCACCGTAGAGTTATATTTAAAAATAGTACTTTTTATCTGAGAATTTTTTTCATGAACTGTGAATTGAAACCAGGTCATCAGAATTGAAGGTGAATGTATTCACCCATCGACCACCCAGACCTGCTCGCTCACTCACTTTGCACCCAAATACTTCAGTATCAAACCTCTGCCTGTTTCTAGTTGTGTGTCTAGTTATGTAACCTTTTCGTGGTGAGGAAAACATATTTCTCTCCCACACACGTTTATTTTTTTTTTGCATTTTACAGCCGATCTGTAGTGGCTTGTCTTCACCAACTTGATTGCCCTCATATTGACACACCACCACCACCACCACCATCATCATCTGTATCGCACCTCATGAGCCACGCTTCATACACATATATCGCAATACAAAAAAAGAGGTCGGAGGTGCTCAACTCAAAAAGCAACGCAAGACAGAGCGAAGTGCAAAAGGCTTGAAAAAAGCGCTCTTGAAAAACTACAAGCAGCACGATCAACAAGTCACCAGACGCCCATTCGTTTCCTATACGGAGCTGAGCAACCGGGGGAGAAACTCGGCTGATGACGCTCAACGAGCTTGTCAGCCCGAAAAAAGTCGGCCGCGGCTGAACTTTTCATTTCATTGGCTGTCTGCAATAAATCAGAGGACTGCAGCGCTTCCTTGATTCCCTACCAATGTGGTTTCCCTGCAAGAACAATGGTTCCGCCTGGCGAGTACAAAAATCGATGAGAAGTTGATTCCGGCCATTTAAAGCTTCCCGGTTCTGTATTTGAAAGGCTACAGGAGTTAATGTCTCAAAAAATGATGTCTGGAGAACATCCATAGTCGGGGGTTGATGGTAAAAGTAATTTTATTGATTTTTCTTTTTGTGTATGTTTGATTAATTCATTGAACGCCGCATTACGATGAACACGTTGCCGCCGTGCAGCCTGCAGCGATGCCGACGAAGGCTGCAGTGTAGTACGTTCCCTATACCTCCCTCGCACCGCGGTGACTGCACACTTGGCACCAGTAGTTAGAGGAGGAAAATGACAACAAGAGGGAGAACAAGGGGTCAATGCAATTAATCCCATAGATGTGCTTACCGTGCTGCGGTTTCTGTAGACGCTGCAATGTTTACCGGCTTTGGCTAATCACGGCAAGGGCTTGGTGTTTGGAGCTTAAAGCGCCTCCATGGAAGCAGAATGTAGACATGCTTATATGGTAATGGATGGATTGTGTTCATTTCAATTATGTCGTGGGGGGGGGGGGGGGGGGGGTTGGGGGGATGATTGATTGGATAGTTGAAAGAGGTTCATTCCAAAATAGGATATCTACCATTGCTCCCTGTACTTACAGAGTGACTGCTGACATGAGAATAAAAGGCATCACAGGTTACTATTGAAGTTTGTAAGTTACTTAAGTTTTTTTTGTTTACAGAATCGTTATGATGTTGAGGATTGAATCATCTGTGTTTTTTAAATACCACAATGAGTTTCAGGCAGCAAAACCTTTCTGAAATGGATGTTTCGTATCAATTCATATAATAAAAATTTCATAGAATAAAGGTTTTTGTTATTGCAGAAGAGTGGATAGGAGTAATTGTAATTTTATGTGAAAATGATAACGAGAAGGCGTCCATTGAACATTTGCTGCCATAAAAACCAAATGAAACTATCAATAATAGCACTTTGCATTGGCCTGTTCCACAGTGTTAACCTTGTACTGACCTATAGAAGGGTGTTGGAGGTGTACCATTATACTGTGTACTCCCTATTTCACTATGCACTTACATTAGCAGCAGCACAAACACAACAGTGCATGTACAATGTATACAAATGTAATGTTTGCACTGACATATTATGACCTTGTAAGTATATTATGCATTATGGAGAATTTCATTAAACAAAGTATTATTGTGTACAATGATTTATTAATACGATGGATGCAGTAAAGTGTGTTGTCCTAAACATAATACATATATGGAGAAGTTTGTATTTACAGCATGTTGGTAGATCTGGTGCAGTCTAATCTCCCAGAGATGGATAACAGGAGCCCGGGAGCTTTTAGTTGGGAAGCGATCAGTCCGCTGTGATATTGGTCCACACTGCTCCATCATCTAAATCCAAGCTGGACAAATGCTTTGTGAATGCTAACACGCTCAGGCCACATCTAGCCTCTCTGTTTCTTTAAATTGAGTTCACGTCAGAAGACAGAAAATCCCATCTAGCGTGTCCTTCATAACATATGGAATAGATGCACGTGCATGTTTGAGTTTTGAGGGGGGGGTTGCATGGAAATGCCTCGGAAAAGCCTGCGCGGCTGCAGTCAAACACAGAGAGCAAGGCGAGGCATGTAAAATGCATGATCTGTTTAATCAGAGCGCGTATACACACACACACACACACTGGAGATAAGACTGTCAATCAACAAAGGAAAGGGCTCGGAGGATGTTGTAGTTTGACACACAGCAGATATGGCCGCAGCACGGAAATGCCGTTGACTCTCTTTATCGCAGTGTGTTTTCTTGCATAAGTTACCCTGAAATCCTTTTTACAAATTCATGCAAGTTCGGGTTAATGTTTAATCTTTTACCGCTGCAAATAATGAAAGCAACTGTTCCAATTATTTGCACACTCATCAGCTGTGTACAGGCAAACGTAAGCAATCGACACCAATAAGAGTGTGGCGGTGATACTGTAACTCAGCGGGACAACCCTCGCCAGTTTTTGTTGCACTCAAACCGGCGGTATTGTAATTCCTGTTGTTGCGAGCGTACGTACTCTCATACATAGTCATAAATGTGATGCATTTCCTCCCGCTATTCTTCCGTGTCAGCTGTCAAAGTTCAAAGCCTTTGAAATATTTCCCGGAGTCTCTTTGAAGAAATTTGAATTGTACATGCCCTGTTGATTTAAATGCAATCAGACAGAATATGGCTGCGTTTGCACAACAAAGGGGCGAACTGTTACGTGGCAAGTAAATATACAGCCCCAAAAAAAAAATATTTTTTTTTAAATGGAAGGAACGAGTTTAACGTTATTTTTTGCTGCTGATTTAGTGTAACACCTTGCACATCTCTCACGGCCGGTGGTGAAACCTAAGAGCGCCTGTGTTTGTCTTTTCTTCCCGAGTTGAAAGGTACTAACCGGCTTAACCGTGATTGTTATTCCACAGAATTGGTACCGGCGCAATTTAAACTTGCAGGCCTCAACATGCATGTTCACATACACTTTACCTCCTCGACATCGCGGCCCACATTTTGTCAAACAGCGTTACAATGTTCCTTTTTTTGTGAATTTTTGGGTTAACGTCATGCAGTGGACATTACAGTGTTGTGACATACTGAGCAAACATATATATATATATATACACACAGTGGGGGGGGCCCTCAAGGCTCTTCATTAAAACATGTGGGATCAAAGTTTGTTGCAGCTACGCGTTACCGACGGCTACGGGGCGCAGTGCGAACCGCACACTGCGAGACGGTGCTGGCCACTGTGTCCAAATGAGTAACAAGGACGAGCGAGGGTGAGAAAGAGAGAAAATAAACACGCACACACACATATACACACACTCAAAGACACAAACACACACACACACACAGCCGTCGACCAGACAGGCAGACACACACCCAAACACAATCTGTAATCCCTGCCTCTTACCCTGCTGTTGTTTTTCTCCTCGTGTTTTTTTTTTTTGGGGGGGGGGTCTGAATGGTTGGTCCCATCTCGACAGCAGATGGGGGGGCACAGCTGGTGTTCCCCCGGTGCCACATGAGCGGTGCCAGTGGAGCTGGATGTTGAAGCCTAATGTATGCCGGCACACAAAAGCAATCACACTCACACCGGGAAAAGAGTGAAGGGTGAATTTTTCAGAGACGTCTCTCCGAGTGGAGGCTTGCGCGAGAGTTGCAGGGTTGTTCAGGATCCAACACATGACCTTTTCCCCCCCGGGGCCGCCCAGTCCACCCTCGCCACCAGGATTGCCCGCAAAACGTTAGGGCTTCCTGATGCCAGAGCGGTTGCCAGCCTTGGCTGATTGAACGCCACCCCCACCAACCCCTCCCTCGCTAAGTGGTCAGGTGAATCGCATCCTCTCGCGTCGCGCGTCCACAACCCGAGACCAGCTGGTACACCTCGCAAGCGCTTCCCATTTCCTCTGGCCCCTCTCCCAGCCATTTTAGACCCGGGGAGGGGGGCGGCGGCACAAGGTGTTTGTACCCACGGCTTCGCCTCGCAGCTGATCAGGCCTAACACCCCCGTCCCTCTTTGATGGAGTCAAAAGCCCAGCTGCCTCCCCGCCCACAGAGGGTGCCCAATTGATGTTAATCAGCTAATCGACACTGGGAGCAGATAGGGCAGGTTGACAGAGATGCAGTGTGACAGTGTGTAAACGCAGGGAAACAACAGATTAAATGCAAGATGACACAAGGCATTAGCAATAAACACCCGATGTCAGCGGGTCTGAGGATGTTGAGGCGATGCATTCCAGGGCTGTCGGTACTGGACTCCGGTCTAAAGGGCGCTCTTATTTTGACATCTCTCTTGGACTTGTCTCAGTCAAATCTTAAAAAATTGGCAATTTATTGATATTTGATATATTTTTCTCCGCACTACAAACAATTTAAGGGTGTTTACCTGTAGAAACCTACTATATATTAGTCTTTGAACTGAGCTGGAACAAGCTAACTGACATTAGCGAGTATTGACTAGCATGATGTTGAAGGTTATAGGACGGATTTGCAGATAGATCTACATGTCCGAACATCCATAATCACTATTTTTTTTGCGTGTGGAAAGACGTGTTCGCCTGTTCGGCACGCAGGAAGGTTTTCCCTCCTAGCGCCACGCGATATGTGTCCAAGAATGTTCGCTGTGGGAAATTGAATCAGCCCTAAATATACTTTCTTCTGTACAAGCTAGTAAACTAATACCAGTTTATAAATGTATTTCCATTATTATAGTGGTATTTTTCTTTCCCCCCACAAGCTCACTTTGAAGTTGCCGCTGTGAAAGCCACTCTAATCTGTACTGATTTTACAGCAAAGCATGTTTTGCTGTGAGAAACAGCTATGAAAAGGGCCCTTTGAAGCCCCACTGACTAACACATTCAGATTCAGACCCAAATAAAAAGTTTTCTTTTCTTTTTTTTCTCCATCTTTCCCTTCTCTCTCTCTCTTTCTTTTTCCTCCCCTTTTATGTTGCAGAGACTTCAAATGGCCGCTCGCTATCTGATAGCAATCCAGATCAATGTGTGTCAACACAGCATGAGTGGACTAAAATGGAATCTTTTTTATACGCTATCTCTTATACGCTACCCCTCGCTGTGCACCTTGGGGCGTTTATACGCAGTCACAAGACACTTCAGCCCCGTGTTCAATCTCACGCGTTTACCCACCGAGCCCTTTTCAGAAGAGACGTTTGTTTATTTAACATTTGACTTGTGGCCCACGAGTCAGATTGTAGATACATCTGGAATTTTTTTTTTCTGCTGTCAGGAACTATGCTGAGATGATGGCTGCTCTGAAAAGAAAAGATGAAAAAAAAGGTATGATTCAGGTGGAAAGAGAACAAGGTGAACAGTAAAGCTCCTACGGCAAAACACACATTTTTGGCTATGAGTGTCTACTGGAGTAAATCTTAGTCCAGCGTTTACACCTCCTGACGTTTCTAAAAAAAAAGTGGTCAGCGTGAGGTTATTCTGGTTTTGAATACCATCGCATTGAAGGGAAAATCCAAACGTTGAAGACGCAAACACAGATACAAAGCTGTCTTAAAACATCGGTAAATGAGAATCAGAGAAAAAGGGCCTTCCTTTCTAGTCTCACCATTTTGCACTGATGTTCAACAATCATACAGGGAGAAATCCATCGTAGAAGAGGAAGAGATACCAGTTTCTCCACCGACAGAAGCCGAGATAGTCCAAAATTCAATGCAGCCTCGAGACTGAGGTTGTTTTGATTAACTACAAACTCTCTTGCTCTTACTATTGCTATCACAATCGCTAGCACTATTGATCTCTCTACCTACGCAAAAAAACAGCTGGATGCAACAAGTTCACACTCAGTTCTCCGGGGGTTGTCAAAAGGCATTATGGGAAATGTAAGAAATCATTAACTGAGAAGTTTACAAGGCAGGAAAAGTGGGTACACGAATTTACAACACTTCATCACAAAGTAACTCCTGGGATGCATTGAACTTCACAGATTGAAGATATAGAAAAGTGTAAGAGTATCGGAGAGTGGAGTTTTCATTTAACACCTTAAACTTTCTGTGCTATGTCTATAGACTAGAGGGCTTGAATGATCAGAAAGTTGCTGGTTTGAATACTGGGCCGTATGGGAAAATGTGGGCAGGCAAGGGGATGGAAAAATGATCTTCTTGACCTCAACAACTACAGTCGAGGTGCTGTTGAACACCCTACTGCTTCAGCGGTGCCCAAAAGTAGATGACTCTGGATGTACTGGGCAGCTCCCAGGTGTGAATTTGTGTAACTCTATTGCCAGAAAAAAGAGCAGACGTGCTTGGTTTACTTTCCTGAGTGAATAAGGTAGGGGAGTATTGGTGGTTGTTCACTCACCTGCAAAGATCTTTATTTGCTTCCTGATAAAAAATGAAGGTAAATGGTGATAAAAGCTTTTACTCCTTTAGTTTGGTTGGCAGGTGAGAACAGTGCGACTCATACTCGGGCAGCAAGTCGCTCTCCTTTTCCAAACTGTGGCGCGGTTCATTAGGAGCGAGAACGTAACCGAACCAACTGCCAGGAAACGACCCCGAAATGCAAGGGATTATGGGTAGATGAGGAGATGGATGTTGACATCCGATAGCCAGGAAGTTGCCCATGCTTGCAAAGCTTAGCATAACAAAATGAAGCGAGGGCAAAAGCCGCAGTCTGGACTGATGCTCGTATTTCTTGATGTGTTCTTAACCGGTGTGAGCGTAGATAAGTCAGTCACGCTCTGCTGAAGTTTACAGGGACTGGAATCAGATTTTGTTTTGACTCTCTTCCACCACCAAAACCTCTCACCTGGCAGGATGACAGCTCACCAAAACTCCTGTCCAATACAATTTGTGAGTCTGTGTGTTTTAAATGAGCCAAATGCAAAAACAAAAAATAAAAAAATAAAAACTTTTCCATTGCGGTTCAGGCCAAACAAAACAAAGTGTAGGTGTGATCACGACGTCAAAGTGTTGTTCGGAGTGCAAATTACCTCTGTGCCAACAATTCTCGTGCGCTGCAAAATACTTTCACAGACAAATACTTTCACTGTTATAAATGTTTGGGAAAGCCTGCGTCACGCTAAACTAATTTATCACAGGGAGTATTTTGGAACTTAATTTCCCGTCGATTTATGTCCGTACAGCGGGTTAGAAAAATCATTATCTTTATGTGATCATGCCTTGCTAATTTCATTGGGCGGGCTGGGCCTCAGCACACAAACAAGCTGAGCTCAGCAAAATGACAAAGAGGCAGATTACAGGATGCTGCGGAAGGGGGAAGGAAAAAAAACAAAAGAAAGCGTCAATGATTTATAGTGGTGGTATCAACAGGGCCAGGGCTTGAGGTATAGTCGGTTGTTTGGCTCCATCCTCCCTCCCCCGCCAGTCGAACTCCCCTGTCACTTGCATGCCGCTCATTCGCAGCAGGGACGTCTCGGGGACGCCCAGCGGGGGAAAAAAAACAAAAAAAAAAAATTAATGAAGTAATTTCATCTTGTATTGAGTCCTACAATCTTACGAGAAGTGGAAGTGCTCTCTCTACCTCTGACACTCAGCAGCCTCCCCTGCACTGAGCCACGTTGTTATGACAGGCGCCATTTTTCATAATTCTGCAGTTTGATTACAACTGCGTCGTGATGGATGAAGCCCACCGGTTGACTTGAACGCATCGCGGAGGGCCTGTGGGCGGTACGGGCAGGTTGACATGAGGAAGAAGGGGAAATCAGAGCGTCCACACACACACACACACACACACACACACACACACACACACACACACAGAACAAAAAAATCCCCATCGCAACAAGTAATTGAATCTTGTGTTGAACGCTAAAATTCGATTGAGGTAACATAGCAATACCGTGAGTAAAGTTGATTTTTCAGACATAAGTGCTCATGTTTTGCATCAGGGCAGCTAAATGGCTAAAATATGTATGTAATATGTAATGCACTACAAGTCACATCCACCCTACATGCTGTGTAGCATATGAAACCTCTTGAAATTCTAAGTTTTTCATTGCAAAGTGACATATGTAATGATAAAAAGTGGTACCTACTCTTACAAACTGTTTGATCGCAAAACTCTAAATAAATATAGGTATTTTTTAAAGGATGGTGGCTAGTTTAGATCCTCGGTTTGCTATTACTATTACAGGAAACACCGTTACACACTTCTGTCTCTGTGTTTTAGAGGTAGTGAATGATGAGCTTTGCCAAGAGGGAGATACTCCATATCTTCCATCAAACGCTGAAAGCTCCTCAGGAAACACTCCTTCCCCAAATCACTCTAGTTTACTCTCAAGTTTAAAGACTCTTTTCCTCGGCCATCTTTCAGCTCTATATGTCTCTTTTCTTTCCTAAGCGCTTCTTTTTTGCTCCTCTTGATCTTAAATGACGATTCACAGGAAAATGTGTTTTATATTTTGTTGCATGCTGGGATAGGCGCCAGCTCCTCCGTGAACCTGAATAGGAATACGCAGGGATGGAAAACGAATGAATGAATGAATGAATGAATATTGTTAGGGCGCTATGGCTTTGACCCTCTGGATAAATGCCTGAAAACCATGTAAAGTATAAATGGAAAGCTGACGTTTACCAATACCGCATGCATGTGTATTATTTATAGCTGACTGTAAAGGAAGAGCTGCATGCCTACAGCGGTTGAACCATTCCCCCAAAGGCAGGCAGGAAAAGTCTTTGGCTATGCAGGGGAATATCAATGTCAACAGTGTTCAGTCACCCTGTCTGGGCTTATCACCTTACCCTTTTCCCATTTCCACCTTATCAGAAATAATTATCTTTATTCTCGGGGCCCTCATACGCTCGGGTTTTTTATTTCCCCCCGCTATAACCCGTTATCGCGTGTTGACTGGCACGCGGGATTTATGTCATTCATCGGCCTCCTAACATGCAACCCAATATGGTTTATTTCTCAATCTCTTCGCCGCCTCGTGGTCCCTGCCTGTGTTATCGAGCCCCCCTTAGCCAGTCTGAAGGTACCGCCGGACGTTCGCGGCGGTTGCCGTTCAAAGGCTAGGAAGCCGAGGGAGTTGTCGCTCTGGATCGGCTCCTGCAGTATGAAAGCCCCGAGTCTTTTAATTGAACGTAATGAGCCGACAGAGAGAATGATTTTATTTATACCACCCAGTGTGCCACTGCTCTTCCTAGGTCGTTCAGACCTATGATGCATGCATAGATACTGCATATCGCTGTCATCGTGTGAAAACCTTGTCACTCACAATTTTGGCTATTTTCATGTTTTTACTCCAATTGAAGGATTGCCTGGTCGCTATGGGTTGAAAAAATTCTACCATCTTTAGGTTTATAAAACCCCTTCAAACCCTGTTGGATAAACTCAAAAATACATGGCGGTCAAGCTAAATGAGGCTAAAAAAAAAATTAGCTCCTGAAAAATTGTGGCGATACCAGGTTTTCTGACAGTGATGATACAGTCTCGTCAGATTATCAAGGTTTTCATAATAAAATGCCATATAAATTTTTTGAAAAAAACAAAAAAGGTACTTGAACTTCATCACTTCATCACACTGAAAAATATCGGTGATTCCACACAATAGGTCATAAGTTAAATGTTAATTTAATTATTATTTTCATGTCAGCAGTCATTGTGTGTGTGAGTGTGATACCACTGTTAATGTAATATCGCCCAATTAACGTAATAGACCATTAAGGTAGCAGCAATTTGGAGCTTATAGTGTAATAATCCTGTTAACATAATACATGTCCCAATAATGTGATCAGTTATCCACAGCGCTCTCCCTTACATATTCATAATTTTTCTTACATGTAGTGTTACTATCTAAATTTGCGATCAAAGTTCAATTATTACAGCCTGGATCACTGAAAAATTTCAACCTTCTTTTTGTGATGTAGTGAAACTGAAAAATGTAAAAATTATCAATAGGAAAAACGTTTGCTAACTTTTACTACATTAGTGGGAAATTAATAGTTTATTATTGTTTATATGACAAGATTACTACATGATTAGCTGCAAATTGCTGCTACTTTAAAGGGGAATTCCGGTATTTTTAAACCTGGGCTCTATACCACAAAATAGGTACAAAAAGTTTTGGAATTGCTCCAGTAGATCGCCTCAGTCGGCAGTCGTGAAACAGGCTGCTATGGCTGCAACGTAATCCGCAGGGGCAAGTGAGCCAATCGAAGTACGTCCACTAAAAGTGCTCGTTTTTGCCACTGACAGGCTCAGATGGTTATTGGAAGTGTCTGACAACATTTTGTTTAACCTCTTCCTGCAACAACTCAACTCATCTTTCAGATTTCAGAGCGAGACTTCTGTTCCCCTTTAATGGTTTTATTATCTTAATGGTAACCGTCTCATTTCGGACCCAAGCCGTCCAAATCTGCTGCCCGAGTGCGATGACGTAAGCCGGTTGGTGATTTCAAAGTGTGGAATACAAAAGAAGCGGTGGCCTCCTTTTTCTTCTCAACACTAGATCCTGTAGATATCGTACGTTTTGACATATGGCTTCCTTTCACAGGCTGACAAAAAAAAACTGTCCAGGAAGCATACCATTACTATTGTCAAACCGGGACTGCAGTTTATAGCTCAATAATGCCGTCATCACTCATGCTGTCACTGACCATCACGTGTTTCACATTAGCGCCGAGTTTGACACTGATGTATTCCACCATCCTCTCAGCTGCTGCAGAAAAAAAAGAGTAAAAAAAAAAAAAAAAAAATCCAGTCAGCATCTGTTGTGCCAGAATGTCCTCTGCCAATATTGTATTTTAGTGTTAGCTTTGTTTCTCAGAACTTCCAAACTTCACTCGCTGTTCTTTAATGGGGTTTGGTTCGGGTTCTCATGATTTTCCTCATATTGCAGTTACAGTATTGTGGTCACCCAGCTCCTATCTGAAAGGGTTAGAGAGGGAAGGGCATCAGATGTATAATCCAGGCCTTTGCTGCACTCATCTGTGGCGGAATACCCCATAAATAATGTGTGACAAAAGGCTGCTCAGGACACTCCCAGGCCCGCTCGTGTGACCTTTTGACAAAGAAAAACTTGACAAAAAAAAAACCAACAACTCCCCTTGACACAAGGACGCAATCTAATACGGTGCCCGAGTAGCTGAAACAAGGCTTTCCATTTCCAGAGTCTTTCGGGGGAACTGATTCCAGCTCAGCACACCCACATCAGGAGAGGCGCATGGAGCCTGAAAAGAAATCAATGGGAATGGGTTTTACAGGCTAACCATAATTGGGCTCATACTCCAGACCTACCGTGGTCCTTGGAAGCTTTGTAAATACCAACAGAGAATAACAATCTGAGAGAAATAGCCTGTGTCTGGATGTGCCTCATTGATTTTTTTCGGGGGTTTCATTATTTATTTTTTTTCTCTCTATTTTGTGCATGCTTCGGAGCTGTTTAAGGCTGAAGTGAAAGTGAGAAGCCTCACATGATGCAAATGGTAAGGTGAGCACGTTGTGTTTTACATTGTGGGCGTGTACAGAGATGAAACGGTTGCCGTGTTTTCGTTCCCAAAGGCCAAAAGGCCATTTATGAGATCTATGGTTTTTTTTCTGAATGTAAGTAGCCCTGATACAGGACCCTTTGGGAGTCTTTCATCATATGACTGTTTACCTCTCCCATAGGGTCCTGTACTGCTCCATTGACTTTTTACCGCACAAAAGTCAGCGAGCCCGATAACGAAACCAGTACTTCACTTTGCGTCCGCGCAATATGCCCGCTGCTTATTGCGCGGACGCAAAGTGCACATTACAATGGAAATGTTGGAGTCTGTCTTTAACAAAGTATAAAAGTTTATTTGTGCATAGGAGATGGAGCGCCATGCAAGTAGACAAGTGAAGGATTACGGACATCTGTTTATGTCAGTGAAATTCGCCGTATTGGTTTCGTTATCGGACTCGCTGACTTTCGTGCAGTAAAAAGTCAATGGAGCAGGACAGGACCCTATGGGAGAGGTAAACAGCCATATGATGAAAGACTCCCAAAGGGTGCTGTATCAGGGCTACGTTGTAATGTAAAACATGCTAACCTTAATCTACCTGTCATCTCTATACAACTCCAGTACGTTGATGCCCAGCAGCATGCCTCAACCTTTCAACCTAATCAAACTCAAGTATAGTATAAAATGTTTTTTTTTCCTCATACAAATACAAATGTTATAATTTCTATTCATGTGTGCTGGTTAAAATGTTTGTGGAAACGTGATACTATAGGTGCAAATTTTACACAAACACTTGACATAGACAGCAAAGAGGGGATTTTCTCGCCAGTTGTGCCAAATAAAGTTCAACTTGAGCTGCTTAACTCTCCATGACTACTATTCAGAAAATTTTTGATTTAATCAGCCACTTGTATGTATGTTTGTCTTCTGATCATGCAAACATTTGATGTGCATGTGTGCATGAATACATTCCTCTGCCAAATAAAGTAAATTCCAATAACAGTACAATATAAAAGTCTTTTTTTTTTTTGTTCAGCCTCATTTCTGTCCCCGTTCTGTGCAGCATTTCCTCACGACCAAAGCACATAAAACTATGTCTGCTGGAAGAATAACAGTATTGTGCAATAACACCAGCAACAGCCCAGCGATCACTAGGGACACCTGGTCTTGTTTGTATAACTCTTCATTTCTCATACTGTCGCTGACATCATTTATTCATGTGCTCTATACATCTAGCGCTGTTAACACCTGCACCGATGATGACAAACTCTTCTCACAGTTCAGGTGGAATGTTGATTGTTGATATTACATGACTTTTACCTCCCGGGGGCCCATTTATCAAGCAAGACATGAACAATAATCATTTCAATCAGTCAGACTGCACGTAGATTTTTTTTTTTTTTAAACTTACAAGCAGTGTGCGTAGTGGATTCAGTGTCTTGCACAACTTTCCTTTTCCATGTTAGGATAGGAGAACCACCAAAACCATCTCTTGTGTCTCTGGTAGATTTCTCTGTCCTGTGCACATGCTATGTTCAGTGACTGTATGCAACTGGCATCGTCTAATGTAGGAAGATAGACCTTTTAATGATCCAGAGTTGGTGTTTTTTTCAACCAATGGACCATTTTCCTTTAACGGACTGTCTCTCTGCTACCAAAATATTGGTTGGTAGACACCTGTGTCTGTAATATCAGCATTTTTATCCTGCACAGATTTAAATAAGGTCATCCATACTTTTATCTCATCTCATTTTAAGCTTCTGTAACTCCTACTGAAGTAAAAAGTCTCTCTCGGGTCTCCAGGGCCAAGTCTTTCAAAACTTTTCTGATAGGATTTCAGCAGGGTTTCAAGGTTTTTCCAAATGGATAAATGAGATCCCAATCATTCAGATTGGTATTTGTATTTGGTAATCTAATCTAATCCTACCTTTAATTAGTCTTAAATGCTGAATTCTTTCAAAACTCAAGGCAGAGATTAGGATAGTTTTGATAATGTTGATCCCAGTGGGAAGGAGGATTCAGGATGGATTTAGAGACACGGAGGGCTTCGTATACAACCAGGAAATTGTGTTGTAACTGGTGAGGATGTGGGGAAAACACAGCCTATACATGTTGAACACAGATTCAAAATAATATTTAATGGTTTACATTTTATTAAATGAACAAAACCTTCAACAACTCACACAAAGTCAGTCGACACAAACAACCTGACACCGCCACCCACAATATTAATCCAAATTTCCACCCGGCACATTTAACCACAAACCAGTCTTGATATGAGAGGCGACACGTCCTAGCAAATCTGAACTAATAAGAACAGTTATTTGACGGATATTGAATGTACGCAGTGTAAATGAGTGGCGCGCTAGAAAATCTAACGCCCCGAAACTAAAAAAAGTAACATAATAGCTATCCGCAGCAGCTCTGTAATACATTAGTGCGTCTTGTATTCTGTTTTCCTCTCCACCCAGTTCCTTCCGTTCATTATTTCCTGTTTACTTATTAATTCTTTATTCCCTGGAAAAGTCTCTGAAACATTACTGCCAGATGGCGTCCTGAAAGCTTTTTACTGGCTGATTCTTAGACGCTAATACAGTGCTTTGCTGTCCATCACTAATTACTGTCACCATAATTTCCTGCCTGCCTAATTAAATATTTATGAACACTCTCCTTTTTGTCTGGAATCACTATAACAAACATGAATTTATAATGAATCACTTCACAGCGGCGCAGGAGACAGCTCGAGTGATCACACAATGATTTGTTGTCACAATTACTATCCATTGTTTATGTAATATGATGTATATGGAAAATAAATGGGTACAACTTTTACATCTATGCAGTGTTTAATCTGACTGTTTTCACATGCATACACCACAATTAAAGCTCATTTGCCCCCGTTCAAATCCAAATGGCACAGGAAACAACTCCCGAGAGACCATGCCTGTAGATACACTATATGGTCAAAAGTCAGTGGACACCCCTACTAATGGTTGAGTTCAGGTGTTTCAGCCACCCTGTTTTTCAGGGTTTGGGCTTGGCCCCTTAGTTCCAGTGAAGGGTAATCTTAATGCTACAGGATACCAAGACATTTTAGCCAATTGGGCGCTTCCAACTTTGTGGCAACAGTTTGGGGAAGGCCCTTTGCTGTTCCAGCATGACTGAGCCCCTGTGCACAAAGCGAGGTCCATAAAGACATGGTTAGACGAGTTTGGTGTGGAGGAATTGGATTGGCCTGCACAGAGCCCTGACCTCAACCCCATTGAACACCTTTGGGAGGAATTAGAACGCCGATGGCGAGCCAGGCCTTCTCGTCCAACATCACTGCCTCACCTCACAAATGCTCTTTTGGCTGAATGGGCACAAATTCCCACAGACACTCCAAAAGCTTGTGGAAAGCCTTCCCAGAAGAGTGGCGGCTGTTGTAGCCGCAAAGGGTCCAACTCCATGTTAATGCCCATGGTTTTAGAATGGGATGTATAGGTGTGATGGTCAGGTGTCCACTGACTTTTGGCCATATAGTGTACCTTTGAGTCAACAGTCAAATGTGTTTTAAAGCATTTGTACTGCAGGCTTCTTGATCTGATAAGTACAGATGTGCATTGCTGTGCGCTAGCCAGCACATGCAAAAAGGCACATCAAGGCAGGCAAAACATGTAACTCTCGTCCCTAGCTCATATGTCAATAAAGCAATGGCAATATAAGGTGTTTCTGGATCGTCGGGAACATAAGAACTAATAGCGCCGATGCAGGATCCTTTGGGAATCTGTCGTCTTAGCGGTTGTACCCTGCTTCTGAGTACCGGCGAGGAAGTCGAGGCATCTTTGATTTCATTTCACTGGAGAATACTTGTCTTTAACAAAAAAGTTTGAGAGATGTAGCATGTGCCACAGCTGTGAAAGCAGACAAGTGAATGACTAAAGACATCTGTTTGGATGAGTGAAATTCCGATTTTTTTTTTAGTTATATACCTCTCAGAAATGTTAATGGAGCAGCACAGGGCCTGGATCAGGGCTAAAGAACCAATAGCCTACTTCATATTTTGCAGTGGGGTATGCAGCAGTCATCGCCAAGTATGCTATCTCCTAAGATACTGCCAGGTCAAAGAAAAATTCAAAAAGTGATTGTTTTTGTTCACAGTGGACATACAAACCAACGGGGAGTCTGTAAATGCAGTACAATCAGGGGCTCCGCCAGGGATTTTGGGCCCCATGAAAAGGTATCACATTGGGCCCCAGGTCACCCCAACCCTGAACAATTGCTGTAACCACCTCCAGACCCTAATGACCCATTCAAAGCTTTACACAACTCTACATTTGCAGCTCTCTTGCAGTAATACTTGAGTCTTACTGGCAGTGAGCTATGGAAACACTGTGCCGTGTTACATGCATGCAAGTCTGCGTACAGTGGAGCTCACTTATCATGATCTGGGGAACTATCACTCACTAAACGATACCTGAGTTATGTTTCATATTTGAAATGGAAAAAGACTACCCTCTGTTTTTCTATGTCTAACAGCCTTGAGTGTTAGACATAGTGTTAATTAAATGTGAATACTAACAGATGTTTCTTTTATGTCAGGATTATGATGAAGTATGCTAGCTGGCTAGCACTTCACAGTCTAAGGAGTTAGCTAACAGGTTAATTTGCACCTCTCACAGACATAAACACATTTCTTTGTGAAAAGTTATGTTAGGTGTGTTGCCCTGAGCCTGGCATTGCACTCACACACTTACATGTTCACAATGTTTGTTTTGAGTCCTTAATATCACCCATTTGCAGATATAGAAAAAGATTTAAAGAATCAAATGTAGGTGTGATGTTTGATTATTTGACTGTATTTTGACAATTGCGCTACACTGTTTTCTATTCTTTCATTGGGTGGAGAGGGAAGGGGGGGGCATTTTAATTGGTCTGGGAGAACATCAATCACAGTGGAATGATTTGTGAAATTGACTAAAATGTTTTAGGACCCGCCTTTTGTCAATTACAACCCGGTCAAGCCAAGATACAAACCAAAGCAGGACGCTTCTGCCAGATGCAGTCCGTGAAATTAAACTGAAATTAAAGATAGATTTGACATGATTGCAGCTTTAATTTGCGGCCTTCTTCTACACTTATTACTAACATGATAATAGCACAACATAGATTAGAAAAACAGGAAGGTACCTGCACCCGACATCCTGCTTGCCACTGATCTATACTCACATGAACAGATTATTCCAAAATAAAAGTTTTAATCCAACACTAGCATGTGAATTCCCTTGAGTCCTGTCAACACTGCTTCTTTAAGCAGCTGTAGCTTACTGACTGGTAATAAATGTTGCTGATCAAGCCTGGGGGTGAAACATGTTGTTTGTCTCTGTGAATGCATTATTGCTCTAAAAATAATGGTGCAGGTCTGAAGCCTTTCACTAGAAGAGAATACTTTCATTATTGTGTGGATAATTACTTGTGCTCTAAGCAACACTGGAGCATCTCTGTGCACAGGTCACCTACCACTGATGGATTGTTGGAGCAACTATGGTGCTGTTTGAGGGTGCAATCACACCGACAGTTTCTTTGGTCCAAACCAGAGTGGAAAGGTTTACTTGTTTGGTTTTGGTTTGTTTAGTTTCAGTTAGTTCAGAAGTGAGAGATTTTTTTGGGGGGTCAAAACAAATCCGATTCCTGTCCCTCTTAGTTTAGCTAAACATGATCGACCTGTCTGCACTATTAACGTAATTCACCTTCTCTGGTGTTCATTGGTGGCACTGCATCAGAGCGTTTTTGAGCACGTTTTGTACTCTAAATCTTGGAGAATTTGCCCTTAAGACTTGTCTTAAGCTGCAAATCCAATGTGTGAACAGAAATGAAATCCATTCGCCGTTCAATAAATTTGTACATATTAGAATGACTGTATTTAACACCCGGGTGGAACAGCAGCAGCTACCACTGCTCTGATGTGTATAAGTGCCATTGGTGTTTTAGTGTTGCTGCCTTATGCTGCCTTCAGGCCATATCGGGGGAACAGGATGACATCTCATTGCTACAACTTGCAAGCGTTTGTGTGTTTAACTTGTTTAATCCCAACATTCATACCTGTAGGATTTACTACTGAGGACACATCTCTTTGTTGAAGACAACAGCCTACAACAGCATGCAACAACGTAACAAGGCATAGTAATGACTGATTTTTCTGCAAGTCTCTTGCAGCTCGCCATTTAACAAGACAAGATACTCCATTAGTGGCCACGCGGAGCACAGTCGACATTTTTACACACAACTGCAGGCCACCACTGGAGTATGAAATAAGGCGTCAGCTCCTCAGAGAGTGAATGGCTTGTTCTGATTGCTCAGATTATCACCTCTCTGTCTCGACTGAAACGTAATTTGTTTTCTGTCTGAAAAATTTGGAAAAAAAACAAGGGTGAACAGGAAGTTGGTGACTTATTAGAATGCAAATGTGCATCAGAGATGAGATTTTGCATGCCGTTATCAGCAGCCATCATAGGAAGAGAGAGAGAGCTACCGCTGTGATCAGGGAAACATGACATTTAGGAGATAATCGGTCTGTCTTTTTGCAATTGCTCTTTTCAGCTTTTCAGCAGTGTGAAACCCTCACCGTTATTCAAAGGCTATCTGAGCTGCAGAGCAAGCCGTGCCCTGTCCTCTGGCGAGGCTTTGCTGATAGCCAAAAAAATAAAAAAGCACTGGAATATGAGCATGTGATAGAAATCCATATCAAAGTGGTTTAGGTTTCAAATGTACAGAGTGTGGATCCTGTGAGCGTCCTTCACCACAGCTATTTTTGAAATGAGGAAGTATATTATATCATGTTGGCTCATAATAATGAGCTAAATCTGAAATACGTTCATCCACAAGCATGATGAGGAGACGGCAGAGGTTATATGGTACACCCTCATCTCGTGTGAGATGTTTTTTCTTTTTTTTTTTTTTACAGTTGATTGTGTGGTGAATTTAGTTCACTGTGTCAAATACATTTCCAGGATGTTTTTTGGCCCAGCTGCAAAGTGTGACATAGCGTTATTCTCCCATCAGAAGGCGAGAGAGAGAGAGAGAGAGAGAGAGAGAGAGAGAGAGAGAGAGAGAGAGAGAGAGAGAGAGAGAGAGAGAGAGAGAAAGAGAGCACTATACACCTCTCACTCTGTGAACATTACATCCCAGACAGTTTGTGCTGCATGATTTAACTCCATGTGTATGGAAGCATATAGTTAACTTTAATTCAAATGTTAGTGGATGCATGCAAACGTGGAAAATTAAAATGCTATTCTGGTATTTTTCACTTTTGCATGCATTATTTGAGTCAATATGAAAATTGAAACGCAATCATCTGAATTGCATTTGAATTTTCATGTACTGGTATGTACATTCGCTGACAATATTAAGATGTTGATGAAAAAGCCATTTGACATTTCATTTTCAAATTCGTTACTCACTTTACGGTTAACAAAATTCAAATGTAAATTCAAATGCAATCAAATTATTACAACCTATTTCATATATTTGTATCATTTAAGTCACAATTTATTGCTCTTAAGCAATTTCCCCAACTTAATGAAAATGCAATGCGATTGCATCAACATTTTCATGGTCTACCAACCTGTCAGTCGTTCTCTGAAGGCGGGATGATGTTTCACGTTCAGTTTTGAATGTCCATGATATCAGTGAGGATGGGAATATTGTACTGTTGCATGATTAATACATTGTGACAGTGATGATCATTAAATTAGGAAAAAATTAGCCAGGAGCAATGTTCATTTTGCTACTCTATCGCCAGTTGATATAACATTATAGTGATTCAACCTACAGTCAGTCCATGAAAGCTTTTACATTTGCTGTTCTGTTGTGTGGTAGGTCTTTCCTGGGAAAAATCCTCTGGCGCACAGGAAGTGATGCGTTTTATGTTTTCGGCAACAACAGTGGATTGAATCTTGGATTTGGATTAAATCTAAAAAGAACTGGGTAGACAAATAAAAGAGCGCCACCTACAGAAACTCAAACTTCATCAACTGAAAATCCAAGGAGAAAGACGTCACAGTGCTGGACACACTGTTTGATTGACCTTTTGATCTCCGGGATGTGCAGTGCAGAAACAACACAGCGATGATGGAGACTTGGAAGATTTTTATTGAGACGGTCAAATGAGTATGGTCTAATTGTATTTAGAAAAGCAAATGATATGTGAACATGTTACTTTGTCACACAATGAAACATGTTTTGTTTTTACCAAAGAACTAGTACTTGAACTGGTATCAGGGTGGAACAACTACACCAAGCCCAACACAAGCAGAGCAGTCAAACCCAGAGACGCCGGCTTCAGTTTCGACTCAGACCCGTCGAGTTCAACCTTTTAATACTGACAACCCCGGGTACCATTTTCCATGACATGATGGTGCCACGGCTTCTTAGACATCTACACTCCAGGCCCATTTTAATGGGCCTCAGAAATACTGGCAGTGAAACATGGCCATTTGGTGTGATCCAAAACTGAGGGGAACCCAGGACTAGTGGCTTGGGTGGCTTAGTGATTAGAGAGACAGCCCTGTAACTGGAAGGTCAGTAGGATTGACCCCTGCAGCAGCCAGCGTGTCCGTCAGCAGCCTGTTGAAGTGTCCTTGAACACAACACTGAACCTGCTCACTGCTTGCAAGTAAGTCCCTCTTAGAGTGTCAGCTTAATAACTAAAATCCAAATGAGAAGCTAAATGTCAAATATATTGTGTAGGCATGTATAGTTGGAAGCAATACTCTTCTCCGGTGTTTTTTTTCTTGATAATAACAAAGAGAAACATTGACATGAAATTGAAGAATTTAATTACAGGAGCCAATCCCTTTGTTGATCATTATCTTTGCCTGCTTCATTTTTTTTTTTTTTTGCCTCTGCAGGATGAACAAAACAAACCTTTAACAGAAAAATAACCCCAAGAAAAAACAATCTTGGATGTTGACGGGCAAAGCCAGAGTTCTGCGCGTGGGTGAGCGGGGCAGAACGCTGATCGCTGTAATAATTAAAGCTCGATCCTCCCTGCCTCCCGTTAGGCGTGTATGTACAGGGGCCAGGGGTTGGAGCCGGGGGTTGGAGCCCCGGTTAATGAGGTTTTGCCGGTGAGCGGCGGCACTGCGGCGCGGTGTTGTTTCCCGGTGCTTTTTTGCTGCGCCGTTTTCCCCCTCCGTCAGGCCTCAGCTCATTACTGCACACGGAGAGGAGGTGACAGTGACGCCGTGACCCCCCCCCCCCGTGCTCCAATTCATTACCCTGCATCCTGCACCCTGCCTCCCCCAGGAGCGCGCCACTTCCACAGATTCAAGGTGACAGTGAGAGATAGATAGAAAGTGGGAGAGGGAGAAGATTAAGTAGGGAAACGAGGATGTATAACGTCCAGCGGGGGGGCGGGTTCTCACTTTATTTAGGGGTGTAATTAAATAACGCCCTTGCTCTTTGACCCCCCGCTTATGAAATACCGCCGGTGTTCAGAGCCGGTAGATGACACAAGTCAGAGTAAAACACCAGAGGGCGTCATTGCGAGGGGAAAAAAAAGTTGGAAGAACTGACGGGGTATCGTTTAAACATCAAGCACACATGCAGACGATGTCACGCTGTACGTTGCGGTCGCAATACACGGACAAGGGTGCGTTCAAAGACCGTTCAGCACACGACAATAAGCAAAATGCAGAAAAATCTCGCTGCGAGCGCCGGGCCCGTCCTGCGTCTCTGGAAGTGTAATTAGATCGCCCCTCTCCGTGCAACGCGGCACAGCGAGGCGCGGAAAAGCTCGACACATCATCATTCAGCGGCGGTAAATTAGCTTTTGGAAGTGTCATGTCGGAGGTGTCGGACTCGTCCTCCACAGGATTCCTTCCCTTCTTTTTTTTTCTCCCCCCCCCCCCAACCTGTCAGCTCCCATATCTCTGCCACGGTGTCAGACGAGGCCCCTCGCCCCGCCAAGCACCGCCAGAGCACCGCTCCTCTCTCCTGGCAGCTTGTCACCTGCGTACACCCGCCCTATCACTTCCTCTCTCTCTGTTTTTTTTGCTCTCTCTTTCTCTCTCTCTCTCATCTTCCACTTCCCTCTCATGTCCTCTGAGCTTGTTTAAAGCCAGCAACAACAAATGACCTACACACTGCGCCGCCCGGTGACCTGCTCCAACCGCCCTTCACTCCTCGCCGCTCTCCCCTCTCTCTCTCTCTTCCTGTCTGTTTCATCGGCTCCCACCGACTCTCTCCTTGTCCACATGATGGGTCGTCCTCGCTTTCGGGGTCGGCGAGTGTGATGACACCTCCAATCGCTGCCGGAAAGCTCTCCCTCATCACGGGAGGCTGGTCGTGGACACGCACCGCTGAGGAGGATCTGCCTTGTTGCGTCGAGCGCATGAAGCAAGGGCTCCACTTCCAATATGTCTGGTGCTTTTTTTTAAGAGGTTGAGGCTCATCGACGGGCGTTTTCGCGCAATGATGCCACCGATGACTTCGCTCTTCCTGGAATCCTTTCTGTTTGTTCTCCCTTGCTGTGTTTTTTTCCCCGTTCCTAGAAACACCTTTTGATCACTACCGATGGAAAAGGTGTGCGTGAAGAGTGCAAACAGCAGAGGAGGCTAAACAAGACTTGCGCGGGGTCTCCCTAATAGGGTGGCAGCCTCGTAGAAAAGGGAAATCATGCAGGATGTTAGCTCCCTTTCTCTTTCTCTAATGGGCTGGTGCATGCCAGGCAAATGAGCGTGCTTTGACTGTCCAAGGTCCTGCCCCACCCTCCCCCTGCACCCCCCCCCCCTTCTGCCATCAGAAATGATCACGCTCATTACCTTATTTAGCTCCCGGGTCAACCCGAACAACACAATCCGCGGTTTCGCCGGCATCAGGGTAAAGAAGGCAATTTCTCCTGCTCTTCTCCTCCTTTCTTTGGCTTTTTTATTTCCCTCCGGGGATGTTATGCCATCTGGTATTGTCTGTGGCGGGGGCGAAATGGGGGAGAGCAGGCGGTATCAAAGGGGCCTGTCCCGCAGTTGATCAAGGGGGAAATCCTGCAGGTGGTTGGCTGCCTGTCTCGGGAGGAACATGGCCAGAGGCAAGGGATCCGCAACAAGAAGGGTTAGATGATCGTCGAGCGCTTCCTTCTGGATGAAGCGACGGATGAGAAGAGAAAGAGAGAGATTGGTGGAGAGAGCGAGAAAGAAAAGGTGAGGAGTAAAAAGAGATAGAGATATTGAAACAGAGGGGTAGAGAGAGAGAGATAAAGTGAGACCGAAAGAGAGAGAGACTTTGGTATTGGGTTTTAGATGTGGTGATATTTCCCCCGTGTAGACTTTCATATCCATTACCCGAAGTGCCTGGCAGTCGATGGCACAAATGGAAATCCCAGTCTCTCTTTATCATTTCTCTGACATTCAATATTAAAAATACATTCAAGTGTGATTGAATGTTTGATGGCGTTATGCCTGTGACTGATCTAAGATCCGGCAGAAAAAAAAAAGAAGAAGAAGAAGAGTGCCGGCTGCATATCGTTTGGGGACTGATGTGTTTGTAGGGGCAAACATGCAAAGTTACCACTGCAAACAGAAGTTACTACTGAGGGGCTTTTATCTTTTCTATTTGTTGTTGCTGAATTTGTGTCAACAAGCTGACGGGTGTGAGCGCTTGACGCCGATCACACATCTTCATCTCCATCGTGCCCTCTTGCTATCTTCACATCTACCAATACACTCATCAACTCGTAGGGGGGGGGGGCTGCAAATAGAAGATCAGCAAATGGAGGGCTGGCGTCGTCAATTCAAATCATGATCTACTATATACATGAACCACGCTGGAGAACGCCTCATGGCTTTTGAAAATGTCCATGTGGTGAGGTGGACTTTTTTTCTGAGAGGGGGAACAGGCAGCAATCTCTCCAGGAGCTGAGCCCCGTTTCTAGTGTCCACATCAAATGAAAAATGAATCATTCCGCGCAGGGGGAGAATATGAGGCATGACTAAAGGGGATGAGAAAGCTGGTGGGTGGGGGGCAGAGCTGGAGGGGGCGCTCTAATATAAACTCAGGGGTGGAGACGGACCACCAGAGACCGAAGTCAAACACTCCCAACATCTCTCCAGGTCCCTGCCCTGCTAATAGAGATGCTGATGTTATAATGTCCCATCAATAATTAACAGGTAGCTGGTTATTCTATGGGGCTCGCTTATCTGGGAAAGCGCTCGGATCGCACATTGATTCCCCGCGTTCCCGCGTTCTCTTGATCGTTTTGCTTTTCACTTCGCGGCTCCTTTCTGCGAACCGTTTTGCCGGGGCGCTCTTTACCATTTTTTCTATCCTAGTGAGGTATTTTGTCCGATCGGGGATGCCAAATGGCTGAGGGCGAAAGCGACGATGCATTCCTGACCCCGGCGAAAAGATCGGCCCGCTCTGCCGACTAGACTAAAAAATAAACTCCACTGGAACCTCTGAATTATGGATGCAGAAGAAGAAGAGGGCATAGTATCACGTTTTTGACGGATATTTTAGCTATGCATGAGTGCATCAATTATGAATCGGGAGCGGTTGTCTTCCCTGACAGGGGGCCGGCCATGTGTTTTTTTTTTTTCATGTTACGACTCAAGGCGCCGCGCCATTATAATGACCACACTCAAACACTCTCCTCTTCACTCTGGCAGCATCTGGAATAATGAGCCTGCTGATGAGTCATAGCCGCTACAGCCGCGCAACTCAATTACCCAGCAGTCACAAACACAGCGGCGAAAGTGAGTTGCGCGGCTTGATGATCCCGAGGAGGAAACAACACAACCTCTCGCAAGCTGTCGCGGTGGCTTCGAAGCTTCGTTTGAACATTCCTCCTCCTCCGGCGCCATTCATCTTATATTAATGAAAATACGGAGGGTTAAACGCTCAATTTGCCTCTGGTTTTCACCTTCTCGTCGCAGGCAAGCACGAGGAACACGGAAGCTTCGTTTCAGACGTCGCCTTTGTGCACGGGATGTCAACGCGATGTCAGGCGTGTTGCACACCGCACCCCCCTCGCCCACACAACACACACACACACACACACACACACACACGCAGCTGCACAAATATGGTGCACTTGCAATTTCAAGTCAGTATGTGCATTAACACATAATTTGCCTGCACATATAGATAAAGCGTGGACATGTGCATACACAAATAGCACTCACACACACACACACACACACATACATATTTGTACCACTACTACTACTGCTGTTACCCTAACCTAAACCTAATCCTAACCCTTAATCCAAAACCCAAGTCCTAACCCCTTAAATAAGTGAGGTCCGGCTAAAATAATCTCACTTTACAAAAATGTCCCTCACTCTGAAGGTTAAAACTCAAACTGGCTCTCGCAAAGATTGCAAAACGACTACACACACACACACGCACACACACACACCGAATTTCAGTCCTTTCCCATTACACAGAGCGGCGGTCGGGTTCGTTCACACACACACACACACACACACAGAAAGTATGGTGGGTGTTGATTAATACAGGACATCAAATTCAAGTTGGCAGCCCCAGAAAAAAAATAAACAGTCCACACTTTAATTAACTCCGCAGAAGAAAGAGTATGACTGAGTCAATATTTATCATGTCTGGAGAGGGAGGCCCACGCTGGCTACCCCCACTAGGCCCGGTGCTAATTACCTGGAGGCCAACGGGAGAGCTACTCAGAAATGATGAGATGTATGGTGGACCGTTTCTTAAATTTCCCCCAAGTGCTAGGATAACACAAAGTAATCACATCAGGGAAAACACACGCACGCACGCACACACACACACACACACACACACACACCTTTTCAGTAATTGGCTGTGTCTATTACAGCACTGAGGGCAGAAAACACAAGGAGTCTGAATAGATGCATGCTTAAACAGGAATTTATTTATTTCTTTGTGTGGAATCAAACAAACATCACCGAGGCGGGCGCGGTAGCACACGTGCAACTTTCAAGCGCGATGACAGGGGGTCTTGTTGAGCTTAGCGCGTCGGGAGCAGCGCCCCCCTCCCCTAATTGATTGTGATGCGTCCAAATAATAAAAAGCAGAAAAAAAAGATCAGAGAAATTGGAGAACCGACTCCTGAAGATGTGTTCAAGTTTTCTTTGACTAGCCTGGACTAAACCTTTTTTCTTTTCCCCTAAGAACTTAAAAGAAGCGAGGACTACAGAGATACCTGGAAAAATATAGATCTATGAAGGTTGCCTGAATCTGTCAAGCATCAAGTTCGCAAGGGTCACGGCGAGCCCGCGCTGTGAGGCCAATCATCCAGAGAGAGATCCTTTTTTTTTTATATCGTATTCCCTTTTCGCAGCGTGAGGCCTCGCCTTATCTGTCGCCGGGGAAAAAAAAATAAAGAATCTTTGAGGGAATGATTTTAATTAACTCTCCATTTAGACTTTTTTTTTGTGTACGGTATCTTTGGCTCCTGTTCCCCTCCTCCTCCTCCTCCTCCTCCTCCTCCTCCTCCTTTCTCTTTTTCCCCTCTGATATTAAATGGTTTCAGGCACAACTCGCTCGCCGTGATTGTCTCCGGGATGACGCCATGAAGGTCGACGCCGAGTAAGGGTCATTGGAATAATTTGATTACAGCACGTTTTTTAACCTGCAAAGCTCTTAATCCTGTGGCGGCCGGGGAATGTTAATGAGTCACCTGCCTTGTTGTGCTTGGTGATAAGAGAGAGAGAGAGAGAGAGAGAGAGAGAGAGAGAGAGAGAGAGGCACCATCATTTTGTTTTTCATTTTGTTTGAAGGAAATACTATCTCCAATACAGATGACAGACAACCACACACACACGCACGCACACACACACTCTGATAGAAAGGGTGAGCTCTTTAGGGTATTATTTCCAACCAAATCATAATGGCCCCCAGCTGTTTCACATATGTACAGCGATAACTCATAAGCAATTAATGAGACAATGTGACCCTACCAGATAGAACGGGGGGGGGGGGGGGGGCTTCACTCTCATCAGTTATCTGCTTCTTAGTGCCGCTCTAAAAGTGGAAATGGAGCTTCTATCGCACGCCGGGGTATCCAATTTATACTCGTGAACATATCAGGGGCCTCAAATGCAGAAACTACCCACAAAAGAAAAAAAAATGTGCTATTCAGTGCGAAATTGGTTTTTTGGTGAGCCTGTAAGTGCAGTCCTTCATGAGGTAAAAGTGGGGCAAGCCCGGGCTGAGAGAGGGAGAGATGGACCTATCGGATCACACGACAGAGAGACTATCAGCGGCGTGTTTTGGACTGAAACAAACTCTTCGGCTTCCAATTCGTTCGCTGTATTTAGAAGAAGCCACATAACAGTGATTTGAAGAGCCTCGGGCTTTTACCTCTGATCCGATTGGTTATCTTCTTTTAAAGATGTCTCATCCCAAATAATAAAAAAAAAGAAGGTTGCAAAAGCCAACAAACGGAAGCACAGCGGTAAAGTGCAATTTCTTTTCAAAGCACCTGAACACATCAGCTAGTCTCTACTGCACAGTGATTAACAGCCAGGGGGAAACTGCTCACAGATGGGCAGCACACATTCTTTGAAAGTCATCATTTCATAACTTTGGGCGGGGAGGGAGAGGGGGGCAGTTTTTCACACTTTGTTAATTTGTATTCATTGTGAAGCTGGAAGACAGAGACAGCACATGAATTTCCTTCCTGAAATATTCATCAGAATCCCGCAGGGCTTGTACCACCGAGGCACTAAGCACAGCAGAGGAAGCTAGTAACAGCCCCACTGAATTCCTTCAGGGTAAACATTTTGCCCTTCCAAACAAGTGACAATTACGAGTCACTTTCTCTCGGCGTCGATTTTTTTTCCACCAGCAAGGAAAAAAAAAAAAAAAGAATATATATTTTTTCCCCTTTTCAATTAGGAGTCAGTTTTACGATACCGCCCTCCCCCCGGTTCATTGGAATGCATGCTGATGCCTGCGACTGCTGCAAATGTTCCCATCCAGCTTTTAAAGATTCAAGATTGAATACTTTTTCATCTCAAACAAAGTTGCCCAGTGTGCTCAAGATGAAGGCAATTATTCCACCACCATCCCCACACACACACACACACACACACACACACCAGACCTGGTTGCACATAATTCATAGCGCTCGTTTTAACCTGCTTGGCGTACCGAATAGGTGGGGGGCTTTACCCGCATCTGCACAATTAACAATTAACATGCCGCGGAGCGCAGAACTGTCCAACTTCTTGGCACCTGCCGGCCTCTTGGCTGCGGTCGGCTCGAGACGGGCATTAATGAGGCGAGCCGCCTCTTATCGTGTGCCCGCATGCGAGCCCGGCTTTATTTTGGACTTCAAGCTCCTTTTCTACCTCGCAGTCGCCTTTTTGAAGCCGGAGGAGTTTTTTGGGAGCATCGCAAACGCTGCCTTTGCCTTCCTCCGTGTGGGGAAGGATGACAACTCCTTTTTTTTCTCATCAGAGTCTCATCATTGTGTGTTAGATGATAATGGACACAAACAAAGGCGCCGTGTTAGAGGCTCTAAGTAACAAGCTCTATGCAACCCTTTAACCACTGTAAGGCTCTTGACTGGCTATAGCCTTGCTGTCAACAACTGACCAATGTCAGTACCATAATGAAATGTATTGGAATGCAACGTATTGCCACCTGGCAATGTATGGAAGTATGCAAAAAAAAATTGCAATTACTAGTAGTAATTACTACTAGTAATTGGAAGTACTTTTAGTAAAAACTATTCTTATGCCTTATGCCTGTAAACTGTAAAACGACTACTGCTGTATACTGCTGTGAAATCTAATAGTAGTAGTAGAGCTTGCAGCTAGTCGAGTTGAGCAGCTAGTAGTAGTGTGTTTATCACAGTGTGTTTAGCGTAACGCCACCTCTGGGTTAAGGGCTGCTGCAGACGAGGGCTGCTCTGGTCCAAATGGCGCTGAGGTACTCCATCACAGTTTCCAAGTTGCCCTCCTGGTGTACGCTCTTCCTGGGCAACAGAATGCATGTGTGATGTGTATAGTCTGTGGTCTACTGTGTATTTATACACCGCCACCCTTACATTGCCGTTCCTATAGTATGCGTTAAAGTGTTTTAGGTTAGTTCCTATGGATACGTTCACACTGCAACTGAAAGTCTATCCCAAATCTATTTTTTTCCCACTCACACGTGACACAGATCTGATCGGTCAGCAAAGCCCTGAATGGATTCGTTCAATTCTGATCTGGACCACATGGGACGTACAAACTCTGACCCCCCCCCCCGAGACACGTGACCTCATCAAATCGGAATGTGTCGCCGTTGCCATGGCAATAAGTGAATCTTACATCATTCACCTGAGACAACAGTCAACTTGATTGATATTTGGAGTGACTTCTCAATTCAGTCAAAACTCGAATCAAAACTTTTTGACATGGCCGTCAGTTCATATCGGTATCAGATACGGGTTGCATCCTTGAATAGGTATGAACAGCCATCCAAAAAAAATAATCTGATATTAGCAGAAATTGAATGGAATTGAGTATGAAGGCCTGCGGTGTGAACGTAGCTTATGTGACGTGCTGATCTGATCTCCCTGCTCCAGCGTCATCCAGACAAACTCCCAGACATTTATTGCACTTGGCAAATAATGTGACTCTGATCCGCGAGACTTCTCCTAGCAGGAGAGGGTGCAAAAAAAAACAAAAAAAAACAGAATTGACAGGTGGTAAGGGATCAGCAGTCACTTTCAGTCTTCACATTGCAGCTGTAGTGTGGTAGAGGTCGTGTGTGGTGAGGAGTTTTGACGCCGTGCACACTATGAACTCTGTCAGGCTCTTTTTTTCCGTTGAATTTCCATAATAATGATCATAATAAAGCAACGTGTTCGTTTTTTCTGCACCAAATTTGTAGTAGACCCACTTAAACAGCTTCAACACTGCATGTAATCATTTCCTATAATGTGGTATTGTCTGCAAACATAATGATCCTTAGTGAATCTGCTTGAGAGATAGTCATTGGTGCACAGTGAACACAATAGAGGAGAATAGCACATACATCCTGCCTGCTCTCATCCACAGTAACTTTACAGTGAGCAGTTCAATGTCTTTCTCAAGGGCACGTTGACAGGACACATGGACTTTGCGGGGTTTGAACCCGTGTCCTTTTGGGTATGATTATTTTCATGGCATTTTTTCATTTTTTATTAGACGTTGGTGATCGACAAAGATCATGAGCCAGATGCCAACCGACAGTGTCACAATTACACAGTTTTGCGTCTTTTCCCCTGCCAGTAAACGTAACTTTTCATGGTATAGTGACATTGAATTCTTATCTTTAATCGCTGACCAGAGCCCATGTGTAGCTGACAGGGGCCCGCAGGTGCTGTAGGGTTGAAAAATTATTGTTTAAACAATAATAGTGTGGGGTTTTGGGATCATCTGTGAAAAATCTCATCATTAAATTAATCATGATCATGACTCTCAGCACAGCACCCAAGCAGCACCATGTGAAGCGCTTTTTCATGGGCATATTTCGCTTCCCTCACCCGCTGCTTTTGACACATAACAGTTTGCCGTCTATTTTGAAGAGAGTTTTTGTTGAGAATCAATGTCTTTCAAAAGCAGATTGAAAGCATTTATTTGTGTGTGTGTGTATCATTTTTGCTATTTTAATGTAAAGCACGTTGTGAGGTTCTATGTATTTAATGTGCTATACAAATAAAACCTGACTTGACTTTAATTTAGGATGATTGTGCAGAAAGATTGAATTGGTATTTTTCTTTTATTCCATGGGGCATTCATTTAATAAAAAATATAATAAAAGTGTCCAAAATGTGAAATGATTTAATCTTTTCCGCATTTTTGCTGGTAGGAAATCACTGAAAGAATTATGAGCGTTGTCCTATAAATTCCCTGGTGCCACGATGGTCAAACGAGTGCAGCACCTAGGACATTTGGAAAAACCAGCAGCATGGTGGTGTTTGATCATGTTTTTGCACATCTGGCCAGTACATATCCTTTGGTGTGTTGGCTCATGGCCATTTAGAGCTGCTCCAGGCAGTGGGAGACTGATATATTCCGACAGCATCCCCTCTCCATTTAGTTGCGGAGTCGCAAAGTTGCTGTAAATACCATTCCAATCACCGGTGCTGTATAACCTCATTTATTTTCTCTCAAGTTGTGTTTGTGACTCGACAATTCACATCCTATTTGTATTTGCCGTTGTTTTTGTTGTTTTAAACCAGGAAAAACCAATGAGAGCGCTTGACATATTGTATGGTTTTAGGTAAGGTTGGATGATTTATCCAGCTGATATTGGACTTCTATTAAAAATTGGATAACTCGTTCATATCCAATTCGCTGGAGGTTCCTCGCTACTTTTTGCTCAGCAGCTTCAGAGGTTGCAATCTTGTGAAACCCGTCGGTAAAACCTCACTCTGCCTTTAGTGTCACATGATGGTCTAACAGCTTTTCCACCCTGACAAGAAACACTTTTTTTTGGATGTTTTTTTTGACGTGAAAATGGTCAAATTCAAAAGATATTGAATATTGGCACAAAATATAGATATCGAACCTCCAAAAACCCATATTGGCCTAATCCCAGTTTCAGGTGCATCAGGAAAGGAGCGTATGAATTGACTTAAATTGGAGTCAGAATCTATATATCATGATGTGAAGGTGGGCATGCCATCATTTCCGTGTTCCTCACGGGTATGCGTTTTGCAAGAGGCCACTAATCCCCACACAGAAGCCCGGGTTTTGAGTTGATAGAGTGGAGCGGAATGTAAAAACTAACTTGTGTACCACTACGCGGCACTAAAGTCAAGGTCTGAATCTGTACCGTGGCACTATAGCATTTCTACAGTTTTAATCACACCTGGTGGTGGTCCTGGCTCATTTGGTGCTCTAGGCGAGATCACCTCAATATAAATCAAGCAAAACAGCAGGCTTTGCAGCTGCTGGGGTATTTCCATATGCTCGCCTGTGTTTATGGACAGCGGGGGCGTATTCGATTGCATGTTATTTAGTTAGACGTGATGTCACTGACCTGGACATTGAGACAGCTGGAAAGAGGAGAGCTGCTCTTGAAAACTTCCTATACAGATTCCACCACTGCCTCCATTTTTCATTACAGGAGGAATATAGTAAATGATAGTTCAATTTAATATTATCAGCGGACCTCTGTCCTCACCAAAATATGGTGATGATATTTAATTTGCCCTGGAATTTTTACTTCACAAATGCAGCTGGAACTGCAGTTGCTTTGTGCCGCCCCGAATGCATTCCTATTGGCCGGAGGGACAGGAGGTATTCTCAGAAAGCCTATCCGACAGAGCCACACATTATCTGTGACATATCTCTGGGATGGGAACTAACAACAAACAGCGCTGAGCTTCCGTTTGCTGAGAGGCTGTTTGTGGTGCGGCTGATTGCATCGCTTAAAGGAGGTCTAAAGAGCGGCGGGGACAGAGCGGGACGTTTCAAACAGTGATGGGGACACGTCCCCAGCGACCCCCAGTGTAAATGACACCTATGCTTGCTGTTGCCAAATATCTGCAGAGCTGCAGCGGTGGCCCAACACCAACCACGGTCAACAACTCCTTCACCGGGATAATTCCCACAGCAGACGACTCTAGGGAGTGGGGCTGTAGTTGAAGTTTCCTTGTCAGAATACCGCTTCTGCCTCTCCATCCATACACCAAAAATGTCCATCTGAACAAGCAACAAGTCTTTCCTCAGATTTGTTCCCCTGAAACGACATAACGTGAGGCAGATCACTCGCCTTGAATCACGGCAATATCGCCTGATTCAAAAAGAATGAATGAAAAAAGTAAAATAAAATGATCTCACCTCAGCCTTAAAAAAGCCTTGGCAGTATTTCCAATGGGCACAGATTTAATCTTACAATTCTGACTAGCCAAGCAGAGAAAATACTTTTCTCGGGGAGCCTTGGATCTTCGGAAACTCGAACGACTTGTTAAGACGGACATTTTTCCAGTGCAGAAGAAATAGACTCATCCTGTCTGCCATTCGAATGACCATCTGGCGGACCCCTGTGTGCTCAGTCAGGTTTAGCGAGAAGATCTGCTGGGCGTTGAGGAGAGTGCAAGACCTTAACACTGAGTCAAAATCGGTGGCAACACGTCACCGGGCCCTCAGCGGTGTCCAGCCCGGAGCTAATAAGGATGGCCAACTCGTCCTGCTTGTTAGCCGGAGCCTGAATGTTGGAGAGGATCAAACTATCAGGCGGTGAACCGTAGCGACAGCTGCGCTCGCTTGCTTCCTGTGCTGTCATTAGCACCTGCGTTCATGTGTGTATAATAGTGAAGAAAGATTCAACTCAGGCTAGACTTCACACATACATGTGAAGGGTTTCATTCCAAAGCATTCGGAAGCATATTTGTTATCTAGTGGGTTGCTTGAGTGTTAATGTCAGCAATCGTTTTGTAAGAGTCAAAGTAATCATCCGCAACATTAATACACATTAATACAAATAACACCCGGTGTCAGGTAGGTAGAAATCCTCTGGAGACAGGAAGTGATGTGTTTTCTGGTTTGTTTGGCATAAATAGAAGAAATAGAAGAGATGGGTAGTTAGCATGAGCAGCGATAGCCACCGTGGCTGAACAGACAACGAAAAGAGCGCCACCTACAGAAACTCAAACGCCATCATGAAAAAATCCAAGGAAGAAGACGTCACAGTGCTGGACACACTGTTTGATTGACAGCTGATCTCTGGGAAGTGCAGTGCAGAAACACCACAGCAACGAGGCTGAGAGATAAAGATGGAGACTAAATAATAAAACAAAAACAGGAATCTCACAGAGTTATACTTTAAAACGATGGATATCTCATTTTGGCGACGCTATTCATATTCTCCTGACTGTGCAGGTTGTTCACCTTTTGATTATCCTGGTAGTCAGCACATTCAACTTGCGGGTACCGTTAAAAAAACAAAACAAGCAGACAGACAGCAGCATGTTGCCACAGCGGGGCTCCATCTCGGAAAGAACTGTTGAAAGCGCCGTTGCCCTCATTCTGTTAAAAGTACGGGGCGCTACACGCTACTGGCATTTGAATGTTGAACGTGACTTCAGATCCACGGAGCGCGGGTTTCCTCTCGCTGATGATCTTTTTCATCGTTTGCTCATGATCTTTATGTGTTTCACGTTACAGAGGGTCGACGTGATCTTTCACAGTCCGCTCTCACTCCATTTTCGACGCTGCGCAGTTATCACCCTTCCTGTTAGTCTCTGTTAACGGTGACGCCTTTAACACCCCTGTCCCAATTTACCCAAGGCCTTACGCTGTAGCTGTCATGCGCCGCACATTGGACAAACGATGCCATTTATGAAATGACAGTAGAGATATAAGAATTCAGAGGCATTTAAAGGGTATCCATCAGCGAGTCACCGATCTGGGGCGATCGTAATGTGCCTCTTTGCTACTTTCCGCCTTGAGACGGCAATAAGATCATGTTAATTAATTCCTCCTATGTGAAGCTATAACGTGGTGTCATCTGTTCATTGATATTGCTTGTCTGACAGCGGGGCTATCAGGCCGTGGACATCTTTCTGACATACCACAGGAAGCTTATGATGTTCCTCTTTGTAGCCGGCTGTCAAGTCCCATTCGTTTGCTCGCCACATGACCGATTTCATCCTTTTGCATAGGTTCAATTGAATATTTCGAGGTCAGATTGCATTTTCTGAAGAACAGGAATCGGTGGCAAAAGTCAAGCAATCAGATTCTCCAGCACTGGCTTTTGACAGTGCAACCCCATTTTTAGACCCAGTGAAACAGGGTCACATGTTGTCTTCATTCTCCTCTGCACATCGATTCCTCTTTCTGTATGATATCCTTATCCATTATAGATACCAGCTGCATGCATAATTCATTAAGAGTGACGAAATGAAAACAGTGAACTACTTTGTTAAGTTGTCAAAGTGTACTCATTCACTTGTAACAGGTTAAGGCTGAAGCCGCAGTGTGGTAGTGGAGGAATTGCATCATTCATAACCACCACAAAGCCAAAGGCTTTTCTAACTGATCATAAATTTACATTTTTTATGGCATTCATATTTTTATGATAGCAGAACTCTGTAGTTGAGTATCCGAGTCTCTGTTCTCGTAGCAGTCTGTCTTGGATTTACTCTGTAATTGAATAGAGAGTTTGTTTCATTTGTGGATTAAGGAAGGTCTAGTCATGACCAATAATCTGGAAACACTTGCTAAAGGATGATAAATGATCGTAATGATGTCAGTTTTTCTTGCATATTGTTTGGTATATTGGATTTTTATGACAAGAGAGTCTAACATTCCTTCCAGCGCAAAGGACTTCGCAATCTCGCCCGTAAAACTTTCCAGAGCTCAAACTAACCATACATTAGCTCTCGAAAAAAAACAACAAAGATTAAAATGCCACAATTTATTTCCATTCTCGAACTTTGAAAAGTCTGCCAGGTATATTTTCATTTCATAAAAAAAAAAAGAAGAAAAGTCTCATGAATGCAGATGGCGAATGCACGGTGGAAGCAGTCGCTGTTAGCCTGTGGAAAACCCAGAGAACAAAAGCATGAGCATCCATCAGGCTGCCGTTGAATAGAGCTCCCTCTGGGGAGCCAGGGCAAACAGACCTCTCTTCTCTCTGCCTCTGCTGCAGCACCAGCTACATAATAAGGATAAGCCCTCCTAGCTATCCGACAGCGCACATAGAGTAAACAATTACGTCTCTTTTTCATGCTAGGGACAAGGGCTGGAAAGCTTCAGTTGGTATTCAGCGCCGGCTCCCCTCCTGGTATTGCTGTGTTCTGAGAGAGAGAGAGAGAGAGAGAGAGAGACAGAGACAGAGACAGAGAGAGAGAGAGAGAGAGAGACAGAGACAGAGACAGAGACAGAGAGAGAGAGAGAGAGAGAGAGAGAGAGAGAGAGAGAGAGAGAGAGAGAGAATTGGACCGTCACGCTGACCTTGTTGGCAGAGATCTCTGGAGCTCTTTTATGACAATAAGAGAGTAACTATATCCACTGCACACAGTCATAGGCTAATTGTGGATTTAAATCTTGAGCCCGGCCAAATGACACCGGGAGCTAAGGAATGCCAATTAAGTGCGCACTGAAGATGCGGAGCGCAAAAGGGAAAATGGAGCAGGAAGTGTTTGAGGAGTGCTGAGCAGCCTGTTTGGAATTCTGTTTGTTTGCACAATGAATAAGTCATGAATGTTGAATTATCCTGCTGGTTACATTGCAAAACACAAATGTGGTAGGAGTGGGGACGGGAGGAGGGGTGGGGTGGGGTTTCTGAACTCAGCTCACCACATGATAGATGAGTCTGTAGCTGGTGAACGAGGCTTGACATGCTGGGGTCTCACCAGGAAAGCCTCAACTGGGTCATATGAGTGAAGGATGGCAGCAGTGTGCGAGGCAGAATAACGTGCTTAAGGATAGCAGCCCCACTGCTTTACACTTTACTCAGCGGGGTGCTTCAGTGATATGAGACTATCTCAGAACCGAAAGGCCCGAGGTTCAATCTCCGCTACAGCCAATGTTAAGTCCATCAACAGTGCGCTGAACCCCCCCACACCAGCTCACTCATTGCAATTCGCCCTGGATAAATACATCAGCTAAATGCGTAAAAGGAAGCGCCATATGGAGTTGTTTTTCCACTGCAGGAACCTGAACCTTTTGGGTACCTTTTTTGAGCAAGAACCTTTTTAGTTCCCCCAAAAGAGTTTGAGTTTGCTGGGGAGACTATGTGTGACACGACAAAAGTGTGACTGTTTGGTTTCATGTTCTGTTTGGTTGTATTGACCAATCGGCATTGTTTAGTACTGCAATTCCACCCTAATGGTTCCTGGTCCCCCAAAAAGTACTACCTCACTAGCCTGAACTTTTTTCAGGGTCCAGGAACTATCCAAGAGGAAACTTTCTCAGGGGTAGTTCCCTTGGTGGGAAAGGTCAAAGTTCCAATAGTACTAATAGTTCCTGGATAATTTCTGCAGTGGAAAAACGACTATATTCTACACTGTTTCATGTCATCAATCTGTGATGTTTAATGCATCCTAGGAGTCAAGGTACATCACCAATCGATGTTTTCAACAGCTTTATCGTGTTAAGGTGGAGTTTTGCTTCTTTGATTCCTCATGACTGCAGGACATCGAGGTCTTTGATTCCTCATGACTGCAGAACATCGAGGTCTTTGATTCCTCACGACTGCAGAACATCAAGGTATTTGATTCCGCATGACTGCAGAACATTGAGGAATAACATACCTCGCAAGGCAAGTGGCAAACTGTTGCATTGTTGCATGTAGCGTCTTTACCTCCTTTCTGTTGGGCGGCCTTGAAGCTCAGCAGAAGAGATAAAGGAGAAGAGCATATGTGCATTGTTACTGAAGGCAGACTTTTGAGACACAGGCTGCATTGTCTCCCAGCCTCGCAGGACTCCCATGGGTTTCCCATTATCTTGCCTGAGATGACGATTTCAAACCCAATCAGTTCTCGAGCTGCAGCCGGGCGACTGAAGCCATAGAGCGAGGGGAGATATGTGATTCAAACGTGATACTCTCAAGCATTTTCTTTCATTTGTTATTGAACACAACGACCGCTTTGACATTGTTAGAGACCAGTTATTTGACATTTTCCTTCAAAAAGTCTTGAGTGCTGTGGGCCTTTTATGTTTTGTGGAATGTTTTTTTTTCTCAGCATTGTGATGAAGAAAGACAGGGAATTCTCTACTAATCTTGCCATGTTGCTCTCTAGCGATGTACAGGGAAAGAAATGACTGAATTCTGGCTTTGAAAGTCATCTTGTTCAGTCACACCAGCGGGGCCGGTTTAGCCCTGTCAAAATTACAAGGCTTCAGGCCCCAGGCTGCATGTTCCTCGGTTGAAAAAAAATGAGACTATGGGTTGGAGCTGTTTTTACCCGGACCTCAACATCAGTGTTGTTACTGTGCACAGACCATGCTGAGAGACGGGACATATTTCTCAGCACCTACGGCGGCGAGATAACCTGCCATCAGTGAAATGATCTTATTGGTGTTACCTGAGATCAAGCCACATATCTGCGGTTCATCCCAGCGGAATGAACGCCAGGACAACCAGACATCCTCTGTGCAGTCTGGTTATTTCGTGTGGACTGCTACCAAGCGAGTAACGATGCATTTTCACACAACCTCACATGATGGGTAGGCCTAACTCTAGCAGAAACATTAAGGTGTTGCATATTGTTGGAGTTTTAATCAAAATTAATAAGTTGTTATAATTTGAATGAAGTAAGGTTTAAGACAATGTGTAGTATTATCCTATAGTATTTGCTCTATTGACACATTCTTTACCAAAACAGTTCAAGTCATCCACATACGACTCAAAAGGGTCCAAGAACTTAAACTAAAAGGCCCTAAGCTTCACATGCAATATCTCAGACACCACTGGCCTGGAGCCTTGGATGCCTTGGATGAGCCTTGGAGAAATTCTGCATCTTTACACTGAATTTGAAAATAAAACATATTGACCCAACATAGCACCACTTGGAGGGCAAAAAAAGGCCCTAAACGTCATACGTGATATATCAAACACTACTGGCCTGATTTTGATGAAAACTTGAGGCAATGATGCATCTTTACACCAGACATGTTCAACATAAAACTGATTGGTACTACATTGCGCCACATAGAGGGCAGAGAGGCCCCAAATATCATGTTTGGTAACTCACACTACAGGCCTGATTTTGATAACATTTGGGGGAATGGCGCATCTTTACACTGAGATCCGGCATTTACAAAATAAAACTGATTGGCTCAACATAGTGGCACCCCTAGGTCAAAAAGGCCCTTACAGTCAAATGCGGTAGCTCAGACACCACTGGCCTGATTTTGACTAAACTTGGGGGAATGACACATCTTTTTACAAAACAAAGGTGATTGGCCCACATAGCAGGTCAGGTCATGTCACTGTTGAATTGTAGAAATACAGAAATGCTATTTACAGAAATCATAGAAAAGGTACATTCTTTTGTTCTATTGCCATATAAAATGTAATAAAGGGGGGGGGGGACAAAAAGTGTGGGGGGGGGGGTCATGTCCCCCCATCCCCAGTGGGGGTTACACCCATGACTGCTACACTGAATGCAAACAGCTAGTCAAGTTGATAATAGCTAAATTCTGATGAATTAATCCATACTTTGTGGGGTGACCCATAGGTAGGTTTAGTTTTTGGACCAGTTTCACAAGTACTGGACAGGCATGGGGCAACAAATGAACAGTCTATTCTCCTTTTCAGACCAACTGAATTGAACAAGACTATTGCCGACAATAGTGTCATTAAGCTGACAGTGTTTACATGCTCTGACTGGCCTTTCACGCTGCAGGTAATATTGGGAGTACTCCACGTTACTGTGATTATGTTTACTCTCAGAGCGTAATCACAATTACATAATCGGTGTTTACACGGGTCCTGCTTGCTGTCCTAATGGCATTACAATCACGTTTTTGTGTGTGCATGTAAACACGGTCATTGGAAGTAAATCAAGCTACACCAGTGCACAGTGAAGGTCTTGCAGTCTTCTCAGTCAGTTCGTACTTCAGTCGCCTCCATCTTCTGATGAACAGCTCGTTGCAGTCCTGATCTCTCTCTGCCTCCTGACCAAGATTCACCACTATGTTTGCGTTTGATTCACAATGAGCATGTTAAAGGACTACTCCGACTTTTTGGGAAACACATGTTGGTCAGGCCTTCCCCTTAATGTGATGAGAGGGTTGGCACAGGACAGAGAAATGTACCAGAGACAGATGATTTTGTTTTGTTTTGTTGACCATCGAGCCAATTTTCCCCAAAAAATCAGGTGTAGTCCTTTAACATGCACCCCAGTGATCCAATCTCAACCCCATCATGGCGAATCTGCCCTTAGAATTGTCCTGTTATGCGATAAATACTCCAATGTTATCAACCTAAATCATTCATTTCATTGAAAGTCTGGTGTCAGGTATGGTTGCTTCTCCACCCACAGGAAGTGATGAACCAAAACTTAATCGTGGAATCCAAACTGTCTCCTAAACAGCAGCGAGGCTCGGTCCAGAGAAAGCCGGACTCACCGACGTTAGCTCTTTTTCCTCTCTCGTCCCTTTGGCATCACTTGGTATAAAGCAACACAGCATTTCTGGGTGTTGAAGCTAAATAACGAGGGGATGGAGACCACTTGTGCATGTACTTATCACTGGTTTATGCATGTGAAAATTACGGCTTGTACATAAATTATTGATTAGTGTTCCACAACTTTCTAATGGGATGTTTTATATGATGTTAATCTTGAATAAATGTCCTTACTTTCTTAGTATTTGGGTCAATTTGGGGACCTCTTTGTTGTTTAACCTGTGTATTGATGTCCAGCAGTCACCTCTCGCTGTCATTTGGAGCAGCCAGTGTGCAAAGTTGCCTAGTGTAGCTTTAATGAGAGTGATGCCATAATCAATGCATGCATAACACGGCTCACACGGCGACATTTCTGCTCAATCGTTTGATTTATTTGGCCAATTAAACACCTTAGCCTGGTTTCATTCTCTTTTAAAAAAAAATATGTGAAACACTGCAGCAGTTAACACTGAGAATAATGCCGTTTTGCAGCAAGCTGTAAGTGCAACAACAAAGCATAGCAAAATGAACTAAACTAACCTGACTGAAATGAATCCATGTAAACACAGGTTACCACAGAGAACAGGAATCCTGCTAACATCAGTGTAAACACTTAAAAGTATCACGTTTTTTAGTTTTTTACAGTAACCATGTTTGCTTGTAAACGTTACCGATGAAAGCTGGAATAGCTGGCGCGGATATGAGTCCTTGCTGCCATGTGATGGTGGATGTAATTTCAATTCTGTAAAAGCAGGCAGGCAGTATAAAAAGAAAACAGACATCAAATGCATTCCTCATTTGAATTGGATATTACTTTAAAAATCAAGCATTTTTCACTTTTTTTTTGGACCAAATCAAACAATAGGTAACTTGTACATGGGCTTAAGGCGTATAAGCCACTGGGAAATACAACCCTCAAAACAAAAGCAATTTCTGGGAGATCACATACCTGCAGCCAATTCCCTAGCAGTAAATCTATTCAAGATGAATAGTTTGTGTTTGCCCAATTGGAAACATTGTGTAAGCCGATCTAGCTTCTTTGAAAGCGGAAAACAATGAATTTCCTTGGTTACCCTACCAAATAAACTTTCCAACCCCGGCCTGCCTTTCACAGATTGCCCATGCTCTATCAATCCAATTGAAATGATTTCCTCTCAAATTTGGGGTGATCTGCTGAGTTGCTGTGAGTACATTTTTAGCCGGGCTGTACTCTGACATCCTCACAGCTATGATTGTGTTGTGTTTACTATGAACGCCCCCCCCAAAAAAAGAAAACATATAGCAAGCATTCAACCCACCCCATGTGACTGCTTGTTATAATACATCATTTCTCATATTAATTCACTACCACCGCTACTGTATTAAAATGCTGCCCTGTTCTCATCATCATAATTATCCTGCCGTGGATAAAATATGTGTCCTTTGCCCTTTTCCTTTAGAGGAAGATAATATCATGCTTGATGCTCTGACTTTATTGGATCATGAATTTTGAGCTCTAATTGTGCATGCCATTTTTTAATTAGCAAGTTATTATAGGAGGTTCGCATTGCAGATGTGCGCGGCAAGTCACAATCCCGGACTCGGAGTTGGGTATTTTAGCCGGGGGGGTGTGAAGTGTCACTCCCTGTGCTAAATATATTATGATGACACACCTCATGCGCAGCTGCTCAGAGGCTGGTCTGCTGACGTTCTGCCTGTTAGTGAGATTTTACTTTTTTTTTTTGAGTCTCAGGCGTGATCAATTTTAACCCTCCTCACATTTACAGTGGGTCTGGATACTAGATCATCTGACCACTAGTTTTTCTTTCCCCTCTTTCCTGTTGATGGTTGAGACACAGATTACATGTTGTGGACACAAATAATTTGAATTATGTGACTTGGACTTGTGAAAATGAAAACTTTACTCAGATCCCGCCACTGTCTAATGTGGCAGGTTCAGACGCCGCTGGGTGAGCAGTCGCCGCACCGCGGGTGTTTGGTTTTTTACCTGAATATAGTCTTGCAGGCAGGTCGCTAGGTTTTAGGTTTATTTACTTTGCACTATAATAACTTAAGGAAAATGTGTATATTGTTAAGTGCCTTATATAACAAAACAGTTGAATGCTACAGAGCTACACATGTTTGTGGAGAATGTTAATATTGTAATGTATGCAGTTTAAAGGTAAAATATTACTGTGATCTTGAGTTATAGCCTAATGGTTTTACATTGGAAATGTTTTGTATTTCTCTATGAGTGACAGTTGTGTTCAAATTAAGTATGTAATTCCAGAATCATTGCAGACTAGACGTTGCTTGCTTCAAGTACAGTTGAGTATTGCTGTAACTTGCACTATATCATTATAGTAGCCCTGATTCACTTATATACAGGTGCTAATGTGTACTAGAATGTTGCTGTAAGTAGGAAACTGTAAGAAATACACCAGAAATGTGAGATAGCTACAGCTGTGAATACATTCTGTGAGACATTATGGAACCATTGGATTCATGGATGTTTTATGCACTTAAGCCACAGTTATGGACTGAAACAGAGACTGACACTCAGAGAAATGTTATGTATTGAGCATTTTATTGTGAATTTGAAAATAGATGCAATCTCAATGACTAACTGAACACTCTGTGTCTTCATTGCTGCTGATCTGTACCTGTTTTACAGGATTTCTCTATTGTTGCTGTGGTACCAATTCTGGGACCCGTAACAAATTGTGTCCTGCATGTGTGCTCTCGCTTTAAATTCATGGAGTGTGCAGCATGCTCAAAGCGTCAACAACACTCTTACATTACTCTTAGATCAGTTTTGCGTAACAGCGTAAACACTATGGATGGTATTCCGCATACGGCGTCACATCAAACGACAACGCCCGGGGAACGCCTTCAAAACATCAGTGGAGACGCCTGGCGCGTCTCAGTCAAACAGCAGTGGAGTGGAGTGCCTGTCACTCACAGCGTTTTGGACATTGCGGCTGTCAGAGTGGTTGCGAGGGACACGCTGACATGTGAGAGAACTGACAACAAACCACGGATTGAGTCTTTCTCGCTGACAAAGAAAAAAGGAAAAAGCCTAATTTCTGTAAGACCACAGGGGGAAAAGATCCTTTCATAGAATACAAAGAGTTTTGTCAGGGAGGAAGAAGCGATGACACCCATGTGGAAAAGGACTATTAAAAAATGTGTTAATTTGTATGTGTTATTGACTTAAACGTGTGGAAAACATGAATTCTTACATAGTAATGATCCCTTTCATACACAGTGACATATTAAGGATAGTGGGAATATAATATAAGTATGTATAAATATAATGAACATATATGGTTCATATGTCTTACAGATCTACTGCCCCATTTATGCCAACATATTAGAAATAAATAACATCACACGTTAGCTCTACGATTAGTATTTTAAACATATGTGAATGATAGAAGAAGTCTGTGACAGGAAGTGAAGAACACTGAAGATGTATCCGTAATCTTGTTCTCAGACGGTAAACCCACCAACCGTCTGGCTAGTGACACTAAGCCACTGTAGACTTGTAGTTTGAGTTGTGAACAAACACACAAAGCTGTTATTGATAAAAACACCCTACTGCAAAAGAGAAGGAAGGAATGTGAGAAAGAGTGAGAATTAAGTACCAAAATATCTCTCTCTGTCATACATTTATTATAAGAGCTGACTGTTGACTGTATTTCTGTAACACATCGATTGTGCCCGTACACCGCTACAGTTCTGCACTTGAGGGTCTTTTGATGAATTGAATCACATAGTTTAATCACAAAGTACTTGTTGTAGTACAGCCTTATTAACAGGTTATTACCCTCATGGAGTTATGTTACACTGGATTCTTTAAAGAAGCTAATTGAGTAATCGGTAGCGTCAAGGTTTCTCACAGCCCAGAAGTCGGGAAATACCACCCTCCCCATTACTCAAACCCTGACTGAAATAGCTTACAGGTTATACCAACTGCCAAAGGCATGGGGGTGCTGGATGTGAAAGACCTAACTAAATTGCTACACTAATTAGGGATTCAGCCCTAGTTCCCCAACTCCCCTCACATTGATCCCCCACAAGTGAGAACAGAGCATTCCCCTAGATACAGAGAACAAAACAAAACAAACTAAAACAAAACCATAAACTCCCCTCCCCATCTGGTCCACTTGGTGCAACCCCAATTCTCACTGATGGGACACACAAAGTGTAGGGTGGGCAGCAATGTCATGGGCGTGCTTCTGTGATGTCACGGCACTCAAACCAGGAAGTGGACCTCAGGAAGAGACAGGTTAAAGCAACCAAAACTAAAATGAATGATACAAGTAAAGTAAAATAAAGTTAGAGCAGAAACTGAATATAAACAGAATGGTGAGTATGTGTGGAAGGATTTTTCACATCATGTCATTACAGTCTTTATCACTGATCACGCAATTATCACATTATTATCATCACATTCTTAATTAAGAGTTGAGAATTGAACTGTCTGTGCCTCTGACATACGTAGCTTCACACCTGCTTGCAACACGAGCGAATTGAATTTCATAGAAAGAATTTTATAGAAAGAAGGCAAAATCAAAAAACAAAAACAAAACAAAAACGCTTTACTGTTGAGTTTGGAATGATTCCAATTTCATTTCACACCATGCTGCAAAAATCTAATTAGTAGTCTTTGTAGAAAATGTTTCAAACATATGTGTGTGTGTATTTTAACTTCTGGAGGGATTCTGAACTGCTTGAATCATCTAGAATAGGCTGAGTATATTTTTCTTGCTTATCAAGTTGCTATTAGCTGTACTTAGACTGCTTCAGTACTAGTTAGTGCTTTAATCAATTGTCTATTGTTAGCTGCTAGTTGGTCAGTTTCTGTTTGTGTCATACACCCAATTGGAGGTATGGTGCAATCCATTGTACTCGGAACTTGGAAAAAAACGAGCTCCGACGCGGAAAAGTGCAATAGAACATTCAAGTCATTAGTCATTCAAGTCGGAATTCCCAGTCGGAACCTCGGGCCAGATCCAACTGGTCCGAGTTCGCAATATAGTCACAGCAATATAGCGGCGCACATCGTGAACAGTAAACACAATTCCCTTTGCATAAATTTTTACTTCATATGTCATTTTTGTTATGAAAACATGTTGAAACAACTTTGTAGTTTGTAACGTAATTCCAACGTTACTAGCGTGTGGTACTAGCCTACTAACGTTAACGTTGCTAGTTCACTGATATGATAGAAGTCTTTACTATAAGGTGACCAGAATTCTGAAATGAAAACCACTAGCTAGTCACTAGCTAGTGTGTCAAACGATTGTAACTTACCTGGCTTGAAACGACGTTTGGGGATAGTTAGTAGAAGAAGAAGAGTGATATAGCTCTAGCGAGCAGCCCCCTCTGTTGGCCAAAACAAGCACAACGCGATTGAGACGTCAACCGGTAGGCTTTGCTGCCCGGTCTTTCTTGCCACGTAAAATATTATTTCACTTTGCGGTCTGTTTTTAACACACAGTTAAAACGGGGACATTTCCAGGGACAGCTCCAGCCTGGGAAAGGCCACCAAAAACGGGGACTGTCCCCGGAAAACGGGGACGTCTGGTCACCCTACTTTACTAGCATGTGGTACTAGCCTAACGTTACTAGTTCACTGACATGATAGAAGTCTTTACTAGCGCGCGGTACTAGCCTACTAACGTTAATGTTACTAGTTCACTGACATGATAGAAGTCTTTACTAGCTTGTGGTACTAGCCTACTAACATTAATGTTACTAGTTCACTGACATGATAGAAGTCTTTACTAGCGTGCGGTACTAGCCTACTAATGTTACCGCTACTAGTTCACTGACATGATAGAAGTCTTTACTAGCATGCGGTACTAGCCTACTAACGTTACCGCTACTAGTTCACTGACATGATAGAAGTCTTTACTAGCGTGTGGTACTAGCCTACTAACGTTACCGCTACTAGTTCACTGACATGATAGAAGTCTTTACTAGCGTGTGGTACTAGCCTACTAACGTTACCGCTACTAGCTCACTGATATGATATGTCTTTACTAGTGTGTGGTACCAGCCTACTAACGTTACTAGTTACTAGTTCACTGATATGTGCCGTTTCTCTCCACTAATGGCGCTGTAGTAGTTGATGTAGGTCCTCTTTAGATGCTTGTGAAATTCAGAGACTTGCCATACAAACAGTTTTTGCTGCGGACGTCCATGTTTTCCCGAGCAGATGCATAGGAACACATTTAGATTGGAAGTCGGGAATACCGACTCGGAACTATCGACTTCCGAGTACAATGGATTGCACCAGTAGTTTCACCTAAGCTAGGCCAATTGCCTGGCAGACAATTAGCAATCAGTGGATGCAGTCTTAAACCACTGCTGCTTTGAAAGTGTCAGGCAAACGAAGGCTAGGCGAACAAAGGCAACAGGCGACTTCAATCGACGGCCTTCAAAGATTGGGTGCTTCTTCTTTTCATATTATGATTTAAATTCTGTCATCATACTGTGAACTACCATGTGTTTGCTTCCTATTCCTGTCTACTCCTCTTTGCCAGTCGGCTGTGCCGAAAGCTGAGTTCATCTCAGGCTACGCATCCTTGCTCTCCCTCAACGTTCTTGCATTGACTGAGACTTGGATCACCCCAGAAAACACTGCCACACCCGCTGCTCTGTCAGATGTGTGCTCTTTCTCTCACACTCCCAGAGCTGCGAGGCGAGGTGTGGTACCTGCTAATTTCCCGCAAATGGAAATACTCTCTTTTTTTCTATTTCACAAATCTCTCCTTCCTCTTTTTGAATTTCATGCTGTCACAGTTTCTTATCCAGTCAAGCGTTTGTTTATCGCCCACCTCTTGGTGAGTTCCTGGAGGAGCTTGACACACTAGTCTCCCACTTCCCTGACGATGACTCTGGACTCATCCTTCTCGGTGACTTCAACATCCAGACTGAGAAGCTTGACTCTCTTGTTTCTTCTGGCAACAAGCTGGATCTGATCTTCACCAGACACTGTTCCACTGCTAACCTCTGTTACTCCTCTCCATCTCTCTGACCATTACTTCATATCCTACTCTCTCTCCTCTCCCCCCTTACATCCTCCCCCTACCCACATGGTTTCTCCCCGTCACAATCACCGCTCACTCTCCCCCACTGATCTTTCCTCTTCTGTTCTCTTTGCCCTCCCTGCCCCTGAATCTTTTTCTCTTCTATCCCGATACTGCCACTGATCTTCTTCTCTCTACTCTGTCCTCTTCTTTGGACAATCTCTATCCCCTCACCTCCAGGCCTGCATGCCCAACTCCACCTGCCCCTTGGTTGTCGGACTCAGTGCGTACTGAGAGGGGCTGAGCGCAAATGGAGAAAAGGCAAAATCTCATTTGTCTAATTAAAAAGTAGGTATCTAATTTATTTTACCTTAGCACTGGTTCTGCTCTTAGATGCTTGTTTAGGAAGGAAATGCACTTATGATTTCTGGTGACTAGTAGTTCTCTTGCCTACCTATGATGAATGCACTTATTGTAAGTTGCTTTGGATAAAAGCGTCTACTAAATGACTGTAATGTAATGTAACATAACATGCAATCTCTATTTGTAATATCCTTTGTTGTCTCTAATAGCTGTATTTTTCATTCAAACACTCCCCAGTTGCCATTAGTATTGTCATATCATGTTTCTTTGTCCACCATCAGGCCGAGGTCTATAAAGAAGACTTTCTGAAGGAGCGGCGAGACAGAGAGAAGCTCAAGGAGAAACATCTAGACCTTGATAGGAGGTTCAGAAAAGTTCACACTGAGCTGCGTACCCTCAAGTCTCAGGTACAACATATCTTGATGTGCTCACCATCATTCAACACAATATCTGCTATATGTCATTTGGATTGGATAACAAAATTGGATAAAAGCGTCTGATAAATCCCTGTAATGTAATGTAACGTATACCCTACTATGAGAAACAGTCTTGCAAAAACACAAGTCAAGCTCAGTATTTTCTCAGTCAGCACATCACAACCTCACATATTGCACTAGAATGCATTGCTATGTCTTCACCTTGTCAATCACCGGGATTGAAAGACGTTTTTTCCCCCGGTGATACGAGTCCAGCGCAACATACCGCTACATTGCTCTGAACTAGCTGACCTTGTTTACATCAGCCAATCGTACCTTTTTATCTCTTTTTTTTAAAGCTTGTCAGACGTGCAGCGGTGAGACTGATCCCGCCCGACGGATGAATTAATCTTGACAAGCTTTCACATCAAAACTGTCTCGGTCAGGCGAGCTTACCGGGGGCTCCCCGAAGGAGAAGAGCTCGCGCGGCGGTGAAGCGAACGTGGCTCGCGTGAAAGGTGAAACGCTCGCTAATTCACGTGGAGGAATGAACCGACGCTAAGAAAAGAAAAAAAACAGAGCTCATTAGTAATTCAGACAAGCTTAATTGGTTAATTATGATGGCAGACACCCGTATCTGCTTTAATAACCTTTATGTGACACTTGAGTGTGTTATAATGACGGTATTTAGCAAGCCGCGGCTTATAAATCAGCATCGCCACTTTCGCTGTCTCCTGTCTTGATTGTGAAATATCCCAATCAACTTCACTCATATGTTTAAATTGTGCGGATGATACACCTGTTTCCCCTTGAATTCGCTTCTGTGGGTGCATCTGTTTGTGGGTACAACACTGTAGTTTTTAACACTGCGGTGCTGAAACTATCCTAATTGTGTTTTTCTACTCCAACCTGGTCTGTGGGAGAGCAACGAGCAACCCAAACCGTTTGAGCATTTCCCTCATTTACCAATGCAAAACACCTAATGTAACGATCCCATGTGTAATTAAACTAGTTTGTGCGCCTGAACAGAAAGCTATGTCAGGGGAAAGAAAGGTGGATGAGAGCTGATATGTCATTAGGGTTATGAAATGGGCACCTCCCATCACAGATGTTTTGGTCCAAAAAGGTTCTGCGGTAAATTCATGAAACACCCCTCCCCCTAATTAGAAGGAGGCCCGGGTTCAAACAATCACGAACCGCTGATTTGCTCGGCTCAAGAGACGAGCAGTTAGCCTCTCTGCCTCTTGACTCGATCTGCAACACAGCTTCATTACCCATTGACTAAAAAGGATTTCGTCTCTCCGGTGGCTAACATATGATCAACAGTCCCTGGTAATCAATGTTTGCGCGTGTCTGTGTATGTATGTGTCACGGCTTTATTGTCCCCATCGCTCATTAAAGCGCTCCTCTAAGGGATGCGGTGGCAATAAACTAAAGAGTAGCGGCAGGGAGAAACGCTTGCCGACCACCGTGACGGCAGGATCGATGGTCTCTGTCGCCGGGGTGACGACCGCGGGGTCACTCATCACATCAGGCGGCTGATAACGTGGGAGGATGCAATTGTGGCCGACTGAATGGGTTTTTAATTCAAGCTTTTTTATTGGAAACAACACTGTGGTATTGCCCTCCAGGAAGTACCGCTCAGCCTGTTTAGAGTGACCTTGGTGCACGGGGGTTTAAGTTTCTTCATTGTATCTTTTCCAAGTCCCACAGAGCTCGGGATGTGCAGTAATTGTTTGCCTCTAGTGCTGTGAACTACATTCACAGAATTTAAATTTTGCTGCCAGATCCGCGGGGGCATTGAGATAGTGTGAATGTGAGTGAACTCATCAACACATACACACACAAAATAAATAAAAATACAAATTTGAACAATAGGGAAAGCAGAAAGGGAACCTCTCTGCACAGAGGCTTAGCACTTAAGGCACAAAACTCCTAGAAACCGCAGATCCTAGATCCACTGGAGGATTGGCAGGAGCACAAATAATGTCTAAATATATAACAAGAAAAAGAGAAACACCTGAAAAAAGATTGTTGTGGCGTGGGTGTAGGTCAGTTCAATAACGTTGTAAGTAAAAGTGATTTGTTTCAAAAAGTGAGGTTACTGTGACACAGTAGACTCACATTTAGCCCTTGCAGGGGCGATTTTAGACCCTTTTTGGGGGGGGGGGGGGGGGGGCGGGGCTTCAGCCAGAGAGAGAGAGAGAGAGAGAGAGAGAGAGAGCTGCCACCACCAGATTGGGCAAGCTAGACTGAGAGACATAATGAAGAGCAGACAGCAGCACTACACAACTGACCTCAGGTCAGAGCAGCATCCCAGAGAGTAGGTGAGTGGGACAGAGGTAGTAAACTTGAGAAATGCACACTCAATAGTCATTAGCTTTGTAACTCGCTAGGTATAATGTTAGCAAAAATGACTGAAATGTCAGCTTCTCTCATAAGTACATATAACATAGATAGCCTACAAAGAAACCTGTTTCTCCATAGATGGATAGAAGAAAGTACTTGATGAAAAGCAGCAGAACCACAGAAAATGTACAATCAGGCAAGATAGATGAGAGAGGAACCTTTTGAAGTAGTACTATTTCACCATGATGAGACTACAACAGCTCTAAGCTGTCCATGCAAAGGCAATGGATCCTTTCATTTAAACCTAACACTAAAATCAGTGAAAGGACCCAGGTCCTCTCCATGGTATACCAGTCTGTTTCTCTGGGCTGAAGTTATCACAGATTTCTTGTTGTATCCATACCTCCTAAAAGGCTTTATGCACTATAATATAAGGAAAATGTTGTTGGACTTAAAGCAAATTTGTAGCATTTTTCTAGTAATTCATGAGGAAAAACTTTATAATATTCCTAAAACATTCCTATAGGAACGTCTGTGCCTGGCAGTGAGTTTATAGTGACCTAATCCTACTTGATAGTTTTTTCTACTGCTACGGTATTCTTATAATATTACTATAGGGTCTTATAGTTTTTCTATGATATTTGTATACCTAGTATCCTTCTAAAATCTGTTCCAGGATACTTTAGTACCTGCTCCTCAGTGGTTTCAGTGAAACCTGAGTGTCATGGAGAGGATTTCTTGTCCCCTTCTTGAATACAAGAAGTATTGTATTGTTGTATTGTATTGTATTGTGAGCTTGCTAACTAGCCAGCACGCTAATTTAGCAAAGCAACTTATGTAAATGTTAAGATTCAACAAGTAGCCACTACTAAAATTAGCTTCTACTATGTTAGCTAGTGAGCAGATGTGTTCAGACTGTGATGGTTCATGTTAGCTGACCAGATGCTATGGTTAGCTAGCTAACAGGTTGACACTAACTCAACACAAAATCAATCAGATGTATCAGTGGTGAAATGATCAGTTCCCAGTCAAAAACAGTACAGAAATGAACCATTAGAAACCCAGTCAGCTTTTAACAGCCTGTTGCCAAAGAGCTGAAGACCTCCAATATGGCTGCCAGAGGGCGTTACATCACCTGAAAGTAGCAGTCCACAAGAAACGCAGCTGGCTCCAATTCCTTCCCTGCGAGTCTAAATTGATGCCCATGTTAAATGCCAAATGGAAAGAGAATAATTCTTGGCTCAGTGAGATAAACATCGACCGCATTGTGTGAGAAAATGCTTATTTTTTTGAACAGCGAAGATCAGTAATTATCCTCTGATGTCTCATCTCCGTTCCCAGCCATGCACATGTACCTGAGCTACATTGGGAATATGCATCAGGAAAAAGACGGCCCTATATAATTATTGTTCCTGTTGTTCACAATGTCCTATGTTCAAGGCTTTGTGCACAGGTTCAGAAGTCACTCAGTATACGTCCATTATTAATTCAGCCGTAGATAAAGCAACTAGCAACTAGCAACTATTATATTTTATAATAATTTGTATGTCTAATGTCTCAGTCATAACCATTGAAGTACATTTCAAGAGAATAGTCTTAATTGCCCAAGATGACTAAGCACAGTGAAAGGCTTTCCAAATGCAGTCATTATGGCACATTCAAATTCAATCCAGCAAGCAAAGACTATTACAGCCAGCATGGATTCTGATTACTGATTATCTGCTTTGATGACTTTCAAATGCTTGCCTGCATTGCTTCTTGCCTTACTTCACATAATTGGAAGGAAGCAAACAACCTTTAATATCCATAACTTTATTGTTACTGCTCCCTCTCCACCTGCTGGAGCGATATCTCCCGTGGACTTCCCACTTTGCGATAATGGATTGCATGGGGATGCACAGTTTTGCTTATGGAGGCGAGGAATGTGCATCTGTGCTCTGCCCGGTAGAGCATCCCTAATGCGGGGGCTGTCCAATCACGGCCTGAAGAATGCAGCGAAAGCCAGGTGTGAATGGACATTATTTGTGAGCATGAGCGGTTGACAAGGAAATAGAAAAAAGAGGTGTCAGAAAATACAGGAGGAAAATGCAGTCCAGTGTTATATTGGACTCCTCGGCAGTGACCATTGCTGCCACTCACAAATAATGAATACTGGCACAGTGGTTAGCAATGTTGCCTCATAGCGAGATGTCTAACGTGTGGAGTTTGCATGTTTCCTCGGCGGCCGCTTCCTCCCACAGGTCCAAGGTCGTGCAAAGTCCTGCAGGTTTCGACACTGAAAATTGCCCGTAGGCGTGAATGTGAGTGTGTTTGTCTGGACCATCCAAAGTGTTTCCCTTCCTTTCCCCCGCCCCCGTGGCATGCCGGGAAAGACTCCGTGACCCTGAAGAGGAATAAGCGGCGGGTATGGGGAAATGAACGGATGAACACTGACCTTGTTATTTAGATATTGGCGTGAAGAGAAAATTGACACGGTGTGGAAAGCCACTGCAGCAGAAAGCCACGGTCGCTCAGGAGCAGCCGGACCGTGCACGGTAATAACCGTATGATGACTGTTTTTCATGGTCCAGCGGCGTAGGTAACTCTCCGATAGTAATTTTATCAGAGTTGCTAATCTTGGCCGAGGCTATGACTGTTCTGTTCACATTTCTTAACTCGACGAAGCCAGTGTGTAGTAAAAGATTACACAATTAGGGACTGTGTCAATTACAATCTGATCTAATCAATAAAGAACTAAAGGGACGGTTTGATAGCGTTCCTGGAAGTATGCACGAAGGCACCTGTATGGTGTCCCTGTATCCAAAAACCCCCGATATGCTACGAGTAATGGGTTCACAATAAAGAACATTGCCCGTGTCCTCATCGGCTGTGAAGGTGGCGATAGAAAGAAGTAGGAAAGCAGGACAATGTTAATGTCAGTGCACTGTGTAGGTCCAGGGCAACATCGTGTCCAGCTGGGATAGTGCAGTCTAAGCATAAACCTGACCTGGCTATTATTGCCATTTTTTATTGTTTATTTTTCCTGTCGGGAACACTGGGTCATTGAGTAACACTTGAGGAAAAAAAAAAAAAAAAGCTTGAGGAATAAGAGAAGAAGTGGGTGGTAATTATTTGCACACACACAAAAAAATAAAATAATGTACGCACCCTAATCTTACGTAATCTGCACTGCACCGCAACACAGCGGTTTCTCCTCATCCCTGGCTTTAGCAGGCCCCTAGTATCGTGTTGTCGGAATCACATGGAAACAGGGAATGGAGTGCACTGCTTAATCCCTTTTTTTTTTTTTTTTGCATTTAATTACCCGGCACTCCAGAAACCTCACTGCACCCCGGCTGCAGAACTGTTTACAAAAAAAAAAAAAAAAGAAGCTAGGAAGTAAGACTACCACTCCACGGTGCGCGGTGCCACCCCGGGGAGAAGGGCTTGGCTGAGCAATTGTTCATATTCCTCACATACGCGTCACATTAGCATATCTGGCTGCCTGTGCAGACATTAAATGCAGGTGAAGCACAACCGGGGGTATTATCACACTTTGTTTCCAACAGAAAAGGGAAGTGTGCGTGCTCTTCACTTCATTCCCTGAAACAGACGACGGCGCGAGGTGGCGTGCTTCGCATGCCTGCTTTAATTGCCTGCTAGGAATCCTGGATTCTGGACCCATATAATCTTTGTTCTCTTTCGCCGTGTCCTTTTCTTTAGATGTGTGTTGTGCTGGCAGGCTCTTGTTTTGCCGAGGCATTCGCGAAACACTTGTTTGTACAATGAACACGGGTGTTTACGTGGCTGAGTGTCATCTTAACGCCGCCGAGTCAACGCGATCTTGCGGCGTGAGAATGGGCGATGAATGAAGAAGAAGCCGTGATGCTAGTTTTCATCCAACCCAACCAGGAGTCGGTGGTCAAAAGCGCTAAAACCCCCAAAACATCCTGTGATATTCATCTCCATGGCAGTTCTTTCTGTGGATGTTTCTATCAATGCAAGAGTGCGATGAAGCTACGAAAGCGGCAAAATTATACCTATTGTCAGCTTAAGGGAGAAAGGAGCGATTTGACAGTTGGAAAATTATCTCTTTGAGAAACAAGAGAGATGATGCGAGGGGATTGAATTCAATTCATTATTCTTTTTTCACCCAGAAGCGTAGAGGAGCTGTAGTTGTGTAATGGATAACAATGTCATATCCGTACAATGGCTTCCAACCCGGGGTAGCCGGGTTGGAACCAAAGAACGGCACTCGACTCGAGGTTACCGCCGATCCAAGAGAGCGTTTGAGAGACGAAATGAGCCCATCGCCGTGGCGATGTGTAAACACCAAACTAAACACCCCCACCCATCTTCAAATCCTTCCCCCGGCCTCTTCAAAAAAAAAAAAAAAAAAATACAACACAGCCATTTACAGTCTTATGAGTATGATTGGGCTATTTACTTTCCGCTGGCAGTCAGAATACACCGACAACCCAATGTCTAATTAGCGGCGACACCTCTTAAGCGCAGGGGTTGTGTGATAGCGCGCCGATTACCACGGGCGACGAAGCGTCCTCTCAGTATGACGCCCTGATAATGCGATGAGTCGTCCGTCACGTCTCCCTAACGCACGCCCCGTCGCCACGCTTCCCCCCTTCAGACCGCTATTAGTCATGTTTCAGTCAGGTTAATCCGTGAAGGGTTTTGTTGTGAGGCTACAGGCTTGTAATAGGATCTGGAGGGGGGGGGGGGGGGGGGTGGGGGGGTCTGGATCTGGAGTTCACCGGGGAGCTGAAAGCCCCTGGATGAGGGCCTACCTCGGCAAATCATCTTAATGGATAATGCTGGATGAAGTAATAATGTGTGAACGGATAACATTTTCTCGTTACACACTAAATTAAAATGAAATAAAATAATAAAAAAAAACGACTTACAATGTGTGATAAAGGAGAATTCCACCCTCGGATGCTCTCACGCTGTTAAAACATCCATCTGTGATGTTCAAAATCCTTATTTTGCGATGAAGTGTTGCGATTACATCTTTTTTTTCTCTCAACCTGCCTCGTCCTCTTCTACGTCAGTTAGCGATTTCCTATGTTTCCCAGAATGCCTTTCAGCAACGCCCAGAGAGAGAGCTTAGAGAGAGACGTGTGGCGTGCCAAACCTTGTTGTACAAATGAAAAAAGAGAGAGGCCGTTTGGTATTCCGCACGCTTTGCCGATGACAGATCTGCAAAGTTGCAATCTGTGGCTGCGTTGCGTTGCTGGTCTATCTCGGCTACTGTCGGGGGAGAAATTGGCGTCTCTTTCCTCTCTCCCTGTGTGATTGTTGAGCGTCGGTCTAGAAAAGAAGCCCCTTGCTCTTTTTGATTCTGAGGGGGCTGACACCAAAACCTGCAACATTTTCTACTTTGCACCGTTACAGTCTCCTCCTGTCAGCACTCAAGAGGCCGTGTTGCTATGGATCCTTGCATGGCTATGTGACGGCTCATTCTCTCACACTCACACACACACACACACACACACTTGTCTCCTCCACCTCTCTTCCTCTCAGCTGAATAACCTCATTGATCATAGATGCCTCTCTCATTCAATACCAGCCGTAGCTTCCTCACCTGCTGTCTGGCAGAGCTAAGCAACCTTTCCATCCCCCCGGCCTGTGTAAATGCTGAAGTATGCTAAGTTTATCAATTAGGCCCAGGTAGACGTCTAGACGCGGGGGGGGTGGGGCGGGGGGGGGTTGGGCAAGCGGGGGCCCCTCAACATACTGGCATTAACGACGTAATTATGTTTTAGATGGATAATGGCTTATTTACCAAACCCAGTCGCCGGTGAGGTCACGTTCACTCTGGATAAAGCAATTTGCTTTGATGGACCCCGCCGAAACCGCTTGCGCATGCAAATGGCGGCATTCATTAATATGTGACTGCTCCCTGCGATGGCGTAGCGAGGCTATTACCACCAGACACTGGGTGCCATTACCAGACAGAAGGAAGTGAGATGGATAGGCTCTCGCTCCTCACACTATCCCACCGTTGACGTTATTAATTTGGGTGCATGTCTGTGGAGAGAGGTACGTGTTGCCTTTTACCCCCCCACCCCTCCAGCTGGTAATTGACTAGGACATCTAGTGTAGACTTGTTCTTCTGTGATGTTTTGACCGCGCAGCCAGCACACACAGATGGGGGAATAGTTAGCGGCGTAGCGATGTAGCGCTAGGAGTAGAAGCACACACACACACACACAGTCGGCGTCACCACCGGACTCAATGACTCATTAATCACGAGCGCCGAGAGCGGGATGACAGGCGGCTAAGGGTGTACACGTAAAAACTCAACGGTATAATGACAGGCGGTCTACACAGGGAAGCCTCACCGCCGGGTGGTAACGCGGTAGCTGAAGTGCAAAACAAGCTCGATAACCTCGGCGTCGGGGTCTGCGGCGATGACGTCACCTCACCGCCCCCGGCCCGAAGAGGTGCTAGCGCGCCCCGGCTCGCAATACGGGTGGTTCTCTCTCACAGTTACGCAACAGTTGGCGTGAACCGTGCACTTTGACCATGCAGCATTACTAAGGGTGTAATCACCAACAATTCATTTTGTTTGGTCTGATCCAAAAAAATGACAAAATGATGACAAAAAAAAAGTCACATGGGCTGAAAAGTAGCTTGATTATTGGACAGAGTTGATTGAGAATTTGAGAATGAGAGTTTATCTAAGCTTGATGCACTCGTCTGTACTTTTAGACATAATTTACCTCCTCTGGTGTTCATACCAGTTAAGAACACATGAAGAAAGAGGAACCGCTGGCTATTAGATGTCAAAATCCGTCTCCTTTATACCCATAACACCAGTCGTTTTGGGGTTATTTCCAGTAATTGTGTTTGGATTACTCATTCCTAACAAACCGCACAGGAAGAGGACAGAGACTGGTATTCTCAGACATCTTGATGTGGTTATCTTGATGCGATTCAAATGGTGATCTCACGCAGCCAAACAAACCGAACTAAAGGAGTAAAAGCTCCAGAGGTTCAAATAAACCGTTCCAAACATGACATGTTTTGAATGCGCCCTAAAACGCTAGGAATAAAAAATTTTAAAAAAGATATTTGTATTGGCAAATTTTTCTTTCAATAAATCAAAGCAGCTTGAGCTGGAAAGTGAGGTTTTGCAGAAATGCGGGCTCAGTCGGGCTTAATGCGGGCTTAATATATCAGCAGGTCTCCAACAAGCTTCTCAATAACACACCGGGGGACGAGGAGCAAGCAAAAACATAACGCATTATCGCTTGGTATTTCAAGAGTCATCGCATCAGCTCCGGTTGACAAGCAGCATATGTCTAACGCTGTTACTGCCCTTCCTCACAAACCCACCCCCCCTCCCTCCCCCCACACTGCGGCCCATGCCAGAATATAAGTCAGCATTCTCCAAGGACTGAGCAGGTGGGGGAAGCCAGGCAGCTTTAAGCTTTGCAAGAGGGGCGATGGAGGAGACAGAGGGACAGAGGGGGGAGAGAGAGGGAGAGAGAGGGAGGAAGTACTTAAGAGAAGATGAGAGGCACACTTACATAGGTGGGTGGGGGCAGACAGAGAGAATGGATCGAGGTAAAACAGCAGAGAGGGAAATAAAGAGGCTGCAAAACCAGAGGGAGTATGCAAAGGTGGGACTGGTGGTCAAAAAAACAACAACAGTGTTGGGTCGGGGGATGTTGAGAGAGATAAAGCAGGGGTTATATATAGAATGGACCATCTATGGTGGGGCGAGAGTCGAGTCGAGAAAGGAAGGTGAGACAGAAAAATGAGTGCGTTTGGGGGAGGGGGGGGAGGGAAATCATAGCAAAAGACCTTGTCATTGAAAGCCCAATGTGCAGATGTTACCGCGCACAAAGGTCCCCGTCGCCCATGATCACCAACAGCTTGACTGTGGCTGCCGGGGCTCTCCGTGGAGCGGTCAGGTGGGCAGGAGGCAGATATAACAGGACGGGCTATTGTGTTGCAGCGAGGCAGGGCACTGGAGGTCTAATGAAGCGCCGTGTTTCCACAATCGCACATAAATACAGCGCGTTACGACCGCCTGATCGCCACGCTCTCGCGTCTGACAGGAATTGAACGGCCCCGTTCAGAGGTAATGGAGCGTGAAAAAACCTCTGGCCTTTGATATAAATAAAGATAGCATAAAAATATAACACTGGCCGTAAATACTCCCTCGTGGCACTCGGTGTGTGTGTGTGTGTGTGTGTGTGTTTGATTGTGTGGGTGTGTATGCATGTGCATTTAGTTCAAACAATAATAGGGATGCATGAATTAACACATGTTCTGCGGCTAATGCAGTTTTAGTACGACACGTTAATAAAATAGGTCTTTCGGGCGCCCAAGGTCGGGGTACGTTGAGCTCTGCAGGAGTGAAATGTTACGCGACTTAAAACCTTTTATTTTTTGTCTTTTCTAACTCATATTTACTGCAGCATAACATGGTGTTCATTTCTCTTGTGCGCTGTGGGTGTGCATGTGTGTGTGTGTGGGTCTCTCATAACGTTTTCTTGGTACTTCTCCTCGGTCGATTTTCCCGGTATATGTCTTCGCTGTCATCCTGTCTGCCGTGCCGCTGATTGAATTGACTTCTGACTCTACCTTGGCTGCTCTTTTAGACCCTCTGAGGGGTTTGAAATCCTGTTTGTTCTGCGGCTCTAGTCCTGGGGAATAATGATATCTGATCTGTACTATTGGAAAATAAAAGCACATATAAGTGTTTAAAATAACTACATTTAAAAAGAATAGAAATGTGATGATATTGGGGTTTGCCGCAGGGCTAGTGGTACATTTTACCCCTCAACCACCATTCATGACCTCATATTGTACATTTAGAAAGATGTAAACTAAATGTATACGCATCCATTTAGATAAAGGAACATTTTTACCCTGATGAAACCACCAGGGTTTTTGGACCTGGCTCACTAAGTGTTCTTCCTAAATCTATGATCACACGATTCATTTTGTGCATGGTTTCCCCCCTGAAACAAGGGGTAGCTCATCTTACCCACCGGTTCAACTTACCCCGCTCTCCCCTATATGTGTAAACAGAGTGGATTCACATACTGTAGCGTTGTAGTGTCGGCTCCCCAAGCTTTTTTTTTTGAGACTGACAACCTTTCTGTTTTGTCAGTTTGATGCGTTGTACTGTCAGAAATGTCATGCGTGGCGGTAGCCGGTTACAGTGGGCAAGGCGGCCGCAAGTTCAATCCAATGTACCCCTGTCAAAGCATCCTTGTGTGTGGAACAGATGCCCTTACCTGCCCGCTCTTGTAAACTGCACTGCATAAGAGCATCAGCTAAAATGTAAATGTCATGGCTTTGATTTAAAGCCCCCCCCCCCACCCCCCACTCTGTAAACCAGCCAATGCTGCATGCTGGCTAAAGCAAATTCCTGATTCAGGTAAAGAGCAAAAGAGCAAGTTGGCGGTCTTCTCCCGTTCCAGGCTTGTGATCACAGAGAATGTATAATCATTAGCAAGACACTCTTAATTTAAAGGGTTCACCTCAAAAATGCTCTATATCCATTTTTGCAAATAAAGCACAACCGTAAGTTCATCTATCTCTATCCTTATCTCAGAGTAAGTCAGTAAATAGTTACTCACTAATATATTGTGTTTTTAGGGAGGTGTTGCTTTCTCAAGTCTTATTTTGAAAGGAAACATTATGTGTGTGCCTCTTGGCTGCAGGGGAGCTGCCATGTGTGGTGATGAGGTTGACAGTAGAGGAGCAAAAAGATATATGCTCCTCCCATACCTCTCATCATAGCTGTACCATTAAGATACTACATTTCTCAACGTGTGACTATAGGGCTTTTCCTGTTTAAGTCCCTGCCTCGGAGTCACTGATGGTATTTTCAATCTTCCTGCAATGAGGGCCCTGGGGTATTCCAGTACATTAGTGCTTTGTGAGAGTAGCTTTAAGCCTTTTACCATGCCACTGTGTTTGAACTCAGCAGAAGTAAAGAGATTTTTTTTCTGTAGTCATTATTGGATCTTTCTACATATAGTAGTATTTATGGAGTACATTGTACTGTGATGATGGTTGTAAAGGTCAGGTATCGTACACTTACAAGTATATGGGTTAGTATCATAGCTATAACTCAAAAGGACTTCAATTGTCACTGATATCTTAAACCTTGCAGTATTGTATATCAGCAGGTCTCCCATTCTCCCATTCAATGAAAAAGCAATTCATAATAAAGCAAGAGATTCTTTCATTCAGCTGATCTGAGCTGAGCTTGCTTAATCAAAACTGGATTGCTGGATCAAAACTGGATCAAATCTGAGAGCTTCCAATTACAGGGAAACCTCTTTGGCAGTGTTGCCTAGCCGTAAACACCAACACCAAGATGTTACCATTGTAGAAGTGTGTGCTAAACTATGGCTGCACAAGAAAAACAATATGCTTTCATATCAGACATTGTAAATTACAAGGAATGGACAAGCAGAGGATTGGGGCTTTACAAACAGTTCTTGGAGGCGGAGCTGCTCTGGAGGCAGAAATTATCTCATTGGTTGAGATTAACATCAGTGGGCGGAGCCAAAAAATTATTTATTTATTTAAAAAAACAAATTTTTTTCTGGTAACGTTAGACTGAATCCCAGTAGAAAAGGTAAATATTAGGAAGCCTAGTGTTCTTGCCACTAACTGAAAAAATGCAATCTAGCCATACTAAGTTATCTAGGTTAGCTAGTTAGCGTAGCTGTCCTTCCAAGTTCAAACTAGCCATAATAGCCTATAACTATCTAGGTTAGCTAGTTAGCTAGCCTACTGACCTTCCAAGATAATGAATGCCATGGTCATGAATGAATGAAAATAAGTCACTGCTATTCACATTTTTCATTTTTGCCACTGAAGTTTGCCAGTTAGCTAACTTGCACACGAAAAGACTGTGGTTCTTTGGCTCCGCCCATTGACGTTTAACCCCACCAATGAGATTATTTCTGCCTCCAGAGCAGCTCCGCGTTAGAGAAATGTTGGTATAACTAAAACTCTAATCCTCTAACAGATAACTGGTTGGTTGGAGATATCAGAGTTACATAGATATCACAATATACTATCACTGAAAAAACAATTGTCCATGATGGATGCAGCATTAATGCATGAAGCTGTTTCTCGACATTGGGTACTACTGCGTGAGTGATCGCTTGCTTCATGTGCATTGATTTCAGGGTGGCCAGAATTGTCCGACCTTTCACTGCAATGAAACCTTGTTCACATCCATCCAAAGGGAAGACCGACTCTCCACAAATCACAGGAAAATATTCAAATATTCATAGAAGAATAAAAAAGAAAATGATTCAAATTCATCCTTTCACATTTTCTCATTTTCTTCTCAACATCAGATAGCTGGCGAAACCTCAATGAGATGAGTGTCTTTACAGTAATATCTTTCAAGTAAGAAGAAATAGTTCCAGTCAGCAGAAATATAGAATAATATAAGAAATATATTAGCCTCGTGTTCACTAAGAGAGGGAGACGACAGACAAATGCAGACTGACAACCTAAAGCGATATCACTGTTTTTTCTTATAACGCCCATAAATATGAATCTGCACTGGACAAGTCAGCAGATTTTGACTACGTGCTGTTTGTGTTCCCTAAAAATATTTTTCAAATTCTCAAGAACACGTTGTGGTGTGTTGAATTCATCCAATCTTTATTTATACAAACATATGACAACAGCTGAATTGTAGTATGACTCTCAGGGGTGCAGAATGATGCACTGAACTGTTTACTGTGAGCATCAACTGATACAACAAGAGGACCAAGGAACTCTCCACTTTTACCAAAAACTGCAATTTATTGAATGACGTATAAAATTCAGAAAATAGAAAATAGTCACTTATGTGCAAGTGGGAAGTACGAAAAGGCTTACTTACATGAATGGATTTACTTACAAAAGTTAAAAAAAAAAAAAGGTGTGGAAAAATAGCGGATTAATAAAGACATATTTCTATTTGAAAGTGAAGAGTGCCATGGTCCTCTTCATATTTGGATTCCATTTAAAGTCCTATTATCAAAAAGCACCTTCCTGTTACTACTTTGCTATTTTCGCTCTGTCCCATTCTTTCTTTTGACACTGAACTATTCATTACAATGGATTTAAAGGATAGTTAGGATTAGGATTTCATGATACATAATCTGTATCTATGTATCTGTGGTGACTTTTTTTTTTTTCTTTCTACCCAAAGCACGTTGCAGTACTATGAACATTATATATAATGTATAGAATATATAGAACATTTTTAGCATGGGCGGCCCCTGGTGGGATTCAACCCACTACCTCTTGCTGTGTTAGTGTTATACTTCACCCTCCGCGCTACACAGGACCGCTCTCTACCGGTTTCTAATGAATAGTTCATTATGTGGAATCCACTGCAATCCATGACTCGCAGTGACGTCGCCGCCATCCTGACTTCCAGCTTGACTCCTGACACCAGTCACAGTTAGTGGGAGGAAATTCCCACCCTCGCTATTTTAATAAATAATGCACTTTACTCACCGAGTACCGACTACAACGCCTGTCATATGTTGTGCTGTCGGTTGTAACAGCCGGGGTGGAGGGGCTCGAGTTTCATCGTCATGTTAGATGAAGTGGTTTTGGATAGCTCACCGTCCCTGAAGTGAAATGCCAAAATGCATCGGTGCTTTCCCAAAATGCATCGGTACATCATCCCGTCTCTGCGTTAGGTCTCATATTGCCCAGGATCTCTTTGGCTGTGTACTTCCCAGTTTTAGACCAAGCAGTAAATACATTATTACATATATAAACAATGCACAAACAGCTGTATGCTTCCATATGTACAACATAATGCTTTAATTTGTGTAGACGTCTACTAAACTTTCACTTTTAAACCCTATGCAGCCTCATTTTAGCATTGTCGCTATAGCGGGTTGTATAGATCATGAAATGCCAGATGGGGGAGTTTATCTGCAGATGTTATTGGTGTCAGCGATGTTGGTGGCTCACATCCTCCAAGGACTTCAATCTTTCAATCTTCTGAAGTCAGGTGAGATGTTTGTGTGTACATGGCTGTAATGGGACGCTGTTTGGGACTCACTATGGCGACGTCAACAAAACACATGGATGGATACATGTGGTGAGGTGGGGACAGGGAGGAAAACTGGATGTTGGGTAGTTACAGAAGCCTATAAAAAGCTTTTTTTTTTTACGAAAATGTTGCATTGCTGGTGCATCAAATCCCAACATACATTTTGTGTTTTGTTGATTTACTTCTTTAATGTCACCACTGAATACCTGGTCTTACTTAAAGACTGTTGTCAATCCTAAATAACTTCTTGTGTGTTCAGAGGTGACGGCCAAGTGGAACTGTATCGACGCTCAGAGGAAAGTGACTGATGTTTAGTTGGTGAAAAAAATAAAGCAATTAACTTGTCAGTGACTTGACGTGATAAGTGATGTAATAGTAAATCAAAATAAAACTGACCTCCTCCACCAATATGAATTATATTCTATATATATAAACCAATAATCTGCTTTTCCCCTTAAAAGACACCATCCTCTGAGCTTTCATCGGTTTGACACCACTTTCTACGATGTGTATACTATCAATTTATGTCTCCCCGGTAAACTCTGCAAACCGAGTTCAGGCGTGTTTACCCTCCACCGCATCCCCCGGTGATATCTCTCTTCCTACCGCTGATGTTCAACTGCGACTGCCGAACAGAGACGCAGCTCATCCGTGGTTTTCGGGAGTTCGGGTTATTATTCCAGTTCTTGCGCGCGTTCAAACCATTTGCACCTCAATTTGTCTTCCTTTGGTCTTTGGAATTGAGTGTATTTGTCCCACAGAAGCGCCCCTGCCTCGGTATCTGCATCTGTCAACGCAAGCCGAGAGAGATAATGTTCCGCAACACGTAGAATTGTGAAGGGTTTCCTACGAGTGGGAGGCCCTTCCATCCTGCAGCACAGTGCAAATAGCTCGGTCTCCTAATGAGGGAATCAGACCGGGGAAGATGTGTATCGCCCCGGTGATCACACGGAGGCTGCAATCCGCTGAAAGCCAGCCAGATGAATTACCTGAAAAAGCCAAGCATAACATCAACATCTAGATACATTTCTCTGGCAGGCTTTTATCGACCCTAGCAAAAACCAGGCTGCGTCCGTGGAGCTTATGGAATTTATTGCTACCAAAATAAAATACAAAATAAAACGAAATGACAGCTGAAATTTGCTGAGAGTTTGGTTGCATTGGTTAATATTATTTTCACCAAAATACGATAATGGAGCTTTTACTTTACAAATGACAGACATGAGAGTCACCTGGGATTGTTACACATCACAGGACGTCCCATTCGAACAGGGCCATGGTGTTCGCATTTCACTTTCTGTCACATTTTACATTACAGTCATTTAGCAGAGTGATAGGTGATAGTTGACACTGTGTGGGGATCGAACCCACGACCCTGAGACTGAGAGTCTCATACTCTACCGACCGAGGCATGAGAATAAAAAGTCTTGTTGTGCAAACTTTACTAGTACTCACATGATTTCTGGGAAGAGTCACACGTTAAATGGTCATGTTGAAAGGGGTTTTCATTTTTGGAGTGTGTGCTAAAGGCAATCTGGTGAGATTCTGGATGCTATCATCATTAATTGGCTGCTTGCTTTTGTGTTTTTTTCTCCTCTCTCTTTTTTTTGTTGTTGTTTCGGTAGTGAACATTGCCGCCGCCGAGGGAAAAACAACCAGTGGAAGCGATAATAAAGGCGAGTGTAGCAGGGTTTCCTTTATTTGTTTATTTCCTTCTAAAGCATCATATTAAATAAACTTCCCTCGGAGACTTGGACGCTCAGCTGGGACGCTACGAGGCGCCGCGCAGGCTCAACATATTAGCTGCTGAGAGGAACTAGGACGAGATTCAACAGTGCGGCGTGATTTCAATGTCATCCGCACACCCACGCGGAGGCGGCAACATTTCCCCCGGGTGGGGGTGGGGGGGTTCGGGGAGGGGGGTCTCGGAATAGGAGTCTGGAGAACCAATTGTGCTGCACATGATAATCAAAATGATCTGGCCCGCTCCTTCCTTGGGGAAATCGCTCAGCACTAGAAAAGGTACTCATTCTTTGTCCGTTTCTATTTGCCGGTGAGCAATATATATATTTTTTTTGTCGACTCGAGTATTTTTCTGCACCATAACGGTTTATGCAAAATGTTGCAAGACAGGAACACAGGTAGTGGATGCGAGAGCACTGTTTGCTCTGATGTTCCCATTACAGTTGCCTCAAGCAGAAATAATAACCCACAAAAGGATTCCTCAAATCAGTTTGTAAACAACTTCTCAAAGCCCTTTTTTTTTTTTTTTTTTTTTAACAATGCCTCCCGTTCCGCCCGTACCTGCTTGCTGCTCCTTCATCAGCTCCACACATACAGTGTGTCTTTTGATCTTCTGAGGGCCTCGCTCGTCTTGAAAGCGGCGAGATGCTATTCGAGCGCGGAGACTGCCGTTCTTAGCCTCTCTTAAACACACAATCTTAAGCCGCGGGAAGTGCGGGCGGCGCGGGGCGAAGCGCGTCCCTCGGGGCTTGTTTTCCTTCTTTTTTTTTCATCTCCAGATGAGCGTGGATAATATAATAAGTCCCCGTGTGAGATCGCAAACATTGCTCGAGACGGGGGCCCTCCGCGTTACCTACGGCACGTTGTTGACTCTCCCCGCAGGTATCGCAGATCCGAGTGTGTCCTCGCTACACTTCTCAACTCGACAAATACTGCAAAGCAAACCGACTTCAGTGGATCTGCCATCTTATTATATGTCAGATATGATGGAGGTTCCTCCCCGACCACAGCTACATAAAACAGTCCATTTTCTTTGGATGTTTCGTGAATTCGTTTGATTGTTCCATAATAAATTGACTTTCAAAGGTAAGTAAGTAATATATCCCAGAGTTTAGATGCCTTAAACAGCTGCTAACGCTAAAAGAATTTCATTAGTCTGGTTTCAGTGGAGAGTTTCGGCGTCCCATGATGGTCTAAATGTTTCAGAGGCTTTTCCAACCTGCCAAGAATAATACTTGGGATTTTTTTTGGCACGAAAAATGGCAAATTTAAAAATATTGGCATCAAATATCAGCAGCTTCAATACAAAAAAAAATCAGTATCGGCCTTCAAAAACTGGTCGGTCCCTAACCAGGGTACACGTCTGTTGCGCGGACGTATATATACAACATCGTAGTGCGCTGCAGTACTTGACCTCTTATTATCCACCGTCATCTATTACCGTTATCAACCGCCTCCTTTCCCCGAGCGTCACTTTGGGGGAAAGCTCGGTGGTTTTCTCTCTCTTACGAGCATCCCCGACGGCAAATCAATCAAAGCGGTTTATATATGCCGTCTCTCATTCAGCGGAATGTCAGGAGCGCTCGACGGCGTCTCCCCGAAGACCTCATTATCCTCTTAATTTCCAATTATTTCAAAGACAAATGAGCGCACCTGGCATCGCAAACAAACCTGTCAGTGACGGAGACGGGAGGCGATACCATCCGCCGCCTCTCTCACCGGAGATGAATGGGCTGACGATCAAACTTTTGCTTTTTTTAATTTATTTTTTTCACATTTCAACTAGGCTAGACTTCACGCAGAGCTTCCATCTCGCACAAAAAAAAACCCTAACACTTTCTCTTCATTGCCAGCCATATCCTATCGGGCACGTCACGCAGCTGGTCTGAGATCAGATGCGTTAAAAGTGACACGAGAACGTAACACGAGAGGAGTGTGTTTGAAAGCTACGTTTACATGCATCCTGGAGGCCCTCCCCCCGCCCCTTCCCATCTTTCCTGTCTCTCCCTCCTAGTTTAAACTTTGGAATCCGTCTCTCGGTTTTTCCCCGGAAAAAAAAAACAACCTGGCGTGTAAAAACCTTTCATGAACTGGCTAGAGGTTTTACTCTCTATTGTTTCACGTCAATCAAAAAGTAGCAAACGTTTATTGGTCTGGAAATGTCGTGGATTTAATTTCATTATTAATTTAAGTGAACTGTCACAGATGACAGCTGATTTTAAGCCGGATGACAGATGGATGACATCTGCTCATGAAAGATGTCAAACTAAGGTTACGCAACATTTCAGGAAGCATTTGAACTTGATTGTTTCTGATGCCTTTACCGAGATATGTCGTCTCGTGCAACTAGCCCTCGCACTGCTAAACTAGGGTGAGCAGATGTTAGTGTTTGAAAACTGAAGTTCAACACCGAGAAATCCTGTATTCTGAGTGGAGCTGGAGCTAAAACCTGCAGGGCAAGGGGGGTTATTTGAGGACTGGGTTGAGAACCACTGATTTGGGCTGATAAGAAAAACAGATTTTTAACATGAAACTCTTAGGAATGGTAGTGTGGGTGAGGGCTGGCATGCCATGGAGGTTATCAAGTGGGCACCTCCCATCACGCTTCGCTGCATTAGTCCTGCACTCACTGACACTGCACCTACAAACAGGCTTACGCTAAGCCCACACGGAGCCAAGGTTATCAAGTTAAACACACAGCACATGGCGGTAAACCACGGCGACTACCTGCTGAGCGCCGGCAACAATGCAATGACACAGCGGGACGCCGATGCCACGCGCGCAGTGCGTGCACGTACGTTGTTTTGCACTGATTTGTGAACGGCGAGAACGGCGAGGACTCCTGCACACCCGGATAATCCGCTAATGTTCATAATATCTGCTCTGTGATCATTTGTTGTGTTTACCAGTTCTCATATTTCAGACGTCTTTCACAAAGCGGTAAACTCGCGCTATGTGTTGGGCTCGCTCTATCAGGGAAAAGTCTCCGGGAAAATGATGTAAACACACTGCAAAGATTCTCCATCCTGACATCGCAATTTAATGCTGCGTTGAATCCTTCAGGTTTTTTGTTTTCCCCTGCCAGCGGTGAGAGACACCACAATTCAAACCACTTCCAGAATTTTCTCAAAGGTACAAAAAAAAAAAAGCTTCTGCCATTTAAAATTAATTGTATTTATTAATCTTGAAACAAGCGCAATTATCTCACCCCGGGCGGATACGTTTCCTCCCAGGAAACTAAAACAAGATTCAATTCATTTTAAGATGGAGATTTTCTTTTCAGCGGATTCCCCTGATTGATTTTTTAAAAATAATTTAAACCTCATGAAGCCGCACATGAAGAAGTCTCAAATTCATTCACGTTTCAATAGTCGCTAGGGAAGCCAGTCAGCAGCAGCCTGTTGCCCCTCCCTCCCCCCCAATACGTTTTCAAGGCTATCTAGGTCATCTGTCTCGCTGACGGTGGCGTTTTGAACCCCTGATTTGAAATTCTCACTTGTTTATCCTCCCTCTGTCTCTCTCTCTCTTTTCATTGCAGATGATTTCCACAGAGGCGTACGCTAAAAAGCTCCAGACTTATTTCTCTTATGCATGAGAGCAATGCAGGCACATAAACGCTCCATAAAGTGTCAATTAGATCCAACGGGTGTAAATAAGACTCATCTCATTTCAAAAAGCATACATTGTTTCACAAACATCACGCGGGTGAATATTCCTCTGTGCTTTCACAAACAGCAAACAAAGCCCCGTTGCAGCGTCCCAAAGTTTGGGTGAAACAACTTTAATGATGTTTGAAAGGTTTTTAGTTTTTTTTTAGTCTCTTTGATCTTTTCTTTCCAATTCACCTTCAGATACTCTGGAGTCATGAACATTTATAAGATGCAAAGCCCTCTTTTATTAAATCACGCTGCGTGTGGACGCTTCAAGCCTTCAGTCTTCTTAGAAGTCTCTGACCTCAAGTAGCACGAAACGCCCCGGGGGCCGTAGCTTGCACAACCCACTGGGAAACCCCTCCTTTTACACACACACACACACACACACACACACTCTCAACACACAATCAGACAGACAAATGCGCACTCCGCCCCCTTGAATGTGCAACATGCAATCCGCCGTCAACAGCCTCTACTGTACTGACGCACGGTCTCTCTCTCAGAAGACGAGAGGGCGCTGAAGGTGAATGAGACGCTAAACATCGGCAGAGGCATCGCGCCGCGCCGCTACGAGTCGCCGTTTTGTTCGGTAATCCATCCCCGCTTCTTTTGAAGGAAGATAAAAACCTCGGCCGCCTTTTTCCTCCCCGACACGTATCCTCTCAGAGCCTGTGAGATATGACCCCTGCCTTATCGTAGAAACATATGGGGAAGCGCTTTGATAGATTGTTGCCTCTACAAGGCAGAAATCTTTATTCAGCGGAGCGATGATTTAATTCCATGTAAACTCTCTCTCTCTCTCTCTCTCTCTTCGGCGTCTTCTTTACCGTATTAGCTCGCTTTTTTCCGGTGAGCGAAACTCTCGGCACCGGAAACTTTTCCGCCCAGGTTCTTCAATTAACTAAACTTTTTGAGTTCATTTCTCAGCCGCAACTTGTTCAGTGAGTGTCATGTATGCTTAATTACCTAACAAGTAACTAATTGCCTCGAGATTAGTTTTTCCAGTCATGGATGAAAAATCAGCCCTCTTTATTCCGCACGAGAATTTATCTTCCGCGCAATTTGCCAGGCTCGGGAGTGGAGCGAGGCGCCCACGCTGCGTACGGGGTTGCGCCGCGTCGGCTGGAGGAGGCTATGTCGATCTCGCGCTATCCATCTGGCGTGAGAGACGCTGCGGTGTCATGTTATACAAACCGCATTACGCATCAGGGGTCAAATTCATTTGCCTTCAGGTGGAATGGGATTCTTAATTACACACAGTAAAATTAGCCAATTGTGCAACTAAATCAATTAGAGGTGGCAAATGGTTCCCTGCTCCGGGGCAGACTTGGATATGCTGCGCGTGGACTTGGAACTACCAGCAAGAAGAGCCTGTTGTCATGTCATACTTTTGAGGAAGGATTTGACCAAAAATAAGGACACAAATATATCTTACTCTCTCCAATCTGTCCAGGTAAAAAACAATATAAATGCACTTTCTAAATCTGATTTATTATTATTATTATAAATAATATATCTGCAACTTTTTCAGGAATGAGGAAAAAATAAATGCTTATTTTCTCTTTGAGACCCATATATTTTGGAGGAACAGGTTTCAAAGCCCCTCAATAGATAAATGACCATGTAAACGTTTGATTCAAAGTAGAAAAACTGCACTTTACAGCAGCACTACACCATTTAGAGCTTGATACTACAGCAAGTATCACTAGGTTCCTTCTTCTAAAACCGTCTCCATCGTTTCCAGCTTCCACATGTTTCAGCATCTCGTATACTCGCCGCCCGAGGCAAGACATTTCAACACCTCGGGAGACATCGGAGTGATCTGGACGTTGCAGTTGTTTGTTGTTGTTTGTCTCCTTTGTTTCAATCCAATTGTGAAAAGGAAAAAAAAAAAACACAGTCAGAGTTACACTGTGGGCAGGAGGAGATAACGAGCAAAGAGAGAGAACTAGAGAGACAACAGAGCGAGAGACGGATTGTTATGGAGAGGGGGAGAGTAGTGATGTCAGGAGGTGGGAGCAGAGGGTCTGTAAAACATTCATCATCCTCCCCTTCTTCTTCCCTCAGACGCCCGTCAGCGTTTCTGAAGCAGCCGGGACCCAGAGGTCCGGCGAGCACGCCTGAAATACCCAAGTACAACGGGCGCCGTTTCCACGAGTCCTGGTGGTATAGGGCCTCGATAGTTTCGTCACATCCACGATTACGGTGTGTCGTCGTTCTAACGTGAGTAGGGTTTCATTGCAAAATGAGATCATTTGTGACAGCCATTTTTACAAAACGCTACAAAATTAGCTGAGTTGGTAACTGTAGTCCTTGGTTGGCAACATGGCGCCGCTTTAACAGACTACAAAGATCCTCTATATTTCAGGGATGTGAAATGATGAATGTGAGGCAATGATTTCCCCCCCCCCCCAAAATGAACTATGAGTACAATTCCTCATCTAAGGAACATGAGGGATGATGCAATTCCTGTCATTTTATGTTAAATGTCATGCAGATATAACTTTGAGCTGCTCTGGGCAAGAATGGCACTTCTCACAGATGAATCAGCACGGCAAGGCAAGACTTTACCATCGCACAAAAAAGACGTGCAAAGGGAAACGTGACATAATTGAAACTGCTACTGTGTTAGAGCACCGAATCAATGTTTGTGAACAACTCTCTCCATTCATTTCCTGTAGAGCTGGTCGACCAGGGAAACCTCAGCCCGATGTATGGACGGTCAACAGCCAATCAGATTTCCACACCCCCTTGTTTCCCTACTGATGTGATTTTGATACAAGCTGATTCCAAGCCATTCAAAGCTTCGCCGTTCTCTACGACTTTTATTCTGAAGAGAACAGGAATAAACATCTCAAAAACGACGCTTAGAGAAGGTTGCGTCCGTCGTTGGGGTCGACGGTGAACTCAAAAACGACGCAACATTATGAAAGGTGACACCAAAAACAACAAAACAACAGAAAAACACATGACTTGCAGCGTGAACGCCCTGTAAGAACCTCTGATGTCCTCGAGCTAAATCTGGAGGTGCTCTTATACTGAATAAATTGGAACATTGACTATAAAATGACCCGGGGGACTTTTGGGTGGATAAGGGTGAATTTTCTGGTCCAGAAAATCAGCCGCTCTCATTATCTATGGAGGAGCTCAAGACTGTACATCTTGACAGGATCACAGGTTGGAGCCTGGGCTTTACGCTTTCTGGCTTTGATGCTCACATTCACAAGATTGACAGGACCGCCCTGGACTATATGGGTCACACGTATAGAATACTTGAAGCGAGTAGCGTTAAAATGTAGTCGAATCTCCCGAGGGGAATATATGTGAAGTCATATATTCCCTTTAATGTCATACACATTTGCAATAAATGAGACAAAACACTCATTTGACTCTCATTTGATGGAGTTCAGGCTCAGTGTCATACTTTATGCACTGAGTCATGAAAAACGTGGCTAACGCCCTATGCTGAGATACTCCGAACTGCATAGCGTATATCCATTCTCAAAGGAAGAGAAGTGTACACTTTATCACATATATCCACTCATATGGATTTCAGGACTTTATTGAGCAATAAAAAATATACACCGAGGAAAATATCATTTTCCTTTTTCCCCTTATAGTTGTTTTTCAATCTCAAAGTCTTATTTAATACTTCCAGATGAACGACCCATGATCCAAAGCGACAAAATGGAAAAAAAAAGTTCAGTCAGTTCAACGGCAGAAGTTAGAACAACCGGAGCAGTTTGAAAGCATCGCTGTTTGTTTATACTGTTTACTGTAAATTTGAGAAAAAAAACAAAAACAGATTTTGGTTTTAACAGGAGCGGAAATCACAGACTAGGTCGTCACATCTGAATCTGCCTCCCCGTAGAGTTCTGCCAATTTCTGGAACTCGGGCCCCCAGTCGTCCAGGTAGTTGTAATCCTGCTCCGAGTGCGTACCGGGGGAGTCTAAAGAACTGATGGATCCTGTGGGCGAGCCCTGGCCCTCGTAGGCGTAGGTCTGGAGGGAGTCGTAGGGTGGCACGCTGGTGTCCATGTCGGCCTCCACCAGTCTCTGTTCGATGAACTCATGCACGTCCACCACGTCCAGCTCCACCGTGGGGCTCCGGTGGCCTTGGGGCGGCCTGCAGTGTTGCCTCGCCTCCGGGCGGACGTCCCGCCGGAACTTGAGCGCCTCGGCGGCGGCGGGGTTCCGCAGGGCGATGATGTCGAAGGCCTCGGTGTCCTCCTCGCCCCCGCCCTCGTCGTCGTAGGTGACCACGTTCTCGCGGATGTCCTCCTCGGAGATGATGAGGGGCTCTTTCTTGCTCCGCCGCAGAGTGATGAAGAGGACCACGATGACTGCGAGAGAGGAGAGAGAGAAGACAATGAGATGGATAGATAGATAGATAGATAGATAGATACATAGATAGATAGATAGATACATAGATAGATATATCTCATCATTTCCCAGTGATGAGAACATCAGTTGTAGGGAGAAAGAAAGAGAGAAAGAAAGAAAAGTGCTTTGTAAACAATGAAATTAACAACAACAAAACGCTTAGCTGGGCAGCATCACATCATAATGGCACAGTTGGATGTGGTTACGACGCTCAGTCTGTTTTTATGCCGCTGCCATTCACTGCGCGCGCCCATGTTGTGTGTTAATTCATAGCTCAGAACGGCTTAACACGTTGTGGCTCGTAAACAGCTAACCAAATGAGAGGCGAACATCAGCCGCTTTTAAAAAAAAAAAATGATGTGCATATTTATCCGATTTTCCATCAGGACACTAAAGCTAGCCAAGCGGCGAAAAGAGATGTAAATCAATAACACACATTAGCCATCATTAGCATTGTGGCTGTGATGGTTCTTTGAGGGGAAGCTGCTGGGGAGGAGAGTATCCCTCATGATCATCACATGCAGCCAAAACGCAAGTTGGAAGAAAGTGAATATGGCACAGTGCGGGGTCTACTGGTTTAGGTGCGCTCGGTAATGGGAGGAAGGCACTGATTTTACCGCAGCACATGAAATGTAGCATGAAGCTGTGCTGATAAGTCGCTTTCGATGTGTGGAAATTTGATCTGACTCTTAATAAAGTCATGAAGCAAAGTAATATTTGATGACACGATACAGCGAATCCAACTTGCTCCTACAACTAATGAGAGTCATGCTTCTTGAGTTAATGATGACCGCTCTACGAGATGTTGGCGCTAACATCCATTTAATAAAATGGTACATTTTTCCAGCAGCGTGATATCTAAAAGCAGTTCATTAAGCTGCATTAGCGGCGACGGCCCACATAGATCACTGTTCCTGCGGAGGCATTTAGCACTGCAACCTTTGCCTCCACATCAAATTGCAAAGAATGCGAGAGAGTGAGAAAAAAAAGTCACGGTTCAAACGAAGAAACAAAGCGGGGAAAGTGCTTGAAAAAAAAAAAGTCTCGTTCAACAGATGAGATGAATGCTCCGCGTGCCTCGGTGCTTTCGCATCACGTCTATATTTATACGAACAGCCACGCTGCGTTGAAGATCTCCCCTCTCAGGAGGAGACACCTTCTAACACAACACCGGCGAGAGCTTTCTCATCTGTGACGCCGCAAACCCTGAAGCGGTTTGACAGTGGGTGGACCTTTTACTATCCGACACCGAGAGACGGAGAGAGAGGGAGGAGGCGGAGGTTGAGGGGGCTGAGGCAGAGGTTGCAGCTTTCACAATAGAAGGGATGCGATGATGTATTTTTTCTTTTTCCCATGAAATTAATTTTGATATTTTATGGCATACTGTAGATCCACTATGGGAATTAAGTCTCAGGCCCTTTTCAGAATAAAGCAATTATAGAGATTTGCCAATATCTACATATATTTCACTTCTCATTACAGGGTTTTGAGGAAACGTCCCCCCCTGAGTACGATTAGTCCATGCTAAAGTCCCGACTTCACTGCACTCTGCTCAGGCTCTTCCTGCCCAAGTGGGGTTAGGGGGGGAAAAAAAGCAATATATCTGGGACAGTGCTTATCAGGACACTGTTTAAAGCGACCAATCGCACAATGCAAGGATGTGAGCGTGTGCGAGGTAAGCGGGGTCAATCGCTGTGAGCGGAACCAGGAAATATAACTTTTAGAATTACTTCCTCGTGCTCTTTTTTTTTTTTTTGGGCCCCCACTATCTTCCAGTTTAAGACCCCATTGTGGTCCAGAAGTGAGTAATCCAAGTTCATGAAAAAGGTAAAATGATACCTAGACATTGGGTTAATGGACCTTTAATGGTTTATTTGCCAACATCTCGTACGCCTCAATGCTCTATCTATAGTTTATGATGAACAATAATCTAAAATATTTTTAGTAAAGTTTCCTACTATACTCACTGTGTTGCTATACACTCTACAGTAATGCTCCCTTAATGGTTTATTCAGGTCGTTTCATACGCCTGGCGCAGACCAGTTGAGGTCTAACTGTTGCTCAATAAACTACTTATTACACCAGGGAGCATTAATCCAATCTGAAGATATCTATTTTCTACCGTGGTAGCCATCACAGGAGTCCCCCTCCATGCATTTATCCTGCCTCTATCCTTCATCGGTGCTGCAGAGAATTCTTTCTCAAAGGCTATACGGATGAACCAAAGGATTGTAAAACAAACTGTAATGTTTCCTTTTAGCTTCTGATGGTTCAAAAGAGAGCAAACCTTATTTTTCTCAAAAGTTCCCTATTGGGGAAATAGAAGTGGTGCGTTCATTCACTAGGCATCCAGCAAAAAGTGAGAGTTACAAAATAAGAGCTACGTTTGGGGTAGGATTTAATGTTGAACTAATGTATGACTAGGACTAATCAAGAGTATGTGACTTTTAATGATGTACACTTGGTTTAAATTCCTGTATGTTTGAGCACTGGAGTCCATGAGGAATTATCCAGACCTAATCAGACTCTAATTTCTTTCTTACTTGTCCTTAAACTCTCTTAAACTTTGAGATATAAGACTGAATCACAAAATAAGCTAAATAAAATAAATCACAATTTATCAAAACTTGAGGAGGTTCTTTGGCTCTGATTCATACAAATATATATAATATGACTCAATTCTAGCTGTACAGTAGCTCTAGCCTTCCATTCAATAGGAGGCTGTAGGTTTAACTTGATCCCTCAGTTAGCCCTTGCAATTAGTCCTGTAATATTGATACTGATCGTTTCCCTTTGAACCAGATTAGTTTAATCCAGACAGTGATTAAATGTATGACTATTTTAAGTAATTCTAGTCCAGTTTAATCTAGAATAGGCCCAATGTGTGTCTGTGGCCCTCTCTGCCTCTTAATTAGTCTGGTTTAGTTGAGTGTACAGAGATTAAAACACAGAGGTTAAGAAGTGCCTTATAAAAAAGCTTTAAAGGGGCCTTGTAAAATGTGTCTTACCTAAAAAAAAAAAAAAAACAACAATCACACAAAAACAAATCATGATGACAAGCAAAGGTACATCTGAGTTGAATCTCCAAGCCATGTTTATGTAACTGAGACGATGTATCTGACACAGACATTGCTCTTTCTGCCTCTGCCACCTGTTTCTCCACCGCTGCCTCTACCACCGTTTTTCTAATGCTTTTCTAACACTTCTTCAGTAAGCACGTCTAAATCCATTTACTCTCTCGCTACACCCTGTGCACAGGCCTCTCTCTCTCTCTCTTTCCTCCTATCTGTCTCTTGAACTTGGCTGGCACCGAATAACCATACCAAGACACCTGAAAATGTAGGTCTTCCACCAAGCAGACTGTTCGTTAGCAGTGAGAATGTAATCGAAACCAACGTACAGGAGTCGATCCCAAACCCTGAGCGCCGGCAGTTCCTCGTGCTGGGAAACCCGAGCGTAACAAAATCAAGGGGCAAATCGCAGTCTGGACTGAAGCTCATAGCGAGCTATTTCTTCCTGTGTTCTTAACTGGTATGAACACCAGAGAAGAGCAGACGTGTCCATCATGGTAGATGACGTTACTGGAACTGGGATCAGATTGGTTTGGACTCCCCCTTCCAACAAAATCTCGAACCTGGCGAGATGACAGGCTATCAAAACTCCAATAAAAAAGCTACTTGTGAGTCTATTTGACTTTTATGATTCAGACCTCTCTCTCTCTCTCTGTCTGTCTATGTCTCTCTCTCTCCTTCCACACATCTCTCTCTATCTGCCTTACGCCGATGATTAGCGATGCAGCCTCTGTCTCTCGCTCAAGTGTTTGCTCCAAACAGTGGCGATGGCCTTTTCGTTCCTCCCAGCCACAGGCTCTGGCGTCGAGTAGAGAGACCGCTGATAGGAATATGCATAACCTTCACGCGCTAATGTCCGCAGACAATCGCTGAGGGGAGGAGGAGGGGGAGAAGGGCAACGGTGAACTGTGCTAATTATACACTTTCTCTAACTGTTTCCTACTGTGATTTTGTTTGCACAGGAAGATATTTGTTTGTACGTGACATTTTCCCTCCCACCACCCACCCCAGTTTTGGCTGACGAGATTGTTTACTTGGGCAAGTTTAATGAGTTCCATTTGATCTTTGACTACAAACCCTCTCATGAAAATCCATACAGCCTTATAGTGGAAAGAATACTAAGTATGAAAAGGACAGGGGAGAACAATGTGTGATGATAAGTGAGAACCGAGAGATTTTCCATCTCTAACGCTGTTCACGCGGCAGGCGAAATCCGATTTGTTTTTCAAAACTGATCTTTAAGGCTGATTGTCCACGTTGTAGTTTACAAGGGACCAGATCGGATTTGTGTGTTTAGATGGTATCTGCTGCCATAACGACACTGGTTGTCATAGTAATGATGCAGGCACGTGCATGCTGACTAAGGGGTCGTTTACAAGCTAGTAACATCACACATCGCTCTTTCTTATTCGTCATTAATAATAATATGAATGATAATAATAATAATAATAATAATAATAATAATAATATTAAAAAGCACTTTTCAAAATAAAGCTACAAAGTGCGGTACAGAGCAATAAAAAACAGAAGATGATATAAACACAGGAAGGGTAAGATATAGAAAATATAAGCTATACAAGTAAATACAAATACATACGCACTTATACATGTCTATACATACATATATGTACACACACACACACACATATACATATACACATGTACACATATAGATGAAAACAACCAAACAAGTTCAAAACACAATGGAAACAGGGATAAATAAATACATGGAGAGGGAATTACATGAAAGCTAGTTTGTAGAAGTGATTTAAAAGAAGATACTGATTTATCCAGCTTGAGCTCCTCAGACAGATCGATCCAGAGTCTGGGAGCCCTGATCGAAAAAGCCTGATCGCCTCCAAGTTTACAATCTCGACTTGGAGACAGCCAATAGGGATCTGCCTGAGGACCTCAGGCTGCGATCCGGCTCACATGGAGATACAAGTTTTGTGATATAGCTTGGAGCCAGACCCATCCGTGCCTTAAAAGTTATCAGCAAAATCTTAAAATCAATTCTAAAACTAAAGGGTAACCAGTGTAGAGATGCTAAAATAGGGGTTATATGAGCTTATCTCTTGGTGCCAGTAGGAATCCCGATTGCTGTGTTTTGTACAAGCCGGAGATGAAAGAGGGACTTCTGACTAAGGCAGGAATAAAAGAGTAAAGAGTTGCAGAAGTCTAGCTGAGAGGAAATAAAAGCTTGGATGACTTTCTAGATCACTGCAGGATAAAAAACTGCGTAATTACTGCGTAACTGCGTAACTATTTCTCAGGTGGAAGAAGCAGGATTGCACGACTCCTGTATCAAAGCTGGAAGCGTGGAAGTGGAAGCGTGCAGATTGAGAGTAAGATGGGGCCCAGGACTGAGCCCTGTGGGACCCCTACAGGTAATGTTTCCTGAGGATGATAATGAAATACCTACTGAGACTGAGAATGTTCTATTGGAGAGGGAGGAATTGAAACAGTGGAGAACAGAGACCAACCCAGTTTCGTAGGCGGTCAGGTAAAATGGCATGGACTACAGTATCAGAAGCAGCACTGAGATCTAAAAGAATTAAAATGGAACATTGCCCAGCATCTGCAGCTAAAAGGAGGTCATCGGTCACCCTGAGAAGAGCGGTATCTGTGCTGTGCAGTGCTCTAAAACCAGATTGGAATTTCAAAGATGTTCTTTCCTTGGAAATGGGCCTGTAGTTTGCAACAGACTTCCCATTAATTAAGAAACTAAGAGAAGAGAGGGGAGAACATTTAAAGACAGGTTTGTAGATAACTGCCACTCCACCACCACCACGACTATAGCGTCACAGTTTGTGAAAAGATGAATAATGGAGCGTAGTCTCCCTCACTCAGCCACGTTTCAGTTATCATTGAGTCTAGTCCATGTCTCCTGCTCACTCTCCTCCATATTTGTTGTTGTTCTTGTTGCAGCATGTGATGACAAATAATATATATATGGCCAAAAGTCAGTGAACACCCCTACTAATGATTGAGTTCAGGTGTTTCAGCCACCCTGTTTTTCAGGGTTTGGGCTTGGCCCCTTAGTTCCAGTGAAGGGTAATCTTAATGCTACAGGATACCAAGACATTTTAGCCAATTGGGCGCTTCCAACTTTGTGGCAACAGTTTAGGGGAAGGCCCTTTGCTGTTCCAGCATGACTGAGCCCCTGTGCACAAAGTGAGGTCCATAAAGACATAGGTTAGACCAGTTTGGTGTGGAGGAACTGGATTGGCCTGCACAGAGCCCTGACCTCAACCCCATTGGACACCTTTGGGATATGGGATGGGATAGAATGGGATGTCCAGCAAGCTCATATAGGTGTGATGGTCAGGTGTCCACTGACTTTTGGCCATATAGTGTACATGTCGGATAGGGAGTGACAAAAAAAACCCTCAGAGTGATTGTAAGTCTCACTTTTTGCTGGATGCCTATTGAATGAATGCAGCACTTCTGTTTCCCCAATAGGGAACTTTTGAGAAAAATAAGATTTGATCTCTTTTGAACCATCAGAAGCTAAAAGGAAACATTACATTTTGTTTTACAATCCTTTGGTTCATCCGTATAGCCTTTGAGAAAGAATTCACTGCAGCACCGATGAAGGATAGAGGCAGGATAAATGCATGGAGGGGGACTCCTGCGATGGCTACCACGGTAGAAAATAGATGTCTGCAGAAACACACTAAGACTGAGTTGTATTTTCAGAGATGCAATTTGACCAACGAATGTGGTTTAGATCTGATCTGAAAAGATCCGATTCCATGTGTTTTTTTGCTGTTCAGACTTTAGAAAGTGTATCAGCTCTACAACATTTCTTTGGATTTGAGCTACCTGTCTGAACATAGCATAAGTCTCCTCTGTTCTCTGCCCAAAGTTCCCCCCTTCATCCGCTGTGGGATTATTCAATGTTCTTTCTTTATGCCTTTCTCAAATCATACTGACCCCGCAATCTCCATTCCCCTCTTTGCTGTCTTCATCTCCTTCTTTCCAATCACCCCTTACCCAGCCTTCTCTCTCTGGCCTTCTTCCCTTTACCATTTATATCCTCCCCCCTTTCTTCCATCCCCTCTCCCTGCCACTTTCCAGCTCTCTCCATCCTCATTCTGAATTCCACCTGTGTCTTTACATGTCTATTCATCCCTCTCCTCCTCTGCCCTTGCCCTTGTCAAACGCCCTCGACCCTTCACCACTCCTCTGTGGTCCATCACCTCCGTCCAGAGCCCCCAGGATATTTGCCCCAGGGCAGCTCCCCCACTCCCCTGCTGCGGTCCCCCCACACCTGTCCCAACTTACCCAGCAGGATGACGATGCACAGCAGGATAGCAATGAGAGCTCCTGTGCTGAGACCTGCCGAGGACAGGAACGGCTCGCCCTGGCACGTTCGGATCCTGCCATGGCGCTGGCATGGGCAGACCCGCAGGGTCAGGGTGCTGGTGCCGCTCAGCGATGGCTCCCCGCCGTCCCACACCACGATGGGTAGCTCGTACAGCTCCTGGTTGAAATGCCGCCGCTTGGCAATGATGTTGGCGGTGCTGTCTGTAATGAAAGAAAGGAATTCATTAAGGGAAATTATCCCCCTTGGCTTTGAGCACTGGGCAGCTCATATTCTGGATGGGTTTCTCTTTGTTCTCAATTGCTTCATTCTGTCTGTGAAGTTCAAGAATATGTAATAGCCTATTTCTACAGATGGGCATTTTAATTGAGGGTACGGACTCTCATCTAAATACAAAAAAACAAAACATCCAACACACAACATTGCCATCCCCTTGCTTTTGATGTATCTCAAACTGGTAAATTTCTCACTCTTCCTCCTGCTTCCCTCTTTGCTGGGTGTAATTAATTTCCAAGGTGTTCATTCGCTATATCATTGTGCTGCAAAAGAGCAGTTCACCTTGGACATCCACAGAAACACTCTTCTGTTAGTGGAACATGAACTAGATAATAGAACCAAAAAAGTGGAGAGGAAAAGCGCAAATGAAAGAGAGAGAGAAAGAGAGACATAATGAAAAGATTCGGCAGAGGAGAGAAGGAAGCAAACAAACATAGACACATACAGACAAACACACAAACATAACAATTTAAAAAAGATGATGGAAAATGAACTAATTGATAGTGGTAGCTGTAGTGAAGTCCTCTCTCCCAGGTGGACTTCTCCTTTAACCTGAATACAAGGTCTGAACCATCTGCCAGGGGCGGCCTTGAAGCTGCTACATCCCAGAAATAATCAGGACCAAGATTGATGAAACATGGCCGCCTAATTGGCTTGTAGTCATATAAAGCTGTCGTGCTCCACCGCTGTAGTACACTCCAGTATCCTCTAGAATAATCTTTTTCAAAACAAGCTATCCCACCAACTCTGCGGCGTCTTAGTTGCAGGTTTTATATGATGGGGGGCGTGGAGGGAGGGATTGTTTGAGGGATTGACATATAAAGTAACCACTAAAAATACGCTGTTTCCCAGGAAGAAGCAGTAATGCGATTTTGATGAACAAATACAATATACAAGGCATTTATTGTTGATTAGGTGTACGTTGTGATATGGAGAGTTAGCTAACAAGGCGGAACAATGTTTCTTTCTTTTCATTGACTCTTTAAAACAAAAATGAAACCCACCCACCCAATTTATTCAAACCACAGGAACTCAAAGAACAGCGATACCGATGGGAAAAAAAAGTGCCAAAGGTGGAATCCTGCTCCTCACAGATGTTTTTGGATGACTAACTTCTTGTGCGGAGCCATTTTTTCCACGGTGAAGCAAAAGGCAGACGATGCACAGCCCTCTGATGTATATCCGAACGATGTTTCATGTTTCCGGTAAAACACTGAATCATGACTGGTGCAGCCTTTTTTTTTCTTCCTTTCCCTCCCTGTGAAAACACCTCCGCCGTGCTGTAGTATCATATGGCTGCTCTGAGACCTCGCCTCCCACTCCAATCTCTGCTCCATCTATGAATAATTATAATGATCGACAGTTGGAATGACAACACGCACTTCAAGCTTTATTAAGTCAAGTCAGACTCCCAGTATCACCGTATCAGCAAGCAGATGGGCGGGGGGTTGGAGAGAGGAGAGTCTGAGAGATGCAAATAACAAGGAAGAGAGATGGGGAGTTGGAAGATGAGAGGAGGAGGAGGAGGGGGGAGGTGGGGGGTGTTTGTGTGTGTATGTATGTGTGAGCCAACGAGGGAGAGCAGATAGCTGCAGAGAGTGAGAGGGAGGCTGAGGCAGAGTGTGTGTGTGTGTGTGTGTGAGAGAGCAGATAGATGCAGAGACAAAGATGCCCGAGTGTACTTGGTATTCACCGTCACAGCCTTTGCACTTCCGAGCACAGCTCCGTGGCAGCGCGGGCCCTTGTACAGACCACGACGAAGGAAGTGCGGGTCAATTATGTCACGCTAATTTTGCATCACACCGCCTCTTGTTGCGTTGCAGGTGCACGGGAAAGCTGTGCGCTCGTGATTAACACCGCGACGGGATGAGCCATCTGCACCCACCCAGCGCTCGCATAAGAGGGGAGACGGCGCAAAGTGTCACGGTCACAGTTTAATGGTTGTGACAGCCCGTGCTCTGCCCAGGAGAAGAGGGGAATATGCGTAAAGATCTGAGCGCGTTTTTCGTTTTTTCATTCAAAGTAAACCTGAACATGAATGTTGATGTACCTAGATGTTGCAATTCGCTAGCAACTAAGTTTCCAGGGCCACGGGAAACGCTGGAGTACAAATCCGAAATGTAGCTGGAAGCCATAGCCACAGCACAGCCTTATTTCGGTGTCAATTTGTTGTGTCTGTGTGCACGTGGCCGTGTCTGTGCGAAGAAGCATTAGCCTAATCGCTAATGCATTCCTGTGCGTGCACGTACGCGTACGTTCTTCGCCACCGTGGGGAATTCCTATAGCACCGGGTTCGTTAAGCCGAAGTATGAGCCACTCACTGGCAAATGGCCTCATTTTTTCACTTTTCCGAAAGCATGAGAAGTGAAATATCACTTATATCACTTATGCATTCCTGTCTCTCCATCTCTTATGAAATTAAGTGACACTTTGCAGCAACTGATAAAAAATGGTATTGGTAGAAATGTGCAGAAATGAAGTGCTTGGGAATTCTTGCCCTCCGCATCTCGATCTGATATATGGGGGCTCTTTCTATCTCTCTTTCTTCATTGGCTCGTCTCTCTCTCTCTCTCTCGTGGCTTGTTTCCCTGATAAACAGGGGTTACAGGTCATATACACCATGTAAAACCGATTGAGATGATTGATGGTAAACGCCACCATGTTTGTCACAGAGCTGTAACACATATGGAAGGCGAGGGAAAGCAAACCGAAACAGACACGCGGGACACACGACTCTATCCCAACAGATTGGTACCTTGCCTACACATGCACTCACCCAGAGTCTTTGTGCTCTTTGGTGGGTGTGTGTGTAGGTGTTGCTGATGGGATCTCCAGCTGCCATTTGGAGTACGAAACATAACGCTACGGTGGCACTATTCTTGGACAGAATGTAACTTGAGGTCACACTCTGAAGGTGGATGCCTAACGTTATGGATTCCTATGATGGTACAAGCCTATACTGACTATGTGTTCCAAAAAGTGCAATGTGTAGGTGCTGCAACCCTCTGCTTGCACAGTGCTAACATTACAGCTGTTTTATAATACGCTGTAAAAGTTTCAAGAATCCATTATAAGTTGCTCCGGAGTGTCAGTGAAACGCTTAAAATATAAATGCATTTTATTTGGTTTATTATGGGATGCTGCAATGCAAAAGTGACAGCATTACTACCCAACTGCCCGTAACAACATCAATGCAATTTAGGCTGTATTGGTTATTGGGGGGGACAGAGTGCCAGATAATAGTCGATGCTCTTATCTAGAACCACTCACACTTGAGTGAAGGAGTATGTGTCTTGCTCAAGGACGAGGTTGTGGGGATTGGAGCTGTATAACCACACTGTAACAGTTAATGAAATATTGATACAGTGGCATCATATCCACATATATATGATGTACAATTTCAATAAATCATAGCGTACACTCCTTTGGATATAGATCACGTCAGGCAACGAGACTATTGGCTGCTGGCAATGCGCTAATGTTGCTATGGAGGCATTTGTCACTGCGAGTTCTCTGAATATTGATGAAAGGCTCAATGTTGTCCAAACACTAATATCATTTTGGATTGAAATAATAGGGCTTTCATGCAGAATAACAAACAGCACATCAAGGGACAAATGGAAAATCTCCTTTAAAAGAAGCCCCAGTGTTGAATATGGATTAGTCTGTCTCAGTAAGGTTTTGCTGAAAAAAAAAGCATTGCCCAGCATTGACAACAGATACTGGATCACAATCAGGCTGCTTGTAAACAGCAATATGTTTTCTCCACTGCACTAGTGTATAGCATACTCATACTGTCACAGTATATGTGTTGTTATGCATAGTTCAGTGCATTATGGGTATAGAAGTATGCTTGTTAGGAAACAATCAGAGAGGGCTGGAAAGGATGCTATGCTGCTCTCCTACATGAACAGGACCAAATCGGCTCAGTATTCCAGTGTATAATGGAATACAATATAATGACAGCTCCAATAAGACGTGAGCCACCAGCCTTTGGTGGGTCAATTGCTATTTCTGTTGCCGAAACATCTGCATCGCCAAATGCCAATCATCCAATGATGAATTCATTTCAGTTCATATGAAAATAAATAATTCTACTTTAGTGATAGGAGAGAGGCCATCAAATGCCAGTGTTTAATATCAGTGAACTCTTCAAGCTAAGGGTTTGTTGTGCATGTCTTGACAAACCCAGCATGAGAGAGGCTGCTCTGCTCACTTTTCACGAATCATGCTGCTTCAGCAGATAATGGGTGTTTGGGAAACTGAAGTAAGAATGACATAAAAGCTAATTAAACTTCCCACATATCAATGGCTTGACAGCACTACTTTCAACACAGCTGATTAACTGTAATATTATAAGGTTCTCTGTGCACGTACTGGGGGAAGATGCCTTCAGAAATCAATTGATCTATTTAAGTATCTTGTGTGTTCAGAGATCATAGTTCCTGTTTAATTGCCTCTTTAGAAGCGAATGTCACGACAATGTGACAGATAACGAGATCAAAGAGGCAATCCATTTTCAGTTATTGTAAAGTAGGCATAGTCGAATCAAATGTTTTTTTGAAAAGAGCTTTCAACAGAACAGGTTGGTCACAAAGTGCACTCCCAGAGCAGAACAGCGGAAGCATCCTCCTTGTTTTTCAGCTTTAAAGGGGGGGTATTGTACTCATTTTGGGCTATTTAAACTGTTCCTGGGGGTCTTTACAAGACGTTTGTGAAGTCTATATCAAAAATAATCCTAAAACCAGCTTCTGTGGTGTGTTTCAGTCTCTTATTTTCTCCATTGTAAAGAACAGGCTGTTTTGAGGGCGTGGAGGTTGTATGTAATGAGCACTGCTCTGAATGGCCGCCTCACGCCGTGAGTGAGGCGTGAGGCGGAGGCGGAGAGCAGAGCGCTCATGCTGCTCAAGGTAAACAAATAAGCTTGATGCAGAAATCTACCATAACCATGGCGGCCGCTCCAGAACCAACACTGAGACCGTACATGTTTGAGCTGGAGTCTGACCCAGAATGGGAAGAGGCAGCTGAGCGGTTCCACTTAGTTTCTCAATGATAACAATTCTGTGTAATATTGTACTTTCGTGCCTTGTGTTTGTGTATGTGGGTGTGTGAGCGACACTCTCTGCTGTAGCCGGTCTATTTATGGCTCATGTCCATAAGCTTATTGAATACAACTTGCAGACAAGCTAGGATTGACAATTTTGTTGAGCTAGTTAGCCAATATATTATTGGATGCAATCTATTTGCATCCAAACAGCGCAGCCAAACAACCAAACGCGATTGTACTAATGGTGGCTAAAGTTTACCAAGCCTGACACGTTCGACAGACTTATAAAACAGACACTGGTCCCAACAAATAACTTAAAGATGAGTCCTGACTCCAACCAATAACTTTACTTTTACTTTACTTTACTTTTAATGACTCCAGCTTTAGTTTTCTTACTTATTCCACAAGCCCGTGGCTAGCCCCGCTAGCTCGTTAGCTAACCAGCAGTGAATATACTAATACAATTTTGCAGATGGGTCACGTACCTTATGAATTGCTCCATCTTTAAGCTTCAATTTAGATGCTAATCCTCATCACATCACACACAGAAAAAACTGTAGCCGTTGCCGTTAAAAATAAAATTAATCCACTCTGTCCTGGCATTTTCGCGTGTTGGGAGACTGTGCAGGGATCTATGTTGCTGCCTGCATCCTACAAAATAATAACTGGAGAGTTGCTATATCTCCGTAGATATGTTGTTTTAGCTTCAGTCGTCGCAAAGTAATGGTGCATTCCAGTGTACTCGGAAAAGACTTGCCATACAAACATGAGTTTGCTGCGGGCGATTATGTTTTCCCGAGCAGATGCACTGGAACACATTTAGATTGGAAGTTAGGAATACCGACTCGGAATTATCGATTTCCGAGTACAATGGAATGCACCATAAGCAACGGCTTGCGGCACTGCCGTGAGCTGCATTTTGCGACGACGTAAATGGGATTGGTTGTTCACCTGGGCATGGGCATGCTCTGAGAGGGGCTGGATTAGCCCCTTATGACGTCCAAAGGGGCTACTTTCTGAAACGGGCTGTTTTTCTCCTATCTTTGGCACCTGTTTTTGGAAAAAGGAAAATACAGAGAAAACGGGTTGACTTCCAGATTTCAAATTTTCTCAGCTGCTTAGGGAAGTAATTTCCTGTGGAACATGTATAAGCGCCAGGAATAAACCGTTTTCCATAATATGGGACCTTTAATGGTTCCTAATATGCTGTAGAAGAGCTTGACCTGTATTAACTAGGTACATTCAGCACCTCAACTGCAAAACACATTCAAATTATTCCATGTTTTAGCAGCCCAAGCTTCATCTCCACAAACTATGGCTGTAATTTGACATTGAGGAAGATCCTCAATCTCAATCTCTCAATCGACACGTCCATTCCTCCTTAAATCAACACTGACTAGTTTCATGTGATACTGTGAAACAGAGCTGTAACTGTTGTTCACAAGTCTCCCTAGGAATAGCACCAACTGAAGATAACAGCTGTTGGAGAATCAGATGTGGTTGCATGCAGAAAGAAAAACTAGCCTACTGAAAAAGCCATAATGCTTTAGTTAATGTGTCTTAAAACTCACAATTGCACCTTAAATGAGTGAGGGGAGGTGGGAGCAATTTCAAATATCATTAGTTATTTAACCAAAGCAGAAGTCTTGTTTCTATGAGCTTTTTTCCCTCCTTGGTAAAACAAATATGTGCATGCAGCCGCAAACAATCTGAAGTTCAATGAGGAGCCATTAAGAGCAAACTGTAACTGGAGGAAAGGAGGTCACCAGAGAGTTAGCTGTCTGAGTGAGTGAGAGGGATTTTCATCAGTTGCACAACAACAGAGGGAGGCATTAGACCCAGGCGCAGACCAGCTACCGACTGTCGGTCTGCTGCAACAGCAATGAAAGGAGCCCGCTACAAGTGTGAAGAGCTTACTTTAATTATCAGACACAGGAGTCAACAGTATGGTATATTGTTCGCTGCCTCTCCCTCGCCCGGATACTGTGAACGCAGCAAATAACTTCTAATACGAATAGTGACAGTTGAACTTTTTTTTTTTTCTTTTAACGATTCTGAGACCCCTTTCAACTGCAAGAGCAAAAATAGGCTCCAACCAACTGCAGATGCCTGCAGCAGCCTGAACTGGGGCTACAGTAGCTTAACAGTTAGATGGGGGGGGGGCTGGTGTTTTCACTGATGTTAAAAGGACCTTAACATCTGATGAAAGGATTGCCACCACAGCTCTGTCTAGTATGTTAAGTATTTATAGGCGTTTAGCATTATACAAAGTATGTTTTCTATGGCCTGTAGATTCATAACGTCTAACTAATCTCAGTCTCCGTCATTAACGAAGTCCATTACGAATCAACAGCACTTTAGCTGTCTGGCTAATGTCGCTAACTTCCTGTGTAAACAAAATAAGTTATACTCAAGGTCTCACAGGAACACTGATCTCTGGCCATTCAAGGTGTATTCTTTTTGTTTTATGTCTATGTATATGTATATATGTAGATATGTATATATGTATTATTTTATGTCTATTTTATCAATCCCCTAAGCATGCCTGGCAAGTTTAGACACTGAAAGCATTTAATGTCTTGCTCAAGGACGAGGTTGTAGGGATTGAAACTGTGACCATTCAGTCCCGGGACTGACTGTAACCACACTGTAACAGTTACTTCCATATTTGTGTGTGGGTAAATGCATGAAAAATAACGAACCATCCAGCCTTAGAGCTGTTACAAGTTCCTCTTTTCTCACTTATGGGGTAATGCTAGTCACCTACCCTAACCACCTAGCATACTGTATGGTAAAGCGCTAGCATGTTCACCAGATTATCTATCTACCGGAGACACAGAAATGATTTTGGTGCCAATCCTCATGTCACATATTGGATAATGGGCCAAACTCTCAAAAAGTCAAGCAGTCCTTTAAATGTGCCTTTGAGCAAGGCACTTAACTGCTCCAGTGAACTGACTCAGTACTCAGGTGTAAACAGTACAAGGCTGTTGCTGCACTGGGCATCTCCCATCTATCATCTACAAATAAGAACATGGTCTTTAACCTGGTTAAAGAAAAGGGTGCAGAGTACTAATACTTACTGTAGTATCTGTTATCGATGTGTAGTATCTGTTATTATTAATATGATCTACTGTAATTTACTGTACTGAAGAAATAATAATGCCCACCTTAATGTATCTTGATTCATTTGTGTGAAATTCACCCCTTTGAATGTGAGCCTCTCTGGCGAATGGATGAAGGAATTATGTTCTATTTCTGTGTCATGCCACATAATTGGCCCATCCCACATGGGATTATATCACACAGCTACAATGACAAAAACAACAGCCTGTGGGATGGTGCACCACAGGGAGTAAAGACCCCAAATGAAAGGAGGCATTACTCAAGCAAGATTTCAGTAAATTGCCACCAATCCACAAAGTGCCACCACGTGAAGGCTTTCTTTCTGCACGCTTTGGTAAATATTTTGCTACCAGAAAATCATCTGAGAATAATTCAAAAACACAAATGGTTCTGTCCTCGCAAACAACTTCACTTTAGTAGTAACACATCATTTGCTGTACTTTCATGGCCAAAATCATTTTAAAAGAGTCAAACGGTGGATATTTCATTTTGGAGTGAATCTCATGGTCAAGAATAATCTCTGGTCAAGGTTAAGTGTTTAATTTCCACTAATGCACGCAAAGTCGATTAATATTTCATCACTCTGTGCAAAAGAAATGACAGGGTTTCCAAGGTACTACCGGGGGCGACGGCAGCCTTAAAATAAGTGTGCTTGCAACTAAAAGGTCGCTTGCTCAAATCCTCTACAAAATCCAGTTGGGAAAACTGAAGGAGACACACAATGTCCCTCCCTCAGAAACTACAGCCGAGGTGCCCTTGAGTGAAGCATTTAACAGTCACGAGAGCAAACTTTGGCCACCACTTTACCACTCTGTGCCCATACTTACATGTAGGGCTATGATAAGCTGTGTGGGGCATAATTCAACCTTTGCTATTCACACACACACACACACATATATGAAATACTCCCATACCCACATATGAACCTATTAAGAGAAAGCAGAAAACGAAGCCAAGGCCTTGTGGCCGTTGTGACGAAGAGAGGTTGTATAACCGTGGCTGCCTTGACACCGGCAAACTGACTGATTTTCCCTAATAGTTTTAGACTCCAGGATAATCCTCTAACGTAGCATGTGAAAAATGCTACGTGGATTGCATGCGGTAGAGGAGATGTTGAGTCTTAACAGAGGTTGAAATGGCTTGCCTCAGCTGTAGCAGACAGCCAGTATTACAGAGCTTCCTGTGAGAATCTTCAAAATAAAACTTACTGACACGTGTAGCCATAGAAAGTGAAAATAAAAATGTATTTGATGAGGAATCTGTAGTAAATAACGATACAATTGTGTTTTTAATATTCTTTTCACAATATATATTCATACCCATAAAGGGCAAAACAAAACAATACCATTTAGAAAAAAGGTAGCATTATGGTTCCTTGGTTAGCACAGGGCCTCGGGCCTCGCAGTAAAAAGGGCCCCGGTTTGATACCTGATCCCGTTCTGTGTGGTGTTAGCATGTTAGATTAGAGGAAACTTGCATCAGCAAATAGGAAACATCAAAGAAAAGTGGATGAGAAATGCTTTCCCCTCCCTGAACAACCATCAAGGTGCCCTTGAGCATCAGATTTACTCCCAATAGCTGCTCGCTAGCCACCAGTAGACTACTGTATGGTCATACCGGGCATGCTCAGTCACCTTCCCTAGATAAATATAGAGCAAAACAAAGCAGATACGCTACGAACACATTCTCATTACCTTTCACACATTTTACCACCTTCTCTTTAAGACAGTGCTGCAGTCAGCCCTCGCGCTGTTGCCCTCTGGGACTGGAGGGGAGGTGAGGAGTGTCTGTGAGTGCCACTTTGATGAATGCAGCAAAACCTGCCTCTGCACCGCAGCGAAGAAGAAGCAGACAACGGGAGGTTGATGGTGCGAAGCTACTGGACCAAGGGCTAAACAGACTTATCTACTATTATCGCATTGATTTTTTTGATCTCTCTCGCCCCGCTCTTTGTCTCCGTCCTTTTGTACCTCTCCCCGGCGCCGAGATTCATCTGGAGTGCTGTGAACTCCTCCTCTCAGTGGGAACCATGGGATCTTCTGACTGAGAGCTTTAAAAGCCCCGTGATTGCCGACGGACACCGTCCTCGGCGCTAGGTATTCACCTGAGAGTGGGCCGGTTGCCATAGTAACACCCACTGTTGGCCCTTTGCCGGAACACAATAACGCAAGCAGGAGGGGGAGAGAGTGCCAGAGCAGGTAATTCGTTTGACAACCCAATGGGCAAACACGCCGTGACTGTTGTGTTTCACTGACACCGGACTCAGACCAGAGCCCAAAAGCATTCGGGTCTCCAAATGTCAACGATAGCCCATTGACAAAGCACATATTTGTTATTGCCCCTCTAAGGTACGTGGAAATCACTACGGCTTATTGGATCTTTGAAAGTGAGTCATGAGGATGGAGTCCTGGCCAGAAGGCAGCGTGCAAAAAAAACTCATAAGAAATGCAAACAAACATATTGATCCCTCTAATTACCTTCATTGTCCTTTAGGGTGAAATTGGGATTAGCTGGTAACTGGCTCGGCAGAGCAAAGGAAAACCGCAGTCCATTGGCAAAGTCATCCTTATCCACTGCTGTGACAGTCTGGATTACCTGGAGTTTGGAAGAAACGAGATAAACAAACCAATAAACAACAACTTTTCCACTCTAATTACGTGGGGTGCAGAGGCCGCGCTCACTTTCTGATACACGCGTCATGATTTGTTGATTGTAATTGGTGCACAGGCTCATCAAAACAGGCCCCTTTGACCTACAGCCAACTGGCCTCGTAACGCTTTCTCCCTCTACCTGTGCGTGGAGAAGGGACGGTCACCGGGCTGTGGGATTTGTGAACGCTTTGGCTTGTGCCAGGGGAAAGTTGGCATCGGACGGTGACAGGGCGCGCTCCCAGGGCAACCCCGCTGCCATTGTTGTCAGCTTGTTACCCTTAATTGGTAAGAGGCTCGGTGAGAGCGGCGAGAGAGCGGGCCCCTGAGAGGAAAAAAAGACCTAATAGCCCCTGCCACTGTGAGCTCTAATCTACAATAAGAGAGTTGGGGTGTTGGTGTAATACTAGTATTCTCTGACAAGCCTCCTCCTGTAACTGACACTACTTCTTCTTCTTCTAATTCTTCTACTATTCAAGGTCACATATCGGTCCATTTTCATTCATTTGGTTGAGTTAAAATGGTAGTTATTGAATGAATTTGAGAAGATTGTGACAAAAAATCGTTACAGGAATGGCCTTGTGTGAAGTGACCAATTGAGCTTCACTGATGTCAACCCAGAGACTGCCAGAGAATCATCCCGATCAAACACAGCAGTACATTGTCATCTTCATACCATTGATAAAACATCATGAAGAAGAGTTGTAAGGAGACGAGGAGGTTTCCAGTATTCAGCAGGAGAAAGCCACCACACACCAGCACCTCAGCCTCTGTGTGTGTGTGTACAGGTTTTCTCCTGCAGTATTTAAGTGTTTAAAAGATCCCCTCTATAATGTAGACTTTTTGAAGTGGATCTGGCAGGAAGTGCTGCCGTGGCCCTCGGTGGCCCTACTCCTCATATCTCACTAGTCAGACTGTATTGAAGCAGCTCACCCAGGCCTGTCTGAAGGCACCGGCGGAAAATATGTTCTGACGCCGTTTGAATCGACATGAATCATAAAATACGGTATTGTTTAACCTGTACATCATCTTTTCTTACCCAAATACCAAACCTATTCTTATACCGGTGTTGTCCTTTCTCATTTCACATATTATACTACACCTCACTTAATCCCCTGAAGCCTTAATGCAAACTTAAATTCAAACTTTTCTCCCACTGGTATGAAACTATTAAAAATGTATTTAGCAGCATCTTCCCAACTCTTTACTCCATCATCCTTTGCCCAACCACCCTTTCAGCCATTTCCATGCTGCTGATTGCTCCATATCTCAGAAACCTCCTTAATTCAAATGAATCAAAGGCAACGGAGAGCAAATTGGAATGAGCTTCGATTTAGAGCTGTCATGGTTTGCTGCTGAGATACTCATTTTGAATGAGGGATGATTAACCAGCCCCCCCCCCCCCCCCCAACGCCTTTACACTCTCTTATTGCTTGGCTCTCAGCGAGCAACCCAAACTGCTAAAGGAAACAACAGTTCACTGCATAATGCATGTGGTCAGGACAGCTGGGGAGAGACGAGTGGAGATAATGCATAGCTCTCGGCACCTTCCCTCTGAGGTGTGTGTGTGTGTGTGTGTGTGTGTGGAGAGAGAGAGAGAGCGAGAGAGAGAGAGGATTTTTTCTAGGTGAATCCTAGATGCTCACCTGTCCCGGCCTTGAGCTCTCACACACAATGACCTCCTCGTCGGTAGCTATTTCTGGTGGATTGTCGTTCACGTCCAGGACCTGCACCGTCACAGGAACGTGACTGAGGAGGCCGGGGTTGTCTGCGACAGAGAGCACACGACGAGAGAAGATGAAAGTCAAACGTAAGCCGTGGTAAACCACACATAGAGTCTCGGCATTTCTAAGTGGGACACTTAGAAACCACTGCTATGCAGATGACACCCAGCTGATCCTGTCATTTCCCCCCTCTGACACACAAGTGGAGGCACGCATTGCTGCGTGTCTGGCAGACATCTCGGAGTGGATGTCGATGCACCACCTGAAGCTCAACCTGGACAAAACGGAGCTGATGTTCCTCCCGGGGAAGGGCTGTCCGCACCGAGACCTGGCCATCACCATTGATAATGCTGTGGTGACGTCAACTCGGACTGCGAGGAATCTGGGTGTGACCCTGGACGACCGACTGTCGTTCTTGGCAAACATCGCATCAGTGACGCGCTCCTGCAGATTCCTCCTCTACAACATCAGGAGGATTCGCCCCTTCCTCACTGACAAGGCAGCGCAGGTGCTCATCCAGGCTCTTGTCATCTCCCGCCTGGACTACTGCAACTCCCTCCTTGCTGGTGCCCCGGCGTTTGCCATCAGACCTCTGGAGCTTGTTCAGAAAGCTGCAGCTCGTCTGGTGTTCAACCGCCCCAAGTTCTCCCATACAACTACCCTTCTCCGTTCTCTACACTGGCTCCCTGTAGCGGCTCGCATCCAGTTCAAGACCCTGGTGCTAGCCTATAGGGCAGTGAAAGGAACAGCTCCTTCTTACCTCCAGGCTATGGTCAAGCCTTACACCCCCGCCCGACCACTTCGCTCTGCTGCCTCGAGGCGACTGGTTGTCCCGTCGCTCAGAGGGCCCTGCGGCCGATCTACACGGTCACGGCTCTTCTCTGTCCTGGCCCCGCAGTGGTGGAATGAACTCCCCATTGATGTCAGGACAGCAGAGTCGCTGCCCATCTTTCGCCGCAGGCTGAAAACCCACCTCTTCAGGAAACACTACCCTGACCCTTCCTCTTAGCCTTGCCTATTTGTCGTCAATTATGTGTCTGAGCTCTTGTTTATTGGCTCTTGTTCATTTGATACACTTATTTGTCTTAGCTCTTGCTTATTTGGTTCACTTATTTGTCTTAGCTCTTGTTATTTGATTCTCTTATTTGTCTCATTTGTCTCATTTGTTTAAGATATAGTAGGTTGCTAACTTATTGCACTCTTACCTTAACACTAGTTATGCTCTTAGTTGCTTGTTTAGGAAGGAAATGCACTTACGATTTCTGGTGACTAGTAGTTTTCTTGCCTACCTATGTTGAATGCACTTATTGTAAGTCGCTTTGGATAAAAGCGTCTGCTAAATGACTGTAATGTAATGTAATGTAATGTAATGGACACGCTGTGCTCTTCTAGTTAAGAGACAGCCCCGGTCCTCGGGTACTCCGCTATAAAAGGCGCTGAGGATAGTTGCAGTCGAGGTACATTCTTACCGCAGCGTGTTTTTGTTGTTGCTGCAGTCGCTGGGCTTTGCTTGTCGTCGTGAGGTTTTATTTGCAAACCCCTGCGTTCGCGCGAGCAACTCATCGGCACACTGCACCGAAGGGTGAGCCCTGTTTACTCACCGGGTGTAAATATACCGCACCAGCCACAGCCACCTACACCTCTGAATTACAGGAAGATATTACAATAAAGGGTTTCACTATCAATGGCTTGAGGCGCTTGAATTCAGAACATAACTTACATAACGTAACATTTCGGTGGACGCTTTTTATCCACAGCACACTGCAGTGCCATGAGTGTGTACATTGTACTGTGTATGTGTTGAACTACACAGGACAGATGATTCTTGTAACTCTGGTACTTCGTGAAATCATTTTGAGGAATATGGGTAAAACTTCACATATGCACTGCTCATTGATTAGCTGCATTTTTTTTTTTAATATTATGACCTCCTAGGGCACATTTTAACACTAGAAAGGCCAATGGATTTGGGGGATTTAAGAGAGGGCCAAAAATATAAGAATAAAAATATAACTATAACTAGAAATGCATTTCCCGCGGAAAATGCGTGGGATTGCTGTACGGGCAAACCGCGAAGTATGTACATGCGGGCTGTACCGGGTGGTTGCTAAGGCCTACCAAATACATTGAAGTCTATGGATGGTCCAAAATACATTGAAGTCTATGGAGGGTCCAAAATACATTGAAGTCTATGGGCGTTTTTTGCTGACTCAGCAGCGGTACAAAGTACTTCATAATTCCTAAAGTACTACTAGTATCTCTTAGAAAAGACAAGGCATTAATCTACACATAATTCCGGACAGTTTGACATATGACACGTGCATGTCGCTCGAAAACTGCGGGACAAGTAGCGCGCCGGCCGCGTTTTAAAAAAAATCATGTTTTTCTGTGATAACTCGCAAATCGTGCGAATTTCTGAACGTTTTATGCAAATGCACACCCCGTCATATAATTACGCACATTTCGATACCTGAACCACGTATGTGGCGGTTTTCTTGCTACAGGTGAGCAAAGAAAGTGCACGGAAGAATAATAATAAGCCTGCAAGATAACAATAGTGGGTTTGCTGTTACACAGCAACTAACTATAACTATTTCCTTGCATGATGTGGCCAGCAAAGCCACAGAGATACTTGTCCTACATGGTAGTTTGGGTGGAGGAATTGTCAGATTAATTTCCTCAATGTGCCCTTGAGCAAGGCAATTCACCTTCAACCTTCATTCCATCCAGTGACCAACAGTAACAAAGTGTTTTTACCGGGCAGCTTCCAGGTGTGAATGTGCGTTACTGTATAAATGTGAAGCAGGACAGTGCTAAAAAAATAGCATGCGTGCTCAGCAGAACCTTCCCGGGATAAATAAATATATTAAAAAAAAGAAAAAGTTCCAAGCGGAGGGAATCAAGCAGGTGCAACAACCTCACCATTAAATTAATGTTTGTAGATTTTGTATTTACTTCATCTTGTGCATAGAAAGTTCAAGGAGGACCAACACACAGCCTTTTATCACGGGCTTCTGAAGGGTTCAGCATTTCACACTGCGCCTATTAAGAGAGGGCTGTCCTACAGGGACGAACCCAACCGAAGCGCCATTGACAGTTCTAAATTGTGCACTTGGTTAAGAACTTATCATTCCTTTGGAGAGTACGCATGTTGGACATGCAACTGTATCCTTGCATGCTAAAGAGAGGTGAAGAGATAAAGAAACATCAGCATGCAGCACCTTGGTCGGTTGGCGGGGGATTTGCTTAATTGCGATTACAAATTAGCCAAGTTACCTGATAGGAATGCTCCAAGTCAGCGGGGCACACGTTGATTTAATTAATTTTCAATGTACTACTGAAAGGAGAGGACATTGAAACAATAGGGACTAATTTGATTTGGTTGATTATAATGAAAATACACTCTAACCCTATTTGAACACCTTCTAATCAACTTGCAAATCTTCATCCTTGTTTTCGCCACACACTAATTGTTCATTTCACTATTTACTTACTTGGAATTGGGCTGTGTTCAAATCCTACCCGTGTTCATGATATTACTGTTAATAATGTCATTAGAGCAATTTCCTGTATGTTCTTGCAATGTGATTCAAGGACCCTGGTGGGAGAGCGACAGTCCCTGACTGGCCAAGTCACTCGACATGGAAATTAATGGAAGGGGCTGCTACTCATGCGCCCACACACACAGCAGCACGCTGTGAAGCACGGCCAAGCAGACCTGGTTGAGGTCCGTCATAGATTGACAGTCTTGTGGAAAGTTACACCACTAGTCATCTTCAAGCAAGAGATTGAAGCCCTTTGGATGAGAGTGTTCGCTTAGTGCCTAAAATGTGGTGCAGTTCATACACTCTAGATAAGATGACAGTGTGCACTTCAGATCCATATGGACACCCCTTTTTATGGAACCCTTCTTAGTCTGGATATTGATTTTGACTCCAATTTCACAGACTATGAATCTGAACCTGGACTATTCTCCGAATTTAAACCTGGGACTTTGCGATCCCCTCCGGATGTCTTGTTATCTTGCTGGGAAAAAAGAGCCATAGCACCTACCACAGAACCACTGGGGCTGCTGTTTTTTAAAGTGCACATATCGTGCTGTTCTGGCACACAACTGGCCCAGAAGTTGACTGCCATTAAGATGTTATAATGCCTGCCTTTAGCTTGCAGCTAAGAAAGATCACTGTTAAAAAGAAAGCACAATCTCCTCTATCTTTGGAAAACCTGGTTAGAATATAAAGGAACCTGTCTTAAACTATCTATCCATCCATTTACCCATCTATGTATTTACCTATCTGCAGTGATATTCCACCAGAAGCATCACCACCACCACCATAATAATATCTTTTATATTGACTCTTCTCAGGCAGAGTAGCTGAGTACCTTTGAGAATGCTGAAAGTAATAGCAAATCATTATTTTTTCAAAAGGGTAAAGGAAAGGCTAATAGGTTTGATAAGATCAGACTGAGATCAAAACAATTGATCAGCCCTCACCAGACCTCATCTGTCTATGAGGTTTAACTCATCATTACATTCAGGCAAACGGGCTTCGTAGCCAAGTAAGGGTTCCCACAATTCCCTTGACCAAAGTGTCCCAGACCTAAATTCCGGGACTGAATTTGACGACATTGGTTGGCGTTGCATGGGTTATATCATGACTGTAAATCAGGCCCTATATTTGAAGATTCATCAAACAAAAACATACTAAAAATATAGATTTCAATAAATAAAAACTTTCCAGATATGCAAAGGAACCGTGTTAAGTGACAATGTTGAAGAAAACCTCAAAGCATGCCTGCCATCACATATGCCCATGCACACACACACAAACAAACAAACAAACACAGCAGGGGCCATATGTATAAACCCTTGTGTATATTTAGGTGTAGAAATCTGTGTATACACAAAACAGAAAACATGCATACGCAGTCTTTTGGGTCAGATTTATAAAAACCCTGGTTGGAGAAATAGAAAAAATAAAATAAGTTGAATGGCAAAAAGAACCTGCAGCAGTAAACGTTGTAAATTCTGAGCCCCGGACCCGACCAGGTTAAGAAGTGATGTGATTTCAAGCGTGACGCCCAAAAAGCGCATTACTGCACACAGCGCTAGTGTGAGGGCCAGTGTAGGAGGAGAGGGGACCCCACTGAAGGAGGAGGAGGAGAGAGGTTTTTTTTTTTACATCACAATGCGGTGAAAGAAAAAAAATACAATGTCACCCACACTTTTGCCAACTTGCAATATCACACTAATCAGACTCAAAATACTGGTGTGAAAGATGTGTACCGGTGGATTTTCCCGGAAATCCCGAATCCTGCATGGTTTATACAGATGGCAGCTGGTGTATTAGATTTACTAGCAGACTTGTAAACATTTGGTCTATGGAAGGCAGCCTGGGTACCTACCAACCTCCGAGGCCATCACAGTGATGTTGTGCCAAGGCATGTCTTCTCTGTCAAGGGGCTGGGTCGTCCTGATCACTCCACTGTCCTCATCGATGTTGAAGTACCTAACTCCCTCCTCCGCACTGTCCATGAAATACCTATTCATAAAGGAAATACGTGATCATATGTACCCACTCCCAAAAGGTTTTTCCAAAAAAGCAGAGCGATGGATGAAGTATTTAACACAAGATGGCAGTGGATACTTTGCAGGCTACAGGGTATGATCAGGGAGGGCTGCCACATAGTTACAGAGTACATACTGGAGCAGAGAAGTGACAGATTCGATTCAACTTGTCATCCTCGGATACTGAGCCCCCTACCTGCTCAAAGTCAATCTGAACAAGTGTGTCAGAGAAATACCTAAAATGTAAATGGTCAAAATGTGGGAAACACTAGAGCTATGGTGGTTTTGTACTGATGTAAAACAGTGGTTCTCAACTCCGGTCCTCAGGGCCCGGAGTACTGCTGGTTTTCTATTCTGCCATGTAGTTAATTGCATTCGCTTGTCGTCCCAGGTCTAACTAGTCCTTGATTGCACAGCTAGAATGAAATGAATGAATGAAAAGTCTGGGCCCCAAGGACCAGAGTTGAGAACCACTGATTTAGGATACTTGATGATTGACAACCCATCTGATACGATCTGAATAGTCCTGGCTTTAGTTTCCATTCCATTGATGTAATGGTCGATGAAATTCACTACCACAGATGGACAGTAAATCAAATGCTAAGTATTTGAAATTTGTATTTAATTACTTTTGTTAATTTCATATTTTGCACTTGCATAACGGAAAAAACATCCAGACAAAACAGACAAAATCAGCTGTAAAATGCAAGCAAAATGCCTCGGTGCAGAATCCAAAGGGAATGGACCTTGGTTTCCTTGACTTTGAAAGTCTTGCACTTACCCTCAAACACGTGGGTAGAAACATCCCTATTGCTTTAAAATCTACTTTGGACTTTGTCAAAATGTTCTGAAAATACAAGTCAAGAGCAATTACCTTGAATATTTTATAATGACAAAAATAAGCCAACGTTCAGCCGGCAATGTTTACACTGTTGTAATGGCTTTCTAGCCAAACACAGTGATTAAACTAGAAGAAGTAGAAATGGGTTCAGCTGCTCCATGAAATGAGCACTGGCTGTGTATTCCCAAATTTATCTTTTAATGACCTATTTACACCTTCAATTTTCAATTGACATGGAAAATGAGAGATGGAAATGGTATGGGGATATTAATACCAGGATTGCATTCATTTCACATAATGAACTATGTTCTAGCCTGGCTTGCTTACAAGTATACCGGGCACCCTCGGCAAAAATGCTGTCACGGGTTATTAAATGCTCAGACTCATGAGAGCGTAAAAAGCTTTCCAACTGTAGAAGGTGCAGGTTCAGGTGCTAAGCAGTGACTTTGTCAAAAAGAAAAGTCTAGTGATTTTGTTTTGTTTTGTAGGGTTTAAATGCGATATCTGCTATTACACTTTTACAAAAAGTTGCAAAAATACCAGAGATTGCTTAGTTTATTGTATATTACTGCTCTTTACACCACAAAAAACAGTTCAATTAGTAATAATAATAGTAAATAGGCCAAGAAGGTGTTTTTTATAGGGGAATGAGGCACTAGGACTTTGTTTGGCTATTCAGATGAGTCCATTTCAAACCAACATTTGAAATGCCACTTCAAAAATATCTTGGATGGGCCGACAACTGACACAACCACGATCAAAGCGAGACAACGACTGATCCCCGCTGCATTCTGATGCCAACGCAGGGAGCAGTCGCGTGTGCGTTGTTAAGCTTCTTTCCGGGTTCAAATGGATGTCATCGAACACTTCCTCTTGTCTGTGAACGTTGGGAGTGATTTACTTGTAGGAATGGACGAGGAGGAGGTATCCCACAAGGAGAACAGTGGGGCCCTTTCATATGTAGATCACCTTCTTGTTTACTGCAAATCTTTCCTTTCAAAGTCTTAAGCTTCTGACATGAATCAAAGGTTCATTTTTGCCCCCCCCCCACCCTCCATCTCGCTCCCCCACCAAATTGCATATAATTTATCAAGGAGGTAGAGGTAAAGCTCACCTCGTCAGAACATGGAGGACAGAGATATGGCCATAATAAGTCTCTGTAATAACTGCTGTTGAGGAAATCCCTAGGCTCCTCGACGAATGGCAAGGCTCTAAACAATGATCCTATAACATGTAATAGCATCAGAAGATTGCAACTTATTGATGTATGAGAAAGGCCTCTTCTCTCAAGGAGTTTCAAGATTGCAGCTGTTCCATCATTTAGAGGGGGGAGGGTACGGGGAGATTGAAATTAATACAAGCACTGCAGAGTGGCTTGAGTGTAATGTCATGAAAAATCACACCCGTCCAGTGCACAACATAGTTCCTCCACCGCCTCAGGCTAATGTCAATGCTTTTTCAACAGTGCACTAGCATGTGTTTAGTGAGCATACAAATGTGCTGAGCAGTTGTATTGCCCGAGGTTACTTGGTGCACTCTCATACAAACTCTCAAATCTATTTGATCCTGGCAAAAAAATAAAAATGACTTTGCACCTATATACTGTATATATGAAAGGTGTAGGGCAGGTGTCAGGGATGAACAAAATGGTGTCTTGGGTGTGCAGTTACAATCATAGATATGAGGCATTTTTTTGCTCTATGTAAACCACAAAATGGCAACAGTGGGCAGAGCCAAAGAACCACAGTTTTCCAGAGCACAAGTTAGCTAAATGGCAAGCCTGAATAGCAGAGAAGGAACTCTGGTCAAAATATAAATCAAAAATACAATTGGCAATGACTTATGTTCTCATTCATTCATTTATTTATGACCATGACATTCATGATTTTGGAAGGCAGCAGGCTAGCTAACTAGACTAGTCAACTAACTAGTATGGCTAGTTCAACCTTGGGAGGTAAGCTAGGCTAACTAGCTAACCTAGCTAAGTTAGTATTGCATTTTTCAGTGCAGCAAAAACACTAGGCTCCATAATTTTAGCTACATCATCTCCTACCCCTTGCCTTTTTCAGTGGGCTTCTAATGTTCCATAAAAACTGTTTTTTTTGGCTCCGCCCCTTGGGGTTCATCTCAACCAATGAGATTATTCCTGCCTCCAGAGTAGCTCTGCCTCCAATCAAATTGTGTTTACCTAAAACTCCAATCTTCAAAAGAGATCACTGAGCTAGGGCGTCTTACCTGACCGGGCTGTCCCTGCTGTCGGGATCCCGAGCCGTCACAGCGCCCACCTCTGTGCCAGTCTGCACATTCTCATGAACATCCATAATGTAGTAATCCATAGAGAAGACAGGAGGTTCGTCCACATCCCCCACTGTGATTTTAAGGGTGGCGCTGTCTTTGAAAGAACCAAGGTAGGCAAAACGAGGATCCACGTGTGTATTCACGCCCTCGATGTGGAGAGTGTAGGTCTTCTTCCTCTCATAGTTCAGTGGCTGTTGAGACAAACATGAAGGATTACTGTTCACAGAAAAACATATAGTTGTGGACATTTTGTTTGTGTTATTTGTTTGTCCTATTCAGTTTTTTGGGTTTAAATGTTTGTGCAAATGTGCAAATTAGTATTTTTCTTCGCTCAGTATTTTGGCATTGTTTTATTTCTGTGTTATTACAATCACTGTGCAAATAAAGGCAAAACAAACAAGGCCAAATTTAACCAAGGATAAAACTAAAACATATGTAACTGAAAACGTGAACAGCATGGGCTTACATTTATAGTGTCTTAGCAGTTGGAATAGCAGCTCTCATCTGAGATCTGCCAATTTGTGGCCATATGAGCTGACCAACAATCCAATATCAGTGCTATTCTCAGAAGCTTCACGCTCCGTTGAGTTTAGTTTAGTCACCTCACATCAAGATAAATAATCAAGCAAACAAAATTAAAGCATGATAAGAAGCAAACAGATACCTGAAACAGAAAATAGAAAAAGACAACATAAACTAAATGACAACAAAACTCAAAACCAGACAGGCCCATATCACTGTTTGTTTATATTTCAGACACACTAAAAGTAACAGCGACACAGAGTAGCAGAGGAATCAACTAAAGATGATGAGAGATGTTTACCAATTTGCATCCTTTTGCAGCAAATGACTTGATGCTAGATACGGCGTATATATCAATGCAGTATCTAGCATCAGTCATTTGCTGTTGATTTCCCATAAAATTCCCAAACTGCCCAGAGGAATCTTTGAAAGACCACATTTCTGTTCTGAAGACATCATGCACTCACCTTTTTGAGGCTGATGATTCCCTCCCTCGTGTCCCTGTCGGTAGATATTGAGAACGTGTTGGCCCCTTCCGAGTTAATGATGCTGTACTTGATCTCTGCGTTGATGCCAAGGTCCTCATCATTGGCTTTGATTTTCCCTACGGGTTTCCCCACTTGAGCTGATTCAGGGACATACAGCTGGTAATTTTCTGTGGATGAAGATTGATATGCACCCATTCAGAGACAGCGAATACTGATTTAAAAAGCTGATCCGCTCCACCTCTTTGAATGTTCTTCTGCAGGAGCTTAGCTAAGCATTTTGACTCTGTCACCATTTGTTCCTGGGGAGGGGGGAGGGATGTCATTAAAAAATATTCTGCAACGCTTCAATTGACATTAAATGCTGAACTGGGTTTGGTAGCACCGGAATGGAGCAGATCAAACTCTGGGGCAGATGATAATTCAGAAAATGTTGATGGTTTTGTAATAGTTTTCACCGCAGCCCGAAATGAATAACTCAGAGCCAAGAGGGATTGCACTTGATGAGGTACTTTCAAAGACAAAGTATCATAACTTTATCATTACTTACATTTATTATTAATATAGAGAAAACCTAGACGCTGCAAAACAGAGAGTTTTGATGGATGCTCGTCTAACTTTGCTAACTGTGGAAAATGAAACTGCAATATTAGACTATTGAGTCATAAGATAATGACGCACAATACATAATAGTACGGAGAGCTGAATGCATCATGACGTCTAAGATGGGAAGCTTTCATATAAATGATTAGCTCTCTAAAACTATCTGGTTAAATGATGTCCACATGTAAATCTACAACAAAAAATAATTGGTGACAAATTAAATATTGTAAAAGAGCATTGGTTCTGATCTGGGTGCAGATACTGACATGTTGATGATCTTACTTTGCTTCCATGGAGCTGCACAATAATTTCAAAACATCTTGTGCACAAGCATGTGAAGAGTTTTATTGAAAAATGAGATACCACTGACAACTCAAAATGAAAACAAATCACGATGATTTTAAAGGATAGTAGGTAACTTAAAGCTGTCATAGGGTTATATAAGTTGACATTTTGTTGGAATTCAGCAAAAGCAATCCCCATGTTGGGTGAGCATGAATAAAAAAAAATAATGTTGGTTATTTTCGTGAATCAATCAATTGTACACAACACAAAGGTGCACGGCATGAGCCCACAGGGCGTGGCAGCTGAGACAGGTCATTTCGTGGCCCAAGGCGTGTGACGCACCCATGGTGCAGCTGGAAACGGGGTTGAATTAGGAGGAAACAGTATCAGTAGGTGTGGTAAGCCTATGACCAATCAAATCACCTCTTATTACAGTGCACTCTCTGGCATGGTGCTCTGACAATTTGGTGATGGGAGAGAAGAGTCCGGAGAGGCTCCACCACTGCCATGTGTTTATAGTTAGAATGAAAAATGAATGAAAAATCATATTTTCACACACTGCCCCTCTCATGCACACTCACACACTTAGGTAGCGACTACACATAATTTATATTATATTACATACATAAGATTTCCCTTTTTTTTTTTACTATATTTTTATTTCCAAAGTGCTCTTACTGTAAATATTGTGTTGTTTTTTATATAGAGCTCTTACTGTAATATTGTAAATATTGTGTTGGTTTTTTATTGTAAATAGTGTGTTCTTTGCACATTTCTGTTGAGCATTGCCACTTTTTACATTTCACTGCACACCCCGTGTGTGTATGTGACAAATAAACTTCTTGAATCTTGAATCTTATGTATTTATAAGTCAAACTGGCCAAAATATAATCCAAAAGGTTTGGTAAGCTTTTGAATAGGATCTGTTCATGCATTTCATCCATTGGTAAAGCCACGAAAATAGCAGGCAACACGCCTATGCATCGTGGTGTGAGCAGACTGGCAAGCGCAATTCCCCATAATCCTTCACACCAAAATTGCCCTGCACTACTTGATTATTACTGACACACCCCTTATTGTGCCACTTCTCCCACTTAAGCACAGTCAAGTCCACTGCAAGTCAACAAAATACCAAACGGACGCCAAAAATATGTCTGCATTGTTGATAGTGCTGTTGCTGCTATTTGCCTCAAGTGGTCAGATGGCCAAGTCACAGAATGTACTTGGAAAGCAAACTCTGGAGCAGGAGAGCTTTGCTCCATGTTGCCAATCAGCACACTCACTGCCACTGGTTCAGTGGATAGTGGAGCGAGGAGGGGGTGTTGGGGGGTGTGTGTTCGTCTCCCTGTTCCTTCAAACGTACCTAACAGGCTTTAAGTCCTTGGTCAACAAATTACTCAATTCCAAAATGGATATGTAGAATTACAGAATAGAACTCTTCATCTAGAGGCATTTCACGTGACATAACACAACCTCTGGCGGCCATAATGGAGGTCCTCAGCAAAAGTGGCTGTGAACAGCTGATGGCATTCCTAAATGTAGAATTTGGCCGTCTCAACAGAATTGAATAGACGTGGTTAATTTCTGTGCTGTTTCTGACTGAGAACTGATCATTTCCTCATTTAATGTGTTTAATGTCAGCTTGTTAGCTAGCAAATTATAGGATCTGTTCAGCTAACTATCACTGTCTTGTTGTAAATACATCTGATTAGCGCACTAGCTAACAAAAAACAACTATAAACTAGCAAGAATAGTGGCTGGTAGTTACATGTTAACATTAACATTAGTTAGTTAGTTAGTTAGTTTTGCTAATGTGGGCTGCTAGTTATCTAGCTAACAGTTTGTTCAGGTTAACTGTTGTGTGAGTGTTTTGGAGTAGAGACTAGGGCTGTTTACTGAGTCACAGTAACCTACATTTGAAACAAATCTACCTTATCAGACGATTCACTTTCAGTTAGAAGGTTGCAGAATTGACCTACACCATACCATAGCCATCTTTTTCAGGTATTTCTCTTTTTCTAGCCTTGTTGTTAGTGCTAGGGTCAGCCATTGTTTTCCCATGGACCTCCATAATGGCGCCACTGCAACTGCAAAGCCTCTATTTTCTTGGCTACATAACTGTCATCTTCAGATATTATACCGTACATACTTTGGGGAAACTTGGGCGGGTTGTCGTTGACGTCCGTCAGAGTGATGTTGATGGTGGTGGAGCCGGAGAGGCCTCCGATCTGGCCTGCCATGTCTTTGGCTTGGATGACGACAGCATAGTGTTCTCTGGCTTCCCGGTCCATGTTAGCTAAGGCAGTCCTGATTATTCCTGCACGGTTGGAGGAAAAAACAAAACCATGTGAGCTCAAATGACATGCACGTAAATATTGTCTGCATGAAACCAAAAATAAATTGTAGCAAAATGAAAAAAATACAAAAGAATAATGAAAGAATGAAAAAATAGGTAAGTGAAAAATGAAAGAACATGAAAAAAACTGTTGAAGTTGTCAGTGGAACACAGTTGTAAACAATAACTAATGCAAGATTTCAAGAGAACCCACGCATGCATCCTATATTGAAATCAATGGGTTCAGCCATTTCTTCACCCCCCTTGTATGTATGGATCAGTTCCATCAGTTAGTGGTAAATAGTAACTATAAATTATGAAATATAGCCAATTATCATAAAGTAACTATCATAAAATATCTATATATTGAGTGGGGTGAGAACAAACACAGTAGAAATACACACAGGCAAAACAAAAACAAATAATAAGTTTTTTCCCGGACAACATATCCCTGTTGAAAGGGAGAAGATGTCAATACATCTGCACTGTCATTATTTCAATGTTTTTCCCCACCAAAGCATTTGTGAGATATCCTTAGACACTCCAGTGTCACACTTCTCTTGAAAGACTAACATCATAAAAGCGTGCTCCTCCAAAATCCGTTCATCTTTGATTTTCCCAGTCCCTCATTGTCAAGGTTAGCCTTTTCCCCACTTTTCATTATATTTCAAATGACTATGCAACCTTGGTGCAGCGCAGAATGCAACTTTCTAAGGCACCCATTCAATCACATTTATTACAACAATAACACAGAAAACACAGCCATGAACTTTCACTACGCGAGCCCAGTGATGTATGGCCGCACCCCTGCCCACTATGGAGAAATGGTATACAGGTAAATTGCAACAGAGCAACAAGCCAAAAAGACAGGCACTGCAGTATTTGGTTCCTGTGTTACTGCATTCTTTGTGATTTATTGAATACAATAGGTGCATGTCTAGCATATATGTGTGTGTGTGCGCGGTGTTTCCTTCTGTCTGTCTCTCTTTGAGTATGTGTGTGTTAATTTGCCATCTTAGCTCCTGAAACAACATAACCGCATGGAGTCTGATTTAATATGAGCAACCCGTTACATCAGTTTACATAGTAAATCTCTCTTTTCCCCAGAGCCAAGACCCTCTGGCAACCATTGAACTTCTGTTCTGGTGAACTTGTGAACCCTGCAACAATACACAACAGTCGACCAGGAACAGCGAGATCCTGGGGAGGAGATGGAAAGACATTGATCAAAAGGGAAATGGACTTTGCTGCCGTTGCCTCCTGTCTTTGTTATTGGCAATCACAGACATCTATGATAAGATTACAGGAGCCGAACGCGCTAGCGAAGCTCGGTGAAAATGTTTCAATTTGAAGTGCAATTCTTTCCAACGTGGCCTGTTTACTTTCAGAAAAGCATTTGTGAAGAGAATCTCTCGTCTAATTAAAGCATCCGGTAAACAAGGTGTATAATGTGATTCAACCTATTTGTCCCCTATAATAAAAGAAATAATAATATAATAAAAGAAACCCAAGAACACGATATGACTATATGACTAATACATGTTTGTGTCGTGAGAGCTTGGTATTTGTGATGTAATACGGTGTAAATATTGTCAATATTAAGTTAAGAAGCAACACAGTGACAGCAGGTGCACCGTAATTAATTTAATCCGATCTGGTGTTAGTCTGGTGTTAGTACACGAGGGGAAATTATTAACTATGGACACAGATGATTGACTCTTTATGCCCAAGGTGTTGCTGGTATTCAGTTTCCAGGGTAAACCTTAACGGGATGCATATTACAGAACTTTATTGCACAGTAAATTCATATACAAAGCGAGTGATTCCCTGTTTTCACAAAAGAGGTAGTGATGTCTGCCTGTTCTACAATAGACCATTTTTCCCCATTTCTTTCTTCGGGACTCTATAGGCAGAAAGTAATCCAGTCGCCTCAGGCAGAATAATCATTAAAAGTGGGTCAAGGAACAAGGCAAGCCAGCAGTATTAACATCCAGGGGATCTTAGGTTACACGTCATCTGTCACACAGGGCCGCGGCTGAAATCCCTTAGATTGCCTGTGAACTCTCGGCCGATCCGGCTAGGAAAGCTGCATCGACGCAAATGGACGACGGAACTAAAAATAGTAGGTAATATCTGCAACTACCCTTTCACAAAAGGTGCACTCTTGTTGCAAGGCACATTCGACAATGACGCTCACGCCGCGGTCAAGGTAATCTCAACCTTTCAAAATATAGAGAGGAGATTCTGAAGTTTCAATGAATGAATGAAAGAATTTTCACTCTATAGTACGAATAAACCCTAACCTTTTCCTTCCTCTCGCTCACATTTCTCTAGTGTCTGCTATTTCCAGATCTTCCAGACCATTATCAGTAGACTGTTAAAGAAAGTGTCTTGAAATGTAAAATGTCATGGTCATCTGTGCCGCCACCAGCTCCTACACTCCTGGTGCTCACCACCTACACACCGACGCTGCTTGTTGCATGTTCAGAGAGGCAGCCATCGGTGGATTGTCGACCGTCTCACTGACTCTTCTGGAAGTGTCTACAGACCGCGTGGTGTTCTGTGTCTATTAGTTCCACTTGTGAATGAACAACCGTTAAGTGGGGCAGCTAACTAGACAGACGCTAGTGTGTTTGCAGGGCTTTATTCCAGCGGATATCAAAGGAAATAAATGCAGTATGGCTCTGCTAGGTTAGGAAGCTCCAACCAGCGGGGTAAAACATTCAAATAATGGAGGTTCCTCCCTGATCGCATGCACATAAAAACATGTCTTTTCCATTTTATTCGTTTGTTTAATTGTTCGATAATGTGTTTTGGAAATGAATTCTTTATTTGAAGGTGGTAATCTATCCCAGAATTTCTCATGCCGATGAATGGATGGGTCACACTGCCTTGAAGGGCCGCTACCCTAAAATAATTTCATTAGTCTGGGCTTCAAAGGAGATTTTTAGTGTCTCATAATGGTCTGAATTCTATCAGAGGCTTTTCCACCCCGCTGAGAAGGAAATTCTGTGTGAAACACGGAATAATTGTGATTTTTTTTTTAGCATGGAAATGCATCCATATTGGTCAAAGCCTTTTTTCAGTTTTAGATGTTTCAGAGGAGAAAAACACACAGGAAAAAGGGAAGACATACATATGACAGCATAGTGTGAACCATATACAACAGGTGTATGCGGATGTGTGAGTGTGACAATGTATTGATCCCCCATAGGGAAATAGGGAAATTCTTTTTGTTTGTCCCGTCCACAGGGAGGTCAGAACAGCACCCCTGGAAACCGATGAGGAATCAGTGCCTTGCTCAAGGCCACTTCAGTAGGGCAGATGCTTGGGGATGAAGGGGCTTGAAGCTGTCCCGCACCATCATCATGGCTCCTTCCTCCTCATCATTCATTACTTTTGCTTATTTTGCTAAATCATATTACAAATCCTGAACGATCATATCGCCATTGGGGCTGAAACTATGACAATGCCATGTTTTTAAGACATGATAATAATAATGTCATTTCATATTATTATATTATAGGAAATGTATCGATTCCATGCAAATCTGATCTGACTGAGTGGAAGCAGATTTTGTTGTCTTTTTAGGTACACACAAATAAAGCCTCCAAATTCCAAACACTAAAATTGTAAACACCAAAACTTCAAGACATTTCAGTTTTTCAGAGCATGAACTGTACTTAAAGTATAGTGAATCAGCGCAATGTATGTTGAGTGCTTTCAGAGCTCTTCAAATGCCAGGTCCCTGCATGGGTGTGCTGCTTTTTCTTTGCTTCAGAGTGTGATTACGGTGCTTGCAGCCACTTTCGGCTAATGATGTGGGGCCCTGCACACTTTCTTGGAAGTTCTTGGATATTAACTGGAGCCTTAGCATTACTTAACCTAGGGTCCTTGAGAAACAGAGACCTTGGCAGGCGGCCACCATTAAAACAACACCAAGACGGACGATGTGACCTTTTGAGTCTCTTATTACTCCTTTGCTCGTGAAGTCGCATCGCTCCTGAGCAATCATTCACTGCAGCAAGTTTAGGAACAATGAGCACACACCGAAAAAAGTACAAAATGTCTTTTGGCTTTTGGGAATTTTTACTGCCCCCCATCTCTTTGTATCTAACAGATGGGGGGACACCCGCTCCCTCAGATGATCTCCTGTCATTCAAAACAGTTTTGAGTCATACAGGGAAAGAAAAATACTCAATCAACAGGTCTGCAGAACCTACCCGTATGGATGTGTGGAACTACTTCACAACTGATGCAGTGCAACTCAATTGCAATGTTACATTGACAGAGTGGCATTCACTCCAAAACGCAATTCCTGAGCAATACTGCAAAGGGCGTAGGTGTTTTCTTTGGAAGGTTCAAGGACCTGAAAGGTATCTCAATACCCTGACACCGCGATCGCGCCCCCTTGACTTCCTCTCCCGGCCATTTCCGAGCCTTAATACCTCAGGTAGTCTGTGCCAGATCTCTCTGCGGTTAATTTAGAAAATAATTGAGAAAGCGCCGACTTCCTTGAACCTGGGTCCGTTCTGACACAGCAAGGTGGTTAGCCCTTTCCTCAACCCCCCCAGCCTATTAGAGTTGATACCATCACACTATCCACCTCTTTGTCTGGCTGGAAACTTCTAAAGGAGGACAATCTCCTGGGTGAACAAAAAGGATTATAGGAGATTACTAAAGCGCTCTTCAATCTCTTCAGGAACCTTGGTTTTTGGTTTCATCCAATACTGTTTTATCCTTGAAGATCTGCACTAATACGGCTTTTTTTAGTATAGAAATTCGATAACAACAACGACTCTAAATAATAATAATAATATACCACGTCATGTTTTTGTTTTTTTTAACCCACAAAGCCTTTTACATTTTGACAATGACTCATATATCTGGTTTTGAGTCATTCAGTCATTAACCAGGTTGGACTGCTTAAGACTACAAGGCTGTGCGGTTAAGAACTGATTGACTGACACAGTGACAACTGTCCCGTCGATCCAATCGGGCGTAGGACTTAATCCACGAGACGGGAAACGTCTTGATCTGTGTCAGCTCCTTCAATAAAGTCGAACGCTCCCAAATCCCAGATCAGCAGAGAAATTAGCCTATTTAAGATGCAAAGGGGACTGAGAGGCAGTATGTGTGTGTGTGTGTGTGTGTGTGTGTGTGTGTGCGTACAGATGAGGGGTGGGGGGTTGTGGTGGGGCGGGGTCATCAGACTATGAGACTCTAGAGGAGCTTCCTTGATGTCTCTGCGGGTAAGAGAGAGATACACGCTGGCGACGGCAAAGGCAGGAGTTACGACCCGACTATAAAAATAAATGCCGTCACCCGCGGAGATAGGAGACTTTTGCTGAAATGTAGAAAGCTCTTAGAAAAAAAAAAAAAGCGCTGGCTTGCACTTTTGAGATTTGCAAACCATGTAATCTTGTAAATCCTTTTCGCCCACTGTTCTTTAAACGGCTAGAGTGTCATTTAGCTTGCTACATCATCAGACCCGGTCATATTTCCTAATATATATATTTTTTTACTTTCACATTACAACAACAACTGCCAGGGGGCACCCAGCGCCTGCCGGACCACTACGCCCATGCATCACTTTCAGATTAGGTTATATAGCCTCCTGTCCGTCCATCGAATGTTGTGTTGTCCTTGTGCATCGGCTCATTCTTGACCACAACCCCCGGAGACGTCACAAGGTAAACCGCAGGTAGGGGGATAAGTGTCTCTCTAACTCTAAAGGACACCTTGCCACATGGCGTCATGGATGACGCAGATGGACGCTGTGACATTTCCATTATGGGCCACCCTGCGTATTGCTTTTGAAAGATAATTTCACAGGACGCACAACTGATTTTATTTTCATTCCTGATGACTAATACAAAATGGAAGGGCTTGCCTCCGTATTTCCACTAATGGAAAGAGAGTGTAAGAGATCGTACTGAATAAATGAAAGCTGAATTAATGGACGGCTATTGGCCATAAATATGGGTTTGGAGTGATGTTCATGTACGTCTTCAATCCCCAGAACCTCATTGTGCAGCAAAATTACTTTATGCTTGATTGATGCTGCGATGCTTTCAAGAATGATAATTCTTGTTTTGTGTTTTTTTTTTTCTTTGCAACTGATCTATTATGCTAATAAAGCTCTGAGGGGACGTCGCAGGGGAAACAAAGATTAAAAAAAAAATTCAAAATCAAATGGCTTTTGTGTCTCACAGTAGTTTTGCATTGCTTTCATATGGAGATGTACGTGTGTGGCACCCTCCCCCACTTCCTCCCTCCCATACAAATAGGCTAACTAACAAGAAGAAAGTCTGGATACATCCTTGAATTACATTTCACCGGCCTTTATATAATACTGGAGACACAATAGAAGCCTTTTAAAACCCTGAGCGTTGCCTCACACACAGATGCTTTTTTTGTCTCAGTTGTAATTATGCTCACACTAGCCGGTTAGGCAAGGTAACACTTAATATGCCTAATATAACCATATAGCTGAGAATATCCTGATAAGTCACTGATGACGGGGCCTCTACTCTCACAGGAACTCGTGCAATCCAATGTGACACAGTTACGGAAGCAGCCAGCCCGGACTCAGCTCTCGGTGACTCACCCCACCGTAAACTCGGCTCCCATTGGTACCTACTGGTAGTCCCCCGACCCGTACGGATGCCGGGTTCGTAAATATCGAGCGTGTTTGATATTATCGGGGCGGCTCAGATCAGTCTGCGCGTCGATCGAGGTGGTCAAGGCCGAATCTGTAAAATCCTCACACCACGAGATAATCACTGACCATCGGTCCCCGAATCAGCCCGAACGTCCTCTAGTGTGTAGCCTCAAACACACACAATATAGTATACACTATATGGCCAAAAGTCAGTGGACACCCCTACTAATGATTGAGTTCAGGTGTTTCAGCCACCCTGTTTTTCAGGGTTTGGGCTTGGCCCCTTAGTTCCAGTGAAGGGTAATCTTAATGCTACAGGATACCAAGACATTTTAGCCAATTGGGCGCTTCCAGCTTTGTGGCAACAGTTTGGGGAAGGCCCTTTGCTGTTCCAGCATGACTGAGCCCCTGTGCACAAAGCGAGGCTCCATAAAGACATGGTTAGACCAGTTTGGTGTGGAGGAACTGGATTGGCCTGCACAGAGCCCTGACCTCAACCCCATTGAACACCTTTGGGAGGAATCAGAACGCCGATTGCGAGCCAGGCCTTCTCGTCCAACATCACTGCCTCACCTCTCAAATGCTCTTTTGGCTGAATGGGCACAAATTCCCACAGACACTCCAAAAGCTTGTGGAAAGCCTTCCCAGAAGAGTGGCGGCTGTTGTAGCCACAAAGGGTCCAACTCCATATTAATGCCTATGATTTTATAATGGGATGTCCAGCAATCTCATATAGGTGTGATGGTCAGCTGTCCACTGACTTTTGGCCATATAGTATACATGCATACAGACAATTTTTCTTTGCAAAGCTTGTCGTGTTCGTTTACTTCTTCGGCCAAGTAAATCTACTGATTTGATTCCTCTCTCCTATCATCATATTCAGTACGACTCCACCGCAGATGCACCAATTACACTTTTACATCCATGATTGCACCTTATTTCCTGCGGACCTGCTGTCTTAATGCTGCTCCCTGAGTTAATTAAAGTCGGTTAAGAGATGTGTGTCGTATTTTATTAAGCTATTAACAAGTCTATCTTTGTTTTCTTCTCACTTTGAAATGCGGGGCTGTCAGATGGAATCCCCGTCCGGTTCAGGACACGGTGTCGCGTCCTTGAGACGGCACCGATTTCAGAAAGGGTGAGACTAGGGATTCAAGGTCTGGTGCAAGGCTAGACCTGGAAAAGAGGAATCAGAGGTATCAGAGGATACTGTCAGCTCTTAAAATAAGCACGTGTTTCTTGTTTGGAGAACGTTTTCACACAGGAAATCTTTTGAGTTGGGTCTAATTCCATTTTGAAACGTATGTGTACACAATAATTGATTTGATTTCCTATAAAGATCCAGGAAAATCTGGAGTCTAAATGAAAATTTCTCAATCATTCATTTAGATATTTTTTACAATACCAAAGTCTGATTTAGTAATACATTATTTCAGATTGTTCAAATAAACAATGTCATAATATAGCAATAATACCCAAGAGGGTGTTCTTTACTGTGGGTATGATAGTACAGACCACTCAGATTGCTTGGCCAAAACTACCTGTCTTATAAAGTGCATGAAGAGTCCGGTAAGGGTCTCTATCCATTCACTGATAGTTCCGGTTTGAGGTGTTTGGTTATCAAAACTCATCGGACTTTAATGGAAAAATGATCACATAAAATCTTCTGCGTGGCGCATGTTTGGCAACTCTTCCACTTTGTATCGTGCTGAAGATTTGGGTCAAGCCTGAGACGTGGTCTGTGGGGATTCCTTCGGCGCCATATGTGCAGGCCAAACGCTATCATTACCCTCTCTCCTTAAACGATCTCTTCTTTTACCTCACGGGTCTTGTAAAATCTGTCACCGCTATATCAGGCCGCCGGTAACAAGGTCAGAAGTGAAGGGTGGCGTATGTGGGTGTGTCTGTGTATTTATGCTCTGCTCTTTTAATCCATTTCGTATTATGTGAACTCCCTGTGATGATGTCACAACAATTTTGGCATGGGGCGCCGGATACATGTGGATAGGAGGATGTCTCAGCGAGCTAATTCGCTGAAAGAAAATGTGCTCAAATGTGACAGCATGCCAACGCAACCACTTTAAGGCTTCACTCACAATATTACAGATCGCATACGAGTGCAACTGATCCATGTGCATCTCATCCAATGACCATTAGAGTTCCTAATTTGAGGGAGTAGGGTGGGTTTGCCAGAAGGGGAAAAAAAACAACAGCAGACTTGTATACATTAATATGAGTGGGTGTGAATACTGCTGTGCAGAGAGTGCAGCTGGCTGGGCCTTCCATCACGTCCCCGACTCCCCTGCCCGCCCTGCCCGCTGAATTACAATGCAGACAAGATGCCGAGTCAGCACGAGCAAAACAACCCCAGCCGATGTGTCCGAAAGCACGGTGCACACGGAGAGGAAAGAATGGCTGCGGAATATAATGTTTTTTAAAGCTCCAAAATCTGATTAAGCGCCGTTTTCAACTGCAGCACCAATGTAGAGCTGATAATACAAAACCATCTAGTCTACATTTTCAAACCAAAATTGATATTGCTTCTGCCTCGCTAACGCCGCGGTGAAATTGCTCCGCCAATCTGAACCGGGTTTTCCCTTGAGACGAAGCCAAAATATTCAGCAATTCATTTGTGTTGCTCATTCAGCAAAGCATCCGTGTTTGACATGGGTTGCGCATAGTCTCAATGGGGCCAATCGCTGTTCCAGACAGCAATGAGTCAGTTCATACAAGTGGATTGTTGTTCATGTTAACCAGCAGCAACAACATCGACGAGCGTGCAAGAGCACACACACAAACACACACACACACACACACACACACACACACACGCAGAGCACAAAAGCACTCACTCACTTACTTCTTTATCTCTCATCTTTCTTTGTCTCTCACACACTCAGATATGCATGCGTGCACACACACACACACACGTGCGCACAAAGGTTGTGTGTGCATGCATTTTGCTCACATCATATAAAAGTTATATATCTTGCACTTTGGAAGGTCTATTAACATTTAATAGATTCTAGTAGGAGCCTCTAAAACAAAAGATGGATTTGGAAAACAACTCGCTCTGCCTATTGTGTTTTCCACTTCCAGAAGGTAAGAAAGGACAGCTCGCTGAAAGCATCTCTACAAATGTCTCCTTTGACCCCTGAAGAGTTAGTTATGGCCCAGAAAGAGTGGATGTGTGCTCTACAATATAGCAGCATTATGGGTAGTCCATTACTCTATTGTGGCTGCATTAGCTTTTATGATCTCAGACGTGCTATAATAACACTGCAGGATGTTTGCTGCCAAAAGAATGTGGTGCACAGACTTCACAGCACCATATATACACCATTTTAGGATTTCAACAACAGATGTTATAACAAAGGTATTATTATTCCGCTCCACGGTGGCAATTATCACTGCTGCGAGAACACAGGCATTCGCTTTGTCTTAACATTTTTTCCCAGCCATGCACATTTATACCACACCTGTTTTGGGATCGACAGAGAAATATGGCTGCCCTTGTAGAATACTGTAGACTATTCTGGCGCTGTTTCCATAGGTGGGATCGTCAGCATCGGTTGCCGTGACTTGGAACACAGACGTCCCTGAAATGAAAAAAAAATGGAAAAGATCATTTGATGATAATTAATGTATTTTGATGAGCTTTTGTCTATCTAGAGGCTTTGCAGTCGTGTCACAAATCTCCTAGCAACCACATCTGCCGCCATCATGGAGGTCCATTGGAGAAGTGGCTGTGCCACAATTAATGCCTACATGTATAACAACCTGGGTAGGAAAAAAAGATTGTTAGTGTTGCTGTAGGTCAATTCAGTAATGTTACAATTAAAAGTGAATAGTCTGATCAGGCATTTTTGTTTCTAAATTTCAGTTAAGAGTACCTCTTTTTTGTAGTAACTAGTAACTTAATGCATTTGTTTTTCAATACATAGTAATCCATTCTTAGTTCAAAATACAATTTGTTACTTTTTAGTTTTAGTTCAGTAGTTGTTTCATAAGTGCCTCATGCAGACAACATGATAAAACACAATCTCAGTATGCTTGGTATGAATAAGATTGGCTTACTGTTTTAAAAACAGAACAATAGTCTTGCATTGCATTTTGAACAAATGATTGATAACACACTTGGCAGCACAAGCTGTTTTTGAAGTGAGTAACTCAAAAGTACTTGAATTAGTTACTTTTAATAAAGTGTACCGTTGTAAGATACACTATATGGCCAAAAGTCAGTGGACACCTGACCATCACACCTATATGAGCTTGCTGGACATCCCATTCTAAAACCATGGGCATTAATATGGAGTTGGACTCCCTTTGTGGCTACAACAGCCGTCACTCTTCTGGGAAGGCTTTCCACAAGCTTTTGGAGTGTCTGTGGGAATTTGTGCCCCATTCAGCCAAAAGAGCATTTGAGAGGTCAGGCAGTGATGTTGGACGAGAAGGCCTGGCTCGCAATCGGCGTTCTAATTCCTCCCAAAGGTGTCCAATGGGGTTGAGGTCAGGGATCTGTGCAGGCCAATCGAGTTCCTCCACACCAAACTCGGTCTAACCATGTCTTTATGGACCTCGCTTTGTGCACAGGGGCTCAGTCATGCTGGAACAGCAAAGGTCCTTCCCCAAACTGTTGCCACAAAGTTGGAAGCGCCCAATTGGCTTAAATGTCTTGGTATCCTGTAGCATTAAGATTACCCTTCACTGGAACTAAGGGGCCAAGCCCAAACCCTGAAAAACAGGGTGGCTGAAACACCTGAACTCAACCATTAGTAGGGGTGTCCACTGACTTTTGGCCATATAGTGTCACTACTTATTTTTTAAGGGAAGTAACAAAGCTGAAATAAAAAACAACACTGACTGTGACCCAGTAAAGTTCTTGTCTTTAGTCCTTAGGCCCTCTGGTTCAAGTCTCTACTCCAAAACACTACAAGTTATTTCTTAAGAAGAGTCAGCTCAGTTAACGGGCTAATTTAGCAAAGCATACTATATATACTATAAAGCAACTATATGTATGTTTTAATACTAGGGCCTGCAATTCCCCAGGACATTTGCTTGGTCCATTGGGAATTTAACAAAGTTAAACAAGTGAAACTCATTGCACTTTGTCCCACTAGAGATTTTTTTCTTCTTCTTGGAAACCTCAAGGACCAAACTGAAATGCCAGCCATAATGAGCCGTGTATTCCACACTATGCTTGAGTACGCCGAATCATTCTCAACCTTAAAGGTAAAACCGCACTGAGAATTATTCGGACTTAATCAGTTTTGGGATTGCTTCGAAAAAGAAAGCTGGGCCGTTTCCAAATGACCTGTCTACGAAAACAAATTAGTTACCACACAACTCCTGAACCTAAGAGTTGTTCTTTGATAGCAGCTTTGGAAACAGAAAATCAACAGTGACCTTTAAGATTAATAGTTTATTACAGAATGGTTACATATATCAGTTTTGGGAGAAAAACCCTGATATATATCATTCAATATCTCTAAAAGGTGTCATCATTTTCACTTGATGGATATCTCATTTTGGATTGAAACTCTTCAGTTATTATATAGTTATTATAGTGTTCTAACACTGTCATAACAGAGTCCTAATCTAACATATCCTGTTGTGGTTACAGTGCACTCATAATGTGCCCATAATACATTTCTAATGTGCTCATGATGGCTCCCAATGCACTTCAACTTAAGTGTCAAACTGAGCATCATATTAAACTGCCTGACTACTCATCAAAGGGTGACCACTCAACAATGTAAGTATGCAGCGTGTATTTTCTGAAACTTAAAAAACTGTAGTGAAACCTCTGCTGGAACTGGGGTGACAAGATTGCCTTGTTTCCAAACTTTATTCATGTTAAGGACTCCCTAGAGAGTAGAGACACTAGACCGCAGCCTCGTATTTGCTGAAGGTTTCGACTGAGGGATCCCATTCTAACAAGATTTCTTTTTGGTCTGTCTATACTGTAAGCAGGGAGATAACAGCAGGGGCCGTTAAAACCTCTCTGCTAGTTATAATTTCTGATGATTACAATGATCATGAAATTAGCCTAATCCCGCTTAAGGGCCCCTGGGAGTCCCTGGACCTCGGTTAGGAACCACTGGCTTGAACCGATTAGAAAAGATCCAGTAGGTAAACTGGCGACTTCAAAAGGCTTAAAAGAGGACTGACATTCTTCAAAAACACCATGATGTTTTTCACTTGGCTCAGCCTATACAGCAGATCATCTTTTTCTATTAGAAACCCAGTCACATATCTCATCTTATTCTTACCCCCAGCTTGTCTGTGTCCACTTTCATCACCTCGTATTGGTTTCAATCCATCTATCTCTACTGTCCTAAGTTGACTTATTGCTGTGGCCACAAAACATAATGCACTTTTAAAAGCTCAAGGTTGGTCTTCTGAAATAGGATTACAGCCACCGGGCTCTCTTCATTCTTCCTCGGTGAAAAGTAACCTTGTACAATGAAAAAAGGCACTACTTCTGTCAAAGTCAACGTCCTTGTCCCATTTCAGAGCTTCTACGCTTTCATTTGGTTGGAAAATGGAAAAAAAACCCAGCCGTGATCTGTGCACTGTGGACAATGCCAATTAGTTAGCAAGATGTATGTGAGCACATGCTACGTTGTGAACCAGTCTTAATGGGTTGAAAGATATCTTAATAGGCTAAAGGATAGTAGAAATACACCACCAGATCTTTCACAATAAGAGCTTTGGAAATACTCTTGGGTTCTAAGGCTTTAAAAGTCACCGCCACTATGAATTGAAATTCCTATATGAAGCAAAATCTCCAAAATGTTACTTTCATAAAAATATGGATGGAGGAGTGTAAATCCACTCCAATTTACACAACTACCTTTATCGCAGGTCCTCTATGGTAGCATTGATCTGTGTTTTATGATGGATTGCAGTATCTATTGGAAACTGCATTTGAGAGGGGCAAATAGAGGAAAAATAAATCAAAATGTGTGTTCAGTCCTCTGTGTGGAACCCTGAATCAGTTTTTCTTTGCTTTCTAAAAAGGGTTGAAAAGAGTGTGCAATATTTACACAATCTCCTAACATCCCATAATAGTCACTTAATCGTAACTATTCAGCGAACTAAACAAGCCACCGGCTCTGCCTCTGCTTTCAAAGCCTTTATTAAACAGCAATCTTCCCAGAAGTGAAATGGTTGACAGGAATGAGGGAGAAAAAGAAGTATCTCCAGCATGTCCATTTAGAACATTTCAACCGGGAGAGTTAAAGGAGTAGGAAATTGATACCCCTTTCATCTAGCACTCAAAAAATTAGATTCAACGGGAAGGTTGAAGCAGTAACGTTGGAGTACCTGGCACGTGCCCAGCTAATCACTTTAGACAGGAAAAATGAACATCACGACCAATTAGCTGCCACACTCCCAGACAACCCTTCCTGCGCTTGGGAGCGCCAGTATTGACAAATGCTGGGGGATTAGTGCTCTGGAGTGTGAGGACAGTTGATTGTTACAGCCGATTTGACGCCAAGCTGAAGAGGAATTACTTTAATGGACACGAGCAAAAGACGGGGTGGGAAAAAAAGGGTAATTATTTTCCCCTTCGCAGGCCTTGATTTCCTCCCTTGGGTCATCAGTGGTGATTGATTCTTTTTGTGCGACCGATGATGAAGTTTGCATCCAACGTTCAAACCTTTAAAATGAGTATTCTTGTTGCAAGGAAACAATAGTTGCCACTACAGTAGATTGGTGTTGCAAGGAAATGTTCATTACTGCTTAATCCACACACTCGCTACTTAACAGTACCTGATGTATGGAAGAAATACAACATACTAATAATAATAATAATAAACTTTATCTACTTAAAACTCATGGATACAGTGCTCAATGACGTGCCACTTTTGCAGCACCAGAACATCAAGTACACTCGGAGAGGAGATTAAGACGTGCACTTGACACATTGGACTTACAAAAATAAATGACAAATACTGACTGACAAAGCTGCATGTGTGGCAGGCACGTCTGTTTGTGAATATGCACGAAGGCATCGAGGGAGATATTGACTGTTTATAAAGAAGACGCCTACATGTCTATTTGGAGTTTGGATATTTTACCAGTTTTGCACATCCCTGTCTTCTTGCTGCAAGAAACCCGACGAAGCCGCTCAATTCCTTGTTGATATATTTCAGTGAGTATTCTTTTCAGCAACTAAAAGGATTATTTTAGACTTCCTATAAAGTATGAGCACCTCAAATCAACTATCCAATATTTGAAGCTCTTGTAGCAGTTTAGACAACCTACATGGGTTTTCAAGGACCACTGTAAAGTGTTTGAGCACAATGCTTGTGAGGCATTGCGCTGTGAGGCAGAATCCACTGGACTGAGAAAAGGGTAGCTTTTGTTCGCCCGAGCTAAAAACAGAACGGCGGAATAAAGAAATAAAACACGATGCTTGCCACATGACATACTAGGAGCAACTGTCTCAGAGGAGGTGGAGAGAGGCTTTTTTCCTCCGTGATGTGGAGGACTCCACGGCAGGGATGCTGGGGAGGCACTATTGAGTGCTTTATAAAGTCCTGCCCACCTGGACCCACCATCACAGAAGCAGAAAATACACAAGGACTAGCAACCACTAGCTTGCAGAAGATAAAACATGGAGAGAAGCAACGTAGAATATTGCAATAACCTTGATATTAATGGGATATTTTATCTTCTGTTCAACCGTTTTAGTAGAGCAGGTCACGATTCTACTTGAAACACACATGGTCTTGCCGATGGTCCTGACATATATTTGACTCTTTGCCTGGAGGTTATCAAAATAGATTATGAGAATCTCTAAAGAATGGCTAAAAGAAAACAGTGGCTCAGAGACAAGTTATTACATTCAAACAAAGCCCTGCTGCTACCAGGGTGCAATCACTGGAAGGTCCGATTAATCGGTCAGCGCTACTCACCAACTTCAGACATTTCAGGCACCAAAGCTACAAAGGGTCCATCTGGAAATTTTGGGGCATTGTCATTGATGTCTTGTACTTTAATGATGAATTCCGACTTTGGTTCCAGGGCCTCCTCCGTGTGGCGGTCCAGGGCCTGCGCGTGCAGGACGTAGTGCGCTTTCCTTTCCCGATCCAGGCTCTTAGTGGCATGAATATCTCCTGTCACTTCGTCGATGATAAATATAGACCCAGCACCATCCCCGCTCAGAATGTACCTGACGGATCCGTCCCCTTTGTCTGAGTTTGAGTGAAGCTGCAAAGGAAATCAGACAAAAGTATGTGAATACAGAGAATAGAACATTACCAACAACAGGGTTGCTTTTGCTTCACGGTTTTCACAGTAAAAGTTACAACGGCCTTACTTTTATTTTGGTGCCGCAAAGCCTGGTTGTATCACCAGGCTGGGAAATAATTTGGAGTATGATGGTTGGGAGATTACAGTGCGATTACGATACCCATTTTACTGAATTTTATACAGCCTGAGCATATAATGAGACTTTTACAGATATGATTTAGACATTGCAGAAATCCCACCTTTTGCTGTATGCTTGCTGAGCTACTAGTGGTATAATATATCTGTTTTTCACCATCCCATGGAAGAACAGTTTGGAGAAAATCAAACTCGTATATATATATCTTATGTTATATAACATTCTGCAGTACAACAGGACATAAAAATGCATGAGGAGGGACTGCAATGGTTACCGTTGAAGTATAGATCTGGGCTGAATAAGAGTCTCAGAAACATTGTGATCCATATCGAATACTCTTCAGGCTCTATCTATCGTATAAAGAAATCCATGCTTTATATAGTGGTATCTTTTGCAGCGTTACCGCACCGCACAGTGGTGCCCACCTCTGAGCTTCAGAAAACTAATAGCATAACTCAGATAGCATTACATTATGCAACATTTCACTCTCAAGCTTTACTGTACCCAAGCATTTCTGAAGAACCGTATCTTTGGAGATTAAAGTTTTTTAGTGAAATCCTTACAAGACTCTTAAAAATGGAAATAGTCTCTTTCTCACCAGGAGGAAAAAGAAAAAACAGGGGTAAACTGAGCCACTTGTTCAGCCATAATTGATACCAAGAGGATTAAGACTTTCATGCCAATTGCTTGGCAGAGTTTCAGTTTTAAACTTCATAAAGATATTTTACAATACCACTGAATTCCCAAACCAGGGCGCCATAGTAACATCGCCATTCAAACAATTTCTTTTTCACCCATGAATAAAACATGTCATGGAGTTTTTATTTTTTCAGGGGAATGTTACGGCACAAAACAACAGAACAATCCATATAATTCTGTGTGTGTACTGGCAACGCTTCAGATACTGGCGATAAACACATCCTTAGTATTGCAGGGGATGGCTCAACACCTCGGCCACATTTAATTTCATTCACATTTCAATCGTTGAGAGAAAAGGATGCATTGTATCACAACGTTTGTCTGCCATGCTGTATGCATGTAGGAATAGTATGATATGTTTTCTCTTTCCATCATGTTCCGGATTGGCATGGGTACATTAAAATCATGCTGGAAAAGCACCCACATGTACTTGGTACTGGTACACTTTCAAAGGGCGCTGGTAGGGTTGTCATGAACAGGACCACAGCCACTCAACGATCCAATGGAAAATAAAACGTGTGCTGATACTGTACCACAACCACAGTAGGCCCAACAGAGGGCTCAGGTGATGTAATGCCATATTGGAGGTCCTCAGCTGCAACAGTGGCTGTGAACAACTGATTGTGTTTTCAAACGTACAACTCAACTCAACGTCTCAACAGAACTGAACAGATATGGTTCATTTCTGTGTTGTATTTGACTGGAAACTGATCATTTCGCCACTGATACATCTGATTGATAGATAATGTCAGCTTGTTAGCTAGCTAATCATGGTATCTGGTCAGCTAACCATTACTATCTTGTTGTAATCACTGTAGAAGCTAGCGTTAGTAGCTAGCTAGTCGCATCTTGCATCAACATACGGGTTGCTTTGCTAAATGCTGTTTAAAATCAAATCAGCTGTTTGTTCAGGCTAACTGAGCTGACTCTTCTCAGTGTTTTTGGAGTAGAGACTAGGGCTGAAGACAAGATAGTTTACTGAGTCACAGTAACCTACCTTTGGAAACAAATCTACCTGATCAGACTATTCACTTTTACTTCCAAGATTACTGAATTGACCTTTGACATGAATCGACCTTTTCAGCTACTTCAGCATAGCAGGTTTCAGGTTGTTATACATTTAGCCAGACGTGACTGCTTTGAGATTTGCGACGCGACTGCAAAAGCCTCAAAAACCACAGTACTAGTACCACAGTACTGCAGTGGAAAAACTCAATGCATTACACTGTACCGTACTGACAAGAACCCCAGCCCTGGACAGCATCGACTCACTGGTCTGTCCAGTCGCAGACCAGTTCCACTTTTACAAGCGATGACTGGTACTCATGAAAATGTTGGGTCACCATTAGACCAATGCAAAACAAATTAGGATGCCCCACCACACACACACACACACACACACACACACACACACACACTTTATTTAACAAGTTGCAGCGGTGGAGGTTCTAAGAACAAATCTAATCAAAACTTGGACAAGCAAATGAAATGGCAATTAGGAAGCTGCCGTTGATTGCAGGCCTGACTCTTGATGAGAGCAAACTGTCCTTTCTGTGCTAAATATCAAGCCCGTAATTGGGTAAGGAGTCAAAGATCCTGTTGAATCAGGTACTTAATCAGCTATCTGGATTGGAGCAATATAAAACGCAGCCACCAAAGCATGGAATCAAATTGCAGTGTCATCAATGGCAGTGTAGCCTGGACCAATTACTGTGTTGACATAGAGAGGCTCGTTTTCCCATTTATTTGAACGGTTTTGTCCATTTAGAAATCTTCAGTAGTTGTAGTCTGATCATCAATTCTGACATTTTAGCATATCGAGTCTAAATGTGGACACCCAGTTATTATTCAGGGGTCGTACACTACTCTCTTACTATCACAAGGATATATCCACTTGTGTCTTAAGGAGCACTCCACAACACTGGCACATAAATTTAATTTTGCCTCTAGTCAGAGTGCTAATTTAGCCATTGACTTCCTTTGCAGGAGCTAATATATCATGCTCGGCAAAGTGTGAGCCGCCGATGCATACGGTGACTACTTGCCTTACCAAAGCTACGGGTGATTAAAGTGTCAACAGGTTGCGGGTCATTAGACGAACATCACATGCTGAAAGTGAAGCTGAGAATGGAAAGCGATGATGTTTTTTAACTACCCAGAAATTGGTGTGACGTGACGTCAGTGAACGCCACGCGGCACGCTCCACGTTTTCCAACCAGGGCCGTCCCGCGATGCTTTATACTAAAAGTGACAAGAGCTCAACCAAACCCTCCTTTTGTGTGTACAGATCTGACATCAGCTTATCCAAACCATACCTGAGCCCAATTTATTAGAAATGACTCAATCAAAGCTGAGTGTAGAGATAGTGGCTCGGGGCAACCTTCTGTCTCATGGTTTTCGAAGACGGGGCTTCCATTTCTCTGCAGCGCGGCGCTCCTAATTCATTTGACTTCAGCGGTCGGGATATTTTATTTATAGTTCATTAATTTTGATCACACAGAAAATTTCATGACTCTCCGCCTGAATGTAATTAGTGTCAATTTTGTTAAACCGCAGAGCACGCCTGATATGAGCTTAACATATATCACCGCTGTGTGCGGCAATCCGACGATGGGAAAATAAAATGGCTGCAGTGTCCTACAGTAGGAAGTGAAGTGGCGGTCCATGTAATAAAGAAGGAAGGGAATGTGGAGATCCCATCTAACACAGACTGATCATTGAAGGCAGATGTGACATCATTAGAAGAAGGGATGACATGATTGCTTGCAAAGGGAGAAATTATGACCTTTGACCTTTTTTTTTTTTTTCTTCATCTGCCCACAAAGACTTAGAGGGATCCTTTTCCTCCACCGGGCAGCAGAACAAGGGATTGTGTTGATCTCTCCCTCTCTATGAGTGACTTTATTAAGGACTAGTGGAATAGATGACTGGCATGTGGCTGGCGGCTCACGGTCTGGCAATGCATTTCTTGGGAGTTTAAAGAGATCAGCAGAGTCTGGGTCCCTAAAGTCGCTGGCGAGAACACGCCGATCCCGAGGAAAAACTCGGTTAGAATTCCCTCAGAGGCCCGCGGAGTGTGTCTCTTTTTTTCTGTTGTCAATAGCCACACATTGTCACCAGTTGGGGCATGATTCTCTGTGCTAATTGTCAAGTGCAGCCAGACAAGCTAATTGATGCTTATACCTTTGTACCTAAATACCATTGGCCCTGTTATAGGGCTTAACAGGTGCCAAAGTCAACCGCAAGGTGAGCTTTGAGGAGGAAGTACGCAACCCAGTGACCTGACCTAAAACCAACAGTGTTAGTTTAGCAATGTGGAGTAACATGTCAAAATGTAACATAAATGTCACTCTAAATGGGTCAAAAATAACAATGTAATAAAACCTGATTGCCAGATAATGTAATAACATTATTACATTGTTACTTCATAAGGCAATTGTTACTTCATAAGGGGAGTACCATATTTTACCTGATGATGTCATAATAATCTGGGCTAATAATGTAACAACTTGAATTATGACATTCTATCATTAGTCGTTACTATTATGACATCATCCGTTAAAAATATGTCACAGTCCTTATGAAGTATTAATCCCTGGGTAATGTAATAATATGATTTTATTACATCATCTGGGAATTTATTACATTAACACTTTTCTCACGTTTTATTTGATTACATATTGACCAGCATTATCCAGCATTTATTACATTAAAGTAATAAGCTGATGTTATTACATTATCCAGCTACGTTAACAGGTTTAATTATGTTTAAAACCCATTTAGAGGGACATTTTATTACTGTTATGACATTATCTGACAGTTATTATACGATCAGTTGCTACATTACTTTTTTTTTTGGCTTGGCTTGGCCTTATTCCATGTGCAGATCTGGAAAACTAGCCGAGTTCACTCATCGGTTGTAATACAAGACGCTGCTTTGTTGCTGTAATGTCCTTTTCATCACGATCCCTGTAGCTAGGAAATTCAGAAATTGAAGCACTGCATAAAACTCTCCCGACTCCTTTGCTGGCAAGACGTGGCTATTATATGGAATCCAGAATAAAAGTTAATACCAGAGTATTTCAGAGAGAGGACATAAAATATGTCATAATATAACCATGGTGGCTACACTGCAGCCGATTGATCCTGTGTTGATTTAAGACAAGATTTTCCAACGAGTGCGAATTTCAGCGGTCCACAAGCACTCTCTGTCTGCTCTAATCAGGCAAGCACTGGACAAACATTAGTGGCATTTACTGCGTGTCGGCGGGCAACGATTCATTAAAACTGCGTCACTTTGATCTGGAGAGCGGGCCTGCTGATGCCGAAGTGAGAGCTGCGGTAGTTGAAGGTGGGAGCGACGGTGTGGAGCATTTATTCCATCAACAAGAGGGGTGGGGCGAGGAAGGGGGGAGGAGTGATGAGAGAAAGGAGAGGCAGGAAGGGAGGTGCTCTGGTTGATGATCAGTGCCTGGGCCTCATATTTGCAATTAGTGAAGGGGGGGGGTTCGTTTTTGATTAAATCTCAGATCTTATACTTCACTCAAGAGGACTTAATCACTTTTTATGTGGGTGTGCTTGATTGTCTGATTATCACCACGTTTTGGCCACGCTCCCTCCCAATCAAACCCTCTGAGCCGCCCCCCCCTTCTCAACGATTGATTTGTAACAGTCACAGCGAAGCCTGATGATGGAGTGCGCGACTAATGGCCATACATCAGGAGATAGCGACGAGGGGCGTGATAAAGACGTGCCGTTGATGCAAATCGCGCCGATCCGCCCTAATAGTTGTCCTCTATTTTGACTTCTGCAGGGGGGGGGGGAAGAGAAATAAAACGAATCGTTGTCTCCCAGCAGGATGGTTGACTTCTTGATGTACAGTAATGAGATTATTAGAGTCCCAGAATCAACCCTGACACTCCTTTAATGGCGTCGCCTCACACTGCTGCGGGATTTTGATGTTTCATAAAGGCGGGTTAATGACACAGAAATGAAACCGTCAGCAGATCGACTTTAGAAAACATCAAGATTAGGCCCTTTTTGCTCTCGCAGTGAGTAAACGCCAATGATTTTAATCTGAAGTGTCTGTATGGTGGTAATACGCTTGAGCGCCAGAGTTGGAGGACAAGGGGGACGGCCTCTCTGGAAATCACGCACGGCCACGCAGCAGACGTGAGCTTGAAATGCTATTTTCCTGCAGTCGCCGAATCAATGCCAATTAAAACTGTAATTCTGTTGGATTGCGTTCGCTTCTTTGTTTTGCGATTGTCTTTTGTTTGGCCAAAGCGTGACCGCATCGAGGACGAGGCATTGCAGATTCCTAATAACGAGACGCGAACGAGGAAAGCGTGTTAATGCAAATGGACTAACACGAGGGTGCGGGAAAAAAATCAATGTGTGCACAAACCTGCGCGCGTACTCGTGTCCTTGTGACGCCGCATTTATCGACTTCCTGTTTTCGTCCGCAAACGCACAACAATAATGCTTTTTCTTTTGTATAAACATTCAAATCTGCAGGCGCTCGATTCCTGCATTGCAAAGGTTGAAAAGCAATTTAAAGTAAAAAACCCTCACTTCACTTTTCCCCCCCACTGTTGCGCTATTAGGTACAACGAGACAGTTCCCTGATTCTGTCACGGCGCGATCTATTTTTACCTGTATGAATAAAACATTTAGGCACCTTTCTCCGAGGTTGCCACTTTGCTCTGTAAATGAACATAGCATAAGACAACGGGGGTATTCCTTGTAGTCTGGTCTCAAGCACCCATTCTGTCAATTCTCCCCATAGTTACATTTCTGTAGCGGTCTGCCTAGCTGACCCAGCCGCCGAATGAGAGCTCGATGGAAAGTTTCCTGGCGTCAGATTGGGTTGTTTTTGTCCCGACAGCCGCGATGCCTCCCCTCCCCCCCCCCCTCGCCCGACGAAAGTTCCACCAGACACTTCGTATGCGTTCTGCAAGATACAGCCGGGTTGGGATTTGCCTCGCCTTCTGAGAATTGTTAAAACTAGTCTATAACTCGGCCCGGCTACTTCAAAGCGCCACGCTGAGCCGTGATTGACACAAAGACATCTCCACCTCCCATCGGGAGAGTCGTCTCCCCCGTCTCGTATCTGGACGAGGCCTGTCCCCCGCCGCCACGCGCATAAAGCTGTCATTTCCCAAATGCATCAGCATGCACCCCCCCCCCCCCCCAGAAGGGTGTCACTGGGGGATTATGGGGATACCTCGGGGGGGATTAAAAAAATGTTCTTGACAGACTGGCCGCTCCGCTCATTCCCAGGAGTCACTCTGTGCTGGCCCGCATCCATTTTCCCAAAGAATACATGGAAGATGGACGACTCACCTTGATACTTGAGCTATACATTTGATGAATGTGACGATCAACAAAGGGAGGACCGCTTATTTGCTGCTCGATAATGTCCAGAGTTTTTAATCAAGGAAGGGGAAGCAGAAACACACCGCAGAAGGTGCCCAGTGGATTAATCCTCCTCCTCCTCCCCCCCCCCCCCCGTCTTCATCTAATTAAGGGTCATTCTGTCACATTAGGACATCGCGCACCAATCCCAACCCACATAATTCAATTTTTTTTTTTTCCCGTACCACCCATCGGGAGACCTCGTCTCTTCAAATGTGCATGTCAAATGGGTTCCTTAATAATGTTTATGTTTCTTCTCAGTGCTTTATTATCATCCGGGATTAGCTGTTTGTGTTGCTTTCATCAGCACCCCCCCCCAAAAAACACCCCTAAGGTAGGGATAGACAGTCAGTTTTGAACAGGCCAAAGTGAACCAAGCCCAGCAAACCAAACAATCACGAACTTCAGAGGCGGCGGCTGTATTTACTGTTAATATAATCCCGGGGAGTAATTACTCCTTCATGCAATTAGCGCCCCGATAAACTGCCATTATAGGCTTTGGAAATACTGTAAATTCCTTCAACACTCGCGACACAAAGCCACGTAAATGCTGAGGGAACGTTCCTGCCGGCGCGTTGGGACGTCACGGTTCACCCGTGCAGCTAATAATATTAGCAACAAACATGTTTCCTGTTCTGCTTTGTCAACACGGAAATTACATTTGCGATTAATACCCCGGTTCTACGCTGTGTTTTAACAACTGGGAGCCTATTGTGTTCGGCTGCTGTTTGGCTGCCGCGTGTGTTTTTTTTTCTTCTTCCCCTCACCCCTCTTCCCGACTGTGTCATCTCTCTTTTCTTTTCTTATTCACTTCAAATTGTACCGCCGTTGAAATACAGACATATGTGCAGTCGGAGGAGCGACGCCCGCCTTTTCTCATTCCCTTTCTCTCCGAGTGCGGTTGAGGGGATTAGCCTGTGCCTGAGTGCCTGGAATAATGATCACTGCAGCGGAGCAACACATTTTCACATTTCAGGAGATAAGGGCAGGCAATCTGCAAGCAGAGGACTTAACCAGGTCCCTGTGGCTTATTGTAGAACTAGCAGAAAAGTCACCACCAACCAGACGTGCAACGCTACTCCCCCGCCCCGAGAAAGCACGCCCACAGTTAGCGCCATCTCTTCTTCCCGCTATAAGGAACATCATTCATTCTGTAATTCGGTGATATTACATTTGGAGCTGTAAAGCGAACTGGCGTGCCGTGTCCCCTTTGCAACGCCGTCCAATTCTGCGTTCATTTCCCACAGAGACACCAAGACGGCTATTCTTACGTTCCACTCTTGCAGAGCTGACTTGCCAAAGTGGTGGACGTGCTGAGAATAACTCCTTAATTACAGGGAATAAACCTTCTTTTTTTTTGGTCCATTATCATGAGAGGAACTCAGTCAGACATGGTAATGAAAAAAAAAAACGTCAGAAGACTATAAAAAAAAAAAAGCACATACGAGGCCAATATAGCTCAACAGAAGAATTTGTTCCTGCCGAAACACATCCCTCTAAAAACAAGAGGAAGAAAAATGCCAAGTAAGCTCCTCAAAAGTTCAAATGATCAACAAAATTGCCAATTCAACAAAAAAGCTTACCTTTCCCACATACTGAGCGTCTGGTCCAAAGTGTTCTTCTAAAACAAAGAATTGGTTCCAGATCCAGCCACGCTTGGGCCTGTGGTGCACCTCCGTCTCCCCGTTGGCCAGTCTGGTCTGGTTCTTGGAGAGCACTTTGGCGGAGGCGTGGTGGCTCGCCCCGCAGCACCTCTGGATGAAGCAGAGGCAGACCAGGAAGGGACAGAGACAGGAGGTGGCGGATATCCTCATGGTGGCGCGCGTGTTTGTAAATGTATCCCCGTGTCGGCAAGTGTCAAGGTCCTCCCGCCTCCGCCGCTGCCACTGCCGCCGCCTCCACTAGCCACCGCTGCAGGCTTTCGAGGTGGTGGTCTAGCTCTAAATCCAAACCGAGGAAAAGGTGGTCCCGGTAGATCCTCTGAGGTTCATGGTCCATGGGTTTGTGACGGGGAAAAAAGAAAAAGGTGAGATGCGTTTACATCATGGAAATTCCCGCAACGTGAGGACCGCGCAAAACGTCGGACGTCGACTTCTGGGCAGTTCTACCAAGAGCAGAGGTTAATCCCGGCGGCCATTGTGTAGATCCTGGGAGAGAGAGAGAGAGAGAGAAACACAGAGTTAAGAGATTAGTTTGATGGATACTACAAATTAAATGTCCACTCGTCCCCCCTCGAATTACAACTCAGAAAGAAAAAGGAGCATTTCAAACTGGCGGAGTGCGATAGCTGAGTGAGAACAAAGAGGTCACCGTTCGGCATTGTAGCCGTGCGCGCCATATGGAGATGACACAAACAAGCTTGGGTCTGATGAGTTACTATTAAAAGGTTGTCTGCGCCTTAAAGGTCAACGCGCTGCTCGGTGAGTGATGCCGCCCAATGAGGTCAGGGCCAGTGACTCAAAAGATGGCTTTATTAAAAATATCACAGAGAGGTTTTATGTAGTTCTTTTGAAGACTGGCAGGGCGTACTGGAAGGCTTAGCCTGCGCCTCGCCACACTAAATAATAACTGTGGCAGCGAGAAATACATTTATAAGGAGAGACATTAAGCCACTCTAACATAAGGCAGAGGGTGGTTTTAGAAAGCACTGCAATGGGGGGGAAAGAAAATCAGTTCTGGCAAATGGAGTCAAAATTACATGTTGAAATAAAGTGGTAGAATAAAACTGCAAGTATTGTCAAATTTTCAGTGAAAGCGCTGAGAACCCTGCGTCCGTAGGCATGCGCGCACTAGACCTACAAAGGTACGGTCCATTATGACAACGATCTGGGTGAAAATGGTTAAAAAAAAAAGTGAAATAATAACAATCACCGCCTGAAATCCCATTTGACAGGATAGACACACAAAGTGCTACTTTGCGATAGCAGCTCGGTGGGGATTACTGAGGACAAACACGTGAATTTGATATTTAATAGGATATAGGAACTGACAGACTTCAAAGGATGCTGCTCTCCATCGGGTCTCACAATGTATGTGACAACATTTGGAGAGAAACGCTGAAACGAGGCATTAATGCAGTTACGACTGTCGCTCACTTTGGAGGATATTCGCCAAATTATTTTTAAATATATATATATGTATATAAATATATAAATATATGGATTAAAATATGCTTAGGAGCCTTGACTAATCCTCATGTTTCAAATATCTCAACACGCAAATTATGCAGCTCAACTATAGTTGTCGGTGATGTTCACAACGTGGAGTGGATGTAATGTGTAATGCCGAGTGCCACTGAGAGGCTGTTCCACATCGACTTGGATTAAGGCAGAGGTGGATAAATACTGAGCCACGCGCTAAACATTTCTAATCTGGGACGGGATTCTAATCTGCACAGGTACACGAAAGCCGCGCCTGGATATCTTGCTTTCATGCACTCTTTGTATAACTGAGCAAATTATGACGTCCAACAAAAAGGAATGAGTGGTATAGGTGGCAATGGAAAATAAAAGGTTTTTTCGGATCAAAGTATTTCTTCAACAATATCATAATTCAACAATTTCTTACATGGGGGGAGTCATCAGTTTGGCAGCCTGGCTACCTAAGTGAGTTAAACTCGGTGTCAGTATGAGAGTATCTTTTCCGATAGTTTCGCCGGGGCCTCCTGGGGCTCTCTTCAATCAGTCTCCTAATTGTCTGATTATCATGCTGATTCCGAGCAAAATACATTTCAGGGAGCCATGAAATCAACAGCATCTGGCTCTGTCAATGGGAACCATTTCCCCCCCTTTATGATGATGATATTGTTTTGAGCAGCCTTCTGCCCACATCATGTTTATGTATGTACGGCATTTAACAGGATGTGTTATGCGCTACGGCGGGGGTACAAAGGAAAGCACCGCCACACAGGTTTTTTGGCAGGCCTACGTGCAAAAGTGGCGCATGTAGATGTCATAACTCCTTTGGAATAACCCGGTTGGGAGAAAACCAGGTGGAGATGTCTGTCTGGCTCGCTCTGATTTTTTTTAGACGTTTTTACTGTGGCGATGTAAACATCTTTCACTCCTTTTGGTCTGTGCAAAACCTGGGACTCGCACGGCATTATGGGTACACATTGATGTCAACAAAAAGCAGGTTGCTGAGATGTACTTAGGGTTACTATTACCACCGGGATCATCTTTCCTTTCCCCTGTGCTGCTGCTAAAGCACTGCTCAGTCAGACGGGCGATGGCGGCCCGAACCTTTTCACACCTTTTCACTGACTTTTCTATTCCTGTAGACGGGACACCACAGGTGCAGTCGTGGCAACGGGGGGATAATCATTTGCAGGGTATTTGCAGATGCATGTAAACGGCTTAACGGGAATAAGACTTTAACCGGAGTAGGGCCAGTAGCCGGCAGGATGACAGCAGATAGATTGAGAGAAAGAAAGACAAAGAGAGAGAGAGATAGCACTAGAGATACACCCTGATGCAGCGAGAGACGGCGGAGCCCCGTCGCCTGCCGCTAATAGCTAATGTTTTGGAGTCCCACTGAGTGCTCACCCACTGCATTCGATTTCACAGCATCAGCTTTCTTGCGATGTCAAACGCCAGATAGCGGAGGAGTGGGGCGGGTCAAACACATATCACTGAACAGCGGTTCAGTGATATGTCCTCAGAATAAAGAGGGCCAGCCATGAGAGAGAGACTCTTGACTTCTCACCTCTCCCAAATGGAAAATAAACACAAAACATTTTCCCACCCATTTGTAGATGCCGTTTGGCAGCCGGTGTGTTCTCAGGCGACGCTTCGCTGAGATCAGGTAAGTAAACAAGAGGTGTGAGGTACAGGAAGAGACGAAAACAGAGAGATGAAAAAACAGTGACAAACCAATATGCATTTATGTGAAATGAGAAAGTAACGCCACTGTGAAAATGTTGCACTGTGCTGAATCTGGAAGTGCCATCCATTTAATGTAGGCAAAAATGTGTGTGTGCGCCGATAGATGGTTGGTTGACAGCCGGTTTAGTTGACAGTTGACAGCAAATATTATGGCGTGACAACACAAGCAAACGTGCGTTTCGATTTAGGTGCACCTACATTCTAAAAATATGTGTTTTTGCTGGGAGTCTTTCAGGTGATTTGACCCAGTCCACTGTTGAAAGGGAGCAGATTAGGGAGGGTGGGGGGGTGGCAATCAATTTGGTTTATCCAAGCAGGCACTTCATTTCCACATCTTACTAAAAAATGATGCTGAAAGAAAACCACCTCACAAGAAAGCATCAAGGCTACCGCAGCTGAATACATCTTTTCAACCATTATTTAGTCTAAGGACGACTTGCAGAGTAGGTGTGCTCTTTTCCAGCAACGTCCTGCTTCTGGTTAGACGGATACATTTGCCGATATTGTTCCGTTCAGTAAATATCAGATGTCAGTATGTATACGGCGAATCCTCCCTGACCACAGCTACATGAAAACAGGGTGTAAAACCTGCAGCGGGGGGTGTCCTGGTGGCTCAGTTACCGAGACGTCTTGGGCTTGGATCACACACACACCCACCCATTTGTGTAGAAATGGGTGGGTAGAAGCAGAAATGCCATAAAGTACTGCAAAGTACTGCAATGAAATTTTTATCTTTGTACATTTAATTGTTCAACTATGTGAATGATGTTTTTTGTGAATTCGTTTTTCTTTTAAATGTAATGTAGCCCAGAGACCATGGACCCGGTGCGGTGGGTCACCCTGCCTCAAAGAGCTGCTAACCCACCTAATATATCATTAGTCTGAGTTTCAGGAGGTTTAGTGTCCCATGGTGGTCTCAATGCTATTTCAGAGGCTTATCCACCCTTTAAACCTCTGGGGGAAACACTGAATAATTGCATTTTTTTTATTTTTTTATTTATATGAAAATGGAAAATGGTGAAATTTAAAGACATTGAATATCAGCACACAATATCGGCTATGGGGTGGCTTCGCTCTTAAAACAAAAACCCATATCGGTCCTGCTTCACACTTTACAGACATTCATAAAGCTGTCCTGCATTACCACAGTTGCTGGCTACTGAGCAGCTCCACTCAGGCAGGTGTGAAGTGCCTTGCTCAAGGGCACCTTTAAAGGATTTGTTGAGGCGAGGGAGAAGAACGTCTTGTTCACATTCCCCGTCCAAATATATCTCAGCTGGGATTCAAACCAGCAACCCTGTGGTCACAATCTTTCGTTTCCCTCATATCATAGTTGTAACCACTCAGAGGCTGTCAGAAATATCATTATAATGGATTTTCATGCACATTCATACAGATCAACGCTATTTTTTGAAAGTGCACGATCGACAATTTCCTCTCACAATTGACTTGCAGAAAAATGTTCATCTTGTCAAACTGAGATCTGAGGAGGGATCGATTCTCCTCTTTCCTGAAGTGATAGGCGGAGAGTCATTTAGTTTTCAGGCTGTAGATAAAAAATACGAAAACACTTGGTTGTCAACGCGCTTCACGCTGTAGCGAGTGTAGGGACAGTCGAAGCCCCCCCGTGTGTAAACAGTCGAAAAAACTACAGCTACAAAACGAAGCTACAATTAGACATCAGCGGGAATGCATAACACACCACTTCCTGAATCCATCTTGCTCTGTTTGCCTCTCTCTCAGGCACAGATACACGCAGACAAACGCTGCAACCTCGCATTTCAATCTTTTTTTCCAACACTTGTGGGTAATTAAAGCCAATCAACAGCAGGTTTTAAACACAGATTAAGCCTGGAGGTAATTAGGCCCGTTGCAGTAATGACTCCCACTGAGTCATGTGCAGGATGGTGTGTCAGTCACCCCCTCCCAGCATCTCTCCAAAGTCAACAACGCCTTGTCCTTCCACCCAACTACCCTACAAACGCCATCTGTCCTAACCCTCCACCGCATCAGCCTTGATTACCTCGAATCCACCATCCTCCTTTGAGGATGAGGAAGGTTGACCGAGATGAGAGAGTGGCCTCTGAGTTAAACAACCTTAATTATATCTGTGAAGGAGGAGTCCGTTTTTTTTTGTTTTTTTCTTCCTTGTCGTCAAATTAGAAAACATCTCTGCACTCGTCAACCCCACTATATGTTGTTTGGCTGCTTAATGAGAGCTGTGTGGAAGATGGAAAATCCCCCATCTGTTGTGTGTTTTAATGGCTGGATTCTTGAGCGCTCATCATACAGTGGGAGTGCCAGGATGGTGCAGACAGCACCCATCTGCTGGCCACTGCAGGGAAAAAACACACAACATTTCAACTCTCATCATCATCTCTCTCTCTCTCCCCGCTCTCGCTGCAGCGCCGCAGCAGAACATGCAGACGTGAGTCCATCATCGTTACGCACGTGAGGTAGCGAAAACAAGACGAATGCTCCGACGGACATCTTGACGCTCGCTAGGTCCATTTGTTGAGCACTTTGCACCGCAGAGGGTTATCCCGCCTTGAGTAGTCTACCAAATGAAGGAGGAGAGAAAAAAAACAAACAAGACGGATGCAAGGTGGTAATATATTCATATCACCTGCAGTGCTGAAATTCTTCTCATGTCTGGGAAGCCGAAACTCTGGTTGAGGCTACTGGAGTTTGGCAGGCTTCACCATTTCACACATGCTAAACACACAACGCAAGAAGAGGAGGCATGGGGGGGGGGGGGCCTGTGCGCTCATGCACAAAGTAGAGCCGAGGCTATTCACATTAGCTTTGCATACACAGATAAGCTTGCTTTCTGGCTGCCAGGTAGATTCCCTCATGAGAGGATGAAGGGTGAGAGATTTTGGAGGGGTATCGCAGCCACTCTCTGCACTCTCTGCTTTCCAAGTGCCCACAGAGCAACAACAGGCAAATGTCACCTCATGGTCGCGGTAAAAGACCAGGTCGGTGTTGGAAAGGACAAGGGAGGGAGGAGAAGGGGGTTCGGGGTAGGAATGTGAGGGTGTGTGCTCTGTGGACAGTGGTGTCGATACCGCAATTTTGACTTTTGACTGTTGCTATTTTGCATCGACTGTTGCAGTCCGCTGTCAAAGAGCTTCTCCGGTCCTTCTTGGGCGGTGATCACATGGGACGCTTTTTTTTTCTCATGCTCAAATGCAGACGCGTGCATCGCTCATATCGAAGAGCTCAAAGGGCCGCGGCTATCTAATTAGCGATATCCACCTAATCTGTAACAAAGGAGATAACGCTTCTGAAAATACAAATGAACATGAGAAAGTTAGCCATCGCTGTGCTTGCTAATGAAGGAGAGCATGTGGAGCCCATTCCCGAAACAGAGGAGGTAGAAGTGGACGTCCTTCAAAAAATATCAACAAGAGCCACAATAAAACTATTCAAACTGGTAGAAAACAACCCAAGAATGACGTCCAGAGATCTGCAAGCCTCCATTGCAGCATCTGATGTCATTGTGCATCAAACAATAACAAGAAGAAGCCTGAATAGAAATAGAAATTCATACAAGAGGAGCCAGGAAGAAATCTCTATGGTCTATAAAGTACAAAAGTGCATGTCTTCGGTTTGTCAGAGACGACCTGGACAAACCTGACGATTTCTGGAAGTCTGTTCTCCGGACAGGTGAGGCCAAAATTAAACTGCAATTAAAAAAATGCAATGTTTGATGACAACCCAAAACTGGTCTCCACCAAAATAACCTTCAAGCATGGAGGTGGGAGTGTCATGGTCTGGGGCTGTTTTTCTCCCTCTGGACGACTCGACATTGCGAAGGGAACCGTGAACTCTGAGGGGAAACCAGAGAATTCCTGAACAGGACGTCAGGCCGTCAGTCTGAGAGCTGAAGCTGGGCTGAAACCGGCTGTTCGACAAGACGATGATCCCGAACATTCAAGCAAATCGACCAAAGAATGGCTCAGGAAGCCGAGCTCTGTAAGGAGCAGTGGGAGAAAATCCCTCAAGGGAGATGTCAGAGATTGATCAAAGACGTTTACTCCCAAGTCATGGCTGCTAAAGGAGGTGTCACAAGTAATCGATGGAAGGAATTCACATATTTGTGCACACGGGGATACCTGGGGATACCAGTTCTGTCTAATAACCAATGACATTATATCATATTTGTGGATTTTCATTCAAATTTGAGGTTTAGATCAAGATTTTATAAGGTTATTCCTCTATAATAAACTTTCGAGCACGGCTGTACTTCCCTCCAGGTGCAGCTAATTTTTTTTCCCTCTGTTTGACATTGGCGTAATGCACAGCGCAGCTAAAGATGAGACACGTTCAACTTGGTAGCATCCAGGGCAGCACCCCAAAAACACAAGGTTTGGAGGAGATGTGCACCTGCCGCGACCAAAAATGAAAATAACTGTGGAAAAAAAAAGAAAAAAAAGAAGCAGGTGTGTTCAAGAACGCATCCCGTGCGATCATGGCCCCTCCTTCTTCATCTCCTTCGAACTACTTCAATCCACGTGAACTCTCTGAATGCATAACCCCCTCCGGAAATGGAATTTCAGCTCACAGAACACATTTGATAAAAGTATGTTTTTAAAATTCAGTATTGAATTAACCTTTTGCGGCGGTGCTTGGAGAAGTACTGAAATTCTGGTCATCACGACAACGCTAGTGGACAGCGCCCCGCGGCTCCCCTCTCATCCACCTCAGATCTGCGAATCAATAGAGACACCCTGTCCATCTACCCCCACCACCCCCCTTACCCCCCCCCACCCTCTCTCACTCTCACAAAGCGTCGGCCCTATTAGCATCACTCTCACATTCCCTCGCCTCGGCGTCGCATGTGCAGGGTGAGCAGGTCTGACAGGCACACCGCACACTAATGTTTTATCAGTGCCACACATCAGGGTTTCTCTTTGCACTCTAACACCAACAACTAACTGACTAGGCTCCCCCCTTTCCTCTCCCTCTGTTAGACGTTCCACTACATGGCCCGTCAGTGAGAATCCATACTCCGGTGAGTGGAATATTTTTTTTTACGTCTATAAACACGACAATCTTTTCTGCACTCAATATTTATTTTAGGGCTTCATTCCAAAATGCGATATATCAATTCTGGAGAATAGAGAGGATCCAGTCTGTAAATGGGTTATTTTGTCAACCGACAAAACGACGATCCGCTACACCCTGGATTTTTCTTGTGCCATCAAACATTTTGCAGTGTAGGTGTCACTTTTCTTTGTCAGATGGATGATACAGCATTTTGAAATAAAATACTTGCAGAGCGGACTAGTGGGTAGGGAGAGCGTCATATTATCACACATCCTGTTGCTGCACCGCAACACGCCTACCAGCTCACTCATTGTAAATTGCCGAGGATTAAAAGTCTCAGCAAAAAATGCCTACGGCGTAAAAACAAAAAAAAAGTAAATCTAGAGAGGGTTGAATATGATGCAGCACGTTCCCGGGCTAAACAAAACAAAGGTGTTTCCTTCAGAAGAACTTGAAACCTCCCCGAATGAGTCCAAGAGGCATTACCCACCATACCCGGCGCTTTCAAAGCGAGAGAACAAAATAAAATACTGGGAGGCAGCCCTCAGGATCCCAGGCACAAACGCGCACCGATTACATAATGATAATTCACCCTTAAGAGCCCTATAAAAAGGGAAAAGTCTGTAAGCAAACACTCTCCAACGCGAGAGGGGAATCCAATCCCCTAATGGTGCATCAACTATTCATGAAGCATATTGCCAATCAAATACTTCTGTTTTCATCATTTGGAAATCCACTTTATCTCCAAAAGCGAAACACTGGAAGAACATGTGCAGGCCGTCTGCCTCCCGCCGCAGCAGCGTTTTCTTTTGTCTTACATCATACTGTGGAGGCTTTGTGACTAAACGCTGAGTCTGTGCTACTGCCTATCTTTGGAACCGCACAGGCCCTTTTGATTTTTTTGTATTTGTATGTATATCTCTCCGACTGTACTACATTGAATCTGTCTGTTTCTGCCGTGATCAAACTTCCTTTGAGAGCGCTGAGTGTCCTTTAAGGAAATGAGTTGCCGCCCATTTGTCACTGACAGCGCGAGCGGGAAGATGAATCGTTCTGCTACCGCTGAAGGAATCCACAGTGAAATAATGTCAACGTGACGCTGCCACGCGAAAGTCAGAATCCCAGCGTGGTCGAGCGCCGGCCTCCTTCCCTAACGCTATCGACGGGCCGAGTATGTTTTGGTTTGAATCAAGAACGCCGTGTTCCCGATTGATTTTCGTTTGCCTGAAAGCGGGAATAAGCGATATCCCTCCGAGGCGTTTCTCAATGATTTCTGAAGCATCTGAATACTTTCAGTGCGAGATGCAAAGACAGATTTTCAATGTAGACATGTGAAATTGGATATTTAGACAATAAAGTAGCCACAATGATCGGTGCAGTACCATAGAATACATGACATGTCTACAGAGAATGGATACAGGGATAAACATGATGATGACACGAGGGCTTAATTGGCGGTAGGTAATAACAATGGCAAATATGATTGGCCCCGGCATGATTAATGAAGGCACCCAGCTCGACGTAGTAATGCAGCTGCAATCCTAATCTTAGAATCCGCTTAATTGGACATCGCATCATCTGGAACATGCAGGAACATACTGGGAATCGTTCAACCCACACGCCGGCGTCAATACGACTTAGTCTTCCGGTCTTACATGTTTACGGCAGAGCAATACTCATCCGTTTATTTCCTCCAGAGCCTCTGTAAGTCAAGTAATCGTAGATCTTATTGACATTATCAAGTAAACACCTATATCTGTTCATCAGGTCATAATCAGAGCAAGCATAACCCTAGATTTCTGCTCAGTCGTTTGATTGATTAAGGTCAAAGGTCACCCAGACGCAGTAACCTGGATGCAGTGTTTATAAAGCGCAGTGCAGTGGAGTGGTAGACCGGTTATGTTATTAGAGGAACTGCGTTATTTCAAACCACATAAACGCTGTAATTGAAATAGCGCCTTAAGCTTAAGATTACTGCAGGGTACTGGTGTGCATGGAAACATACTCAATGTTTCTCTTTCAGGATGCCTCACTGCAGATTTGAAAACACCTCACACCAGCGCCAAAGGAAAATGAAGTCAGAGTTTCTTGTTTGTTTTAATTTTGGCAACGTCTTTGGTGCTCAGCGCTCATTGCTGTGGTTTTTCTGCAGAGATCACCTGTCAATCAAACAGTGTGTCCAGCACTGTGACGTCTTTCTCCTTGGATTTTTCTGTTGATGGAGTTTCTGTAGGTGGCGCTCTTTTCTTTCTCTGTTCAGCCACGGTGGCTATCGCTGCTCATGCTAACTACCCAGTTCTTCTTCTATTTATTCCAACAAAAAACCGCTGCTGCTGTCGGAAAACATAAACCGCATCACTTCCTGTGTGGCAGAGGATCTTTAACAGGAAAGACCTAGCAGACACCCGGTGTTTAGAACAGCAAATATAAAAGCTTAATGAACTGGTTATAGGCTGACTCACTACTGTGTTGTACTAATCAGTGATAGAGTAGCAAAACAGGCTTTTATTTATAGGAAAAAATGCCAACCGAGGTAACAACCACCAGTCTACACCAATCCGTCAAGAGGTGGCTTGTAAGTCGATATCGATCCTCTATCAATAAGATATCAGTAGGATCCAACCACATCACACTAGAGGTATCGTAACAATAAACTGCAAGTAGCTTAAAAAAAAACAGCTGTCAGAATTTCAGTCAGATGTGTTAAATATGACAGATGTGTGAGTTGGGGTGTTATTTATTGTGGTATGTGTGTGTGTGTGTGTGTGTGTGTGTGTGTGTGTGTGTGTGTGTGTATACATATTCCATCATCACCATGGATGAGCGATTTAATGACAAAAAAATTGCCTGCAGCAATTACACATCAAATACAATAATACACAATAATCCATCACAATGCGGCATTAGAAACTGTGGGTTATTTCACTTTAAGTTCTATACTGGAGTTGGAGGAAGACGGCGAAGGAGTGGCACGTGGCGATGAACAGTCGCCTCTCCTGAGCCATAAATCTGACTTGCAAAACACCCCCACACTGCCAGCCTTCGCCAGTGAACGACCACTTTGGGTTGTCTATCTGGGAGGAGACTGACTGAGATGGGCTTGTGTTCATGTTTGGAGAAAAGCATGATTCATCTTTTGAATGGCCCTTTTGACTGTGCTGTTTGAACAATAAACCACTGTTTTTTCTTTCCCCCCGTCTAAGTCTACCAGGGAAATAGTCAAGGATGCTATGGCGACCACGGATCACGTGTTAGCTACCTGGGGTGAGCCACTTCTGCACGGTACATTGATTGGGATTGATTAGCTGGTTTTCAGTATTGATTTGACACCGTCCCAGGAAAGGTTTACTTGCACCCGTGCATGCATCTGTCCTGCAAACCCTTAATGACACAAACGGTCCCACACTGCCCAGTTTAGTGGTACTTGTCTTCACATGATTTGCTTTTCTTTTGAATAAGCATCATTCAGAACTGACCGGACAATATCTGCGTCCTGTTGCACCAGCTGAACATAGTATCGTAGAGTTGAAACTAGTTAGTTTGACACGAAAGCTGTCATTGTTTAGTTGTATAATGGAGACTTAAGGAGTGTAAAGGGAAAACTAACCACAACAGTGACATTTTCACCCTCTGAGGCCAATAACATGTGGGCCAAAATCAATATCTCCTGCCCCAATTAACAGCTGCTAATTTAATATTATTTAATTTAGGCAATAGCGAGAGAAAATGTGAATAAACCTCGCTATTTCACAGAATGTCACCAAATAGGTAAACTATCTAGTACAAGGTATAAGGATTAATTTGTAGTTTGTCTCCCACTACAACCACAGACATAAATCATTACACATCTAGATAGACAACAACAGTGACATCTAGTGGTTCAACCGTTAATTTCAACAAGGCAAAAACTATTTTATTGTTAGCTAGCTAAAATCTGCTAGCTAAAATTTTCTCCATCTAACAAATCGATGCACCATGCCAGCGGCTGTTTTACAGAGGACTTATGTCTATGTTGGAACTATTTCAGTTGGTGCAACCGTTAAAATTTAAGTTATGTGTAAGAGCTCTTCCTTTCAGAGTTTTTGGGCTTGTTTTGTGTTTCCTGGCTTGTGGGTTTGCGGTCAAATTGCACTGAAATCTGCAATGCAAAAAATGACCACCATAACAGGTCAGTTAATTGTGTATTGTGCCTTAAAATTGTATTTCTCTCAACACAAGTGAGCAAATAATGACACCTTTTTTTCCCAATGCAATTTCACTTGTTTTGAGGAGGAATTCTTTCACTCCCTTGGTATTTTTTTCAGTCGTTTGTTGAGAGAAATAGGACTTGAAGACTCAATACTAGATGAAGTGACTTGAGAAGGACAACTTCTGCAGTGTGGCCTGGGTGTAGCAGTGGTGCAGTGGGATGCAATATATGAGGTTAGTGACTAAATAGGTTTTTAGAGTGATTGTCAATGTGTCATCTGAAATTGAGCCTGGTTTGCTAATAATGGCATCATTATTTTGCGGCGTTGCCATCATGCTCAACAATATATATCCTTTTGAAATGTCTTCACTGCGTGCTGTACATGAATTATAATAAGAAACTAATTATTGCACACGGTTCACACTTCACTTGACGCCACACTTCAGTGTTAGGTGCATATTACTGGTGTCAAATCAGTCATTCTTAACATGCACAGTTTGGTCGGTGCAGACTGTTTACAACTACAGATAAATACGTCACACATTGGAGTCTATTTGATGAATGCAATTGATATCTATCTGAATTCAATGGGATTTAACACACTCTAAATCATATACAAGGGGGTGGACTACATAATGGAAACATCTAACAATATATGATTATCAACTAGCTAATAAGGAGTGGGGCCACCCTTTGCCTTCAGCCCTCCTTGGCTTTGCTGTCATGCTGCACCCTGAACTGGAAAGCCTTCCGTTCTGTGAGGCTTCATGGAAGTGGAAATCAGATCTTCCCATAAATGTTAAGTGATGTTTAGATCTGGTGGCTGGGGAGGCCGTGGAAGGCGTTTCAATTCATCCTGGTGTTCGTGAAACCACGCTTGAATTTGTCGTGCTGCGGGGTTTGGGAGCATTGTCATCCTGGAATATGGGAGCACGATGAGGGAACAGCATGTGTACCCTATAGTACAAACACTGTAGGCGATCATCAGACCTAACAACTCCCACGGAATGGCTTCCCATACAACCACACATCCACCGCCGTGTTTAACAGTGGGCAACAGACACGGTGGGCTGAAGGCATCCTTTGGCTTCCTCTCCATGCAAAACCCATCCAGAACCGAGGGAAACGGTGAAACACGACTCATCAGACCTGATATTACAGCCCTGCCATAAATACCAGCTTCGTGAAGTGTACAGTTTCTGTTGAGACTATGTCACAGAGGCGTTGAATCAATTTGTTGGTCATTTCTGAGGACATTTTGTAGCGTTTAGCAACCATCCTGTCAAGTGTCCATCCATATCCCTGTGAGTTTCACCTTACAGCCACTGTTGCTCTTTGCCAATGCCATTTGTACATGTGTGGTTTGTGTCATGATTTTTCAGACCGTTCCCCTTGCCACATTAAATAATTTAGCAGTTTTGAGACAAATACACCTGCAATTTGGGCACCAACGGTGTGGCCTCTTTGGAACTCTATTAGCTGCCTCATATTGCTTTGAAACCTAATATAACCCGCCTGTGTGGCCGACTTTGTAATTGTGATTTGGTTATTTCAAATCCTCTACGTGTTTCTCTTATTTTTTTCTACCCCGTTTCAAAAGCTGGAAAAAAAATAGGTTGTATATGTGAATACATGACCAGTGAAACAAATGATTGACCTGATGGGCGGTTGTTCAGTGCAGTGCCTTGTCTGTGGCTGATGCTGTGCTGCTACCTAGAGTGCATGAGGTATGCATGTTAATATTGTCCACAAACATCTCCAAATTCCTGATGTCGAATCCACTGGCCAATAAAGTCTGCATTGTAAACGGCTGAGAACACATGCAGCATCACATCCACAGCTCTTTGACACGGTACATCATGCTGTTGAATGACATTACACATTACACAGCCATCTGTTTCCAAAACATCCGCACACATATCAGTGATGCCAATGCCTGGCAAACATTCAACCCCATAAAGATGAACAGCCCCGCAATTGCCACTAATCAATGCAACATTAACAGGGACAGCTACCACCCTCCACTCCCACATCTTTCTACATTGCACGCACGCACGCACGCACACACACGCACACGCACACACAGTAGGATGTCAAAGCATTTCAAAGACATCCACTCAAAACGGTTCTTTTATTTTCTATGGAAAGAGCTTGGAGTTATAAAAGGCTGGAATCAATGGTTGGGCTCTTGATTCCTGCAGTGCACCTATATTCCAGTCTGACTACACTAGTAGTCATGTATCAGAGGGATCAGATCACCTCCAACTCACACTCCGTTGCAGCAGCCCGTCTGTCATTCATAACTCCACTGAGTGCAACACCCTGGGAGAAGAAACAGAGGTAGGCGAGCGGCACCAACACTCATTAGCACCGCAGAAATGAGAAGTAGTCCATCCCTCCTGCCCGCTTCTTTCTTCTCAGAGCCTAATTTCACGCGCACGCGGGCGCAAATGCCACCGCGCGCACACGCACACTCTCTCACTCAGACTCCCTTCTTACAGGCGCGCGTGCATCTAACGGGCACTCTATCAAACTTACGCGCGCGGGCGAATACGCACGCACTCTCCCTCTCCCGCAGAGACTCACTGCTTACGAGCGCGCGTGCACACACACATACACACACTGTCTCACTCAAGAGTCACTGCTAAGACGCGCGCACGAATACGCACATATAGAACCACACATCCACTTGCTTCTTTTTTTAAAAAAAAGAAAAGAACCACACACATACATACACAGTACATATACATGGTCACACGCGCACTACAAACTCAAAGTCACGCACACAGGTACAACTTAGACTCACACATACACAAATACATCAGAGAGCAAGCCAAGCTGCGTAAGTAAAACTTGTCCTCCTCTTACCTGTTAGGACTCCCTCCGACAGACATGACAGCTCTTGGATTCTGAAGAAGATGCAGGACTTTCAATACATTCCTCATTTTCTCCCTCTCTCCTTCGGTTTCCTCCCCCTACCGCCGTCACTCTCTCTGGGGCAGTGTTTAGCGCGCGGCTTGCCGAGAGCCGGTACTCTCCCGTGTGTGTGTGTGCGGGCACCGGGACGAGTGAGCCAAGCCAGTGCGTGTGTGTGGGTCCCTCTGTGAAGCATCCTCCAATCCCGCCTGGCTACCGCAGCGCCTCAACCCGAGGAAGAGAGCCGATTGGTCGGTTTTCAGCTCAATCCATGCCTGTCAGGCTTGGACCAGCCTCCCTGTGCTTCCCTTTACCTCTCTCTCCAGTCTCTCTCCAGTCTCTCTCCCCATCTCCTCCTCCCCTCTCTCTCCCCTGCTTTCTGTTAACACGTGATTATAAGGGATCGTGATCAGGAACTGATAAGCCTCAGAATAAGAATGAAGCAGTGCTTGTTTTTATAAGTTAGAATAAGTTAATAGACATAAATGAAGGAATGGCCCTGTGTCTATAAGGTAAATACTTTCATCTTTGCTTGTTGAAAATACAATTCATATTTTAAATCTTTTTTTGGGTAAAGTCCATATTCATAAACCCAGAGTGGTTCATAGCAACTTTAATTATCATTTGTTTTCCATTGATTTTAAAAGCTTTGTGGACTAACTACTTAAATTAGCTAATAAGAAGAAACAACATCCTAAATCTTAGAAAATATTAAGGCAGTTGGTGATAAGAGAGCTTTAAAAGCAAAAATTATTTGATTTTCAAAATTTTGATTTTCAGTTTATTTTATTTGGTTTTTTTTTCCTTTTCAGCGATATTCATTTATGTTCTTGTTATCATCTTGTACTTTACAGAGCTCCTGAAGGGTTATGGTGGGGATTTTTTTTTTTAGCTACTTTTGCGTTCCCTCACAATACTTTTGCATTACCTCGCAATAAGTTTTGCGTTACCTCGCAATACTTTTGCATTCCCTCGCAATACTTTTGCAACTTCTAATGGGCTAACCAAAAGCCTGTTGATTGACAGTGCTTGCTTGTAAATTACTGTAATTAAAAGTTTAGATGCAACAATAATGAAATGGCAGATGTCTTCACACAAGTGAACACACAGGACTGAAACAGCAGTCAAACTGGCAGGGTTGGACAGATTCCAAAACTCGGGAGTAGACTGAGATAATTGGTTAGGGTTGTGGTACGGTTGGGGTCAGATTAAGCATCATAAAAGACGACTGGTTGGGGATAGGAATGAGAATGATTTGAGGTCCGGGTGAAACACACAGCCTGCCGACGGGGAACAGACTCGACCACCTACTCCAGGCCCGTTAACCCATTGGCTATCACCGCTCATCGTTTTATGCAGTTAAACTATATGTCACTGTGAACATCCAGGCATTAGCTTTAGTTACGTGTAACTGTCGTGAATGTCAAACTTTGCGAGGTAACACAAAACTTGTTGCGAGGTAACACAAAACTTGTTGCGAGGTAACGCAAAATGTATTGCGAGGGAATGCAAAAGTAGCTAAAAAAACAAAATCCCCACCATGACCCTTAAGGGGCTCCGTACGTACTCTTCTTTGTATAATGGTATTGTATTTAGTAACTTATTTATATTGGTTAATTGGTTAATTATTTTATATTTGCAGTATTAGATTGCCATTGTCATAGCAGCATGTTTGCCCTGTCTTTTTCTTCACCAATATGAAATCTAAAATTGACTCAAATAATTCTTTGACAATTCACAAGTTGCTCAAATTCAGAAGTAATTACTGGAACAGTGGAACATGTTTTGGCCAGGATTTGAATCCTGAAGAGTGGAGTGTTACTTTCATCTTACAGAATTTTAATAGCACAGCAGCAGATTATGCACCTATTCTATTCGAATGCCAAGTTTTGAGAGGGCTATGTTAAATGTCTTGTGCAGCTTTCAATAGTAAGAAGAGAAATCTGCTCGTCACTTTGTACATACTGGGCTAAGGGACGTCTCAGAGAGCCTTGCACACTTCAATGCTCCAGCACAACTTTAATGGACAATGTTTTTCCAGCACAAAGGCTCTTTGTCGGGTGCCACACCCAGATACTGTATATAGACTAGATGCAACACGTCACAGGGAGTAATGGCACAAAATCAGTTACAAAACCATTGTCAATGGACATCCGAAATGTAGGGGTACACCATAAGGGTGCTAGAAAAAAAGTCATATTTACACAACTTACAATATATATATAGGCAACATATACATAGGAACAGAGCATATAAATAGATAAGGAATTGGAATAGTTTTTCCATAGGGCATTTCCTGCAATTGGAGTATTAATGATCTAATTGAAAAGGACTCATCTCTTTATTATGTATGTGTTGCCTTTGTATATATTGTAAATAATGTTAATATGATGTTTTTCTTGTGTTTTTGCATTAAGGTGTACCCCTACATTCCAGATGGCCATTGACAATGATTTAATAGGTGATTTTGTGCCATTACTCCCTGTGACGTGTTGTATCTAGTCTATGAGTCATGAGTTTCGCCGGAGCCCCTTGTGCTGGAAACATTGTCCACTGAGGTTGTGTTGGAGCAGTGTGCAGGCTCTTTCCTTTTTTCTATTAATAGTACCATTCTTTACCGAGCTCTGTAAAATTCTCTGAGAGAGAGGATGGAACATTATCTATGGCATTTCTATTAAAACCAAGAGGGTTGCAAGATAAATGGCATTCCCCTCATCACCTACAAACTGTTGCTGAGAGAATGTGGCAGTCTCTTAGATCTCCTAGATTGTTGTCATCAATTAAGAGAATAAGTGGATGGATTTCATGGCCAGAAGAGGCCCATTTAATCTCTGGCTACATAGGTGAGATATGCCATGCTTAGGCTGTGGCTAAAGCCCCCTGAGAAATTTTGGTTTTGGCTGCGATACTACTTGAGGACAAAAGCATTTTAAATGAAAAAGAAGTTAAAAGAAAGAAAAAAAAATACCATTACTGACCTCATCTTCTTGCGGCTGCTGTGCTACACCGGGGCACTCGGCAAAGGACGGCGTTTTGTTTCGAGCCACGGGATGGGATTTCAGAATGATTTCAGAGGACTGTCTGAGCTCCGAGGCTCTACCTGCAACTATCTACGTATCTATAAATAACCGCTTTCCCTCTGAAGTGTCAAAACATGCGGTGTCACCGAACATCAGGAAACCTTGCAACCGACTATCAGTGTCTCTCAATTACAGACTGGACGAGCTGAACTACGGGGGAGCATCATCTGCAGGCCAAACAGACTACTACACTGCTTATTTAAAATACAAGCCATCGGTCATAAAGATGATTTTTAATATGTTTTGCAGTTAACAAGTAATCTGAAAATTAAACCTTTAAGATAGTTAAATTGAATATCAAACTCCCTAAAACATCTCAGTGGCCAAATGTAGCCCCTGTGTGCCACATCATCGATTCCTGTTTAGTTACAACGCCACAAAATTGGTTAAACTCTTAATCAACAAAATATGTTGGCACAGTGCATGGGCATGAATAGAGACAGAAGCAGCACTATACAGTATAAGCGATACTTGCCAGTGCATGCAGTTCTTTTTAAGCTTTTATCCCACCTCAGTATGTGTCCCGGTTTTCAGAAGGCTCAGTAAAGAGAGGAGAGAGGCGTACCTGCGTGCTATTGTATGAGCTTGGTGGGAAGCCAAACTGGTGGAGAAGTCACTTGAACTCAGTTCTCCGGTGTAAAGAAAATGCTATCCTCCATCCGATTCAAAAGCACGCTTCCGATTTAGCGCAGACGTCCGTCATAATAACGAGCACCAGACTTGGACTGGACTACGTGGAGAATTTCCTAAAAAAAGTGTTCTTGTGAGGAAGAACTTGACTCGTTTTTTCATTACAACCCAAAAAAAAAGCAAAAAAAAAAAAAGGCTAAGGCAAGAAATTGGTATAAAGGTGATCCTCCAAAATAAGAGCGGTGGCTTGATGGAAAAATGGAAAAATTTGAGTATCCCTGAGAGAGTCAAAGAGAATAGTTTTGATAGAAAATGGGAAAAATTGACCATTTATGAGCCATGACACCGACCAAGTCAATGTTTGAAAGAGTAACTATGAAGGAGATGCATACATGTCTGTTTGTTCTGTACAGTGTTATGTTACGCTGTGTTTTTCTTCTCTCTTAATTGTTAGAACTCAATAAAGGACGTCTAAATGAACCTCTTTGGATGATGCCATTTGGTGTAACCTAAAAACACATCACAGCAAATGGATATTCATTCGCACGCCTGTTTATTCTTTTAACAGAATGCTAATGGTGTGTTAAACCTTCAATCCCCCAGTTTTCAAAGTCCTCTTCCTGGCGGTCACTCATTCTCTTTGTTTCTGACAGTCGGTTGGTCAGTCCGTCTGTCAGTCAGTTATTCCCTTTCTACTTCCCCCTCTCTCTCTCTTTCTCTCTCTCTCTCTCTCTCTCTCTCTCTCTCTCTCGTTCGCTCAGGTACCCTTGGGCCAGCTGTTGAGTCTGCAATGCTTTCACTCTCCCCGAGTCCAAAGGGAAACTTAATGAATAATGAACAGAGCAGGGAGAGAGTAAGGTGGGGGTGGCAGCGGGGGGGGGAGGGGGTAGAGGAGATGGGCAGTAGGAGAGAAAGAGGCCCTTCAGGACCATGACACATTGGAGAGATGGGGAAAGGACTACTTGCAAGTGTTCACCCATCAATTAGGCCCGGGAAGGAGAGACGAAGAGGGAATAGAGGGCGGTGCGTTGTGGAGTTTGGGGGTGTAAACTAGAGAGAGGGTGCTCGGTGAAGAGACAGATTAGGCTCTGGAGACCAGGGAGGCAAGATGAGAGTCAGAAGGAAGCGGACATGGAAAGACGGGGGGTCTCAGAGACGCCACCGGCTCCTCAGCGGCGCCTCCAGCTTCATCCATCATCCAGGCCTAGTTCTCCCTGCCAGCGCAACTGTGTCTCACCGCCTCGAGTTGGCATGTGGCTTCAAAAACTCTCTAAAGAGGATGTGCTCCGTGTACATAAAAAACAAAAGAAGACAAGTCTCCCCCGAACAGCAGAGTTGGGAGGAGGTTTAAAGACCTTCCCAGGGTTCAGTGTTTTAACATTCCTTGCCATACGCCGATCGATTCGATGCCCCCCCCGGAGTATCCCTCCGGAAGTGAGCGCGTCCTAAGCATCTGGGTTAGGTCCGGTTACAGTGCATGAATGGAGTTCGTTGATGCTTTATTGATGAGGGTCAGGAGAATTTCCATCTTCATACATGACTGTGAGACTCAAAAAAAGAAAAAAACGCAGCACCCTAAGGTAGGAAGCGCCTCAGGGGTTACTCGGGTATCGATCCGAAGGGGCCATTTCTCCACATGGTGTCCATTGCCCTGACGGGTTTTTAATGACAAGCATCTAAATCATTTCACCGGGAGGAGGGGGGAGGTGGGGGGCGGGGGGGGGGACTAATTGCCGGAGAGCCTTTTAACGATACACCGAGATAACAAAAAACGATGCCCGGACGAGATTGCAAGCGATTAACTCGCGAGGACCGAATAACTTGCGGGACAAAAAAAGAAAACAATGTCGGGTTTTGTGATGCAAGCCGGTCGCGCGGTACCCTCCACATAAGAAACATTCGGTCAATTAATCACAGCTAAGCAGAACTCAGGGATTATGCACTTGAGTGAATCTCATTTCAAGCTGCTGCTTCGGGTGTGTGCATGTGTGTGTGTGTGTGGGAAAAAAATGCTGGGGACGCAGACAAATGGGCGAAGGCAGCGGGGCTCTGCCGGGAACTGGGAGACGCGCATCAACAGGGGTGGAAAGTGGGAATTTGTTTGCCTCCGTCTAATTTATATGTGGTGGGCGAGCACCAAGGTTACACCGGGCTCCGCCATTAAAAATCCATATACTACTCTTCCCCGTGTAGAGAACACAGTGAGTACTGTTACCCCGGAGCACTTACCCAGCCAAAGAACAAATCGCTGCTCAGGCTTCAAACAAATAGTTGTTGTTTTTTTTGCTCTCGACTCTCTGAAAACGTATTGTTTCCTCGTTACGATGCGTCAGATGTCTTGCCGAAGAAACCGCAGCCCCGATACTTACCCGATCATTAGAGCGGCCTTTATTGTAGATGTGCACACTTTTTTTTTACATTTGAGGTACTTAGCTGATGCTCTTACGCAATATGACTTACAACAGGGCGAGGGGTTCAGGGTCCCACTTCAGAGAGATTTTTAACGGGACGCCTCGCTGCTGGTGATCGGATCGCTCGCTGTGGAGGCAGAACCTGTGGCATTTCATTGTCTAACCACTAGGCTAGCTGGGGGGGGGAAATCAATCAATCAATCAATCAAAACAGCAGATGAGTTTTCTTATCTTCGCGGTGACAGCAGGTTATACACGGTTCTCACATTTCCTAGCCACAATTTCTATCGTCATTAGTTGATTTACTGGATGGAGGAAAAATGTCAAGAGTCAATCTTTTTTTACACAAGGAAACATGAACACATAGGCTTATTTACACCCAGCGCATCCACTTGATGGAGTTCGAGAATTTGAGAGAAACGGTGACAAACTGCAAATAACATCTGACATCTTCTAACAAAATATTAGCTCCACAACAGCATCAGGCATCCCCCTAGAACAGCTATAACCTGAAATCCTGCAGCAATCCCTCAACCAAAACAACATTGTTTCTTTACACTTATGCATTGAGTGGCATCATGTGACTCAGTCAAGAGTAATAATTCCTAATAGACTGAGTGCATTTCCATTGAATAATGAAACGGCTGCTAATGAAAACAAGAAGTACAATTATAGAAGTGGGTCAAAGCATACGAGTCTCTTTCAAAGTACAGGGAAATCCAATCTCTCTTCAAATAAGCTCCTGATTGAGCTCCTCCTTGTGGTCTAACAAGAGGAACATTATTTATGCCTATGCTTATCGCCGAAGAAGGGTCATTCTGAGAGAGCGTAGGGTCTTTAATCCCCTGCCCCGTGAGGATCGGCCGGGCCGGTTGGTACAACATAATGATTCATGGATGTTTGTTGAAAGGCGCGTGCTTCTGGTCTTCGTGCCGCTCAGCCTTCAACTGCGAGCTAGGTGAAACGCAGAGCTGAAAAGAAAAGGGAGGTTTGAAATGACCTTGAAAATCTCTCTAATGTACAGTGATCAGTCAGGCTCCAATGCACTCATTCCCATCCTAGCTTAAGGCTTTACTGAGGGGGGGTCAAAGGTCTCTCAGCGGGACACCATTATTCTCCCCCTCAGAAATGCTATGTCTTTGAGCTATGGAGGAATAACAATTATTGCTGGCATGATGTTTTTTCCTTCTTTTTCCTCTTATGGGAAGGAGATTTGTCATGTTAAGTTCCAATCAGTGAAGACAGTAAAGAAGAAGAAGGTAAAAATCAATGTCACGTGAGGGACACTGTTATTTCCAACTGCAAGCTAGGTGCTGCTGCTACATGTCTGCAGCCGTATGAAAATGAGGCTCTGATTTTATATGAACAGTTAGTGCTTGCATGACATATTACTTGTGAAAAAGAGGCAGCGATTAATACTTTTAATATGTTACAGATTGTTAAAATGCAGTTGTTTTCTATTGATTTTGCATTTTGCTGCTGTTCGCTAAAAATCACTGCAACTTTTGGTGTTCTTCTTTTTGAAAGTTCAGGCTACATGGCCATTACGTAAGTGAGCTTCAAGCCCTGAGGCCTGTTAACCTGTTAACTCCGTTGGAAAAAGAAATCCAGTATACATGGGCAAAAAAATGTGGAAGCTGAGCATTCTTTTCTTTATTTGTGAAAACTCACCATTTGCAGATGCGGTTTCTGTCTGACGAGTGAAATATAGCTCAAAAATGGATTGTTGAACAATTCACACGGTGAGGTATCCGCCGTTTAGTCGTGCGGCGTCGTGCGAGCGTGTTTGTGTGACAGCGCGGGCGCTTGCTTGCATGCATCTGAGTAACGCTTCATTTGCAGCTTGGTGATCACAGTGCGTCAGTATGCATGCTTTGCAGGTTATTGTTGGAATTTTTTTTCCGCCGATGCATGCTCATGCCTCCGGCAGCGCCCCGAGGAACTCTGTCCTTCCCCGCATAAAGATCTCACTTGCAGACCCACAACAACATGTCAGGATACATACGAAGAGTTTTGCTTCAAAATTAGATATCCACCATTTCAAAACCAGACACCTATTCTTACAAAATTGCATCAAATTATACTACTTTGTAGAAGATAGTAGGTCATTTATGTCCCAATAACCCATACACAAATATTTGTCTACATTTTCACACCATGTGTTATATATTAACATATGTGGAAACCACCTATATCGTAAAATATATCTTTCAAACAATACATGGAGGAGAACACCACGTGAAAAAAAAAGACTTAAATGTGAAGTAACTAAATCACAATGACAAAAGGCAGCTACACAGGTAACCATGTTATGGTCGATGCCAATTAGCAGTATGTGTCAGCTTGAAAAGAGTTCTGACAATCATTACTTTTAAATATGAGCTTTCAAAGCAACATGAGGCAACTAATGGAGTTCCAACGAAGCCTATTATAGTCAGCGCACAAAAACTGATCAATTATTTAATGTGGCACATTTTGACACCAGACATGGACAACCTGCCTTGGCGGAGGAACAGTGGTCCAGTATCGCTCTCTAAAAATAAGATAGGATTCATTTTTATGTATTCATATATTTCTGTTTGTCATTATATTTTAGTCATATTCTTTAAATTCCGGAATTAATTTGAAATTTGTACTACTTAAGTGATATTTTAATGCATTCCACTTCAATTTGTGTTGGGAAGGGAAGGGTAACACTAAGGAGAAATTCTGCCCAACGGGACTTTTTCTTTGGCGGTTGCTGGGTAGAAAAATGTTGCCGTTTAAAATAAAAAATCTTTGAGATTTCGAGAATAAAGTCCTAATATTAGGAGATTAAAGTCATTGTGGCGGACTGGGGGGAGGGAGGGTGGTAGGTTCGGCTGGACTCAGCGGCTGCGGCCAATTAAAGCTGAGTGCAGCCGGGCCTTTTTAACCTGGGTGTGTGAATGTGTGAGGGGAAGGGACGCGCCAGTGTGAGAGGCTGGCGGCGGGGATGCGGGAGCCGGCGGCGATCGGGAGGATCGAGGGCCGGCAGACCGGAGGAGCGGAGAGCGAGCCAGCAGCAGCAGCCGCGTCTGAGCGGGGTCCGCGGCTGGAGTGCCGGGACGGAGGCGAGGGCGCGAGCTGCGGGACGGTGTGGGAGAGCGGCGTCTCCCTCCGCGGCGACGACCGACGGAGGTCCCCGGGGGTGCAGTCGGGAGCCTGGAAGAGCTGGTGACAGTCGGGGTTGGGGCGGGATGCCCCTGCAAGCCTGGCAGGCTGGCCGGCTTTGGGGTTCCGCGGCTGACCCGCCGGGGAGGACTGAGGTGCGTCGGCGGAGGGAGACGGCGCTACCAACTGCCGTCAACACCGGGGCCGGGTTTATTGGTGTTGGTGAATAAAACGGCCCTGCTGGCCAACTAACCCTCCTCATGCCTTGTGTCTCTGTCTGTCCGGACCCCGGTAATGTGGCACCTTGCCACAGTCATATTTCGAGAATAATGTCATAGTAGGTCTTTTACGAGAATAAAGTCATAACCTTTCGAGAATAAAGTCGTGATATGATGAGAAGCGTCGAGTAGCAGCTTCATTGTTAAAATGGAAGTGGATGATTTAGTTAGATCATACTTTATAAGGATGTAAACCCTATCCCGAGCTTTGGTGTCCGCGGCTGACCTGCTGGGACCGATGGTCGCAGCCGACCTCTCCTGGAGGATGGAGCCGGGGCACATTATGACTTTATTCTCAAAACTTTATGACTTTATTCTTGTAAAAGGCCTGTTATGAGATTATTCTTGAAATATTAGATTTTTTATTTCTAAACAGTGGCCCTAAAATGCCATCATACATTTCAGCCAATCAACTCAAGTGAATGAGAACTACTTTTTTGGATTGACCGCGTAATTAGCCAATCAAAGTTTAATTTGTCAGTGGGCGTGCCAGTTGGATAATAAAATTATGACAATTTCTAGCGGACGCACAACATTCGAGTCCTCCCACCGAGTTTGAATTTCAGCAAGCTGGCGGCGGGTTATGGCGGTATAGCTGCAGAAAACTCAGAGGAAGATATTGGCATCACCGTGCTCCAGATTGATTTCATTCAGAGGGCGGCCAGCGACAAACACTTTGAAAGACACATCCACACAAAGCACGCTATGAGAAGATACCCGTGCATGACAGTGACGTTTTAACGCTGACAGGAGTGGCTAATGGGCTGCTTCTCGATTTGCAGACGTGGGAAGTACACGATCAAATCAGCCCGGCTTCATTAAAGTGAGCTGAAAAACATTTATGGTGGCATGTATGAGCTACCTTTTCATTTCTGTTGACGTCGTGCGGTGAACGTGGCAGTAACCTGATCCGTTCATTAGGCTGTGTGATGCTTAAAAGCACGTACGCTAATGACTCTCGTTCTCTCTCTGCTCGCCACGCCTGCTTGTCACTTTCCTTTCAACGCCCGGGCCTGTGGCGTCTTTGATGTGTCGTTGGCGGTAGCGTGACAGTTCGGTGCCTCCGTTGGGCATTTTGAACATTTGCCGTTTTGCTGGGCAACATGATTTATGGTGGTGGTGTCCTCGCGCCTCAGCTGTAAATTCATAGAGGCACTGCAGGAGTAGAAAGCCTGTATCTGAACTATAATAATGTGTATATAATAATAATAATAATATAATAGGGGTTGTATAAACTGGGATTTATTTATGTGTTTTCTGATTTTTCATTACCAACAGTCACAGTTCACCCCTGCAGCGGTCACAGGTTGGAGCTCACCTTTAGGGACAGACAGCCACTTGACACCACCAAACTACGGCCTCAAAAATGAACACAGAATTGAGCTAACACCTCTGCGACTCAGTCTCAACACAAACAGCACGTTGCGATCTTCACAAAGCGGGAAATCGATTGCGTTCGCGGAAAACTACACAACTATGCATAACGTGGTGTAAGGAGTACAAAACCCAGACCCCTGAGCGATGGGAAACGATGGAACCATGTCTGTCTGCCAACATGGGGGTAAACAGGGTGGTGGATCTGTAATGGTACAAGCTGTCATCTCGCGGGCGTCATTAGGTTCAATGATTGCTTTGCTTTGCATGGTTGTATAATAGCCCAGACATATGAGGCTATTTTACAGGAGCAGGAGCACCCTGCGGTGCGAGCGCTGTTCCCTCGTCACGTTCTCATATTCCAAGATGACGCTGCTGCTAAACAAATTTCAAATTTCAAACACCAGGATGAAGCCACACCGTCCACAGCCTCCCCAATCACCTGATCTAAACATCAATTGAATCTTCCTCCTTCGACCTCCTTGACCCCCCTTCATCGGTCAAATAGCTGGAGGCTCTCAGTATGCAGTATGACAGTGATCCAAAGAGGATTTAAGATGTTTTGAAGGCAAAGAGTGGCCCTACTCCTTATTAGGTACCCAATACTCATATATTGTTTCTATTAGTTTATCGATATTACAAAATTGGCCACTTTCGCATATATTCTCCATTCGTTTACATGCATCTCCATACATGAGACGAATGGTGCTACATTCGACATGGAATATACAGCATACACATTATGGAGTATTTAAAAAATATATATGAACATATCCCCGCACACTTTTATTTTGAAACACATGAGCTTATCCCAGAGTATATTATTCATGAATACAATAACTGATATTTTAAAACATATTTGCTCATCCCAGCATATCCCAGTATATTAATCATGAATATATCTGCCTGTGTATGGCCTTTTTTTGTAATACTTTTACAAACCAGATCTTCTATATTTCTGACATATTGAATACATTTCAGGTAATAATTTTGTTTCTCCAGAAGAGAAATAGTGTTGTCACTGAGAATATTGAGAACCACCGGCTCCACAACGGTGAGACGGGTGTTACAGAGCTCATTCAGAAGGATAATGGGGCTTACAGCCACACCGTCTCAAATACTGTGGGTAGGTTTTTTTTAGGTCATACGCCCCAAAAAAAACCAAAGTTAAGTTGAGCTGCCAGACGACTGTTAGCACTGTTAGGTATTTGCAGTTATTTGAGGAATGATGGAGTTCAGTAACCTTGTTGGATGTACAGAGAACTCAGGCAATCATCTTGGTGAGACGTCAAAGCCCCTGGCAAACTTCGCAAAATTACTGAAATTATCCACTCCAGCTCATTAATCCTTTCCTAGAAATAAAATTAAGCTGAGGTATCTTGTCACTGATGACAGGTCCCAATTTTTAAAGTTCCACACATCTAAATCCTGTTTATTATGTTATGTTTGTTTATTATTGTCAGTCGATGGCTGCTCGTGACTCGCGCTGCCCTTTGAATCATTGAGGTGATCAATACCGGGTCTGAGTACTGCAGCAGCAGATGAAATCCAAGTCGGGATTTTAATATCGGCGCAGGCAGAGTAACCACAAGCCATTGACTCATCCATAATAATAGCTGGATGAGAGACTGCATGGCGGCTGACGTTTAACATCTGATGCGCCGTGAGGACCGCTGAAGTTGGGGCTCGCGACTCTTCATTTATTAACCCTCAATCCTAGTCGATCGATGCAACTGATTGGCAAAATCAGTCGCAAAAGTGGAACACAAAGAGGCAACTGTGCTTGTATGCTGTGTTGTCATGTTAACCATCAGAACAGCTTTTCACCAGCATCATATTTCTGAGAAAAACCAGGGGGAAAAATTGTAGATCATGAGCTTTTACTTCTTCGCTGCGCTCGGTACAAAGCAGGGTATTTTCACATGAGATATTCCCTCGCTAAATAAGCAGTCTGTAACCGTTACAGTTGTGCACCACAAATAGGAATTAAGGGAATGTAAAGTGACAGTTGAAATTGCAACCTTTTCGCACAATCGTGGGAATCCGGCGTGATCGTAAAAAAATCAAGGGACCAATTAGAATAACATGCTTTTCCTGCTGAAGTCCCAGTCAGCTCCTCTGTCTCCGCTCGTGTCCCGCACACTGCTACAAACCCACACGGACAAATAAAAGGTCCAGAGATCAGTTTCAATACATTCTACAAACTCTGCTGGTTATAAACCGAGTTAGTTCAAAGGCACGGCTGGCGTGGATACAAGTACCATTGCGGCAGCGGCTTAAAGAGTGTTTCTCTTCAATTACGCCGGGCCGAGAGCGTTTGATGCGACGCGAAGTGACAAGCACGTTTTCCACAGCGGCGCCATCTAAATGTCTGACAGGGATTCGCTTAAGAGGCCGAAAAGGTACCTGAAGCCTAAAGTAAAGTGTGAGCTGGATATGTATGTTGTCACCTGCCTTTCACTGGGGGAAAGGGCTCTGTGTGGAAACACCTGCGCCGCCGCTCAAGTTGTCTTAGACTCCCAGACTTAGAGGGCCGCAGGCACAATCTGATAAAAACACAATCTTAGATAATGAAGGAAAGCACTGAGCTCCTTTCAGCAGCAGTTATTAAAACCTTCCCCGGAGGCATAGGTACTTAGCTAACCTTCCAAGATCAGGAATGCCATGGTCATGAATGAATGGAAAAATCATTGCCATTGTATTTTTTATTTAAGTTCCTTCTTTGTGCTCTGAATAACCGTTCTTTGGCTCCGCCCACTGAGGTTTACCTCAACCAATCCAATTATTTCATCTATGTTTGTATATCTGAAATATCAATCAGTATCCTACACAATGTACAAATACACACTATGTTTTAACCACCAATACAATTGCCTCCATCAGTCAGTTGCAGCAATAACTCATTCAGACTGATGGGATACAAATTTGCAATGTTGGCACAGCTCTAGTTCCCTGAAGACATTATGGTGCACAAAGGTAATCTAAATACTGAAAAAGCAAATAAACAGCAAACTGTTTTGACAAACAGTTTGCTTCAAATTATAGTGATTATTGGGCAACACAACCAAAGTTTAAATCTATAGCTGCACACTGTGAGACAATCGTTTTCTTCTTCGGTCTCGCTGTTTTGGCACAATACACCGACTTTTCCTTTGAGAGCGAGGCTCCATAATCTTGGAGCCACAAGATGCTCTCCCACTGAGAAGTGAGACTGATCACAAATGTTGCAAGCTTCTTGATCTGTATGCAGCCCCTGCTTCAGTTTCTCTCCCCCACACAATGTGTTGCTCTGGGGGTGGCAGTCATTATGTTGTCTTCACTCTAAATTCCTGGAACATGTCAGATTTATTCTCAAAACCAGCTGTTTATGGTTGGAGACTAGCTGTGACCAAATGGTCTCAGGTTCAATCTCCGCAACAGCTAGCAGACTGGCTTTTTTCCCCCCAGAGCTGCTCTGGAGGCAGAAATCATCTCGTTGGTTGAGTTAAATGTCAATGAGTGGTGCCAAAGGGCCACAGTTGTCTGGCTGAGTAACGTCAGACTGAAGTGGTGGTGAGAGAGGAGCTAGCTAATAGCGCTCTGCGGCTAACTGGAGAAATACAATCGAGCCTAAGTTATCTAGGTTAGCTAGTTAGCCTAGCTGACCTTCCAAATTCAAGCTAGCTATCAAGACTGCCATGGACATGAAAAAGATAAATGAAAAAGTCATAGAAGTTATTGACATTTATATATATTTTTTAATACGAATGACTCAAAGACTTGTAAAACAATGTTTGCAGTGTTTAACTATGTGGAATGAACCTGAAGCTGATTTCATAACGTTTCAGGTAAAATCTTTTATGTTTTTATGTTTATACCTGTGCAGTCATAGGTATTATAACATAATTAGCACTACTATGCTTTGCTCACATCCACATCACTCATTTTTAAATAAAAGGATTATTAAAGATTTTTGTATCATACCATATACTGCATTTTATAAAATTTTAAACATTTTAAAATAAAGTGCTTTGCATTTTGCCCATGTTTGAAGTTATTAAAGGGAAAACGGTAAGTCTGGTAAGTCCAGAAACAGCTTAAATGGTTCAAAAAGAAATGGCTGCTGGACGTAAAGCAGCTGAAATTGAGGTGTAAAACTGACATATCCAGGATGTGTGTTCTTTTTTTTTTTCTGATGAAACCTAACGAACCGCTTCCTTCTCCACTCACTAGTGGGGGAGAAAAAAAATCATCATCTAATGAGCGCAATGTTTGGGGAAGATGGAAATAGCACAATGAATATTTTAGAGCAGTGGCTCCAGCAGCTATTTAGTGAGAGCTAGTTCTAATGCAGTTCAGGAATAATATTTATAATAATATTATATATAATAATATATATATATAATATATTTGGGCCGTTTGTGTGTGGGGGGGTGGGGTTGCCAGGTTGGGTGTGTCATTTCTCAGCCGTGCATGCGGTTGATTTCCTCAGTGCTAATCTTTGCGAGACAGAGCCGGGATTAGAGAATCAGGAACGTACCGCCAGGTAATCCAGCTTGTGTGTCTCGCTGGCAGAGGTCAAGCATGTCAGCGTCTGTTGCTAAATACGGCCTCCAGCTGACGTAGCCGCAGAACGACAGGGAGAATCCGGCGAAGGCAAGCTTCTCACCCCACGCTAACAAGCACTGTTTGTAAGTCAAGTCAGTGCACGGTGACCCTGCCGGTCCACTGGTAGATTTGTGATCACCCTGAAAGTGTACTTGGTTTATTCTTCGCTCTAAACCTTTCGATTTCTGGCACTGCCGACCCTGAGAAATAAATCTCAACATAAGTGCTTCACTCACAAGGGCTATAAACATTTAATAACATGTAATCAATGTGAGACTTTATGAGGTCAGTCGCTGCTCTGGCTGCACTCCTGCACAAAACAAAGACCGGACCAGCATTCCTCGTAATCTCTGAGCACCCTCAAAAAGATCCACACGTCTCGCCACAGCGTCGCACTTAAACACACATGCAACCAGACCTCAGAAGCCGACGTATTCCAGACTACCAGGCTTTAAAACTACCAGGCTCTCCACAGACAGCATCCGGTTTCAAAGATGGTGAAATATCTTCCTCGCAAACGTTCCGTGCCATTTGAAGCTGCCTTTACGCCCAGCCCAATCAATATTGCCTACCCACAACACCCTGCAGCGTTGCTACACAGATGTAACACAGACGCAGCATCTTGACCTGAGCGGGCGGGGGCCGCTTTTGCCTCCCAGGTTAATATAGGAGCTGAAATAAATCCTTTCCTCTGTCAAGCTGCCGCCACAGCTCTTAGGAAGCGTCTTGTGTTGTCTACAACTATTCACTCATTAAAGTGCCACAGCTGCACCTCTTCACATTGAAGGACAGACAAGGAAAGGACATTACTTGCCAATCCAAGAAATAAATTGAGAGGTGTTTTAGGTACAATATATATATATCCATTTATGGGGAAAAAAACAAGTATAATAAATGAATAATAAAATCAGAAATAAATTCTAGTTTTTTTGGTCATTTTTGCAGTTTTGCAGTGAAACTCTCCATGTACTACACAGAGGTTAAATAGGAATTCTTTAGGATTTACCGGCATATCATCGTACCATAATTGCATCACGCAATAACCTCTGACTTAAATGAAATGAAAAATGTCTACCCCAACCTAAGCGGCACCAAAAGCCCTGTCTACTAACCCGCTGAAAATTACAGCCAAATTAGAGATTTGTGGCATAATCACCAAGCACTCCATCACTCCCTCCCCAAACAATGCTGTGAGAGGTAGCGGGTGAGCGGAGTCACTCTGGATCCAGCGTGCTAATAGAGCCATCGCTATGTGAGGGCAGCGTCTTAATCTCTTACCTCATTAAACTGTATAATGTGGAATAATATTCTTATTCCAGGCACAGAAGTTGAGAGTGTTGACTTTTCACATGGGCAGCATTGCTGTCCTGGGAAAGCGACGTGTCCAGGACCGAGCACTTCTACCAGGGGATGTTGTTAATACCTGGGTAATCCCCTCCTTATCAATTTAGGGACAGAAATCAGGTAAAGGGATTGCCTTTTTAGAACACGTCTGTTCATTATGGTTTTTTTTTACATTTTATATTTGGGAATTTCTGCCTGATGCCCTCAACCACTGCAGCTGTCAGTGAGTAAGCATGCAGGGGGGGTTCAGTGTCTCTCTCGGAAGCACCGGATTTTTTTGGCATGAATAAAAATACCAGTATTGTCCGACTGCCTCACTGAGCGGCTAGAGACTGCTGATCAAAACAAATCACACAGTGTGAATGTGGCTTGACTACAATATGTACTTCCTGTGGGGACATTTCAGTGTTTGAATTGGCTTTTGTTTGGGAAACAAATATCAAAGGCACTTACAGTACGCCACATGTTCATTCTCAAGTCTTGGCTGGTTTGTCCTCCATTGAATCTGATGCATTTGGATCACAACCAACATCCTACATTTGGAGATAATTGGCATCTCAATGCATTGTATACTAAAGTGTCAGACATTTTCTCTCCTGTAATGGAATGATTTCCCCTGGAGAACGCGGTCCCGTCAAACTACAGTCCTGCGTCGGTCATACCGTAACAATTCATCCCCCGATATGGAATCACTTGTCAAATATAATGCATTAGGATACAAACAGGCTGTCTCATCGATCCAATCCCAAGGGTGTTTTAAATTGTTCCACCGATACAGCAATAACAGCAGCAGGGGAAGTGTGTCCATTCACCGGCCCGACCACAAGACATCCTTAATATATCCCACTGTCTATAATAAACCATCTAGCTGCCGCCTCTCAGCGAGACTGTATAGGATACTCCAGACAGCCTTTAGTCCAGACGCCTTAAATTCTCCCAGCCTGCATTGCCAAAAGTCTCCCCAGGGCATTTGCCTGCTCCAGAAATTTCTGTAGGAATGCCTACGCTTCTGCTCTGTCAGTCGCAGTGATCTTAGGGAGGAATGGCCCTGAGGAGATAAGGCAGCCGGACAATGAGCACGTCCACCTGGCGAGGAGAGGCGCTCCGTCACGGGGGCCCAGGGTTACCGAGGTGTCGGTAGCTCTCCAAGCCTGCAACGCTGAAGAGGTGCCATCGTCTCAATGGGCCCTGGCAGATACAGAAAGCACTGGAACAATATAGCGCCTCTGACCACTGCAACCGCTACGCCCGATATTGTTCTGCGCTCAGTGGCCGAAATTAAAGCTGCAATAAGCAAGATTATGATGTAAAAATACACCCGATTTATCAGCCTAGATCACTAAGTGGGGCTGCAACAGAGAAGTGCATCCCACCCCCCCAACCCCAATGGACATTCAATAGGGAGACTAGCTGATTCAGAGTTGCAATTTAAAACTTGCTCCCTCACTTATACAGTGGATCATATACAATTTAGCAGGAAGTGACTAGTGACTAGGCTAGTGAACCATCCAGGCAGCAGAGAAACAGGAGTTTAGATGATTTGTGTAGAGCAGCATAACAGGCAGCCAATCAGGAGCCTGTTGGATACAGTCACTGTTTTGCTTTTATTTGATTGGCTCACTGTCGGAGAGAGTGCACGGTGGCCAGAAAGCAGGCAAAAATCAAAGACTGTATACAGTGACAGTCATTCAAATGTTAATGTTCAGACCCTGACTATACTACATTACTATTATTATACAAAAAAAAATGTGGTGATGTAAAGTATTTATTGGCAGGTACAGGTACAACGATTTCCTTGATATTGCGACTGACTGCTTGTCACTGACTGGCTGTGCAGTACGGTTAGTCATGCAACGGCTGTCATGTACTGTTCCTTTTTTTTTTAATGGTAAACACATGAAATGCTACCGGGGTGATTCCCAGATGAACAATCAAAGTCAGTCGGTGTCTGTTTTTTCTTAGAGGATGAAGCCTCTAAGAGTAATTCTGTAACACCATCATCAATGTCTGCTTCTTGTGTCAGCGATTGGCTGAACGCGCGGTATTATCTTGGAACAGTTGCCATCCTTTTTCTTTGGTTGTGGAGGATTTGGTCTTCAGCTCAAGTGTTTGCAAAACTGTTGCCCACTTCTAAAATCACACCAGATGGCTCGAGAAGCAACACAAGAAGTAGGTAATCTGGATTTATGACCTCGTGCATATGCCGAGAGCCGGTGCATCTGCTCTAATGAAAATGAGAGCTATCTTAATGAAAGCAGGACCGCCGCACTAAGCTTTCTTACCTTTTTGTGCAGAGGGGCTTCATAATGGTATTACAGAGCGGTTGATCTCTTACAGGTCACCTGCTTGGCCTTTGAATCATTAAGCCGGCTCGCATCGCGCTGCCTTCAACCTTTTTTTCGAAATCTTTTATTCCTGGGGGTGGTAGGGGAGAAAAAAAAAGCTGCATATGCCTTTTCTGTTCTGGTATTTCTGATGTCAGCAGGTGCGAGGAACGCTCGTGTTGTGTTAAAGAGCTCCCCGCCACTTTGAACAGCCGGGGGTTTAGCAAGCAAACAGACGCACACTCCCTCAACGCTAACTGCTTCTCCGTGCAGCCATGGAGAAATAACTGGCAGGAGTTGTTAAGAGGGAGAGGGAGCGGTATGACGGGGGGGGGAAATGAGATGGCGAGCTGCGGCTTTAAGTGAGGCCGGGGAAAAAAACAAACGTCCGTCTTAAAAAAGTCATTACGTCTCGCGGTCAGGTTTAAAAATGTATTTTCCCTAGCAGAAGTGAAATATCTGCCAGTGGAGTTGAGTTAATCCCACTTTCTTACAACGCAGGGTTTTTCTGCATGAACGACTTGTTCAAAATGCATCGCTCGTTTTTTTCGGATTGCGTCTCCTCTCGGTCTCGAGTGCGTGAGTCCTTGTTGCCGCCCGCCGTGACAGGCAGCCCAACGCTTCCCGATCAAGCTATTTTCCCGCAAGCCTCCTCCCGAGTTAGACAAAGGGTGTTTTCTGCCAGAGGAGTGAGTTGAACTGATTTATTTATCTCTGTCACCTAGGCATTGCTCGCGTTCCCTCTCCCTGTACAAAGTTGCAATTTGATATGACAGCCGTAACACGTAATCCTGGCGTGGAGATGCCAGTGTAAATCATGTCACATTGTCTCTGAAATAGAGACTGAATAAGCAGCTCCCTGATGAGGGTCTCGTGTAATAACAACCTGCTCCGGAGTAACCTGACAGCTAGTTTCCACGTTGTTTACAGTGTTGAACGCGACCGGTTTGCCCCTGTGATCTCTCTAAATGTGACTTCATTGTTGTTTGGGCGTGATGGAAATAACCGCCTTGCGCGTCAGACTAAGGTCTAAGCGCTGAAGAAAGTGTGAGTTCTCATTTTGTCCGATTGTATTGCGCTTAAAGCTTAAGCGTCATGACTAATTGCTTGTTAAATGGTTTGAATGCAAATAGTTTCAGTTGTTTTCCTGCTCACCCTTCCCCCCCCCCACCCCGCCTCATCAGGGGAAGCGACAAAGGCAAACAACATCAACCATTTGTGACCTGCTCTCACAGAATCAGTCGGAAGTCGCAATGGCTGATTTACGTAGAAACGCCTTTTAATGTCAAAAGTCTATTTTTGACCATTTTGGTATTTTGACTAATGTTAATAAAACAAAGCCTTGGCTTTCATAATCTGTATGAATTATTTCCTATTTTGGAGTGGAAATATAACTTTGAAGCATAAAAGCAAGATATGGTATTTGGCGAAGTTGATCGCGGCATTTGGCGACTAGCCAGCTGCATCCGCACCTGTTGGTTGTCAAGTTAGCAAGCTAGTATCGTAATCATCAAGACCTTCAATGGCGTCTCGGAAATAAGAAGAAATCGCTCGGCAATCCAGTGTTGTCTGTGGATTCCGGCGATCGGTAGCGAGAGCTTATTGACGACTATTTTTTGGCACCGAGATCTGACCGAGAGACTGCTGAGGAGAGCGGCTCGGACGACACGGGAACGGACAACAACAGTGAAACCTCCGGCGACACTTCGGACTCTGACAGGCCCATTTCAGACACCGACAACGATGAAGATGTTGACATGGAGCCACTTGTTTTAACAGACCCAATATCTGCCGTCCGTGAGTCGGATGAATGGGATGAATATGAGCTACGGATCTGGAGGGGATATCGAGAAGCTCGTAGCTTCAAGTGTGGCTGCAAATGTCATCAGGGAAAGTCTTGCTACATCCCTCTTCTCTATGGTGAAAAAACGAGAGAGATGAGATGTGACTGCTGGTAAGCACTTTTCCACTTATCCCATAGAGCTAGCCAACATTAGTAAACACAAGTGTGTTTATCTTATCTTCTTTAAACCTTGTTCTCAGTAATAATGAACACTGTAGGTAATGTTTTGAGTAGTTCTAGCTAGCTAGCTGGTCAACAGGACCCAGTAGTTGTATTTAACTACAGATGAGTCTCACACTGAAATGACAAAATTAGTTCTGTTAATTTATTTTAATTGTCACAAATTGAATGTAGGCCTAAGATGTTTTTTTGTTTCCTAGGTGAGAAACACATGATCCTGTCAGCAGCACTATGAACTGATCCAAAGAAACGGCTTGTTCCAAAGGAAGCAGCAAAAAGAAAGGATGCACCAGAGGACCTCTTACTTTATTGATGGTGATCACATATGCAGATATGATGAATGTCTAAATGAATTATTGAATCATTTAAGGATTTAATTAGTGATATGTGTAATATGGTTATATCTTTTCTTGCAATATTACTTTGGGGTTTAAATCAAATCAAATCACATTTATTTGTACAGCCCTTAATCACCGTTCCAGTCTCTAAGGCTTCACAGTGCCCAACATGTGAAACAATAAATGGTTAGTACACAACATCCCCCAGTCTTAGACCCTCAGAGGACAAGGAAAAACTCCTTTTAGAGAAAATTGGAAGAAACCTTGGGAGGGGCTACTCAGAGAGGGATCCCCCTACCAGGACAGTTGGGTGTGCAATAGATTTGAGATTTGATAGAGTTTGGGTAAGCAGCGTATACATAAAAGTTTATTATGGTGGGACGTCCGGATCTGAAGTTCATTATGGTGGGACATCCGGATCTGATGTGTTTAATATTTTGGCACTTGGCATTTATACCAATCTATAGCAATGTATAGGTCAAAGGGACACTTTGACCTATACATTGCTATAGATTGGTATAAATCTTCTACACTGTATAGGCTACTGTATACATTAAGCATATATTTACAAATAAAGAATGTGTTTACATAAACACTAACGTATATCAGTATGTTTGTCTTTCTTTTTACACAATTTAATTATGTGTAACCATAATTGTGGGGGGTTGGGGAGGGGAGTCACAGATTTTTCACAACGTCTTCAAGGTGCTTTTGAAAGATTCATTAATAGTGGATAAATAGTGTAAGTGTACTGTGTGTAATATAACCTTAAAGAGCAATTTCTCCTCATTACATAGATGCCTAAATGTTATATCTGCTATTTAAAATAATCACTCAAGCAGCATTTGTTTGTGAGATGTCAAAGCGGCAGCCCCCCAGAAATGGAATGTTCAGAGTCATAATGGAAAGGTTTTTTTAAAGGCCTTTTTCTCAAAACCACACTTTTGTGTCTCTCGTTGTAGAACGCCTCATAACTTTCTAATTTTTTGGAGGAGTGACATGGTTTTGGTCTCATTGGAAAGCCTACATTCTCCTCTTTCAAGTAATATGAAAACCCCACAATGTGTTTTGGGGTCAATGTGACTGATTCTGTGAGAGCAGGTCACATTTGATCTGCGATTGTTTGATTCAGAACAGGGATGTTTCAGTGTGAATCCTCATTAGTGATCTGAGCTGTCAGCTTCCTACGTTGGCTAGTAAAGCCATCAAGTTTGGGTTGCTAGGCAAATGGAAAATAAGAAAGTTGTGTTTTTTTTCCCCCATCTCCATTCATACAATCCAAATCCACGCCTTTATTATAGATTTTCAAAATAAATTACCCCCTAGGTGACCTGCAGCTCATTATCAAATGTGGGGGAAAAGGGAAAATACTCAACCTTCCATATATGGGCAGCTGACACAGGAAATGATAAATGAATAAAAAAACGATGTTGATAAGACACCTGGAATGTTTTTTCTGAGCAAAAGATAAGCGTCACACTTTGGAATAACTTCAGCCGACCGTGCCAATTTCCTTCAGCAGCCACGTTTCCTTTCACGTTGCACGCTCCTCTTCCTGACGAGGAAGCTGACATTCAAATTCTAACTATAATAGCTAATTAACATGAGGTTTTAATATACTTTCACGTGCACTTTTTAATCTGACTCACTTCTGTGGTTTTCTCCTACAAAATGTTAGCAATTGCTTTTGGCATTTCTGTCGTCCTTACCTACCTCTTCATGGCCCAGGGGACCGGGGCTTTACTTTAGCATTTACAACACATCAGAATTATTGGCAACATTTCTCTTCTGCAACACCCCCCCACCTCACCCCCCCTTCCCCCGATGCAGTGTAAATTAAGGGGCCACCGGGGCCAGTCCAAGTGACAACACCCTGAAAAGTGATCTAGAGATGGCGGGTCATGAATCTTGACCTATAAAAACCTTTACCTCCATGAATCCCCGTTCAGCCTTCCCCCGGTCAGACGTGGTTTATGTGGGCCTACTATGGGAGCAACAAACTCGGGCAGGGGAAGAGCGCATTTGACTTCGAACTGCAACTGCTTTTGGACGTTGCCGCCCCTTCTTGTGTTCCCAACAGCCTGGGAATGCAGCAGAAAGGCTAATTCACTATGTCCGAATGGTAGCCAAGTGCTTTAACATTTTGTGATTTCCCGACGGCTGGCTTGTTAAGATTGCTTTAACCACTTAGAAACCTGTCAGATGTGCCGCTTTCTCTCTCTGATGATGAACGCAAGTGTGAAACCAGATTTTTAGCCTCATCTCGCATCCCTCCTCCCCTGCTGCTGCTGCTGTGTTTTGGATATATGCCTACTACCCATGTCCTGAGCTGGTGGATCCTTCCCTCCTTTGCCCACTTTGAAGTGCAATTACTGTTGATGAAGATCCAATAGAGGCTGTGTAACTGACAATCAAACCGGAGCAAAGTCAATTTGTTTTAATTGGTTCGAAATTAACTGTGGAACCGCCGTCGCGAGGCGCCCCGGCTTTTGATTGCGGCGCTTCCTCCTCCTTCCTCCCACCGTAATTGATCGCAGGACAGTCACCGACACAACCACCCGCGGTAATCCCCCCGGTTCTGCTCCGCGGAGGGCTAGCTGGCGAATATGGCAGGCGATGCCGACTCTCTCCAAATGTTTGGAGGGCAGGAGGCACCCGCTGCGTGACATACGCTTGAAATTTGCAGTGAAAAGGTGAACAAGCTGGCTGGCGCGTGTGACTCGGCGCCCCCGTCGTCTGGAAGGCGGCTCGGTAAACAGGCTCGGTGCAGCTCGCTCCAGCCTCCCTAAAGAGCCCCGGCTTTGTATTGACAATTCGCTAATCAAATTAGAGCATGGATTACGAGTCAAGCATCTGGTCATTGTAATAACACTCATTATTAAGCTCTGTAGTGTAGTGATGAGCAGACGGTTCAGACACCGGCGTTTCTAGCCTTCGTACTCCAACGTACGTGCAGGCTCATTGCTCATGTCGCACAGCGTGTGAGCTTCCTGTATTTGCTCTGTCACTTTGGCTTTTCTTTACCCTCTGATCTAATTTACTTTTACACGTGCATCTGCAGAAAATGAATAGAATATTTCATTTCTCGCCTCACATTGTGGGAGGTGGGACACTTCAATCTCGCGGCTGGTGCAGACGGCCGGCCCCTCAGAGAGCTTATCATCGCTGATGTATAAACTTCAGTGTAATTTAATGAAAGTCATTTTTCCCCCACTGTGTGGCACATCGCCGCAGTGCATTATGTTCAACCCAATCTCGGAATCACAATTTCCCACGCGCGAGCCTGATTGGACCTTCCAGGGGAGAAAGTAGCAACTCTTAATAAGATACAGCGTGTTCCCTTTTTTTTTCTCTCAAAATAGCCTTTAACCTCCTAGTACGCAGGTTCCTGAGACCGGAGGATTTTGTATTCACTCCCCGTATTTCACAATCCATTAAAGCACAATAACACGAGGTACCGTCGTCGGAAAATTGAAAAATAAAGACGAACGTATCCGAGAGCGAGCACGCACGGCGCATTTTCAAAACCCAATGCAATAAATAATAAGGCTATTCAGCAGCAACAGTGTCATTCATCTCCCGCACAAACACCATAATTAGGTGCAATTAGTTATGGTTAGCAGGCTCTGCTAAACTCCAGTAAATGTACAGTAAATATTAGTTCATCTTGCACTGGCGACATAAAAACAAATCTCACCAAGGTCGTAATGTTACATTGCTAATTGCCTCCAAATGAAATAAAGAGTAATTACGTTTTGTTTTTTTTAACCACTGTTCTCTTATATAGCATCGGCAGAGCGCGCTGACAGTCGTAAGGGGACTTACAGCTGGGATTACCAAAGTAAATCAGAAAGCTTCTTAGCCCCGGGGCCCACACTAGCACTAGCACTCTCTGGAAATGTGTGTGTGTGCGTGTGTGTGAAAAAGTGTTTGTTGTGCAGAGAGGTGCATGCTATGAACTCAGTAGGAACGCTCTAAATGAGAACAGTTGTAACGCGGGATTGTTCTATTAATTCGTCCCCTGCTGATAGATGCCATCTCGTCTGCCGCAACACGGAAGCCACAAGCTGCTGTGTTTACAGTTTGTTAAATCAAGAGGTCTCCTCCCCCGGGTTAGTCTCTAGTCCCCAGTCGTGCTAAGGGCTTCGCTGCTATCGCCTCCTAATATTGCCTTGCATCTGTATTTGCTTTTGCTTTTAAGACCAATCAACCTTAATGACTACTTTAATTGTTTTGCTTTTACAGTGAAGCAGCGCCACAAACAAGTGGCTTTATGAAATGCCGAAAGTGCAAATTTAGACCTGCTACAAATGAATGCGGCGTGCTTGCTCTCTAACAGGTCCTCGGGCTCCTGCAAATGGTTACACGCGTAGAAAAGGCACGCTCAGGGCAGCGAAAAGACAGCCGGCCCACGTTTCCAATTGCTGATCGGCGCCGGCCCGCGGTTGCCATCTCAGTTGGGAAGCTAGGATTACTCAGCTTCCACCAGGCGGTTGGAGCCTACGAGAGAGCCGAGTGAAAAATGAGAGAATGAGTGACCGGCGTGGCCTGGTGCGACCCGCGCTGGGGGTAGTGTGGCAAAGCAGATGATTCCCATCATCATTCTCCTGTTAGGGTAATGGGAGTCAGCAAATGGCCCCGTATTGATTCACTCTTTCCCTAGCTGTGTGGCTGCACCATGAACAGTGGTGGAAGGACAACGACCCTCTTTCTCTCTGATTGTTGTCTCGCAAACAATCAGCCACCCCCTTAATCACCGCTGTTGAGCAGAGAGTGACCGCTGCTTGTTGCCATTTGGTCAGCACAAAATGACATAATTCTGTAGGAGAGCCCTGGCGGTAGACTGCATTCAAAATCATCAGGGACATAATTGGTGTGTGTGTGTGTGTGTGTGTGTGTTAGCAAGCCACACAGCTGTCAAGGGAATCCAAACAGGATCCCATTTACATGAGCTGCTGTCTCTTTCTGTGGTCCTAACATGGTCTGATGAGACTTGTGCTCTGACAGCCCGGGGGCCCCCCGGCTGGACTGAGGGGTCTTATTGACATGGAGCGCACAGCTTTCACTGCAGCCGCCGCCACGGTGGCCGGGCCAATCCACTGACCCCGCTGCAGAAACACAGATGCCAATGTTTAAGAACACAGCGGGAAGCGATGGAGAGGGCGAGATAGAGAGAGAGAGAGAATTTTACCTCTGTATTCTCTCCGTCTGTGCCAGGAATCTGAATCGAGACAGTGAGTGAGAGAGAGACGCCACTTGAGAGAGACTTCCCAGGTTTTCCCAAGAGATGCTATATTCAGACAGGCAGCTCAAATATGCTAGTCTTTGCATATCCGTTACCAGTCTAATATTTCTTCTAAAATGAACAGCAAAAAAAACAACGTCTGATCTTAAAAAACGTATTGTTCAGATCAGATTTAAACCACGAGATTCAAATCACATCTCTGAAAAATGCAACTCAGTCTGACTACTCAGATCAGACTGTTCCTCCCACCCCTCCCCCCACCCCACTCGACATGCATTTGATGTCACACACACACAAACATGGAGGAGAGACCAGCAGGAGAATAACAGAGCATGGACAGGTGAGGAGGTTTCCTGCCTCCTCTCACTGCACTACTACTAGAAAACACCCCTCACAAAAATAATCAGGATCAGCAACGGTGAAAGATCAGATTTGAAAAACAATTTGGATTTGCCTGCCTGTCTGATCACAGCCAAAACATATTCCAGCAATTACTCCATGCATGGGATTACATCAGATTACATGCACGTAGCTACAGCTGAAGTATAACAGTAACCACTTTCTGTCTCTAGCTCGGCAAGATGTGGCACAGCAGTGGGTGATAAAGAGAAAGTTTGATTTTAGCTTCCTGGTGAGCTAGCGTCGATGAACCGCCCTCTGTCATTTAGTTTCATATTTGGACTTTGAATCACATTTTTCTTAAAACAAGTAAAAAATCTGATCTGTTTCCAATGCACTTCTTTTTCAAGAATTGTCTGGAAACATGTCTCAGTACCTGGCAGGATGAGGCAGCTAACTCCGAAAAAGTGACATTTGATTCTTGATATGCAATGGAAATAAATACATTTATCTGACCTAGTTTGTTTCTCAGATTTTAAGAAACAATATGTCTAGTACTTCTATTTCTAGTATTTCACTATAATAATACTCAATGCTAGATTAAATCCCACATTAAGATGGATTGGGTTTTTTTAAATTATACTTCAGTCCACATTACTGTTAGCTTTAATAACACTGTTTGATAACACTAATAATACTAATAATTTGATTTAATAAAGTATTCCAGCCACACAATTGAGGTCACACATGCTGTCCTCCTTTCTGCCAGGAAAAAAGGGAAAATATCTTTTATATTGATTGTCTTTGATAGCAGTGAGTAATAGCGAGCGCTGCTATTACAAAGCCTATCATAAAATGCAGCTGAACACTAGAAAAGGCAGATAATTGCTTTGCATCTCACATTTCATATGTGGTCTTTCTTTGACGGCGCTTTGCAGAATGTCCTCAAAACCATTTCGAGACCTTACTCTACTCTTTCAGAAGAGCTCGGATTCCATTTCAATGCAAGCATCATTTCTGTCAATTCATGTTATTTTTGTATTTTGTTTGCCATTAATGTATGGCAATTATCAGAGCCCGTTATAGTTTTGACCCGTAGTTACATCACCGAGTCAGAGAAAGTAGAGCAAAGCCTGTTTGTCCCAGTAAGACCTTCACCCTCCCTTCCTCTTGCTAGTAATTGCAAAGCGGCGGAGCGCCATCTAACAGAAGGACACTGTTCTTACGCAAGCCACTTTTTTTGAATACCATTTTTATAATCTGTTTCATCACCTTTTTTCTATCTAAATCAGCGATAACTCTCTCTCCCCCCTTGTGCGTATCAATAAAGACTGAGCGTGTGAATGAATTTTGTGGTCAGGCAGAGGACTCAGTGATCTACTAAAATGATGACAGCGCCTTTCTGCCTGTCGGGAGGAGCGGCGCTTCCCATTAAGTTGTACCGGCTCTGTTTCACTTGATTTGATTCAATATGCAAAAGGTCCTCTGAGAAATCAGGCAGCCTGTAGGGTGTGTACCATGGTAATGTGGCCCTAACAGAGAGGCATGATCATGAGCAGCAGTCTATAGAGTGCACGCCAACCTACTCTATCTATCTATCTATCTATCTACCTAACTACCTACCTACCTACCCACCTATCTATCTATCTATCTATCTATCTCTCTTTCTCTCTCTCTCTCTATCTCTCTCTCTCTCTATCTATCTATCTATCTATCTACCTACCTAACTACCTACCTACCTACCCACCTATCTATCTATCTATCATCCACCCACCCACCCACCCACCTACCTACTTACCTACCTATCTATCTACCTACCCATCGATCTACCATCCATCCATCCATCCATCCATCCATCCATCCATCCAGCCACCCACCCACCTACCTACCTACCTACCTACCTACCTACCTACCTACCCACCCATCCATCTATCTATCTATCCTCTCCTGTCCTTTCTGTCCAGAATTCATGTTAATTGCATCGTTATTACATGATGGAAGTGAGGGTCACGGCTCTTGTTGCCAAGCGGTTATTGAAAACCCATTTGAAGCGTGCCACTGTTTACTTAAAGTTGGAAAACTGCTTTATCTGCTAAAAACAAGCTCTCAGAAAACACACTGACACTCGTGCTATGTTCAGGCACGCAGCTCAAATCAGATTTTTTTTTGGCATGTCTGATACTAGCCTAGGATAGTTGTTATTTTTGGATTGATGATGGATTTGGTATCGGAACAAAGCTGCCTTTTCAAACCAGTAGCAGAATCAAACTTTTAGTAACTGGCACTGGTATCAAAAACGACCCTGCCCCCGTCTGAAACCCTGAGAAGAAAGTGAGAGAATTTGAATGTAAAGAATAAGAGAGACTTCCCAAGTCGTCCTCAGAAATTCCATGTTCAGGCAGACAGCTCAAATCCGATTTTTTTTTTTCCATATTAGATACCAGACGGATAGTTCGAACAGCAAAAAAGACCACACGGAATCTGACCATTTCAGATCAGATTGAAACCACATTTCGTAGGTGGTTTGACATGCAAGTGCAACTCAGTCGTATTGGATGTTGCACATTACGACGCAAAGAGCAGAGAACAAACAAACATGGAGGAGAGCCAGCCAGAGAATAGCGGATAGCTGGACAGGTGAAGAGGTTTCATGCCTCCTCTCGCTGCATGGAAATGCCATAAGCCGTAAATGTTGTTGAACAGAAAACCCTCAGTCAGCTCTCACGCGATCTGCATTGTTACTATGACAACCACTGTCACAATGATAGCAAATGATGATACTGTCTAAGCACGCAGATCTGTTTTGGTCCTTTTGTAAATTACACTGTGGACAGTCACATTTGAAACACAACTGGGATTGAGAACACTGAGTCTCTTCTCAGGAAACACACAACGGTATTTCCTCTCCTTCCGTTCCCCGTTTGAACCGACGAGGAAGTGAGGGCCAGCGCCGTACCGAGAGGCTCCCGGCGGACTCGTAAACTCGTAAATGTTTTCACACTACACCAACTACACCGGCGGAGCGTGACCGAGGCGTGACATGCATTCTCATACAGAGGCGGCGCGTTACACCGCAATCAATGATACGTGGTGATCTTGTGGGTTAGGCCTTAACCTTCACAGCCCCGGGAAGATCTACGGGCTAGCAAGCAAAAGGCGACGGCACAGGAAGTCAGGTGGAAAGGAAAAAAAACAATCCCACAGGCCCAAAAAAAAAAAACGACATAGGACTGTTAGGTCTAAATAGAAAGCATCCCGGAAGCGTAGGAATGGCGTCCACACGCTTTTTGTAATCCACCGCGGTTTGATTTAACTGCCGGCCTGACTTTCCTTTGTCTTTGCTGATAAATAGATAAATAATTTGGAATAAATGAGTAATGCCGCCATCTGTTAATGTCAATCCAAACAGCCGTAAAAGTTGATTTCTCCGCCGTATACAGGTGCTGAATTTCCACGTACCTGTCGGATTACGGGGGTGGGGAAATGGACTGCCACATTTCACGTTGCGCGCATTTGGTTTATTGCCTCTTCGCTATTGATTGCTACCATGTCCTTTGTCATCCCCCCTCCACCCCCAAACGTGTTGAGAGGTGTCATTTTAAAGTTTTCGTCTTTAATGCCAGAGTTTCCACTTGTACCGGGTTGTCTTTCCGACAACAGGCAACACAGGAGAACCATTTCCTGTCTGCAAGAAACGGCTCTGACCGGCTTTGATTAGTTGCAATCAAAGCATTTTATTGTTATCTAATAAAAAAGTGAGAATTTTTGGTTGTTTTTTTTACATGTTTTGCATTTATGTTTTAAATCTGTATTTAAAATGTGTTTATGTGTTTTGTTTTGTTTTTATTAATTATTTCCCCGAATCCTATTATACTAATATGATTTTTTCCATTTTTTTTCCATTTTTCTAATATGATTTATCCAACAATTATCTATAATTACTTTAATGCAATTTATCCAAATTCAATTAAAGTAAACTGGGACTGCTGCAAGATTCCTTTCCCCCACACACACAATAACAAATGCTATTTACCATCTGCTCCCTCGAGCTACTTTCAGAAGTCACTTCAGAATATGTGTGAATTTTGGATGAATGAACTTTCCTTAACGGCTCATTTGATTCCTAAGACAGACATAGTACGCCTGCTAATGTCTCGTAAATCTAGAGCACTTAAAGTGACACGGCTCAACTGTCTAGTAACATGTTGCAGCTTGTTTTCTACTTTAGTTGCCAGGAAGTACGCGGCGTGTTTGTTGAAATACATCACTAAAGGCACATTTGCAAACTCAATAAATGCAATTTGAGCCGTGTAATGCATGAAAGGGCTATTACAGTGGCAGGCAAGCAACGTTATGTGTGTGGGCTGGTGGGTGTCAGACGGGGGGTAGGGTCGTTTTTTGATACCAGTGCCAGTTGCGAAAGTTCGATTCCGCTACTGGTTTGAAAATGCAGCTTTGTTTCCGACACCAAATCCATCTCATTCTCCAACGGAGGAAATTATTTTCTATTGCGTTTGCGCCATCTGCTTTTCTAAATAGAATCAGGCCAATTGCCCGATTGATTTTCCCCCGTAACACAAATGTCACTAGTTCTCATTTTAAGAATCCGACGTTTTAAAGCTTCCGTTGTACTTTTTAAATACCAAAAATAATCGATCGCCTCGTGTTATGATCGTTTTTTTCTCCAGTCGCCGGCCCCTTTGCGAGACGTGCAGTGTTGTGAAAAGTCCTCGTGTAAGGATCTTGAAAGCCCGTGATATAGTTATTCCCCTCGACAAGCGTATCGCGCAACAATGCTGTTACAGCTAAAGCCTTGTCTTGTACCGGCTAATTCATGAAATCAATGCTGCTTCATCAATAATTAAGACCATTGTTACTTGGAGAGGGAATATGTGTGGATTTGTTTGCACGAGTGGCCGGCTCGCATGCAACGTAATACCTCAGAATACCCCATGTGTGTGTGCCCCCCCCCCCCCGTCCACACACACACACACACACTTACTCATGCACCACACACACAAATGCACGTTAAAGAAACACACCCACACACATTGGGGGTAGCCGTATGTTTGCACATTCTCCAACCATAGCCTAACAGAAACATCCGTCTCTCCAAGGACCTGCAGACAAACAGTGTGTGTACGTTTAAGACTTGTGTTTGGCATCACAGCCATTCACTTCTATGGGCAAATAAACCTAGTTTGCCCTGGTTTGCAGAGGACCTTCACACAGATCCATAAAACTGTCAGCGGGCCGGCCTCCCAGTGGTCTGTAATGTGCACCCGTAGCGCTGAAATAAAGACTCTTTTACTCTGCAGCACGATATCATCATGCATCTCGGGAGGCACGGCACCGCAACAAGCTGCACAACAAGGGGAACGCCCTCAGCATGCTGCACACGTCCAGAGCCTCTGAAACATATGGAGGTAAAAATCACCTTTCTCACATAATTCCTCGCAGTGCGTTTGCCACAGTGGATTATTTGTGCAAACATCATTTTGCAGCTCCTTATGGTTATGAAACAGACAGCTGGCAGAATTAGAAGTCACTGTGTATATAACTTGTATATACCATCCCTCTTCCCCCCCAACACTCCCCCTCCTCCCTCCAGTTTCATCTTTAGTAGGTTCGTTAGAATAAATCAAATACGATAATAATGGTAACCATGAAGCCCATTAGCCAAAACGCATTCATTTTCACCGTCCATATGAATGCACATGCATGGCTAAATATAGGAATGGGAGATCTAATTGTAGGCGTGTATTTCTCAAGGACAGCGCTTTCCTGGAAAAGAAGCCTTGCCTGGATCTTATTGATCTCATTGGAATGCATGCTTGATTGTGGACCAGCGTCGTATCCTACACCGACTCAGACCTCAGACTTTGAATGACTCTTCATTCAAGTGTTAATTGGACTTGTCTCCGCACGAGACGGCGGTGACTTCGATCCCCCTCCTTTCGCTGGCAGCCATTTAGTCATTTATTTGGAAACTTGGGGAGTAAATTATTTCAAAACCTGGCGCGACCCTGTCTCCTCAAATATGTTGACAATGGCAAAGGCAACCCAAACATTGGTGGTCGCAGGAGGATAATATCACTCCGCTAGTCTCTCTCCCTCCCTTTCAATTTGGGTAGAAATCAAGGCTAGTGTTTGGCTCTGGACATTAGTCAACGTGGTGACAGATGGCAAACTTGAGATTTATTTTCATGGTTGAGTTGCCACCGCCGCTGCCGCTGCTAGGTGACGGGGATTTCAAAGGAGTGGCATTAATCTGCCTCCTGTCTTGCAGTGGGCCAAGGAACCGGTTCAAGGTGGAACCAATATAAGACGAAAGTCGCAGGGTTTGACAAACCGGCAGAGGGTGCGCATTAACAGGCTTCAAAGGGAGGAGCCCAAATTAGCTCGGTAAAACACCAGGGTGGATACATTCATTATGGGGGGGAAAGGTGATTCATCAGTTAATATCAATATTTGCTGTACTTTAGGATATTTTCTGGCACTATTTAAGGCCTCAGTCTATAAAAATGTGAGTTAGCTACTATGTGTGTCTCTTTTTTCCAATGGTATATGTATCTCAGTTTGCAATCAAACTCCTCAAATACATATCACAAGTTGCTTGAATTCCTGAGGATATTGCATTGAGTGATTTATCATTGGTGGTTTTAATCCTGCACGTAACGTAAACAACGTAAATTATCTAACATATTTTGGTGAAGGATGATTTTAATTTATTTTGGGCGATTTCCTCTTCTTGTAGACACGCCATTTCTATCTTCCTCCTGTCATAAAAAATGGAGCCAGAAGTAGAATGTGTACAGTAAGGTTTGTTTCCCGGCACAAATCTCATGTTTTGCTTCGCTAAATCATGTGGCATCAGTGGCAAATTGTCGTGGCTCTTGAGTGTTTCCACTGCGTGGTGAGATAGTCGAGCCAGTCTTGAAAATATGAGGCAGACTCAGGACAACTTGGTGATAATGTATTTACAGTTGCAGGTGAGTACACGTGTAAACTTAAGAAAATGAAATTTAAAAAATGGTACCGGTACAGGGTCACGTGCTCACAGCAACACTGCTTTAGTTGACTGATGCGGACTCATTCTGAGCTTTTATAGTGGTGTTCATTACACATCCACCTCCCCTGAGCAGCCCATCCTTGGTACAGAGTGGAACCTAATTTCCCCATGGCCACAGAATAACACTATCATATACATCTGTTATTAATAAATGTTCTTCTCACAATACTATCCAAACTCCTGGTTAAAATATCAGGATACTACATACAGACATACATCCATTGCGACAATTAACAATTATTACACACACAATCACCCCCACACTTTGGTATTGCCCTGATGCCATTGATGACATCACCGAACCTCTATAAACAGGAACTACCACAGTGTTCCCGCACCTGATGAGTGTACTAAATCGGTGTGTGCTATAGTGGCGACATACCTTCAGCCCACCTTGTCACAACGGTGATTTCAGACAATTTCATTATCGTTTCTCAAAAACCGCAGAGGTTGTGGAAATAATTCACTAATTCCATAATTCCACGACGACAAAACGGATGACAGCCGATGTCTGATCTGCGATAGGAAGGCAATAATAATGCGATGCTCATAAACTTGATATTAACACAACACACCAACAATCAGATAAATGTCTGGATGTGGAACAGCATCAGTGTGATGCCTTTAACAAGCTCTAATTGACTGGTTTGTGAAATCGCCAACCTCCAAATGATGAAAGGCAGGTAGAAGCCTTTGATGTGTGTTGTTTTTTTTTTTTTCATGAAGTTGTAGGTGGTGGTGGTGGAGGGGGAAGTAACAGACATCACTCACTAGTCTGGAATATTCTCTGATTATTATTTTTTTTGATCCAGGCCTTCATCTGATCCTAATGAGCCGCACTAATGAAATATGATAAAACAGCCTCCCACTGAATATCAGGAGGCTTAGCCATTACCCAGCCTAAATGTCAACAGTAAACAAAGCAGACCTTTTTCTAAGCCTGCTCACTGAGTGGATGATATGGAATATATTAAATCTTACCTTGACACAGACAGTGACTCCAAAACTTTTCAAAGTTTTTGCATCTGCCGGTATTTTGTAACGCGTCTGCGCCCCGGTCGGAAAAGATGTCCCCAACACGTTCAACACAAGGAGGGCGCGGTGTTCCCTGCCACTTCCACTTAGACTCGTCTCTTCCTCCCCCCGCGCGATGTTTTCAGACACCTGAGTGAGACGTTCACATTCCCGAGTATCCTTTTGGCAAAACCTTGGGGTCCGCGCCGACGTGTACCCCTCCGTTGACAATGATGGATGCGGCCGTCACGGAGACTGACGTGGCAGGCTAAATTACATTACATTCAAACTAGTTTTTTTTTTCTCTCGCTCCTCTTCAAGGCTAATGTTGCAGCGAGACGAGGCGCGCGCCGTGGGAATTGACAGCAGTGGCGGCATACAGTACATCAATTGGCATTAATAGTTGAAGGCTGATACGGATGCTGATGTTTTTTGGGTTGAAGCTGCTGATAGCCGATATTAATTAATTATTTTTCCAATTTTCCTCCTCAAAATTCCCCAAAATGAAATGATTTTGGGGATTTTTTATTGGGGATTTTATATTTATAAAAAAAATTTTTATTCTTGGCAGATTGGAAAAGGCTCTGAAACATTTAGACCATCATGTGGTACTAAAACTCAAAATACTGCAGGGTGAGGCAGGTTTCGAAGGTTGAGTAAAACCCCATCCTCACCTCCATCATATCGGCGACACTGACTGGCCGATGCTTTTATTTGAACGGCCAATCGGTCTGACCCCGAATGATACTAATGACACTGTTATCTGAGTTGTTGCATGCACTGCAAATGCGTGACAATTTGTTTGCTGCTACTGTAGACAGGGAACTGGCAACCCTCCCAGAATCGGCTTCATGCATTTTGACCGATTTTTTTTTTAAAAAGGACAAAGAAAACGGGGAGTGGATTAATTGTTCGTTGGGGTGGCGTTAACCTGTTCTGCACGGAGCCAAAGAGGGCTCATCATCCGCGGTGAAGACTGCCATTATGTGTGTGGAAAGGTGTGAGGAGAGGTGGAAAGAGAGAGAGAGAGAGAGAGAGAGAGAGAGAGTTCAGCGGGTTGTTATTATTCCAGTACAGCCAGCGATGTTGTGGTAGCCTCTGCCATTGTCTGCGTATCTGATGAGAGAGGTTGCTGCGGCGTAATGGAAACCTCCCGATTTGGTAGCGATGCCCCCCCTTCCTCTGCTAGCGGCATCGCTCGCGTTTAGGTCATACCTCACCGTCTATTATCGTTGCCACATTTCATCTTCTCCAAATCAGCCCGTCCTTCTCTTTAGCGCGTGGACGTTTTTTACTCGCGCCGGGCCGTTCCCGCAGTCCGGGGGCGTCACAGACCGGCGGGCAGGAATGCACAGCCGGCGTCGCTCACACGCAGGCTGTTTAACAGGCTGAGAAGTTACACATGGTCACTACATTTCATTAAACAAGACAAGGTCAGCAGCCCGGGCGGAGGGATCTGTTGTTTTTTTTTTTACTGGCGTGCCAGGAACGCCACGCCGCTAAACGGCAGTTGACCTTGTTGCATCCTGACAGACAGTGGCTCCGAGTCCCACGGCCCCGCCCCCCACCCCCCGACTGACACGCTGCTTAGCCACGACAGGGGATGCACTCCGACTGTGCAAGCGTAACGTCAAGGTTTTGATGCTTGATTACAATATTCCTGTTACCGTGGCAATGCTTTGGCCGGTGATGCTGCGTCATCATCCAAGACATCAGCGCGGCGATGTCAAGGGGTCGACGCTGGGACGGCCGATACAGGCAATTACAGGAGGTCACGTGTTAGGTCATTCTGCTAATCATGTGGCAGTGGCATTGAGAGAAGTGTGTGTGGGGGGGTGCAGGAGGTGCAGATTATCACTGGCTGGGAGTTAATAGAGCCTTCAAACAGAGGAGCTCCTATAATGTAAAATAGAAATGTATTGCATTCTGGTTCTCTTCTGCCCTCTTTTCTCCTCTCCTCTTCCTTTCTACACCTCCTCTCTTCTAAATCTTTTCATTTGCGAGGAGAGCGATTGAGCACCCATTACTACCGGGTCACGTGATGGGGGATTAATGCCCTTATTACTCATATTGGACATGCATAAAATGGCAACCCGACCTTCTCTTAACCTGTCTTCGGCGATAGATGGAGGGCGTCCATTAATTGAATATAAAGGAGCTTCAATGGGAGGCTCTTGAGTTTACTTTGGCCTCGCCGTAAATGTTATGAGATCCCCGGCTGGTAATAAAAATAGCCTTGCCTTTTGTGCGGGGCAACCGATTCATTTACGCCCGGGATGTGGCGCTTCGCCGCCGATGAAAGGGAACGGATGCTCCGGGCCGGGGACTTCCTGTCCCGCTTATTGAACCTGCGGCATTCACTCCTCCAGACATGAAGAGTTTGAGATAACATGCCCGCCCACTCAGACAATATAGCAGCTGGCGTTAATATTGAACCTCACTGAAGAAATAGTAGTTACAAGGTTAGAGGATGTGTTGATCTGTTTTTTTTTATTATTTCCTTTCTAAAAATGGATACACAGCCTCTTGGAATCCAACTCTTCATATATACAATCGTCCTTACCCATAGGCGCCGATTTATGTTTTTGCCAGTGGGTGCTCAAATTAAGTGAATACCACCAAGGTGAAGATTGTCACAAAATCACTTTTATTGCGCTTGCTTTAGTAATTACCGTGGTGCAGGCTACTGTCATCTGTCAACGTAGACACACACCGAAACGAAATGCAACACTGCTCTGCTACAAATTCATCACTGGTGGTGGATCCTCACTTTGACTGTCTTTACACTCGGTATCTCTCTCGGTTTTTTAATGACAAATTCGTACGTTTTTACCCGATCATCACCCGTGTTTCACACTTGCTGTGTCGCTAGCTAGCAGCTACGTGATGGAACAACGTTGGTTTAGCCGACTCTAACGTTACATTGGCAGTTGGCTACGTGACCACGCCCCTTAACGTAGCCTACACACACACAGAGCTGGAACAAGTTGAATTGGATAATGCGATTTGTAGTTAAAACGTTCACCGATAATAATAAGTAATAATAGAATAAATAGATGTGTTTTTTTTTTTTTAAAAGATGGAGTTTTTTAATACATTTATTTATTAATTTATTTTTTAATCGGCCTTCCCCGTGGGTGCTCAACCTTTTCGGTGGGTGCTCGAGCACCGGAGCACCCACGTGATCGGCGCGTATGTCCTTACTCACCATGTTGGTTTTACACAAGGTGGGTTAGGATTACACAACCTTGTTTTGCTTTCTCCACCCTCCTCGTTTTCTTTTCTCCACCCCGCCTTAGGTTGTTGTTACGTCCCTACGCCGCTTCTCCTTTATTTTGGCACTGAATGCATTTATTCACAAGAGGGCCCTTATTTAGCGTATCCATCTCTGCTGTCCTCCTCCCAACTCGTTCGCGCCGTTCTCCTTTGTCACTCTAATCTTTCTTCTGGCTTTACCGGGTTTGTTTTGACCTCCGGCCATATGTGTGTGTGTGTGTGTGTGTCAGTCTTTTGAAATTCTGCGCATATGCTTTTTGGCAGTCAGCTCAAGGCAAGAGGATGAGGCAGGACATTAAAGAAAAACATCACTTGCATCCGCATTCACAGCATCTTCCTCCTCCTGATTTCTTGTTATGCTTTCAAAGGCAGTACCGTTTTCACCACGTCGGTGTGTCTGGTGCGCGGACAACAACCATTCAGCGGACCATAAGGCATTCATCATACTTATTGACACGACATATAATAACGATCCGTGACATTTCGATATAGATAAATTCATTTACCGCCAATTGATGTATTCCCATCTACTTTTCTTAACAGCCGGTGTCCGGTAGGTCTTTCTTGGGTAAAAAAAACCCCTCTGGAGACAGGAAGTGATGGACAGGGTAGTTAGCATGAGCAGCGATAGCCACCGTGGCTGAACAGACAAAGAAAAGAGCGCCACCTACAGAAACTCAAACTCCAGCAACAGAAAATCCAAGGAGAAAGACGTCACAGTACTGGACACACTGGTTGATTGACAGGTGATCTGTGAGGAAGAGCAGTGCAGAAACACCACAGCGATGAGAGTTGAGAGACAAAGATGGAGACCAAATAACACAAGAATCTCACTGCTTGCCACGTTGTTCTGCTCTACGCTGCAACAAGTTGAATCCCCAACTAAACACCAGCATCTCAGAGTGTGACATCTCAGAGAGTCGCCATCAATATTTCAGGCTGACGTTGACAGTAGGGCATGGCCTGATGCAAGACAGAAAAAATCAAAATCTCTCAGCGCTGACAGACCATAACTCAGCTCCTACAATCCATCACTATAAAAGGTGGGACCCGGAGAAGGAAAGTTCTTGCCCGAGTTTGACTTATTGCTGTTTGTACAGAAGCTTGATGATTACATCAGATTCTGTTTTTTAGTCTCCATCTTTGTCTCTCAGCTCTCATCGCTGTGGTGTTTCTGCACTGCTCTTCCTCACAGATCACCTGTCAATCAACCAGTGTGCCCAGTACTGTGACGTCTTTCTCCTTGGATTTTCTGTCAATGGGAGTTTGAGTTTCTGTAGGTGGCGCTCTTTTCTTTGGCCGTTCAGCCACGGTGGCTATCGCTGCTCATGCTAACTACCCAGTTCTTCTTATAAAATGAAAATAAACTGTAGTACTTTTTAATGATGGGTGTTAACTTCCATCTTCGTCAGCAAAGTGACATGTTTACAGACTGGATCCTCTCTAATTCAGAGGGAACAAATGATGAACTTCAGGTAACGACTACTTAGCAGTTTGGAAATGAACATCTGCCCAGATAAACCCAGATTCATTTTTGCCTTACACCCTCTTTCAATGGGAAACATCAATTGAATTTTGTTGTAGTCCAGAATATCCTTAATCCCTATGTGTGAAACCTTCCCATCAATGTCCCACAGAGCCACCGCAAAGCCTCTATGGCTCAGGAGGATGTCTGCTCTGAGCACAAACAGTACGACGCCTTAGATTTCACTGCAAAACCATACTATCAATTGCAGCAGTGGTCTGATCCAATCAAAATAAGAGTAATTGTGGCCAACTAAAATTGTGTATTTTTGTTTTTCCGTGCACCGCTCCGTATTTCGTTCACAAAGCCCACTCGGTTTAACAAGCCATTTGTCGAGGAGGCTGGATGTCAGCATGTCTGATGTTGGGGATAAGTGAGGTTCAACTGCGACGCCTTATTCCTCGCCCAGGGGGAATGAAAAGATGAAAATGAGCCGATGATAAGGAGAGCATTTAGCGTTCCACAGACTTCATTCCACTCTTCGACACACACACACACACACACACACAGAGGATGTCATGTAAAATCATCCGCAACTCCCCCACACACTGTACATACGTAGAGGGAGATGGAGAGGAAACGGAGTTGTTAAGCACCGGGGTCAAACTGTATGTTGTTTTCCCTGTTTGTGGCTCGTGTGAACTGGAGAAGCTGAAATGCCGAGTGAATGTCACTCATCATCTCTCGAGCCCCCGACAATCAAGAGGGTCCCACGTGGAGCGAATGAGCAAACACAAGCCTTTTGCCCCCCCACTCATGCTTTTGCCTCCCATAAAATCCATGGGTTGCCTTGTCCCAGAATCATACCTATGTGCATGATGCATTTTATCGATTGTCGTCCTCAACGGGTTTAAATATTTAAAGCTGCACTCTGGGATTTCAGATGCAGGTGGCCCCCGAACGTCAGCGCAAGGTAACTGTTTGAAATTTGAGGACTTTATTACCCAGAAATCATGCAACGTGACATCTGTAAACTGAGTTTTCCTCTGACCTAAATTTCTTCTTCTTAGTTTTCTGGTGCAGGTGGAAGGGGGTGAAGAGGTTCAGCCATCCTTGGCGAGTCCAGGTCTCTCTGGACGGGAGCGTCGGCTCGCTGCTGCTTAGGAGACAGTTTTTATGTTTCGGTTCCTCACTTCCTGCGCGGCGAGGAGATTTCCCGCCAGTGTCCATGCCCAACACTGATGAACAGGGCACATCTACGGCGTCTCCATTAGGGTCGATGGGGCGAGCTTCTCTGTTGCACCCCCACTTTTTAAAAAATCGTGCCTACTGCACCGTTAAGATCGCTAATTTAAAGGTGCAGTATTTAAGATACTGTTTCATAACACAATAAAGCAAAGCAGTACAATATGTTGCATGGTGATATAGTACCTCTTCACTAGACGTTTCTGTTGAAAATGTGACTTTTATATTTCTGACCATTACAGGCCACCTGTTGATGTTGCAAGTCCTTGGTTGCCGATAGAGGTCGATAAAGTATTAAATCACTTAATACCCATAAAAATACCTATGCCAACGTTTTTGTCCTTCAAAACAAAACAAAAAATGTTTGGCAGTGTGTTACATGCTATATTCAGGACCAGAAGCACTTTAAGTACAAGGAATTTGTCCTTGTGATGTTGTTGCAGGGACATACCAACAGCTACCATGGTAACATGACTACATATTGGCACACACACAGGGACAACACAACCTAAGACAGTGTGTGGGATGCAATAGAAAGGAGACTATACATGTCATTCTATTTCCATGCATTTAGCATTAAAGCTATGCATTCAGCCACTATGTTCGGACAGTATGGCATGACCTGCTGCAGACAGCGGGAGGGGGTGTGAGTGCAATGGAGCTCATAGCAACGCAATTGTCTCGTATGAAAAGCTCCAGAGGTCACCAGAGCTGCTCCTATCCCTATGGCGGTCCAGATTGCCTATTAGAAGGACCCGTTTGCACACAGGTGAAAATCAATGGCATCGAAACTCACGGTGGGTGTTTACTAATGTGTGTGCCACCGTGGGGTGGAAGCACAGTCGGCCTCTATCGTCCCCCCACAGCAGCGGGCGAAAGAGGGAAGTTGCTCAGTTCAATACAAGGTGGCCGTAGAGATCACCCACGGAGGTACGCACACTTTATTTACTCTCTCAATTATATAAGCAATCTGTGAAAAGTGCAAATGCTCACACAGTGCATATTCTACAATAATGGATTTCAAATTTACCATCCTGTGAGTTTTTAGCTCTACAGAATGAGGAATAGATGTATTCAGCCATAACTGAGAGCCAACTCAGGTTCTTTATCCTTAAAATATATCAAGTTGATTTCCAAAACGCTTTATATCTGTTTGTATCTATATCACTTCTTGATGTTCTTCATTTCATAGAAAGTTCATTTCTTGAAAGTGAAATTTGGGATTTTTTTTAATAGATATATAGTTTTGTCAGTGAGTGAATAGGTGTCAAACTCTTCATTTAGTCTCATATCAAGATAAAATCCAAGGTTAATGTGTCTGAAATACAAAAACAACACATTAATTACTTTTTAATTTGGATATGATAAGATCCAACTACAGCTTTGATAGTTTTAGGTTCTATATGGTTGCCAAAACAAATCAGAAAGCTAGGATAAGATAAGATGACATTTAATAATATCCAAAAAGCCAAAGATAAAGGTTGTGAATAAAACTGATGGGTCCAGGATTTTCTCACGTTTTAGTCTATTTTCAGAATCGTTGTTTATGGACCTTGACTTGTCTGTAGTGATCCTCCCTGATATTGTCTAAGCTCTGCAAAGTGCTGTCCTTACTCTCCGAATGTTTTTATTTAAACCCCCCCCCCCCCCCAAAAAACAGCTGATTAATTTCCAGGGGGCTGAGTCTCTTATTGTGAAGTAATCACCACAAACATTACCATGCATGCTACACACGTAGAAAAAGGAGTAAACAGGATTTTTTTTTTCCTTTTCTGAATAGTCTCCTTGTTCCACAAACAGAAAAAAAAAAAAAAAAGTTTATCTCCTCAGATTTGTGAAGTGGCATATCTTATTGTTCATAAAAGCAATGATTTCCATTTCCCCCGCAAGCCAGAAGCAAGATGGGCTATCTGCAAACTGTCCTCCAGCAGCCTCCTGCGAGACCACATGATGCATATCAAAGTGCACATCAAAATAATAACGCGCTGTTTTGCATGTGTATTTACCATATTGCCGTGTGCCATCTTAACCCCGATACTTACGTAACGCGTTAATCATGAGAAAGGGAGGGGAAAAAAACAAGATGCTCTGCGTTCTACCCAGCAAGAAAACATCCCGGAGTTGTTGGTGCCATTTTTTTGAATGCATTGGCTGCAATGGCGACTTCACGTTCTTGCATTCCACAGTGCAAAAAAATAATTCCCATATAATACACTGTGACACCATAACAATACAGAGCAGTCAGTCAGACGGAGAACGGAGGACGGAGAGTCACTTACTTTTGGTGACCTTTCAAAACAGACCTCAGTTAACTGCAGACCTAAAGGTAATTGGATCTTTTCACTGCAGAAATCTCTATTTTAACGAGTCATTCAGTCTAGCGTTTTGCTTGTTTCCAATATCAACTTGTTTTGAAAGGATCCTCTTGAATGCAGTAACACGATCTTGATATTAGTGGAGTGACCTGCCTCATTCCAAGGTAATCATCACTAGTTGGAAACAAGCAAAACAAAGCAAAACAATCGGATTTTGTGTCACTATGTTGAAGAATAATATAATTGTAAGACTCATTACGAGATTAAATCACACCGTAAGATCAATATTTATTGCAGTGTTCAACTAATAATAATATAAAAACAGTCTATTGTGACATTCCCTGTCGTTAACCATGAAGCAAGTTCAGTGAGGAAGACATCCTGGCTGTGTATCTCCTCTCTACTGTTCCTCTCTGCAGTCTCACACCCATCTGTCTGTGTATACAGCAATTATCCAATCACCTTCCTAAGCAAGGACACACCTTCTTTCCCACCCTCTCGGGGGAACCAATCGCAAACCGCCACATCCCTACATTCTCTCCTGAATGATCTATGGTTAAATTAAATTGGATAATGCTTTGGCCAAGTAACAACTGGAGCTTCTCCTTCTCCTAAGCAATAGGTTTTGCTGACTTTCTATATGCTTTGCCCGCTAACAATGGATTGTGAATGACAGTGTAGAGAAGTGACATAAAGCAGAGTAACTGTGCGTATACACACACACACACACACACACACACACACACACACACATCAAATAGTGTGTTGGATATGGGGTAGTAGGTCGGTGGGTGTTCAAGTGCCCCTTTGAGAGGGAGCAAAAATTTTCATTTGAAGCAAAAACTGAGAGGGACGAGCAAATGATGAGTCAAGTCAGAAGGATTTGATCTCAAATACACACACACACACACACACACACACACACACACACACACACCAGTAGCAAGTCAGAGATGCTGTTTTTGACTAATGTTGGCCTCTAGTTCAAGTCTCTTCGGCTAGTGTGTGTGTTTTAAAAACCATGGTTAACTCATCAAACCATGTTTTATTTTCTAATAAACTTTGGGGGAAATTTCTCAGCCAGATAATTGTAAAAATAATGAAATAATTTTTCTTCTTGATTCGATTGGCACGGCCGTAAGATATGCATGAGAATGTATATTTGGCCAAATGACTCAAATCATCGACAATTACAGACAGTTTGTTATCGGTTATCTGGCTGAGTAATTCCGTTTCAAGTATTCCCGCTCCGCTATCCCATTAATCTTTTACAGTTACGCTTGTTTAGCTGCTGTGGGAACTAAACCTGTAGACTAAACAGTTTTCTACTCGCTAACTTTAATTCCCCCCGACACATCAACGCGGCCTTTTTTGTATCTCATAATCCAATCCTTGTTTAACCGGCTGGTGGCAAAAGCCAGAACGCACCCGGCACACCGGCAAGGTTTTTTCTCCTCTCCTTAACCACTTTTTCCAGATTCGAGAAGACCGCCGAAAAAGGAAAAAGGGGAGGAGGGCGGAAGGGGGAGTCGAGACGGACAGAGACGGCTGAGAACGGGGGAGTACGCGGCAGGTAGTGTTCAAAGGGATGACAAGAAAACTCCTCCCGTCGCACCTGTGAGGTCTAAAACAATGAGGCCGTTCCGCCGAAACTTCCCTTTCTCGACATCTGAGACTTTGAAATTTGACATTTTATGTCAAATAGCAGCTGAAATACATAACGCGGTCTGAGCGGCTCCGGCTCAAAGTGTCGGCTTACGTGCCTGAGTGGCGTCCTGTTGAGAGTGTTTGACCTGAAGTGGTTGCAATCCAGCCGGTTAATGTACCAGGATCTCTTTATGCTCAGAAGAGTGACTAAATGATATTATTAGAGTATGTCGGCTGTACTGTTAGTTCTTAAATTGAAGGAGGGAGCTATTATCGATGATTTGAACACATTATTTATGGAGACACTCAGGTCTTTTTGAACATATGTTGTTTTGTAGTGAAACTCTGATGAAATGCTCGTTGCCTACAGGTCAAACATGAGGAATAATAGAGGACCAGATCACCTTGGCTGCTGTGTGTGCAGGCCTGGGATTATGTGTGGTGTCCTTAAATTTGGGAGCGGGTGATTGGGAGGAAAGTCATTGTTATTCACTGAACTCGCTTCATTATTGACTTGAAACATTGCCTTGGGGGGAGGGGGGGGAGAGGGGGGGCATTCATTTGAATGTGACCAGAGCTTCATGGTCAAAGTCTTAAACTTAAAGCTTTTATCAAGGTACGACGATCGTAATCCTCTCTGAAGTCACAAGAAATAAGTATTTTAAAGCATGGATAATCTGCCATTGGACTTCTTTCGTTTTTTGGTGATGAGCTCCCTGGGGGGGAGTTTCTGCACACACACACGTACACATACACACACACACACACACACACCCTTTAGGAAAGAAAGTACTTCCTGATTGTTATGATTACCATCATTACCAAGGGTATATGAAAGCTTTCTGAAAGCCGTCTAAACACCCGGTATCAGGTAGGTCTTTCTCAGGGAAAGATCCTCCAGCACACAGGAAGTGATGCGATTGTTTGGATAATAGAGGAAGAGCTGGGTAGTTAGCATGAGCAGCGATAGAACAGAAAATCCCCCACAAACAAAATCAAGTAACTGTCAGTGAGGTCAATTTTGGACCAAACCACTTGGATTTTGCTGCACAAGCTTTTTGAAACTTTAAACAAACAGACTTGTATCATCTGGGGGAAGCCTGAGACGGAACTGCGCGGGGGGGGGAACTCACTGGGTGTTGCGTTGCGGCGCGTCGCACGAACTTCAGTGGAGTTTCGCCCAACACCGGGGGCGAGTAGATAACGATCGCGTTTTCTTTTGGGTCGAACCATTCCTTCAAAAAATTCTGAAATGTCTGCCAGGGTTGGGATGAATAACAATGTATTGATTCGTCGGAGAAAAAAAAAAAAAAAAATCAATCGACTAGTCATTCTGGTTTAAGGTGACTCAAGGTGACGCCTTTGGAATGGATGGAAAATATAATAGCGTTCTCTTTTTCAAATCCCCCCCCCCCCCACAAAAGGCAGCACAATGGCGAGGCTAATGCACTGACATATCAGTTTACCCATCACAATGACAGAAGCATCTTTCAGTTGATCTTTGCTCCAACTGAGCCAAACTATTGACAGATATCCGTTAACCCATTACAAGCACGGCGACATTTTGATCTCTGCTGTTATTGAGGCAAACAAGCCTGAAGTTACTGGACGACAAGGGGATTATGATGAACTGTTGAGTCTGTCAGTCGGCGTTAAACAAGCAATTCTCAAAATGATATGCTGCCTTTTGGGTAAAATGGAAATGGACTTTGGTTCTTGTCTTGCTTGAATTGAAAGTGTACATGGTAATTTCTACGTTGAGTGGGTTTGCTTCATGACCCTCGGGCTCTCGCTCGAAAAACCTATTGAAACACCTTTGTGTAATTCCAAAAATTAGTATTATTTTCTTCATTCCTGAAAAATGGAGTTGGTTTTTACCCAACAGCAGCAATAATTGGCAAAGTATCCACTGTGCATGAATGGTGTGTATTATAATAAGTCTTCAGATGTGGTTGTACCGTTGTAAAATCTTCTTTTTGAGGTTGTTTGTGTACATTTTTTCGGAATAAAAGTGTTTGTCTCTTCGCCCCGGCGGTAAAGGCGTGCCTTAATTGAACCTAGCCGTGGCTGTACAGTAATGAGAGCATGGATATGAGCGGCGCAGGATGGCGTGAGAGCAAATGAGGCTTGCTGATGGTGTTAAAATGCCAAATTTCTGCCTGGCAGTGAAGACAAGTTTCCATCCTAAGGGACATCTTGCATGGCAGACTTTCAGCCATCTGTGTATTGGCAATTATTTTTTTATTTTTTTTAATTAAGGCCCGTCTCCCTGTCTTCAGCTACTTCACTACACAAACTATATAAACTGGTACTACTTTCTGTTATAGCGCCCGTGAATCCACTGCACAGTATACATGACATTATTTACGTCCCATGAAGGTCCTGATCCATGTTTGTTCCATGCACGTGAAGGGTTATTACTGTGTGCATGCATAGATATTGTTGACTGTCAATCCTTATGAATCCTGTTTGTCCCAGAATGAATAAAAGACTGGGTGTTTTGCAGGTATACGAAGAGTAGCTTCCTTAAGGGAGGAGGTCAGCCGTGATGCAAACTCAAACTCCTTGTTTAAAACGTCCACCTATTTTTTTTTTCAAACCTGTATTTATCCGGGGAAGGTTTGCTGAGCGTGCGTGTTCTTTTTCAGCAATGACCTGTTTTATATTCACACGGTTGCACACATTTACACTTGCGAGCTTGCCCAGTGCAGCCACAGTCCTAGCAGAGGAGCTGACTGGAGGACACGGTGGTTAAAGGACCATTCCAGCTCATTTCCTTGCATTCGCTTACTGTTTCACACATCACATGTAGATTGCTTTGCAGTACTTTTATCACATTATGTCACATGTGCTATTTTCTTCCCTTTATTTTAGTGGCAAACGCTGTCTGAATATTACGAGTTCCTCCCAGTAAAGAAAGCAGAAAAGCTGTCATTACGGACTAAAGCTGGTGGAAGCGTGCAGTCACTGGGTTGTGATTGACAGGAGGCGGGTCCTAATGTAACAGCAGAGAATGTTATTGGTTGAAAGATTTATTTTGGAGACCTTGTTGCCCTATTCTTTTACAAGCAGAAACCGGGAGTACGACGCCTTCCTCGTCTCGGCTCTCGCGATGTTCTCAGATGAAACTGTCACGTTACAGTGAACAGAACTTCTTTCGACAGCTCAAAGTTTAGAGCTATTAGAGTTCTGATGCAACTTTGCCAAACATGACTGCTGGCTTCACAGTTGGGTTCACAGTGATGGATTACCTTTACAGACCTAATTAGACGTATCGGGGGTGAAATTGAACCGGACCTAAAGAGCCTTAAAAGGTACGGCAAAACAAACATAAAAATATTGTCGGCCTTTTAGAATGGATGGAAAACTTAAAAAATGTGCAAAAACTAAATTCAATCACTCTGGAATGATCCATTAAGTGCCTCAATGGGAGCTGTTGGGGAAGCAGAGTCGTACTCAGTTCAGTGATTCTCTGTCAGAAGAGATGGTTTGAGATTGATGCTCACAAATTCAAAATGCATTGAAATACCACTATGAAGCTGATGGAAAATGTAAAACACACATTACAAAAGTACAAGCTTGTATAGTGTATTAAACTGTGTATTAACTTATAGAGAAGTACTGTGAGTTGTAAGTGCATAGTATGGGGTCATTCCTATGTTCCCAGGGTCCTATGTTCCCCATTTCTACATATGTGCTCTCCCAGTGTCCTATGTTCCCAAGGTCCTATGTTCCCTATTTCGACATATGTGCTCTCCCAGGGTCCTATGTTCCCAGGGTCCTATGTTCCCAAGGTCCTATGTTCCCAAGGTCCTATGTTCCCAGGGTCCTATGTTCCCAGGGTCCTATGTTCCCTATTTCGACATATGTGCTCTCCCAGGGTCCTATGTTCCCAGGGTCCTATGTTCCCAAGGTCCTATGTTCCCAGGGTCCTATGTTCCCAAGGTCCTATGTTCCCAAGGTCCTATGTTCCCTATTTCGACATATGTGCTCTCCCAGGGTCCTATGTTCCCAAGGTCCTATGTTCCCTATTTCGACATATGTGCTCTCCCAGGGTCCTATGTTCCCAGGGTCCTATGTTCCCAAGGTCCTATGTTCCCAAGGTCCTATGTTCCCAGGGTCCTATGTTCCCAGGGTCCTATGTTCCCTATTTCGACATATGTGCTCTCCCAGGGTCCTATGTTCCCAGGGTCCTATGTTCCCAAGGTCCTATGTTCCCAGGGTCCTATGTTCCCAAGGTCCTATGTTCCCAAGGTCCTATGTTCCCTATTTCGACATATGTGCTCTCCCAGGGTCCTATGTTCCCAAGGTCCTAAAATGATAACCATTGGTTTTGTTGTGTTTATATAGCTGTTTTGAAGCCTTGTTCCAATAAAAAAATTGCATAATATTTATGAAATATGTTAACTTGAAACGGGTCAAATTTGACCCGAACACCATAGGAGGGTTAATGTGTGTTAACAGAATATTGAACTGGGGAACATAGGACCCTGGGAACATAGATACACTCCCCATTGTGTTCACATATTTTCTGCTTACAGCACATTGAGTTGTCGGTAACACTTTATTTCTGTTTAATTAACTAGTGGTTAAGTATTAACTAACCATGTGTTAACATGTGTATGCATCATTCATGGTCATTGATATGCTGATTGATGTGTAAGTATTTAATGATAATACCTACAGTGCTAACTACCAGTTTAATGACATTACAATAACATTAAAGTAAGTAGGAAGATAGTAACTAGCAGGGGGACATCTAAGTGGTTATTGTGTCAGTACTTGCTTCATCATGAATAACTGAAAGGCTAATAAATAATTAAGTACTTGGCAAACACTTAATAAATAAACCAGGAACTTACATCCCATGTTATTCATTTTTCATGATTTTGCTTTTAAATATACCCCAGATCAGGGGAAGAATAATGTTCTTCATGATGCTTTAGTTTACTTAAAAAGGTATTTATTGAATGACGTTCAAGACTTAAGTCCTCACAATACTGGATCGTGATTGGCCGACAACGCCAGCCCCTCTAATTCAAATGAGGGCTTTCCAAATGAAATGCTGCAAACTGGCCTGACTGGACCGATTTCAGGAAGTCTTTAGTGAAGGGAGCCAATCGGGACGGTTGTGATGCGTTTACTGGAGTTGGTCTGAAACTGCCTGGAAAATGTATGGATTTTTGAAAATGCAATAACTTTAAATTCACCCACTTAAAACAATCAGCATTTAACGTCTACATTAATCATCTTTTATATAAATAAAGAGAGGAAAATATAGCGTCTATTTCATTAATAAATTACCTCTTACATACCTTAATAATCATGAGGTTTGTTCTAGTATCACTCTTCATTACTTACCACACTTTCTTACCCGATAAGTAAATTGGACAATCCTCCTACCTTACTTCTAATGATATTAAGCTTATTTAATAACTAACAAACATGTTAACTGGTAATGTTAGTTAATTAATGATTAATCACTTTAATCATCACATAATCACGTCAATTACTTGAATTACTGAAGTGTGATTTAAAGTGTTACCCAGTAATACTTACAACCAGTTTAATACACTGGGATGAGGCTATTCTAAAGTGGTAATGAAAAACACATACAATTGAATGATTCATCAATTTGCCACATTCCCAGTTCACCACCTCTCTGGTAATTGGTCAGTTCTGCCTTTTGAGGTCTGGATCCAGTGTCCGACACTAGCGTAAGGTATAATTTCCAACTTGGAATGGCTTAGAATTAGTTTTAGACTCGCTCGTTCAACTCCATGAATTCCAAAGGACTCAACATTCTCCAAAAGGCGACTTTCATTAAAAGTAAATGATCATTTTTGGTTTCATAATATTAAGTAACTTTAAATCAAACCAAAAAATGATCCACGCATTAATTTATACTTCCTTTTGTTTCAAGATTCAAGATTCAAGAACTTTATTCGTCACATACACATACAGGATGTATAGTGAAATGAAAAGTGGCAATGCTTTACGGGAATGTGCAAAAAAAAACAACAACAGTCACAGTATTTACAATAAAAAGCAGCAACAATATTTACAGTAAAAGAAGAAGCAACACTATTTACAATAGGATAAGAACAAATAAAAAAGATGTAAAAAATATGAAAATATGTGGAAAATATATAAATATAAAAATGTGTAGTTTCTAGTGTGTATTCTAGTACATGTATGGTACGCTCTACATTGCGATCAAAAAACTGTTCTCACCTCAGCAAGACACCCACCTGACCTACTCTTATAGGCCAAGTACACAGGAACACAAACAATTAAAAAAAAAAAATTAAATGGCAACATCACATATATGGAGATAATATTTACCTTTCTGAACACTCATAACATAAATAAATGATATATTTGGCTCTAACAACTCGTATCATTCGTTACACATCACAAATGACTTTCAGGTGTGCCATTTATCTCCCCAACAACTAGGAGTGTAGACCTCCACTTTAAGGGGAGGGTCAAAAAGTCATTACTATGGTAATGCAATGCAGTGGCTGGAGGCAAGGTGCCAACAATTGATCTTGAAATTGACATGCTGTCACCGTGACTGGTCCCAACTCCATTGAGATAAACAAATGTGCGCCCTAACAAAAGAATAATCAATTGTGCATTCTCGGGCCCGAAGTTGGTAAAATGATTATTTTCCATGAAGTTATCAGATTGAGAGGTAAGTACTTTGGAGAAAAACGCCGGTCTATGAGACTGACTTTGCTCTAGGTCTAGCTTAGACCGCATGGCCAGAGCAAAGAAGATGTACAATGTCCTGCCGATTCAAAACAGAGTAACTGTCTTTCATCCATTCATCCATTCATTTGTTTATTTTTCTTCGAGCGGGGTCGTGTAGAGTGGAGCCAGTGTGCATTGTGCTGAAGGCAATTAACTGTCCTCCTATTATTTTCCCTACTGCTAATCATAGATAATTGTCTCTAATGTGTCTGGCTGCAAACAGATTAAAGGCCAAGATGACGGTGCTCCGCTCTCCAGAGACTGTAAATAGGTTTGCAATTGAAGAACAAACATAATGTAATTATTGCATAAGAATTATAAATCTTTACTCCCTGGCTGTTATTTGCTTACCAAGCTCTTCTCTACCACGATCATCTTAGGGCCACGGGATATTTTATTGAATATGCTGAATGTTTGAATGTATCTTATCAGGGTTCTGTGGCTTTGACCCTTGCAACTCCTTGGCATCGGTTCCTTGTAATGTTGCTGATCAAGGAAAGCGTATTCTCCCGGTGTACTTTCTACGAGACTGGAGGAGAGCATCAGCAATATGCCGAAAATTGAAACGTAAAGGGACTGTCTCTCACATCAGGCGGCATATAGGAGGAATCTTGGCATTGGCCAACACACAGGATGTGATTCATAAGCCCAGATTCAGATGTCAAAAGAGTGATGCACTCACCCACAAATGGTGACTATAGAGGACATCAGGCTGCGGCGTCATAAATCTACAAGACCATACCACACCTACAGAGTTTTTTTTGGTACGCAAAACATTTATTCAAGCTTAACCAATTAGTGAGGCATAACCTTAGCACGCAGTATGGAGGTCAGTGGAAAAAGCAATTGATGGTTCACGCAGCGCTGATTTAATACCCATTTCAGACATGCTCAATTTCAACTCCATTGCAGGCGAGTTGCATCAAACGACCCTGTTGTATAATTTTTGTCAGGTCACCGCTGTCTCTTTGATTAGATTTTCACTTCCACGTTTATATTTTTACATTAAAAAGCATTTAGCTGACGCTCCTAACCAGAGCGACTCAAAAAAGAGAGCGTCGTTAAGAATAGTTTACAAGTTTACATTTCTGCACAGTAAGTGAGAGAAAGACGGCGGTGTCACAAACCGGGTCCAACTCCCAACTCATGCAAAGACGTTTTCTAGTGTGAGTGAAGCTTCCATTTTCAGCAAAAGTTTTTCTCATTTAACCCCTAACCTAATCTTGACCGAAGAAACCTAAACCTAGCCTTAACCAAAGTTGTTTTCACGTGCCAAAAAAGTGAAAATGGCGTGTCCAATTTGTGCTCCTATCACGTAATCTTTTCATGGTGGAGGAACGTGATCTTAACATTGTTTGTTCCATTACAGTCAGTTAGCAGACGCTTTTATCCAAAGCGACTTACAAAGGTGATGGTTGACGTAAGATGCGTTTCAAAGTTTCTGCTTATTTCACCAAATTTTGTGAGACAGTGTTGCAGCCAACCACCGAAATAGAGCAGAGTTTATGTTAGCCACGTTGGTTAACTCACCTAATAAAGGATAAACACAACAATAGGAAAGAGGTCATCTTTAAATACATTGCACACGTATGATCTGTAACAGTGTTAGCCTGTTAATTCAGTTAATTTCATCACTCTGAACTTGCTGAGGAATTGAAGTAAGTGACGTTCAGCTGTTTATGTCTTTATATCTACAACAAAATAACATGAAAGCAAAATCACAGTATACTGTAAAAGCCAGTCAAACACATATAATCAAACAGTATTCAACCTATGCAATGACATATTTCAGGTGGAGTCACTGCTGATGCTGCTGTCAACAAGAAAGGCTACCAAACTACATGATGTCTGTATACCTGAATACAAGATACAGGCAAGAAATACAGGAGAAGCACCAACATGCATCATGCTGAATGTGTATATGTAGCATGATACACATAGTCTTCTGTCTATTTATGTCTTGCACTGTCCCCTTGCAACGATGCAATGCAATCCTGCTGTCCCTGTATCATGCGTTTCAGGCTGCACTGCGTTACCACCTTAACTGTTACGTCTGCGCCAACGTGGCCAAGACAAATTCCTGTTCGTGCATTGCACTTAGAGTAGAAAATATAGTGAATCTGACCCTGAGGTTTCTCAGCCCTACTAAATGCGTGCTCTCAGTAAGTTGTGCAAGAAATCCCTTAGCATGGCAAAAGCGTGCAGGACTCGCTTTTTACGTAGGCGGGTCATCGCAGATGGAGTCATCGCCTGGCATATTAAAATTCCCTTTGACAATTCTTTTGATGCAGGACTTCATCCTGATGAAACCTGCCACCTTCAGTCATCCCGGATGCCTGGCTGTTGGACTCACTCGTAGCCCACGGCGTGTACAGATGAAGGCACCTCACAGCAAGAGTTTGGGTAAAACTGGAGATTCATTAGAGTTCATCCTATGGCCTCCAGGGAAATCAACAGTGATAGAGTCCAAAGAGCTTTAGCGTAATCCAGCCTGCCCAGATATGAGTAATACAATTGGTAGTGCTTTATGAGTATTAAACTGGGAAATATTTAGCCTGCTATACGACTTTAGGGGACAAATCTTTGAGTGGTGATGTAAATTCAAATTGACATCGACACTCACATCTTCACTCACACATCTTAAGCTGAATTCAAGCTCCAGTTTCTTTCAGGGATAAAATGCTGGACATTGATTTTTGAGTCATGATATAAAGGGACAAACAGTCCACCTATGCTTCCAATTCAACACATTGAGCAATAATAAATATGGCTTTGATTCGCTGGACATTGAGCGTTCGTGTGACACCGAGTACCGACAGACTCCCCCTCGGCTCGAGACAGCTGACGGTTTAATCGCAGCAAATGTAACCTTGACTTTCACTTTGGCGCGCCTGTCACAGACATTGGCTCGTGACACAGATCGCTAATAATGAGTCCACTTTATGTCCAAATAATTAAAGTACGATTCGCCGGCTTCATTTTCCAACCCAGATCCCACAGGGGGGGGGGGGGGGCAGAGGACGGGGTCCAGAGTGGGCAAATACACTATCAGCACTTTAAGGGTAATGCCCCTGATATTTATAACGTTTTGTCAAGATTTGGCTTGGAAAGAAGACGTTTTTGTTTTCATGTGTTCTGCACTGACGCAAAAAACTTACTGTTTTAACATATAAGAGTAGTTAGAGGTTTAAATATGAGCATCATGAATCATTATGAATTCAAGAGAATGTAATGGTTTGTCTTGTGTCTATTGTGTTATTGTGTCTGTCCAGGGGTTTTATTGCTCCTTTATGACAAAAACAACCAAATAACACTTTTGGGAATTGGGCTTTCAAGTGGATCCTCCCCTCTCCAATGTTTTTATGGGAATTTAGGTTAATGGTAATTTAAATTTTTCGTTGCTTAAGGGTGGATTTTGTGCTTCCAACAGAGGATGGTCTATTGCACGGCCCATTAGTCAAGTTGGATTAGTACATTTGCCCTTTAAATCGTATGGGAAAAGCTCCATTCAGCACGCCACATGACATTAAAAACATAGACGTGCATTTCGCTTTGCTCAACTGATGAGGTATAGACGATCGTAGCATTCGTGCCACATAATGGCGTTCCTCTGTATTAGTGGCAGCATAGAAATGTCATTCATCTGTCATGAGATGAGTTGGAATCCATCATTGTTAAGTGTTGACAAAAACTGGCTCCCCACCATTCCCTGACAGCAAGGTTTGCTGCCATGCATCAGTACTCTGAGTGAGTCTAGTATACAGGCTGCCGAGAACATCAGGTATTTTTGTTTCTACTATGTTTTTTTTTTCATTTTATTTCCAAAATGCCTTAGGTTGTAGATGCCCTGTGCACTGTGTCGCTTTTCTCAGGTACAGGATTAATTATCCGTTCAATAATAAAAAATATTGCACGCCGTTCTGAAAGGCTTCAAACCTGCTGTTGCTAGTTTCATATCTCTAATTTCTCACCAGGGCACACGCTGGAGTGAACTTCATGTTCCACCTCCAGGCGTCGTCGGTCATTAACTGTTGTTTGAATAAATAAAGTTTATTGCTATTATTGTTATTAAATAGACTGTGTTGACAGGAACTGGTAGTGTAATAACTGTCAGATAATGTAATAGAAATGTAATAAAATGGGTTGAAAATGTATTAAAACCTGTTAATGTAACAAATCACATTATTACGTTAACCGGTGATTATGACTTCATTACATATTTTTAATAGATCTAATAATAATAATAATAACTAATAATGCAATTAGAGTAGGAAGAATGCAATAACACAAGTTGTTACATTATTATTATGTCATCAGTTAAAAATATGTTAGACCCTTTGATCCTTAATGTAACAACGCAATGTAATTTATTACATTAACAAATTTCAGATACATTTTTATTATGTTTTGACACGTTATTACATTAACAGGGAGTATTACATACAACGAGTCATGTGATTTTTTTTGATTCATCGGTACTTGCAACATCTTATATGCCCATTGAGGCACAGGCACACTGCACACTGACAGGCAGACTGATACGTCATGCATGGCTGGTATCACTGACACCAAGGCTTTCCATGTGAAATTAGACCTATTGAATTATTCTGAGAGCGGATCGCGAGATATAACGAGTGAGATATCCCGAATCTGGGAGGAGAGAAAGGTAAAACATCCTCCGTGGCTCGGTAAAATACATGTTCACAGACGCTACACGTTGAAGACGGTGCTTCAGATCGATCGCTTTACTGCCTAGGTTGGGATTAGAGACGCTACCATGAGACCACGAGAACAGACTTTCATAGCAACGCGGTTAAAACTCAAACATTGGGGCGTTCATGCACGTAACAACCTTTTGTGGAGAACGTGCTCACCTCCACACACACACACAACCTGGACACGTGTACACAGACGTTCTAGTCAACGACGTGTGGGATCTAGTATGACCGTAATATGAGCCAGTTGATAATGAGGTGTCGATTACACAGCAATCCCACGCCTTATTACATTTTTAGCGCTAAATGCAAAAGGGAGACAATTCGCTAAATGATGCTATCTCTGAGTTATTTCCGTTTTGCAAGCCTCTTAACAGGTTTCATTAATGATTCATGATCAGAGTGTGTGTGTATTCATCGGAGAAAAGAATAAGCTGTCATTTTTTTTTTACAAAATAATTATATTAATAATTATTGTGCAACACGTTTATGTACAGTACCATAGGCTGACCTGTGTCTTGTCTAGTTTTTCATCTAAAACACCAAGGTAAACGCCAACGTGTCTCAGTATAATACCTATACTGTGTGGACAGCATGTCCACACAATAACATTCATTCATCTGGGCAAGGTTTGCTGGGCGTGCATCCTTTTTTTTTTCTTTCAGCGATGCCTCAAGGCCACTGAGCAGTCGGGGGGCAGCATTATACATTCACTTTCCCCAGTCCGGGGATTGCAGCCAGAAGCCCCTCTAACCTTCTCTGATCTTTAGGCTCCTCATGTCGCTGCCAAAAAAAAAAAAAACGATGCTGCTTTTACAACACCTTAATGAAGTGACAAATAGGAAAAGACAGCGCGCCATGATGGGCAAGTCCACAACGCGGCAACGAGGCTACGCGCCACATGCCTGGTGGCCACAACCTACACCGATAGCTCTGCAGCACCTAATACCAAAGCTGAGCTGCAGTCAGCGTCTCCTGGCAGCAGCACAGGAGCTGCCAGTCATTAGAGGGATGGCAGAGTCTTGCACAGAGACGACTGGCTGATTCATTCCAGAAGGAGAGAGACGAGGGGGAAGTGGTTTGTTTGACTCCTCTGTGTATTGGCTGCCATACTTAATTATTTACACTGTGTGTTATTTATTTTTTTTTGAACAAGTTTAAACAAAGGATCAGTTTGATAGAGGAAACTATGCACGGTTTCTATCTTACTTCAAACACAACATGGGTTACTTCGTACAATATATGATTTTACAGGTCTATGTGTTGCTATCATAACGTTTAATGTCTGTGTGCTCCTTTTCTTCTACTTCAAAACTTGTCGCCGGCAATTTGACTACCTCAGGCAAACAGCTAGAGCTCTGCACTTTTGTGTTCTTACTAGTAAGGTGGCTAGAATCCACTTGTGTGTCACTATTCTGTAGTTCAGAATCACGGTTTAATCACAATTAAACCATTTACACGGACACCTTTAGGCCTGTAAGCTAAATATACAATGTCAGATATAATGGGGGCATAATGGTGTTTTGAAGGTGTTAAAGGTGCAGTAAGCAAAATTGTAATGTACATAATTGCTAAACATAAACATAATAAATCTGCAGGGGTTTGATAAGGTTGATGACCAATACCAGTGACTGAACTATTACTTTGCCAGGCGCTGTGATTTCTGACTTTCTCGTTTTCAACTGATCAGCAATGGAGGACGGTGCTACTTGTAATTTTTTGCATCGTGATTTACTGTATTTCCTCTTCACTGGACGTTTCTGAAGGATCTAGCTTACTAGCTTACTCAAGCTACCTCTCGATTGTGAAAATGTATTATAGATTATAAATCACAGATTACGTTAATGCCCCTTTAAAGAGGCGTGTTTATTTTCATTTTCTGTGAATCACAAGTCAGTTTTATCATTAAAGGTTCATTTTAAATCGATGCTTAATTCTCCTAGTATGCCTTATGGGAGAACTAATTCCAAGTGGCAACAACACGCCGGTTGATATTTCTCAAAAACAAAAGGGACCAAATAAGTCATCAAGGGAAATGTCACATGGCGACGTAACCTTTCAGAGGGGGCTAACCTTTGAGGCTCAGCGGCGAGATGGAGAGTCACTGAGCGGAGGTGGAGTAGTTCTGGGTCCTAATGAGTACCGCTGGTGGTGTTTGTGACAGAAATTAACTTTAGGTTAATGATGAGAGCGCTGTCATCGGGGAGCTCCTTAGCACACCGATGCCTCCTGCAAAAGCGAGCGCGCGCAGGGCGAGGCGTGCACGCAAAAAACACACACACGGCGAGATGAAGGACTGGGTGGGTTTAAGCGGATGAACGGTGTCAATCTCGCGGCTTCGTTGATGAAAACCTCGAGACACTCCGGGATTATTTTTTGGTCGGGGACGGCTCCACCGAGAGCGGACCAGCCACTCTGCATTCAGATCAGCCACCGCGGGAGATTTTAGAGGCACCTGAACCTCAGCGCGCCTTTGCTCTGGTTGTGTTGCTCAGTACAATTTGTAATTGAATTAGTTTGTTTTGTTCTCGCACACGCGCAAACACGCACGCGAAGCACGTCGTGACAGAGACCGGCTGGAACCGGCGGCGCTGCCCTCGCACTGAATACAAACCGATGAGGCCAATATCGAAGCACAAACATTACCATGAATGCCCGTTGCAAAAAACGTCCATGTAAGATTTCCCTTTCCCTTATGCAAAAGGTTTAAAAGCGTAGCGGTAAACACTTCGCCAGGTCGTGTATTTGGTCATCACGGCGTGGTGTCTTTGAGGTCTGTCTGCAGCATGATGAAGCATCTTGCCCCGGGTTTAAGTCATAAAAGTGAAGCTGCTGGGCCAGAAAACCACATTTTCTGAGTAGGTAATCGTGACCATTAATCATGCTGGCACACTTCTCTTTCCCATTGGCCAAAAAGAATAGGTCATGGCTAAAGACTGTACCTTCATATTGGCAGTGAATATGCACCCCCCCCCCCCAACCGCCCCCCCACTCAAGGCCATTTGGTCTTATTTGTAGCAACGGTCCTGTGAAATTACCTGAGGTTGTGGTTGTCGAAAATGAAAAAGAGTAATGATAAATTGGCAACTTTATAAGAGTGGAAGCCGTATTAACAACCTGAGAATGTCAATGTTGGCTTTTATAGCTCTAATTTCAGAGGTATATAAACCCGGGCATGAAAACAATGATTATTTTTTTTAAATGGTGTGATGCATTTCATCTTTCAAATAACAATGTAACTCATTACTCAAATGTTTGAAAGCAGCACAAATGGAAACGGATCTTTCAGAGCTTTAAAATCCAATAAAACAACTCTGAATAAAATAGATTCCTTCCAAGATGAGATCTCCACTACTTTGAAAAGGATGACACCTACACTTTTTAAATAATCTTATTTTAAAACAGATAATTCCACTTGTTTCCAGTGCAGTTTTACCTCAAATCTTCGAGGAACGAGAGTAAAATAAAGCAAATCACTGGGATCAAGAGAAATTGTGACTTTGTACTACAGTGCAGTCTCTTCTTTCACGACAACATCTTCAAACTAGGCGGAGCGCTCCATTTGTGTCAAGATGCCAACCGATTCAAGAGGAAAACTCTTTTCAACAATCAAAGTTGTACTGATGTGACATTATCTTGTCCCTGCCGGCGGATTTTTCAAGAAAATAAAAGACTTCAAGACGTGTTAAGATGAACTCTTGATTGCGTTGCACAATCGGGGATGGTATCCTTTCCATTTCTCCGCTCACAAATGTAATTATCCCGTGGTGCCTTTTGGAGATTGACTCAGTGCTGAGTGAAATATGACAAAATGAGGTCACACACAAAGCTGCTGCTGCGACGACTGCTGTGTGTTGCTCAGTGCGCCGTGCCATGCTTCGGGGGTATCAGAATGAGGTCTGAAAATTCCCCCCGTGGGTCCTCTGATCTTTAACGCATTGGACTGATAGCTGACAAACAAACAGATACTGCCAAAAACTCCCTGACCTCATACTAAACTGCTGTATTGGCGCTGCTGGAAATATTGCTGACACACTGTGCAGAGACTTGATAATGGCTTTTCTCATGTGGTGAAAAGAAATCATGGAAATGGTTATTACATTCAGGGCTAATTTAGAGTTGGAGGCAATTTAAACTGGGACTTTATCTAGCAAGTGCGACATTTTGAATGTCAATGGTGTACGTAAAATCGCCTTATGTTGTCACGGGCCTATTATGACAGCTTTTATGTATGTCCTTTTGATGCAGCAATGTGCCAGACAGTCGCCCCAACCTCCCCCTCCTTCTTCCTTCTCCGTACATGCATATGCCATTTGGTGGGAGTTTGTATTTTAAGCATCTTTCAGAACAATGAGTGCATACATCTCTAGCACAGCTGGATAGAAATTCAAATGCTCCTCTATTTATACACATGCATGATTAAAGCTATTACATGAAGACTTCATTGGCTTTTGTTGGAGTGGTTAACGTTGTTGCATTTTCAAAAATCCACCCTTTTTTTTTTACAGGCGGTTTCAGACCCCAGTAAACGCATCACAACTGGACCTGGTCCTGATTGGCTCCCCTCACTAAAGAATTCCTGAAATGTGTCCAATCAGGCCAGTTTGCAACATTTGAACTGCAGGTTTACTGCATTTGAATTAGAGGAGTTGGTGTTGTCGGCCAATCAGGGTCCAGCATTGTGATGACTTGGTCTTCACATTCATTCAATTTAAGTAATTCAGTTCAATTCAACTTTTCACTAAACTAAATTGAAAATCATCATTAAATGTTTCTCATTCTGAGCCATGACAGATTTCAAAACAAAATCATGACAACTGAATAATGTGGGACCTTTCATGTTAAACCTGTCAGTTTGAATGGAAGCCCCACAGCAGATTGCAGCAGCCACTTTCATACTGTAAAAACACAACACAATTTTGTGGTGCATGCGTTCAGAGATGAGCCCAATCTGTCAATGTTTGAATGGTTTTTTGTGAAATGTAAATGTATGAGATCAAATTATTTGCATGCTATTATGTGTGACTCACTTGAGACAACAGCATTTGCACTTTTTTTTTTTTTCAATTTTTTTCTATTTTACCATTTCTCAGCAGCTCAGTGGAGGCTGGTGTGAGTGCTTCTGGAGAGTGTGCGCTGGCATCCCAATGGTGGAAAAACAGCGCCACCACAGGGCTGTTTGGGAACAGCACCCACTCCACCTTGGCCACAGTAAAATGTGATTTTCCCCACCCCAGAGTGACTGTTCATGTGGAACATCTCTCAGAATGAACCAGCCTCTCTCTGTGGCGTACCTTACTGTGAAATCTGTAGTGGAATCATCTCCCTAATGGTGTGCCATCTCCATAAAAAGAAATGAGCTGAGAGAGAGAGAGGGAGAGTAAGAAAAAGACAGGCAAGCTGGGGGGAGGGGGCATTATATTTAGGGCAGGAGTGGGAATCAGAAAGAAAAGGAAAGGAGAGTGAGTCAGATAAGTAAGAAATAAATAAAGAAAGAAAGACAGAAAGAAAAAGAAAGAAAGACCTCTAGATCAGGGCGATCATTATTATAGTACTATTCCATCCCCATCAAGCCTTACATGGAGATTAGTATGGGCTGGCTGGAGCCGGGGAAAGGTAGCTGGTATTTGTATTTGCCCATTGGACCCATTGATCAAAGTAAACACACTTCGAGAGACGTCACATGTGGAACGGATCAATGGGGATCGATGAGATCTGACCAAACAGGCCACACAGCCTGTAAATATCAAAGGTTGATTTGCCTGGCAAGAAATGTATCAGAGCAGAATAACAAGCAAGGTGAACTCCGCCGGGAAAAGTGTCACAGAAATCATCACCGGCAGTTCAAAAATAGATAATAGATAATAACCCGGTGGTCATTACTCAGCAGGTGATTAAGGTTTAATATTAGGGTTAGGGTTAGTTAGTACTCATACACTCTATGGCCAAAAGTCAGTGGACACCCCTACTAGTTAGTGAGTACAGGTGTTTCACCCTGTTTTTCAGGGTTTGGGCTTGGCCCCTTAGTTCCAGTGAAGGGTAATCTTAATGCTACAGGATACCAAGACATTTTAGCCAATTGGGAGCTTCCAACTTTGTGGCAACAGTTTGGGGAAGGCCCTTTGCTGTTCCAGCATGACTGAGCCCCTGTGCACAAAGCGAGGTCCATAAAGACATGGTTAGACCAGTTTGGTGTGGAGGAACTCGATTGGCCTGCACAGAGCCCTGACCTCAACCCCATTGAACACCTTTGGGAGGAATCAGAACGCCGATTGCGAGCCAGGCCTTCTCGTCCAACATCACTGCCTCACCTCAAAAATGCTCTTTTGGCTGAATGGGCACAAATTCCCACAGACACTCCAAAAGCTTGTGGAAAGCCTTCCCAGAAGAGTGGCGGCTGTTGTAGCCACAAAGGGTCCAACTCCATGAATGCCCATGGTTTTAGAATGGGATGTCCAGCAAGCTCATATAGGTGTGATGGTCAGGTGTCCACTGACTTTTGGCCATATAGTGTAGCTCCAAATTGAAATAATCCTAACTGGCTTTTCCGAGTTTCTTCCACAATTCCACCAATAAAATATCTTGTTTTACAAATGCAAAAATTGTATGTGGTGTATTATTTAGCTGAACTAAATAATTTAAGCAGAAAACGCTTGCAAATGTCATGCAGCAGATATACCAAGTTTTTTTTTTTTTTTCATCAACCCCATCCCACATATTCAAACAGCGAATGTTTCGTTCTCACAGAAAAGACTCTGTGTAATTTTGACCTCACAGCATTGCCGCCATTACACATCGCATTGTGTTCCAATATCACGTACCAGCTGGGTAATCGCACGCATCTGCTGGAGGCATTTTTAATCAACAGCTATATGGGAAGGTGCAACAGTGAAATCCTGTTATTGTGAAACCCAGATGCAGGCCTTCATCACGGCTCCATCCATCGGCAATAGCCATATTCACAGAGGACCAGTATTATGTACAGTATCGTGTCACTGGTATTAATGAATTTCCCCAAAAAACCTCTACATTCTGTGAAAAGGGATTCACACGGGATAATGAAATTCATTGAAATCACCGGATCCCCGGATACAATTGTATAAGATCAAGATTTTTACAATTTGTCACTTTCTGATTTAGCAAAGCGGGTCGTTTTTTCCAAAATGTATTCAAAACCTTCCTCTGTAGATTCTACTACTGCTTCCTTTTTTCACGACAGGACAGAAGGAAGATAGAAATAGTACATCGAGAAGAAGAAGAAGAAGAAGAAAAAATAAATTGCTGGCCAAAAACTAATTACAGCTTAAATTTCGGTTCACACAGGATTAGTATTATCAGGGGACCTCCGTCGTCTCCAAAACAATGACTGGAATTTTTTACTTCACCAATCACAGATATGGCAGATTTGCACAAAATGAAAATAATAATGGGTAATATTGGCTCATATTCCTGTCTTTCTTTCTGTCGTGTTACTCTGACTCAGTCACATAGACGTGGGCCTGATCATATCAATGACAATGAAGTATGGTTTGCCATCCACTCAGACACAGAGGCAGCTAGCTCCCTGTGTGAGGGGAGGTTTCAGTAACCATTCACTTAGATAACTCACTGCAAAAGGTTTCATTGGGCACAGCACAGCTAAGGTTTTCTAATCTTGTGTTATGTTTCTCAAAAATTCTAAGTACTCACCTCTGAAAGTAATACTCTGTGACATTTTCATTTTCTCTATCTCATTTAACTCAATAGTGATCCAACCTATAGCCAGTTCATGAAGGCTTTTTACCCAAACATCCTCAAAGTTTGTTTGGAATAAACAGAAGAAGAACTGGGTAGCGTTAGCAGCGTTAGCCGCCGTGGCTGAACGGACAAAGAAAAGAGCGCCACCTACAGAAACTCAAACTCCATCATGAGAAAATCCAAGGAAGAAGACGTCACAGTGCTGGACACACTGTTTGATTGACAGGTGATCTCTGGGAAGTGCAGTGCAGAAACACCACAGTGATGAGTGTTTAGCACCAAAGATGTCGCCAAAAATGTTGAAAAAAAAGAATCTCACAGATTACCACTTAAAATGAACCTGTTTTGTTGGCGAATTCATAGAAAAATCGTTTTGTTGTTTTTTTTTTAAACTGAGGAAGGCCTGTGTGCTGAAATGTCTTTTACTATGAATTACCAAAGATGAAAAACATCTCAACTATCATTTTCATTTTCCAACAGTTGAATGCCTTTAAATCACTGAATGCTTTGCCTCTTCACCTTTATGAATGCACATATAACCAAGCCAAGGTAACACTCCTCCACTGCTCCAGCTCCTTGTGTCACGCTAACCTAGTCTGGCACTGAGCATCATAAGCTTTGTCTTTAATGGGGAAATACTTGCAGTGTAGTGCATACTGCAATCGGGAGCAAAAAAAAATGTCTCGGATAAGTGTAAGGCACGACGAACGTCACATAAAGCCAGCAAAACAAAACGTTTGATAATGTAAAATAATTATAGGACAGTGGCCAAATTCAAACAATAACACATCTTGAAGAACTGCTTTCATACGGGCTGCTGAGCTAGTAAACATCATTATTCTAGTCAGAGTTCTTCCCTCTCACTGAAGTGCAAACTCTAGACGGTACACCACTCTGAAGCACGCGCTTTGAAATCCAACAGTGTTGACAATTTTGCCTCAGACTTTGGCTTCGACGCACCCTAACGCGTTCTCGTGTACAGCGCATCAGGAGCCTGTCTCACTGACGTATTAGGTTGTCTGTTTCTCTTCTTTTAACTCTCTCTGCTCTCTCCGGCGCTGTTTCACACGCTACACCCCGCCGCTTTAAAGGATACAAAACAAAACACCAAATCAGCTTGAAGGAACATCGCCAGGCATCGGTCACGTATCGATCTCTGGCCACATATCGCTGCGTGCGTGCTTGTGAGTGTTTGTGCATGCACAGAAATTCCAACATTCAATTCAGTTAGTTCCAACACACTAAATTGCATTGACATTTTGGCCGTACATGCACCTAATACTCAAGAGTGTGATGCACCGATGTAAGTAGCAAAAAGGCGCCAACTAACGGATTACACCTGTGGCTGTTAAGTGGCGTGTGCATCTCCGTGAAGATGTCAAATCCATTAGTTACAAACATGATCAATTAGGAATTACATGCACGGCCAAGACGGTCAATGCACTCGAGTATGATTTAATTAGTGGAATCAAGTTGTCATTTTAACCTCGGGCATTGATCTTTCAATTTTCAACTTACTGCCCTTAGATTTGGTTTTTGGACCGCAACCATGTCTGGCTGGTAGAGCAGTATCCCTCGAGTTTCCTCTTAAACAATAGTCATTTTTAAGGGGGGGGGGGGGGGGGGGGGGGGGCAGTTGGATGCTCTCAATAAGACATAGAGATAGCATTTAATTAAAATCAGGTTTTTTTTGGTTGTCCTGCCGTTGCCCTCCGTTGCCTGGAGGCGTGGCCAGAACGGCCCGGCCATCCATCGCGGTTACTGTAAATTCCATCCAAAGCGAGAGCATCCGTAGGGCCGTGAACAATATTCTGCAGAAACTACCAGACAACAGTCAAGCAGGCAAATGAACAGCAATGACCAGACACCTCGCTGTAATACACTAGACACGCCTCTCTGATCGTAGCCATGTACAATACAGCTACGCAGCGTACAAATCAAACCACACGGTAAGCATTGTGGTACCGGTTTTCCAAACGTGTCCATGACACAGAGCGGAGTTTTTTTTTTCTCCTGTTGTTATGCGTCTCTGTGGCAGAAGTACGCAGTCCAGTTTCCTTTGAGCTCCACCAAGAGTCGAATGTGTGAACTCACATGATAAGCTTTACCATCTCTCTTTATGAGTAGGTAAAGGTACAATAGCCAGCAGATGGGGTGTGATGATGATGATTGGTGTGTGTGTGTGTGTGTGTGTGTGTGTGTGTGGTGAAATGATAGAAGGACATAAAACTTTTATTGCATACCAATCTGCAACAATGTCTTCTGTACCCCTAATGTGTTAAGACCATCACAATATTTTCTTCCCCTACTAGGCAACCATAGCATCAATTTCACTCACTCTTTCCCCAAAAACATCCGATTTCAAAATAAGATAAATAATGCAATAACTTACGAAGCAAATCAGCCACAAGATTTTTTTTTTTTTAAATGCACTCAGCCAGCATGCATTTCATTTACCCCAAAGTCAGATTTTCACCAAGCCAAAGTAGCACTTTTGTTTTCCTCTCACCTTACCTTGACGTAGAGTTCCAGGCGGATGGCTTACGGACGATACCTCAGGTTGTGGATGCTGCGCTGGAGTGCACACGACAGCGAGTAGCAGCGGCAAAAGCAGTAGGAGGAAGAAGATAGAAAGAAGGGAAAAAAAAAAGGGAGGAGGAGAAGGAGAGGAAAGCGCATACGCTGAATTATGGATGTGGACGGGAAAGAGATAGAGAGAGAGAGAGAGAGAGAGAGAGGGGATTCTTCATTCCTCTGCCGCTCTCACTCCCCGGATCGCGGAGTGTGTATCATCTCCTGCGTGGATCAAATGGCACAGTCCACTGAAGGGCCGTGTGGGGTGCGGTGAGCAGAGGCAGGGGGTATCAGCCGGGGCTGGGATGGGATGGAGTGAGGGGGGGTGAGGAGGAGGAGGGGGGGGGGGGGGAGGGGAGGGGAGGGGGGTGCACAGCACAGCACAGCAGAGTGTTACAGATAGTATGAGGACCCATTCTTCAGATAAAACACTCAACGGCTTGCTAAACAATCTCTTTCTCCATCTCTCTCTCTCTCTCGCCTCATTCTGCCTCTCTTTCTCTCTCACTCCATTCTGCACACACACACACACACACACACACACACATTCCTCCTCCTGTCTAATCACAATACCCTGACTGTAGCCAATGGTCCCCTCTTTAACCAGCCAATCAATATCTAGGATTCTTCATGGCACAGGTCCTTGGGTACGGTTCACTACATACGTAAACAATTGCATTTTTCACTTTCCCTTTGTGCAAGTACTGCAAACTCCATCTGCCAGTTATCAAAACGGCTGTTAGTGTTTGTGTATTTCATTTGTTAATGTAGTAATCGGTGACATTTTCATATAAATACATCTCCGTTTTGCTGCTCTCTATCACTAATTGATATAACACAATAGTGATTCAACCGATATCCAGTTTGCTGTTCTAAACACTCTTTTTTAACAGGTCTTTCCCGGTAAAAATCCTCCGTCCGTGCAGGAAGTGATGTGTTTCACGTTTCCTGCAGCAGCAAACAGCGGTTTGTTTGGAATAAACAGAAGAAGAACTGAGTAGTTAGCATGAGCAGCGATAGCCACCGTGGCTGAACAGACAAAGAAAAGAGCGCCACCTACAGGAACTCAAACTCCATCAACAGAAAATCCAAGGAGAAAGGCGTCACAGTGCTGGACACACTGTTTGATTGACAGGTGATCTCTGGGAAGAGCAGTGGAGAAACAACACAGTGAGGCTGAGACACAAAGATGGAGACTAAATTAATTAACTGAACTAAATGAACTTTACTGTATATAGTAACATTTAGCAGTCTACCATATATGTTCAAGAAATTAAGGCTTAGTAACTGAGCTGATGCTGCCTTAATATTTGATGTGGGCTGAGACCTAATGCTCTTTTTTCCCAAGCCCCTTCTCCAACTGAAACACAACCACCATACCTGTAGTCCTCATCAGTAGGACTACAGTGGAACCATTTGGGAGTTCTGCTGTAGACAGAAATGGACCATTTACCCCGAGACACATTTTCTTCTCCTTTCATTTGATTTCTGTCATTTACCCTGACAGGCGGATGATTGAGCTGATTGCGGTCTCAGGTGTAATTGACAGTTGCATGCGTGTGCCCCTATTGAATACCGCTAAGCATCCGCGCTCCACTCCTGCAGAAACAATTGACTCAAACTTTCCTCCGATCTTTATTTCGATCTATATCATCAGCTGTGACGCCTCTTCGGCTGTACATCACTGGTATTGACGGCACAGAGGTGCATTTGTCTGCCCCCCCACCCCCACCCCCACCCCCACACCCACACCCCCCGAAGCATGCCCTTGCCTCCGTGATTGAGCTTAACACCTGCCTTTTCATCTCTGTTACGTTTCTGCCTTGTTGAACCCATCTTCAGCTCCTCCCGCGCCTCCCGCCACAACGCCCACCCTCCCTGTCAATATCAGGCTGTCAGGGATGGGAGGGAGTCGGTCGACAGCTCCTCTGCAGCCATGCGTCTGTAAACGCTCTCGCGGTCGCGATGCTGATTGGTGCTCCCGTGTTGTGGCCCGCTGTAGGTGAGTGATCAGCCGTTCCGTGGGATACACAAGTCTGCCGTTGATCAATTGCCCCATTAATCCAGCAGCAGAATGGATAACACCCAAGCTAGCAGGGATACACACTCCACCACAGTGACACGGGCACGTGTTCTGGCTTTAAAGCCCTTGTTAATCAACCCCCGAGGTTGTTTTAGGAAGGTCTTTTACACGGATGATATGCCCTCCAACCATTTGCATAATATTGTACCTTATGAGCCAAATATTACCCTGAGAAATAAGAACCCAAGCTCCAACTCTGAAAATTCATCTGCTATAATGCAGCGTTGAGTTAGGTGACTCAATAATTCAATCCATGCTGGAAATCATCACGTTTAAAGGAAAAATCCCCAAAACGGCTTTAATTCCTTTAATGGGAAAACTTTAAAAAGAAAAAAAGTTCTATCTAAAATGGTAAACATCAGGTTTTGGCGTCAGCCCCTCAGACTCAAAGAGCAGAATTACCATTTTGCACCGACGTTCAACAATCGTACAGGGAGAAATCCATCAAAAAAGACAGAGATACCAATTTTGTCCACCGAGTAGCCGAGATAGACCAGAATGCAATGCAGCCACCAGACAGGTTGTGTTTTAAGGAAGGCGTACAACTCTCGCTCTCTTGCTGTTACTATTGCTATCACTACTGCTCTCTCCAACTACATGTACAGTGAAACCTAGCTGAATACAACAAGTTGAGGCAAGTTCTCTGAGGGAATGTTGAAAGGCATTCTGGGATCCCATTACCAAAAACGTAAATTACAACATCCCAAATTGATGATATATAACAGTGCAATTTTCCTTTAGTTCCTTTTAAGTCCTTGGAAAGCCAAAACAAGGTGTGCAGTGAACAACATTTAGTCTTTCTGCTTTCTCCCTGCACACAATGAAGACAGCAGAGACAACAACAATGCAATCTAATGTAACTATGGTAACTCTGAAATGTAGAAAGACAGTGGCTTCAGACTGCAAATGTTTTGCTTAAGTTGTGCAGCAGGGGTGGCCTAGCGGTTAGAGACTGCCCTCTAACCAAAAGGTGGTCACCAACAAACCGCCTGAACCGCCTCAAGTGTCCTTGTGTCACGATCTCCACCGTGCCCCCTGTGTTTCCCCATGTGTCTCTACCTGTCTGTCCCTGTCTGTGTGTGTATGTGTCGGCGGGCGTGGCTCCAGTCTCCGGCTCCTCCCTGCATCATCACCTCATCCCGATCACCTGCTCTACCCCGCACACCTGCTATCCATCAAGTCATCACCACCAGTATAAAAACCCCGGCCTTGCATCCACTCATCGCCAGATCGTTATTCAGCCAGTGTGGTATATCTCGTTCCCGGCCCTTGTATTTTGGACTAAAGCCTTGACTACCTGTGTGTTCGTTTGTTAACCCTGCTCTCTTCTCATCCCAAGATCTCCACCCGTACCCAGCCATACCGCATTCCTCCCTGCCTGTCTACCTGCTCTTCCTCTGCCTGCCACGTTCACCACCAGTCCCTCCGGCTCCCCCTGCTTCCGCCTCCAGCCCTGTCCACTACCTCCGCTCCTGTCTACCCCCCGGTTTTCTCTTCATAATAAACCTTTGTTCATCCTACCTCTGAGTTCGGTTCTGCTTTTGGGTCCCACCTGGGATACCGTAACAGAACGATCTGGCCACGATGGACCCAGCGAACCCGGACTCGGAGGCCGCCTCACTCCGGAGAGCAATCGCCAGCCAAGGCGAGTTCTTGGGGCAGCACGAACAAGTGCTCCGGAGCCTCACCGAAAACAACCAGGTTATGCTACAACAGATCACCCAGCTAACCAACCAGGTAACTAACCTAACTGCTCTCCTCACTCCGCCAGTCTCCACAGCTCCGCTCTCTCAGCCAGTCCTCCCGGTCCCGCCCCCGATGCCTCCACCCTCCCGGGAATCCTACGCATCGGATCCAGAACCCTTCTCTGGAGACGCGGACAAGTGCCGCGGGTTTTTGCTACAATGCTCCCTGATTTTCCTCCAGCGGCCACAAGCCTTTCCCTCAGACCAGCCCAAGGTACGGTACATCATCGGGCTGTTACGAGGAAGGGCGCTGGCATGGGTCGAGGCAGTGCACTCACACCAGCCAATTGAGGGATTTCTTTTCGAGGTTTTCATCGCTGCTTTTAAGGATGTGTTCGACCACCCGGTTCACTGGGGAGATGCGGCGAGGCGCCTAACGAATCTCCGTCAGGGAACCCGAAGCGTGGCGGACTTCTCCGTGGAGTTTAAAACTGTGGCAGCTGACGCGGGGTGGGCCGACGCAGCGCTTCGGGGTACGTTTTTAAATGCTCTTAATGAACACCTGCAGGACGAAATAGCCGCCCGAGATGAACCGCCAGATTTTAAGGCTCTGGTCTCCCTGGCGATCCAGCTCGACAACCGCCTGCGGGGGCGCCGCAGACAAGGGGCGGCACGGGTTCCGTCTCCGAGCTTCTCTGCCTCCACTCTCCCTCCTCTCGCCAGGTCGGCAGCCACTCTTTCCACCATCACCCCGGCCCCGTTTTCCTGGACTCCTCCGGACGAAGAGGCCATGCAGCTGGGAAGGGCCCGCTTGTCTCCAGCTGAGCGGCAGCGCAGGATGCGGTCGGGGGCATGCCTGTACTGCGGGGAACCCGGTCACCTTTTGGCCACCTGCCCGGCCCGACCAAAAGGCAGGGCTCACCAGTAGCTGCGGGGATACTGGTGAGTCAAGTGTCTGTCTCTCCTGTTCCCCGTATGCAGTTTAAGGCCACCCTGTGCTGGGATCAGGAGACCCTGCCCCTGGTGGCTTTAGTGGACTCTGGGGCTGATGCGAACTTCATCGACGCCAGCCTCGCCTCACAAGCCGGTCTCGCCATAGAGCCCTTAGCTGCTCCCCTGGACGCCAACGCCTTGGATGGCAGACTTCTGGCTCGGGTCACCCACCAGACCAAGCCGTTACTCCTCATCCTCTCCGGCAACCACCGCGAGCAGATCCGGTTCCATGTCATCTCGTCACCCCATGCACCCATCATCCTCGGTTACCCCTGGCTCCAGCTGCACAACCCCCACCTCGACTGGACCACCGGCAAGGTAAGCAGCTGGAGTCCATTTTGCCTTTCCACGTGTCTACGGTCTGCTCTTTCCCCAACAGAGGGCTTAGCCGCTCCATCGCTGCCCGAGCCCCTGGACCTAACCACCATTCCATCTGTTTACCATGACCTGGGGGAGGTCTTCAGTAAACAGCAGGCCCTCTCACAGCCTCCTCATCGTCCCTACGACTGTGCCATAGACCTCCTCCCGGGAGCCACCCTACCGTCCAGCCGTCTCTACAACCTATCCCGTCCGGAAAGGCAGACCATGGAGGGCTACATCAGGGACTCTCTGGCGGCGGGTATCATCAAGCCCTCCTCATCCCCGGTAGGAGCAGGGTTCTTTTTTGTATCAAAGAAAGACCTGTCTCTCCGCCCCTGCATTGACTTCCGGGGTCTGAACAATATCACCATCAAGAATAAATATCCTCTTCCTTTGATAAACTCTGCTTTTGAGCCCCTGCAGGACGCCACGGTGTTTTCAAAATTGGACCTGCGAAACGCCTACCACCTGGTGAGGATTCGAGAAGGGGATGAATGGAAGACGGCGTTCAATACTCCGGTGGGACACTTCGAATACCTAGTCATGCCCTTCGGACTGACCAACGCCCCCGCCGTCTTCCAAGCCCTGGTTAACGACGTCCTCCGGGACTTCCTGAATCGTTCCGTGTTTGTGTACATCGACGACATCCTCATCTTCTCCCGCAACCTCGAGGAGCACGTCCAACACGTCCGCCAGGTTTTGCAACGCCTGCTAGAGAACAAGTTGTTCGTTAAGGCAGAGAAGTGCGAATTCCACGCCAGTTCGGTGAGCTTCCTGGGCTATATAATCGAGTGCGGGCAGGTGCGACCAGATCCAGGCAAGATCCAAGCTGTGGTCGAGTGGCCTACGCCCACGTCCCGGAAACAACTACAGCGCTTCCTTGGCTTCGCCAATTTTTATCGCCGTTTTATTAGGGACTACAGCCGCATCGCTGCCCCGCTGACCAAGCTCACCTCTCCGGCACTCCCCTTCACCTGGACCCCCGAGGCGGGACGGGCCTTCACTGAGCTGAAGAGGCGCTTCACGTCCGCACCCATCCTGGTCCACCCCGACCCCTCGCGCCAGTTCGTCGTGGAGGTGGATGCCTCTGACACGGGGGTCGGGGCGGTCCTCTCCCAACGATCCAGCTCGGATCAGAAACTCCATCCCTGCGCCTTCCTGTCTCGTCGTCTGTCGCCCGCCGAACGGAACTACGACGTAGGCAACCGGGAGTTGCTGGCCGTGAAGCTGGCCTTGGAGGAGTGGAGACACTGGCTGGAGGGGGCCGAACTTCCTTTTGTGGTCTGGACAGACCACAAAAACCTTGCCTACCTCCAGTCAGCCAAGCGCCTCAATTCCCGTCAGGCTCGTTGGGCCTTGTTCTTTGGACGTTTTTCTTTTATCCTCACCTATCGCCCTGGATCCCGCAACACTAAGCCGGACGCTCTCTCCCGCCTGCATGTCTCCCAGGAGGCGCCGGCCACCCCGGACACCATCCTCCCGTCTTCCTGTGTGGTGGCTGCTGTTACCTGGGAAATCGAGGCGACGGTGAGGCAAGCCCAGCAGACCCAGCCCGACCCAGGTAACGGCCCCCCTAACCGTTTGTTTGTTCCCAACTCTGTCCGCTCCCAGGTCCTCCAGTGGGGTCACACGTCCCGGTTGGCCTGCCATCCGGGAATGGGCCGCACGCTGGCACTCCTCAGAGGACACTTTTGGTGGCCGACTATGGAGGCCGACACCCGCACCTTCGTCGCCGCTTGCACAGTGTGTGCGCGTGGAAAGACCTCCCACCGGCCCCCGGCTGGCCTGCTCCGCCCCCTACCTGTTCCCAGTCGCCCCTGGTCCCACATCGCACTCGACTTCATCACCGGACTACCCCCCTCTCAAGGTAACACCACCATACTCACCATCGTCGACCGGTTTTCAAAGACTGCACACTTTGTTGCCCTCCCCAAACTCCCCACAGCCCATGAGACGGCCGAGCTGCTTACCCTTCATGTCCTTCGCCTCCATGGGATTCCCTCGGACATCGTGTCAGACCGGGGGCCACAATTCATCTCCCAGGTGTGGAGGTCTTTCTGCATGGCCCTGGGAGCCTCGGTGAGCCTCTCCTCCGGATTCCATCCCCAGACCAACGGCCAAACGGAGCGGGCTAACCAAGACCTGGAGTCCGCGCTCCGCTGCGTCGCCGCTCGCAACCCCTCCTCCTGGAGCTCCCAGCTACCGTGGGTAGAGTATGCCCATAACTCGCTCCCCAGTGCAGCCATGGGGAGGTCACCCTTTGAGGCCTCCTTGGGCTATCAACCTCCCCTGTTCCCAGCCCAGGAGGAGGAGATCGCGGTTCCATCGGTTCAGGCCCACCTACGTCGTTGCCGTCGGATCTGGAGGGAGACACGCTCCGCGCTCCTCCGCACTGCCGACCGCAACCGACGCCTGGCCGACCGTCACCGGACCCCGGCTCCGGAGTATCGCCCAGGTCAGAGAGTTTGGCTTTCCTCAAGGGATATTCCCCTTAGGGTCATCTCAAAGAAACTGTCCCCCCGGTTTATTGGTCCTTACGAGATCGATAAAATCATCAACCCCTCTGCCGTAAGACTGAAACTGCCCAGGTCCATGAGGATTCACCCTACCTTCCACGTCTCACAAATTAAACCTGTGTCTGTCAGCCCCTTGTGCCCTCCAGCCGTTCCCCCTCCACCCCCCCGGATCATCGACGACCACCCAGCCTACACCGTCCGGCGGCTACTGGACGTACGCCGCCGAGGCCGGGGATACCAATACCTGGTCGACTGGGAGGGATATGGCCCGGAGGAACGCACCTGGGTTTCCCGTCGTCTCATCCTGGACCCCTCCCTCGTTCGGGAGTTCCACCAGGCCCATCCGGACAAGCCTGGTGGGTCGCCTGGAGGCTCCCGTTGAGGGGGGGGTACTGTCACGATCTCCACCGTGCCCCCTGTGTTTCCCCATGTGTCTCTACCTGTCTGTCCCTGTCTGTGTGTGTATGTGTCGGCGGGCGTGGCTCCAGTCTCCGGCTCCTCCCTGCATCATCACCTCATCCCGATCACCTGCTCTACCCCGCACACCTGCTATCCATCAAGTCATCACCACCAGTATAAAAACCCCGGCCTTGCATCCACTCATCGCCAGATCGTTATTCAGCCAGTGTGGTATATCTCGTTCCCGGCCCTTGTATTTTGGACTAAAGCCTTGACTACCTGTGTGTTCGTTTGTTAACCCTGCTCTCTTCTCATCCCAAGATCTCCACCCGTACCCAGCCATACCGCATTCCTCCCTGCCTGTCTACCTGCTCTTCCTCTGCCTGCCACGTTCACCACCAGTCCCTCCGGCTCCCCCTGCTTCCGCCTCCAGCCCTGTCCACTACCTCCGCTCCTGTCTACCCCCCGGTTTTCTCTTCATAATAAACCTTTGTTCATCCTACCTCTGAGTTCGGTTCTGCTTTTGGGTCCCACCTGGGATACCGTAACACCTTGAGCAAGAAACCGACCTGCTTACCTGCTCACTCATAGATCTGAAATGTCCCCACCACCTTTATTGGCGGCCCTGGTGCCAGAAGAATGTTTTCTCCATAGAAAACGTTGATATAAAGAGTTTTGAGCTTTGAACTGAACCAGGCAGCTTCTTGTAACCCCTGCACACACTCTAAACTATGGTTTCTTCTTCTTCCACTTCTTTGTGGGTAACGCTTGTGTATTTAACAAGGACCTCAGGGGCAAAACATTTCTTAACAACGTTAAATTTGATTGACTGACAGCTTCTACAGGAACATATTTATTAATTTTAGATCAAGTGATGGCCTGTGCTATGACCACACACGCTCTGTCCTACAGAAAACTAAATATGCTCTCCGTCATTCTTCCTCCATCTCCTTCTCTCTCTCTTTCTTCCCAACTTCACACAGACTCAATACATACAGACAGACTGACAGATAGATATGAATACATACATGGACAGTATATAGACAGATATATAAATACATACTCTCTCTCTCTCTCTGTTCTTTGGTTTATTTATAGAGCAGTTGGGAGTTCCAGGGAGATGCATGTAAATGACCCCGTAAAAAGGGAGACAATTAACAAAATAGTAATTGTAATAGTAATTGCCAGCTACTATTTGCAGTGCATTTATTTATTGAACGTCATGCTTTTATTTTGAAGTTTGGCTTTTGTCTTTGTTTTTCTTGTCTCCGCCTACCTTTATTTTGAAGGCAGCTAGCGCATGTAAAGTTCTAAGGTAAACGGTAAAAAAGAGAGAAACAGACGTTGTACGGACCTCAAATACTTACAGTAAACGTCTGAATTTTAGCACCTAGCTGAGAATGTGGACAAGGTATTTTGTTTTCTTTGTTATGACTGTTATTATTTCAATTATTTGTAATAGGTTTGTGTGTTATAGGTCATAAATTAAGCATAATACTAAACGAAGATAAGCTACAGTTAGATAAGCTAACGTTACTATGGTTACTGTGTGCTAAACTGTGTATTGTAAGAGTATTTTCTTTTACGGTGAACTTCTATAAGATTAAAACCTTTTATGAATCATCAGTCCAAGAGATGGCTATCATTCAGCTGGGGTTGCTGCAATGCATGTCTATTTTTCTGGCCTTACTTCTTTGTTTATCTATCTTGTGCCAGTTTGTATCCCCTTGGAAATAAATTGGCAAGCAGCAAAATTATTAAATATGCTTTTAAAGTTATTGTTGGAAAAAACAAACAAACAGCTGAAGACATTTTCGCCCCATGCAGCCGTACGACGATGCCAGAGAATATATCTTTGAGTCACGTGACTCCCTCAGTTGGTATACTGACTTTGGACCTCATACAGTGTTAACAGTTTTGTTTCTCATTCATTTTGGTGCCCGGCTGCTCCAAAAATTATGGATTGCGATTCAGCACATTTTCTCCTCGCAGCGCCGCCGCTTGAATATAATTTTCTTTGCGTGGTGTATCTATTTATGATCCACGTCCTTGTTAACACAGTGAGACTTTTCCAGCAGTTTCTGAGGAAAGTGAACAGTCACAGCTGCTGACGTGGAACTTATTGTCGATTCCACTCAACTAAGTAAATGCTGAAGCAGAAGAACGGCAATAGTGTCTGGCACATTAATTCCTGGCCGCGTCCCCGCAGCTTATGTGGTACATACGGCTCGTACAGCAACGGGTCACGACACACAGGGTTGTCACACAAGCAACAAACAAATAAGTACGTAGATAGATAGATAGATAGATAGATAGATATATACTGTAGATAGATAGATAGATAGATAGTTACAGGAACTGGAATCCGATTTGGTTTGACTCCACCCCCTTTCTAACCCCATGGCATGACTCTGTCCAATAAATGAGCTACTTCTGAATCCATGTGACTTTTGTTGACCAACCCTGGTTCCCTTGCGACCGGACAGTGTGAACTTTAAATGAAACAAATGCAAAAATGCAACAAATCAGCTTTTCCCACGACAGTTCAGACCAAAAGACAACAACGCCGACATCTACACGCTTATGTTTACACTTCACAACACCTCGCCGGACAGTTTCTCTGTGCTACTGTTACATCCCCCTGCAGAGCTGACTTGCATATCTCCGGGTGGAGCCGATGAGTCACGTCTCAATCATTAATTAAGAAGATTAAGCCGAGCAATGCACTCGCTCATTAGCGGCAGAGCGGCTGGATGCGCATTGTGCATTCCCCTTGCCCGCCCGCCCCGTCCCCGGACGCCATCAAGGTCACTGGCAGCGGCTCTCTCTCCGCTAGCTGTTTCTCCGCTCTGTCCCACTAACAACATTCTGTGTACCGCTTGTATTCCATCAGGCATACACTCGGCGGTCTTGTCCCCGCGAAATTAGCCCATCATTACAGAACGGATGAAACATAATCACTCGAAAACGTGGCCGACTTTTATTGAGGTTGCCATTCCCAGTATATTCTCATTCGCCTGTCAATTTCCCTTTATTGCCCCTCTCGGTACTGTCAGGACTATAAGCTGCACTCAGAATACTACACAATGCGGCCTAGATAGCTGTTTGTGTATGTGTGTGTAGCATCCATACATCCACTTACTCTACTCTTCGTACGCCGAATGCCCCCCTCGACACAAATAAATCAATCCATACAAAGTGGTAAAAGTGAGCGGGGGAAAGAGGAGGAAGGACTCCTTGAAGCTCTCCCTCATCCTGCCTCCCAATCATCCACCATGATTGAGGCCAATCAGAGGCATCAGAGGCCTGCCTCTCTGCTTGCCCCTCTCCTCCGTCTGTGCCCCGTTCTAAAAAAGCATTAGCCCTCCACTCAGAATACAATTCCCCCAGTAGAATCTTCCCACACTACAGCCGCACCTAATTGAGCTTTTCTAAATCCCCCTCCTCTTTACCTATGGCTCAATCATGCCCTGATTGTGCCTTTCATGTGTGTGAACGTGTGATCGCGTGTGTGTGAAGGTACGAGCGGGTCTACAGGAATGTGCACTCACACCACGTAGAGATGTTGTCTGCGGCTTCTAAATAACTGCCAGATGGAAAAAGGGAAAGCCGGGTGTGCGGAGCTGCAGCGCCTCAAATTTAAAGTGAAAGTAAAGTAACAATCGGTGATATTTTCATATGGATTTATTGCCGTTTTGCTAGTCTCAAAAGCCAATGACACAATCGTGATTCGACCATACAGAGTTCATGAACGCTTTTACAATTTGCTGCATTTCCTGCAATCTTCCTGCATTTCCTGGAATCCTCTGGCATGCAGGAAGTGATGCGTTTTATGTTTCTGGCATGTTTGTTTTTGGGATTAAATAGAATATATGTAGATAAATCTCAAACTTGTGATCTCTGGGAAGTGCGGTGCAGAAACACCACACCGAAATGAAACAACAACAACAAGAAGAATCTCACGGATTAGCACTTCAAAATCCACCTCAGTATTTATTTACTTTTTGTCCATTTATAGCTACAAAGCACAACACGCATGGATTTCCCCATTCATAAGCGCATTGCATTTGGGAGGATGTACAGGGACAGTGCGGGGTAAAATACAGCATGGGTGCCTCCCGTCTGCACGCCCCTGGGCGTTTTGGTGTGGGTGACACACTTCTGCCTGGGAGATTTAGTGAGCAATGTTGGGGCCATTAGTCACCACACTGCAGGGTCAGAGCTCTGTCTCGGCTGTCTGCCTCGCATCGGCCTGCGGAGACTCATCTGGCACTAATGATAGCAAGGTGTGAGCAAGTGGACATTTCCTGCTTCACCCGTGACCTTTGTGTTACTTCAGGAATGGGCAACTAGTGGCTCGTGAACTGCATCTGGTCCCTGCCCCTGTACAATATGACCCACATTTCTGTATTACAGGTGCAATAAGTATGTTTTTTTACTGGCCCTATAGCACAAAATGACCACAACACATCTGCGGGGGGTTGGTAGGGTTGGTGATCTCTGCTCTAAGTAGATATTTTACTCATCTCTATTGTGAAAACGTGACTTTATTATTTATGTCCACTACAGGCCACCATAAGCGGTGTCAGAGACCTGTTGATGTTGCAATTGAGGTCTATAAAACTCATAATTACTCAATGGCACTTTAAAATACAATACAGTGACATGTACCTAAAGCAATCTTTCCCAGTGACGTTGATTTGACTGATACCGTGAAGACCTTGTGCTTGTTCGGGTTGACGTCGAACTTGGTGACTCCCTGCGCGTCGCCGTCTGTCAAATGCTTGCTGGGTTCCTACGATTTTGACACCCTAATGAAACAATGTGCATGTTTTCCTTCAGGAGCTCTTGAACGTGACCTTTTCTCTCTCACTTCACGTTGCCTATTCTGACCTATTTTCTCCTAAAACATGGGGTCTCTTTTTGTGACATCTTTATGTACCTTCTTGATCTTTATTTAGATTTGCTGACCAGTCATGCTCATTTTCAGCAACACCCTGCTCCATACTCTACTACAAATAAATAAATAAAACCCTTTACTGTTGTACACTCTAAGAAGATTTGGTGCTAACTGGAACCATAAATGGTTCTTCGGCTTGTCCCTTTTTTGGTTCTAGGTAGAACCCTCTTGGTCTCTTTCATCATTATTGCATAACTGTACTTCTGCCTGTAGTTCTTTTGTGTATATAATTATTAGTATAAGGTAATAATTCTGCAAAGGCGTGTACAATTCCTTATGTACATAGAATAGAAAGCACACAGTTTTATTTAGAAATCTAATATTAAAAAAAAAAAAAAAAAACCTGTATGCAATCTAACCACGTCCACCCACTCCCACACCCCCCACCCCTTTTTTTAGTGAGGCTCAAAAGAAAAGCCGAAAAACAAAAGAGAAAAGGTGGCTACAGATAATCTAATCGCCACCCACAGCATTGTACACTCTTTATGGAAACAGATAATGGACTGTGGTTTTTGTTGCCAAGAACACATTCTTCAATGAAAGAAAGCCTTTTAAGACAGCTCTTTCGGATCCTTGATGCCAAAAACAAAATAAAGAGACGTGAAGGTACTCGTGGCATATGGTATGTCCGTGCTATCCTCTCTAAAAACGTGGCTCCCATCCAGTCATCCTCTCAGCCACCAACAAGTTCCCCTCCTTTGGATTCCTGCAACATCATTGCTGGGGTCCTGAGCAACAACAACAGCAGTAAGTAAGTAAAATAAAGTAAAGAATAAAGAAATATTGACCTTGTCCACACTGTAGAAGGATGAGTCTTCTCTAAAAAGTGAAGGCAGTAGCGGAACAGCTGCTCCCAGAATGGACAATTGAACACCTCAGATTGGAAGTTCAATGAAATCACAGTAATTACTGTTGATTTGCCGCACCTGCTGGGAACGTTGACCTTAGAAATCAACCGACGTGGTGCAGCTGATCTGTTTCCTGTTGGGAATTGGGTTTCACGGTAACATATTAAATAATCATTAACCTGTATTAGTTTGGAAATGACTTCGCTCTCATATTTTCACTATCGTGCTATTGCCACATCACAAACTAGCTTTTTCGACACTTGCATTCAGCGGTTTGCAAACATGGAACTGGCACGATACTCCTATCCCACATGAAAGAGTAGCACGTCTTTCTGTTCTACATATATCATATATCACATCTGTCTGAATTATTTGTGAAAGATTACCTTTTTAAAACAATGTCTAAACCTATGACAGGACAGAGACTATTGACTGAAGAAGAAGAATGTACTTTCTTTATCCATTTGTGGAAGAAATGCTTGACCAGAGGACCCATGTAGCTTTGTACACATTTGACATAGACATGTCAAGGCTGAGCCAAGCTGGAAACTAGTGATGGCGTAATGAAGCTTCCTGAAGCGTTGGAAGCTTTCCAGCCAATTGGTTTGAAAATAGGTTCATTCATTCGAGGCTTCAAATGCACACTAGGGCCACCCTGCTGGTCAAAAGAATAGAGCAGGCGAGTCTATTGTAGATGAAGGCTGCGATGTGTGTAGTAGTTGGGCCAGTGAATGAAACTACTGTCATTTAGCAGACACTTCTTTCCAAAGCGACTTACAAAAGGTGATAGTTTACTATGAGGGGATTGAACCCACAACCCTGTGACTGAGAGTTTCATGCTCTACTAACTGAGCTATCTGGGCCATGTTGCATTATGACTGCATCAGTTTCTCACTGGCAAAGGGGGTAACGCTGCTGCACTGATCATCTAAGATGAAGTGGCTGAGTACAAGTAGTGAGGGGTTCTTTCCTTATATCCGTAATTCAAAACTGTCCGTCAACCCCGAATCCATTCCTGAAGCACTCCGTGGATGAGGCTTCAAACGCCATCGATGACGTAATGATGTTAAAATGATACAAGCCTCGATACGGAGGTTCACGGGGAAACTGCCCTACGTTCTCAACACACGCTTCGAGGCTTCAGTATCGAGCGTGACATCACTACTGACAAGGCAGCGCAGGTGCTCATCCAGGCTCTTGTCATCTCCCGCCTGGACTACTGCAACTCCCTCCTTGCTGGTGCCCCGGCGTTTGCCATCAGACCTCTGGAGCTTGTTCAGAAAGCTGCAGCTCGTCTGGTGTTCAACCGCCCCAAGTTCTCCCATACAACTACCCTTCTCCGTTCTCTACACTGGCTCCCTGTAGCGGCTCGCATCCAGTTCAAGACCCTGGTGCTAGCCTATAGGGCAGTGAAAGGAACAGCTCCTTCTTACCTCCAGGCTATGGTCAAGCCTTACACCCCCGCCCGACCACTCCGCTCTGCTGCCTCGAGGCGACTGGTTGCCCCTGTCGCTCAGAGGTCCCTGCGGCAGATCTACACGGTCATGGCTCTTCTCTGTCCTGGCCCCGCAGTGGTGGAATGAACTCCCCACTGATGTCAGGACAGCTGAGTCGCTGCCCAACTTTCGCCGCAGGCTGAAAACCCACCTCTTCAGGAAACACTACCCTGACTCTTCCTCATAGCCTTGCCTATTTGTCGTTAATTATGTGTCTGAGCTCTTGTTTATTGGCTCTTGTTCATTTGATACACTTATTTGTCTTAGCTCTTGCTTATTTGGTTCACTTATTTGTCTTAGCTCTTGTTTATTTGATTCTCTTATTTGTCTCATTTGTTTAAGATATAGTAGGTTGCTAACTTATTGCACTCTTACCTTAACACTAGTTATGCTCTTAGTTGCTTGTTTAGGAAGGAAATGCACTTACGATTTCTGGTGACTAGTAGTTTTCTTGCCTACCTATGTTGAATGCACTTATTGTAAGTCGCTTTGGATAAAAGCGTCTGCTAAATGACTGTAATGTAATGTAATGTAACTACTGGAACCATAGCTCAGTTTGCAGTGTTGCAGACTGTGGGGCCTTTTGGTAGAAATGCCAGTATCAAAGTGCTAACTACTGATGAACTGAGCCAAGTCCTCTTCAACACACACAATTACAAAATTAACTATAATGTTTTGGATGAAAACAATGATGACAAAGATATCAACTAAGGCACAATATATAGACAATTAAAGGATTAGGGGGATCCTGGATACATGTACAAACATTCACTAATTTTAACTTTAATATATCGGGAAACATTTCAGTTTTAAAAGATGGTTGAATCAACATATACTGAGGAAGCAAACGAGCCTAGTTAAAAATCACACACAAAGAAAAAAATAAAAATAACTCAGCACTCAGAACTGTAGCACATTGGTTAGAGAGCAGCACCTTGAAGCTATAGGTGTGAAGTTCAAGTCTCACTGCATCCCAAATAGAATGTTACGTTTCTATAGAGAATAGAACACAGTCCTGGTTTTGTGTTGTCGGTTAAGTTGAAACAACATGTTGAAATGGATGATCCTCCAGAAAAACATTATATATGTATCTATGATGGGATTCCATACACGCAATTGTTCTGGCATCAGGATTAATGACACTCAATGTGCTCAACTGTTTGCACCACCAGAAACTCTGGATGCGGTGGATTATATTTGATATGTATTTGTGCCAAATTTGTGACATTTCCTGGTAGCATAACCAGTTGAGCATGTTATTAAAAAACAAGTGCAACACAAAATAAGTGTTAATAAGTGTTTAAACCATGAAATAAGGTTAGGTTTGCACCTCAAACCTGTTCACTAACAGTGTTGGGCAAGTTACTCAGCAAGTGTAATAAGTTACTTTTTACTTATTACTCCTTTAAAAAGTAATATTACTTTACTTATTACTTGGTATCTAAAGTAATTAGTTACGTTACTCGTTATATCACTATATTACTTTCGCTACCCACCCCCCCCTTCCGAAAAAGTGATGTACAACCTGTTTAGCCAGCTCCTTTTAGAACTGAATCCACTTTATTAGAACAATAATTAACCTTACAGGAGGAGTCAACAATCAGCTAAACTGCATAACTGCAAATATTGCAGCCTTTCAAACCTGATGGGATACAGTATATATATATAAAAAAAATAAAGCAACAGTCTCTCCCGACTTTTACGATACGGTATACAGCGACGAGCTTCTTCAGATCTTGTCTTATCTTCACTTAACGTCTCTCCACCACCATGTCCTGCTCTAAAATCCAGTTTCTGTTGTTTAGCCGGAGTGTATGCATCACTGGATGCCTCCCTGTCAGCGCCGGTGTTTCACAAGTTTCACAATGCTGTGCTGCCGTATCAAATGCTTCAATAAATTAGATGTTGTATTTTTCGCGGTTGAAAGCATTTTCGCGATTATATATACATTATATAACATCTGAGGCAAATAACCTAGTTACAAATCACAAACCCCAAAGGTGAACAATCAAACTGACAAGCAAGTCCGCAAGTCTGAATGAAAATTGTGAATTGGATACTGTAGGATACTGTATCAGACTACTGAATAAACACCTGATGTTAAAGTTTAAACCCTGATGTACATTAACAGTAACACCGATTTAAAATGAAGACAAAAGAATATTTTTGCAATATATATATAAAGGTTATATAAAGAAGAAATTGGTTCTATGTAGAACCCTGTCACCTTCCAAACAGCCCTTTATGAACCGTTTGTTTCAAAAAGGGTTTTTCAGATTAAAAGTGTCCTAGATAGAACCCTACCCCTCTGCAGATAACCCTTTTGGAACCTTTGATTTCCTAGAGTATACTCTAGGATACCTTATAGATTTTATAGGATAAATGAGGTGGTGCAAGATAGCCGGCAACTTACCAGGGAGGTGTTTTGAGGCCAATTTTCATTTTCAAGTCATGGTTGTTATAAATCATATATCTCTGAACCTATTACGATTTTCTGAACAATACCAGAGGTCATGTGGAGGTCTAAAGTTTTTTTTTTATATATATATATATATATATATATATATATATATTTTATCTCACCTGCACAAATGTATTTATTTTTTCCATGTCTACTTTCTGTGTTATTTATTTGTGCAAACAACCAAACTGCACCAAACAAAATGAATGATTCTGAAGCACGAACACACTAATTAAATGATTGATTAAGTGTGTGGGAATGAATATCTATCGGTTCAGAATTGAACAGATGTTGTAAATGTCTAGTTACCAAGATGAAGCATCATGCTCGAACATTAGATTGCTATTGCTAATGTTTATTACCCACATGTTTCACCCTATATGAGTTGACTTCATGCACACACACACACACTTTATTGTCCATCTCTGTCACCTTGTATGAAATGGTCACATATCATTTAAAATTGCACAGCAGGTGTATGAGATTGCTCTAATCCCCTAACCCCTCACAGCTGTGGCACAAAAAAAAAAGGAAATTGCTGCTGTTGTGTAAAAGCACATAACTGCTGTTTAGTCTTTTCCTTTTTCTTACTCGGATTGATAGTTTATGCGGCTGTTTATGTGTTGAGTGAGTTTTGTGACCCATGGGCCTCGGAAACCTGTTAAAGGGCCCATTGGAAATGAGCTATGAAATGAGCTAATTCTGTCTCCTATCAAAAAAGTCAAACATTTGCATCCGTTTTTTGAGTTCATCCAAGAATGCCTATGGAACACAAAACAAAAAATGGGGAAATTGAAATGTAATATCCTGCATTTATATGGAAGTGTTGTTTTGTTACAGAACCTACAATCCATCATTTGGAATAAAACTCTTATTATACACAATTATACTAATTTACTATTTAAATAGTAAAGATGTTTTTGCTGGCTTGATTTCATACTGAGATTCAAGTGAATACAATGTAAGATGTCCAGTACGGCTGTGGCTTTGCTAACTGAGCTGACTCTTCTCAGGTTACAACTCAGAGTGTTCTTGCCACAAAGCAAAGCTCTTGATTTACAGCTCGATCTTCATTCTGACCCTCACCCGTGGTCATGAGCTCTGGGTAGTGACCAAAAGAATGAGATTGCAGATTGCAAGCGATATGAGGTCCATCCGGAGGGTGACTCTTCGTCACAGGGTGAAGAGCTCCAGCAATCCGGGAGGACCTCGGCGCCCGAGGTGGATCCAGCTGAGGTGGTTCTGGCACCCGATGAGGACGCTCAGTGGGCGCCTCCCTTTGGAGGTGTGTACCAGGCAGGACCGACTGGGAGGAGGACACACTGGAGGGGGCTGTATCTCCAAGCCGGCCCGGGGGGCTCCTGGGGATCCTCTAGGAGGAGCTGGAGGATTGCTTTGTGTTGCCACGGCAACCCTGACCTGGATAGCAGCATTTCATGACTGCATCAACATAGATTTGACCGTTCAAGTGGCCAAGTCTGAGCCTTACAATTTTCCTCCTACGAGTGCAAAACGATGTCACTTAATCTTGTTTGATTTTTTTTGGGAGAAAGTGATAAAAGAATTTGCCACTTGGAACAAATAGAAATAACTCACTTGTTTTTGAGAAAAAAAAAATGATTTTACACCTCAATACTAGACTAGATATCTTGCTAAAACCGATATTTATTGCAATGAACAACGTTTGAGCCACTGCTCCTTCTGAATGATCATCTTGGGAGTAGTGGACCTTTATTGGCTCTCTGACCACTTTATTCTCTATTGTCCATATTGGCAAGATAATACAAAATACATAAAACAATATCATCTATGTCCCTGGGGAAAGGGCCCAGAACAGCCAAACAGTATGCATCATACCCAACAGTAGACAACACGGAACACATTCACTAGTTAACAAGGTCGAAGATATTTGTAGATCTTGTCTGGCAGGGTTTCATCTGCTGCCGACTGGGTGACGGTATGAATGTGACGGTAGAAAGAAAAAAAATTACACAGATCATTTGTTTTCTGGATGACCATCACCAAGTTATTTTGTTTATGCTATGATTCAGAGTTTGAAAATCAGTGCAATGCATTTCAAACACAATTCATAATATCAGGCAATATCACCAGGCTTCAATTTTGATTTCCCCCTTTTTTGTCCTTTCTGAGATCCTGTACCTGACTAATGTTTATCACACTAGCAATGTTATTTACACTCTCTCACTCTCTCTCTCTCTGTGTCCACCGTTACACAGACAAAAATACACACATGCATAAACCAATAGACTGTTTCCAAATAAACTGGCGCGGCTTATCGGTGGTGGTGTGCTTTTAACATGAGAACTGCTTCCAGGCACCGTGATATTTTTTAGCGAGAGGGATCCAGCGGACCAGATATGACGAGGATGATTTTAATTGAAACCGACATGAGGGAAAATGCAGCGCTAAGCCTGTTGTTCCACTGAGGCACTGGGAAGCTACAAGAATGGACTGGGAGAACCCCAGTGACACAAAACACCCAAGCAGACGTCTTATTTATCCACACACAAGTATGTTCACAAAATATGATGTCCAAAAAGGAAAAAAAAAGTGACACATGCACAAAATTAAAGCCCAAAAGTAGTTTTTTGAAGGGATAGAGGGTAACAGGCTTGGATGTGTTTGTATTTTTCAGACAATTAATGACTTTTTATTTGCCTAAAACGGTCAGTGCTTTGGAAATGAACCCTTCAAACCTCGTGCACACAACGCGCATGGCTACAATGGAAACTGAGCCGTCCAAAGAAGAGGATGATTGGATTGCATTTTTATAATTGCTTTCATAATGAATGTTATGTTTTACCCATTTACGTGTGGTGGTGTTTGTTTCATTACGCCAGGAGCCAAAATTGAGAGATAGCACTCTCTTTTACTCACAGCTGACATCCATTAGCAGAGAGGATTCACTTCTCCCTTCCTGATTACTGTGACAAGCTTCTCGTCATTCTTCCCAAGCATTCGTGGAATTGTCAAATTTCATTTTCAATACCACACGAATTAAAACTTTTTCTATTTATATTCAAATACTGTGCATAGCAGTACGCCGAGATTCCCCATTGATTAGTATTGCCAATGTGTGGGATGTAAAAATTAGCTTTTTTTCCCTCTCTTATTCCTGTGTATCTATTTCTCATGTTGTTGCTAAACTCAGTGAACTCTCATGGCTCAGAGCAGCTGAGATGTAGTCAGTTAGGATCAGACTCCTGTAGCTGCCTTCCAGCAACAAGACAGAGCCCAGCTGACTGATGTGAACTTATTTATGAATACTAGATGAATGGTGGGATGTGTGTGTGTGTGTGTGTGTGTGTGTGTGTGTGTGTGTGTGTGCGCGTGCGTGCGGAGGAGGGATGGTTAATTCCACTGATCGTCTGAAGTTGTATTCTGTGCATATAAGCGTGTGTATATCTATGTGTGTAAGTTAGCTGTTACAAAACCGGTAGGTTGAATCCAGCCTTCTGATTGGTCGATAGCTGTGGTATATATCTTATATAGCACGCTAATCATGGCAACGGCCTCTTATTCGATCTATATTACTCCGCTGTAAATGTCGGCCTAACACAAAAAGGCAGCAATAGTCTGTGCAGTTCGGAGATGAACTTTGGTTGTTTGTTTTTGACTACTTTTGTAATTTCTTAAGTAAAATATAAGATATTGCATGATGAAAATGTATGGTAACATAGAGGAATAATTTAGTAACCGTTTCATAAACACAATAACCCACTTCAGACTGTATGGAATTAATATCACAGTTAAGAAGGTTACTGATACTGATAACCTTAAATGTGATATAAATTCCATATTAAATATCCTTTAAAACATACCATCATTTGTTAGTCAGATATTTCATTTGGAATCAATCTCTCTAACATTACACAGAAACAATTGTCAGTATTTCAGTATAAAAGCACTGCAATGGTTCAGACCAGTTTCACGTGGAGCTGTATGAGGATGTAATGGGACCATATAGGCTACCAAATTCTATTTTTTTAGGTTTGTTAATTTTACAAGGCATTCATTCATCGAGGGAAATTTAAGTTAACAATATTGTAATAAAGGGCCAGAAGCTAAACTATCGTAAGGGTGCTGGAGTCGCAAGGGGGGGCCGGGCTCACATCACATTTCCATTTAACATTTTGGGCATTAGAGCCGACACTCTTATCCAAAGGGCCTCGCAATGACTTCAACAGTAGAATAAACTTAAATTTCCTATGCAAATTACAAGCAAACAATAGGAAGGAGTGCCACAGCCCGCTGCCAGGAGATGAACAAATATTGCTGTGTCACTGGAATGATGATAGAGAAGCGTTAAGAAATTTGAATCCCCATAACTTTATGGAAAAACACCCAAAGGAACTGCAAACCACAAAGCTGGAATGTAGAAATCTCCAAGTTTTACCTGCAAAATAAAATGCACTCCTCCTGCCCTACAGCGCCAAAGAGCTCTAACTGAAAAATGACTTCAGCATTTACCTCCTCCCCGCCCCAAAAGAAGCATTGTTGGTGCAGAAATCAAGTGCATTTAATAGCATTTATGTAGCATTTTGTTCACTGATATTAAATCTAAACCCTTCTCATGACCTGTAACACACACTGGTTACTGCTGTTTGGCTTTGTAAGAAAGTAGAGTTTGTTTTGATAAATCTCGAATAGCATTTCCGTACATTTGAACATGACATGTCCAGGACCAGCGCCAGTCGGCCCTGCCTCTCTCCTTAGCCGTCCCACCGCTGCCCACGTCCTCTGTGCGACTCTTTGGTGTTTACATTGTGATATCGGCTCCCTCTCATTTTATTACACGGGGCGGATTTAGAACAGAGCCGAGCATTAAAGTGTCAGGGGGCGAATGAGCTTTTCATTTTAGAATAGGTTGACATTTTTAGAACTGCAGCCAGAAAAAAAAAAATCCATATCCACCTTTTAAAGCAGGTTTTTCCTGCACGGTATAGGGGACTTTTCAGAAAAGAAAATTAGACATGCACATAATTGCACTCAATAACTGGCTAGAATCATTTGTCATTGTCTATTAGCCTACTATTCTTAACTTTTCATGTTCATTATTGGACTTTATATCTCTCCTAACAAAGCCCACAAAGCTCTTTATATTAAGACTTCACTTTCTCCAACTTTTTTGGCAGTGTCTTATGATAATATTTGAAGGATTTGTCATGGAAAGTCTCTACAACGGCAAAGTGTCATGCTTTAAGTGTGATGGATCTATTAGAACTGGACCCGATCTGTCACCCTGCACAGCATACCCTCACAACTCCTACGGTGGTCCTCATCAGAGTATCTGGCCGTGAGATGAGGATAATGAATTTACGATTTGGCCCGAGAATTGTTCAGAACCAAAAGGTGAGTCGTTCTTTTTCAAGGAAATGTTTTGCTGAAAATAGAACTCAGTGAATCGGAGAATCGCGGAAACGTCTCCCCGCTAATATCCCGTTTCACTTTGATTTGCAGAACTGAATACTGCCTGTGGAGCCGCACCACCAGTAGCAAAGTCAAATTAGGTCAAATTCACTCCTAAAAGCACTTTTGATGGACAGATTTGTCAAGAAGTGCCTTGAAGAAAACAAAAGACGGAAATACTCAAGATTAAAAAAAAAAAAAAAAAAAAGATTATAAAAGAACAAGAAACGGGATAAGTACATCACAGACGCCAAGAACTAGGGCAGGAGATTTTCTGTGTGTGTGTGTGTGTCTCTGTGCATGGGTGTGTGTGTGTGAGTGGATTTATCAGGGCAGTCTTGTACTATTCAATATGGTGTGTATTGATACTCAAAAACAGAAATCAAAGCCGTACATTTTATTTCCAGTTGTACTGTACATGACAGGACAGGCGATTCCCTATTACACATTCAGGACACAACCTATATTACCATACTGTAAGTACTGCACATCGTCATACCATTTGACTTTGCCTCATGTTTCAGTCATTTTGAAAGGTATCTAATCTGCCAGAAACTGCCACAGCTAATGTATCTCTCCCACCACTAGAAAAAAAAAAAGGGACATCTGGACAATGAATCATCTTGGACTTTTTGGGGCTGTTTTTCATTTTCTCTTTATTGTACAATCAAGAGAGAATAAATAATTTAACATTGGGTAAAGTTAGCGAGCGCACTGTACATAAATCACCCTGCTCTTGTTCTAAAGCTGGTTCATCAGCATATTTTGAGATTTTCTCCACATTGTAATAAATCAGAGAGAGGCTGTAACAGCTGAGTTAAAGCTGCTCTAGGCAGGATTTTTATGTAAGAATACAGCCGTCTTATCAGTGGGGCTGCAACAGAGAAGAGCGTCCCATCCCCCCTGATTGAGACACTGTAGATTCACACTATTTGCCCACATTAAAGTCTGGCATCAGGTATGTTCACTTCCCCATCCACAGGAGGCGACAAATCAAAACTTAATAGCGAAATACAAATTTTGTTCTGAGATTTATGTCAAGCTTGAATCCCCATTATTCAAGAGCATTACTACGTTAATGTTTCTGTTAGCTATCCAACTAGCTAGCAAGGCTAGGAATCAGCCTTAATTATAAATATAATTATTATAAATTAATAAATACATAAATCTATTAATAAATACAAAATAAATAATTGTAAATAATCTGGAAACAAATATCTAAATAATACTTTTATTTATTTTATATGTATTAATAGATTTATTCATTTATTTCTGACTATGGACAATTCTGTCCTCCATAGACACAAGCCAATAATACAGTAGCTTTTTTGGATAATGTTAACTATCCAATCCTATCCACTACTATTATGGGTAAAATTGAGCAGATAACATTTAACAGTTAGTTGGCAACATTTCCTTCTGTTGTAAAATTGCAGCGGAATCAAACCTGCGCAAGCATTTGGTCAATTTCTGATGCAATGCTCATGGAGAGCCTGCAAAATCGGCACACACTGTAATGGATGCAATTTAAAATATAGGGAAGTAAAAATATACTTAACCCTCTATGGCATGAATTTTTATTTTGGGGGGAAAAAAATATTTCACCCCATTTTTTGGGAGCTTGGGGGTCCCTGATAATATATCCATCATAAAATTTGTCCCCCCCCACTCCCCCCAACCAGATATTGGTTTGTTGCCTCAGGGCAACAATGTGCTTCGAGGGTACTGAAACACCAAGGTTTTCTATAGTACATATGATAAGTGGAATATGGAAAACAAGCAATATATGCATTAGAAAAAGTTTTATTTTGACAAACACATTTCATATAAACATATAAACCAACGTCCAAATGACTGTCTGTGTGTGTGTGTGTGTGTGTGTGTGTGTGTGGAGGAGTTAGCCTGTGTGTGCGGGTATATGTGTGTGTGTGTGTGTGTGTTTCAGTGTGTCTGAATGTGTGTTTGTGTGGGTTATTGTTTGAATCAGTGTTTCTCTTTTTGACAAAGCACACTCTGATTTCCTATTCTGTGTGGGACCTCAGGAAGCAGTTGCTGGTGGATGTGAAACAAAGGTGGACATCACATTTCCGGCACTTGGCTTTTGGTGTACCTGTGCACCCTGGTACCTTGCATCTCCTTCTTTTCAGCCATAATCATCCAGTGGGCTGTGGCATCCAGGCACACATCAGGGACTGGAATTGGAGCAGCGGGTCCTTTTCACCTCTTCTCCTCATACTCACCAGCAATTGTAGAACTGGGACGACCTTTCTTGCGCTCCAGACTCTTTCCACTTTTGCATAGGCCTTCAGCGATGTATGACTTGAAGGTATACAGCTTCATTTGTTCCTTCTTTCTCATGCCAGTGCCTTCACAATCTCTTCGGTAGAGCAGCCAGGTGGTCACGATGATCATATCCAGGAAGTGGAACACCAGCCGGTGGTACCACTTCTTTGATCTGATTTTGTTCCGGTACAGTGCAATCAGTGAGTCAAGCAGATCCACCCCACCCATATTCTTGTTGTATTCTTTCACCACAGCAGGGCAGGGGACTTTGGTGATCATCTTTCGCTTGCGATCCCACCTGTCAACCTCGGTGACTAGGTGGGCTCCAGTGTAATCACTCAGAAGGGTCACTGAGCGGTTATCATACCACTTCACAACGTGCAAGGTGGTTTCTCCAACCATGGCCATCTTCTGTTCAAAAGATCCACGTCCTGCTCTCTTTCTTCAGCTCAGCATCGCACATCAAGTTGACACCTGGTAGTCTGTTGCCACGAACAGTACCAGTGCAGTGAATTCCCTGCTGAGCCAGTGTGAGCACAAGAGGAACCCTAACTGCTTGATCATGTTCCTTCCGCCCATAAAATGTTCTTGTGTCCATTTCCTGTAAGTATCAGTAGATAGTAAAGTAAAAACATTGACTATGGTCATAATTATGCATCCAAGCACATCTCCACACTTTAGCATGATATTGCCCGAACTGCACAATGTTGCCCTGAGGCAACGAATCAAAAAACACAGTTTTAGTATATAAATAAAAACAAAATAAGTCTTTAAACAATCAAACATGCTTCATTACATACTCATGCACATGCATATATTTTTTTATATAAAGTTATTTCAATTTAAACATGTTAAAAAGTGATATTTATCTTACCAATTGGTGGCACCAATCCCATGCGGCTTTGCTTCCTGAAAGGACTGCTCCACCCCCGGACAAAAGGTCACACCCACTTCAGCCCCTCATTTCATTGGACACAGACATGTCAGGTGATATTATATATATTTTTTTTTATTTAAAAAAATTAAAGGGACTGTGTGAGGTCCAAAAAGATAGTTTGTTGCCTGAGGGCAACACCATGCCATAGAGGGTTAAGTAAAAGTAAAGTTACTGATGTTTACAAATACTCAAACAAGTACAAGTACACAAAAAGCTACTCAATTACACCGGGTCAGTTAAGATGTCTGGGGTGGCAACTGTGCAGTTACACGATGCTCATCTCTGAACCCCTGCTTCCTAATTGTATCTCTCTGTAGAGAAGACTAAAATGTAAACACAATGAGATATCTCTTGCTTTCCACCTCCGCAATAGCAAATACATCTCAGCACAGAGTAGAACAGCTGGGGAAAGTAATTGGTATCTTTATAGATGGTGAATACGTCTCTCTAATGCTATCCAGTTTGTAGAGATGCTTCAGCGCTATGCTAGGTTTGGCATCTCAGCGCCGCAGCTTTTCCAAATTCGGTGTTGTTTTTTGACCTCTGCGCATATTTGCACAACCATGAATCTGACGACAGGGAGAGAGACATGCTCCGAATGCAGCGCTTGCCATGTAAATCAATCATTCCTGTAGGGTGAAGAAACAGACACATTATCGGCTGTGTTCCTACTAGGGAAAATGCTATCGGAAGGCCCTTCAAGTTGGAATTCCACATCAACATGGCATGGTTAACATGTTTAGACAATCCTCAAAATACATTTAAGTTTGATTTTCAGCATTGCATGACCTTAAATGTATCAAAACACCCGTGTGGTAAATGGTTGAACGTGCTAACTAGCTAGCTAACATTGCCAAATATCATTCACATAGCATCAGCTGTTGCATTGGGAGCAGCATTAAACGTCCAAGCGAGACAACTCGCTTGGACTGGACCGCTGGAACTGCACGGAAATTGTAATTACAACCAGCTGGAAATTTCTGGCTTCCAACTGTGACTGGAATGCAGCATAAGCCCCTGTATCCAATGGACTCCTGCGGTTGCTATGAGAAGAAAGTGAATATTGCCACTGTGAGATCTGCAAGGAGAAATCCACCCTAATACAAATGTGCCTTGCGTTTGTTTGACGTAGACAATGTGACGACGAGATAGAGCTACAACGGAGTTTGATAGGAGAAATAAATTCAATGATCTAAAGCATTAATTCCTCCTCGCTAGCGGATGGTGAACCAATCAGTGAAATCCCCTGGTGTAGTTTGCGGTTGGAGGGAGAACCTACAGAATCTCGGCCCTCCATGGCACATGACTGCCCACACCTGATCTAAAGCCTCAACGACAAACGCCTGATCCTGAGGGACTAGAGAGGGAGGCTTCTTCTCTTCTCTTCTCTTCTTCTTCTTCTTTTTGAGTAAGGGGTAGTGACTTTCACTAACTGATGTAGAAGTAGATGAGTCCAGTTAAGGGAACGTGGGTAGATCAAAACAAGTAAATCATAAAACTCTGGTACTCAACTAAGCATGAATTAATACATCAGATAATGCATTAACTATCAAAGTTTCACAAAGCTCGACAATGACAAATGACTGAGTCACACCTTGGTCACCATTAGTTAATGGTAGTGAATTAACACCTTTGTACATATTGTTTTGGTAGTAATTAAATATGTTAGTTAACATCATTAATCACCCGCCTCCACTCTGCTCCCCCGCTCCCACAGGGGGGAAAAAAACTCGCTCCAAATCTGCTCTGTTTTCCCCTTAATCAGCCATATAAATGTGTAGCCTTTTGAATGAAATGTATTCAACGTTCAAACACAACAGGAATCAGGTTCTGTATCCCGTGTCTACCGGGCAAGTCAGTTCAACTAACGGTGACCGAGGTGTGACTCATTCATTTGTCGTTGTCGAGCCTCGTGAAATCCTGATATTTCATTTGTTACTTTACGCATTGATTCAGGTTTATTCATGCATTAGTGAATGTATTAATTCATCAGTTCATTTATTTGTGAGGCCTATTATAAAGCGTTACCGAAACCAAATCTCCTACAATGCATTGAGCATTAAAGATTGATGGTGTATAACAGGTGAGAGCACCCGAGAGTGGAATTTTCCTTTAAAATATTTAAGCTCTGTGTTGCTGGAAAATTGTTGCAGTGCATTTTTTTTTTTTTCAACAACAACAAAAAAAAAGTGCTGTGAAAAGACTTCTGGTGGACACACACACACACACACACACACACACACACACACTAACTGACAGTGACAGAAAAGGCAGCAGGTCATCCTCTCTGTAGAGGCGAGAGTTTTTTTCCAAGTGAATGACAATGTCGATCAGTGAGCGGGCCTCGGCTGGCAGTGTTTTCCCATTACGGTGCAACAAAGGGTCTCGTTCCCAAATGAGACATCCGCCGTTTCAAAAGACGTGACATGCCTTTGTTCCTGACCGTTGTGATTGGACGAGAGGCGTTCCACGAGCGCTTACAACCACCATACACGGCCTTGTAACTTTTAACTCAAATGGCATCCCTCCGCCTTGTTGAAGCAAAGGATGAAGGAAGCAAGGATGTTTATTTATTTATGGCAGCCAATGTAAAATTGTTACATTCAAATTAAATGTTTAGTGCTATTGAAACGTTGTTGTAAATGTGTCAAAGTCGTGCTGTAGTGTGGTTATTGCCACCGGTCTGCCGTTGTCATAGGAACGAGGCCACGGCCAGCTGGCTCTTGTATGTTGTTGCTTGATGCCTGAAGGACAAATCCCCCCTAACCCCACAGGGAGGCAAAACCCCACCTTGAACCAACAAGGATTTAGTGTCTTGCTCAAGGACACTTCAGCAGGGAGGATGCTTTCACGGGGGCTTGAACGCGGGTCCCCTCTGGTTGAAGGATGGTCGCCCCATAACCCACTTTATATTCCAGGTGTTATTTAAACCTCCTCCTCTGTCACCAACAACAAAGACACAGCGCTTTGCTTTGGAGAGGCTCATTATGAGCGAGCGAAGGAACCTCTAAGCTAACGGGTTAGATGGAGGCAGGATGCCGCCGCCGAGACACGGCAAATAAGAGAAGAATGCTTTCTTTTGAAAGCGACTCGCACCTTTCGTGCCCTCGCGGGACGGCGAAGAATCTTGAGTGCATTTAACAGGAGAATAACAAAAAATGTTTGATGAGAAAGACTTCAAATATACATGACGTCATTTTCACAAACCATTTCAACACTCTTGATAATATTAAGCATTTATTACTACTACAAATTATACTTGTAGAATAATGGGTTTAAAAATGTATACCTACTTATGAAACATGCTGTATTTCCCTGAAACTTAACAGGGGAAGTTCTTGAGGCGTTACGGTGTCGGTCGATTGTCCGTTCGGGTCCTTCGATTTCTCCGCCTCTGCTTACTTAAGATTGTTCATGTCATGATTGCAGAGAAATGAAGTGCCCTACCGTGAGTAGCTACAGAGCACATGGGAGGAAAATTCAAGCCACGTTTCGTTTGGATATAAGACATGGTGCAACTTCTCCAAGTTTGAAAGACTTTGCTTTGAAAGACCCAACCCCCTGGCTTTAAAACCCACTATCCCAACATGTATGGTGACGTTTATACATTCTGTAGTTAGATAGGACTTCATATCATAGCCTAGGAATGAACTTCAGAAAATTGGTGCAACTCAGTCCCAAGAAATTGTGGATTGTGTAATGGAGTCATTTATTTATGGCTGTCACAGATGTAGGCCTTTTAGGGTCCAGAGGAGCTTTACAAACCTCGCCAATGAAAACGCTCACACTCACAAACGCCCTCACATTTGAAGTTGTTTCGGCAAGATTTAGGCTAATAGCTGGACAGCATCCCGAGTGCACCTGACTGCATTTCGGGGCGGGAAAAACAGACATAAATGATCATAAAAGTCTTCAAAATGTCTGTAAGACCTCCATGATCCCTTATTTAATGTCTGAATCAAATGTTGCCCAGACAAACAAACAAATACATACATGCAAGCATACATACAGTACATACAGACACTTTCTGAATCAGACGCTTGTATTTCATAGACTCTTCTGCACTACATTTTGTCATATACTGTGTGTTCAGACAGACATAGGCAAGAGACGTTCCCTACATAGCGTCAGAACCCCCCTTTCCCTGCTTCAGTTCATCAAATAAACATTAACCTGTCAAGGTATCTCGGGAGAACAAAGAACCTCCAGTTTCTTTTGGTCCACCTCATTTTATTCTGCCATCAAAACAGAATCTAAAAATGTCATTAACATTTAAAAAATCTCAAAATTGTGTAAGGAATTCCAAGCGGTGACCGAGTCGCACCATAATGTGCACAACTGCTACGACAAAGCTAAACTGCACCACTGTGATCCAAAAAAAATAAATAATAAAAAAATCATAAATAAAGTTATAGATAGACCTGTAGCAATTACACTTTGAAATCCGTGTTCTGCATTGCTCCATACCGACGAAGAGAAGACATGTCAGATGATGTTTAAGGGAATCGGGATTTTTGGGCCGCATTTGTAAAGAATGGTGTGGCTGCATGTTAATCTTTGTGCTGGAGCCAGAACTGTAAGTCCCCGTGAAGCCGGTCCGTATCTTCATCTCCTTTATCTCTGCGGAACAGGCCACGGGCTGAGCTTCCACTGCCAGGCAGCTGATGCTAGATCTCAATATGTGTGCATCCATTCTACCCCCACAGTACACGCTAGAAATATCATAGCGCATTTGACAGTTAAATTGCACGGGCCACTCTCGTGATGATAAACTGCCGTGCGGAAATGATGGAGGACTGGAGGACGAGCCCACTTCGCATCGAGATGCGCGCTTGGCGTGTGATAGATGCGGACTCTTCACGACCCTCTGGAACCTCGCCGCTTGCTAACGTAGCCCAAATGCACATAGTGATTGAACGGGTTGTGTGTATGTAGAGTGACACGTATTGTCAGCTGCCTATTGTACCGTCCCCGCGCTGTCCCCCGTGAGCTGTAAGGTGCGGTTGTCCCTGGTTGTTGAGATGTCACCGTGACATAGTCCTGTTCTTTCACTGGTTTTCAGACCTGTGCTCCGTTGTGTCGGATGCACTCGGTGGGAATAATGGCAGCGCACACGCCCACATACCGCCTGACAAACCAAAGGCTGTTAAACCGCTACTCCAGTCTCAAGTCAGAGTTGCAGTGGCTATGATATCCTGTTCAAATCACATTCTGTCACGGCCCCAGCCCCGGCTCCGGGGTTTCCCCATGTTTTCACCTCCCCTGTCTGTCAGTGTCTGTCTATGTGGGTGTGGTCCCGTCTCCCGGCCCTGCCTCTCCTCCACACCTGTCACCCATCAAGCCATCAGCCCAGCAGTATTAAAACCCCGGCTCCTCAACCACTCGTCGCCAGATTGTTCCGCCTTATCCGTGGTATTCGCATTCTCGGCCGCTCAAGATCCCTATCTGAGTTATTCCCCTGTGTGCCTTCGGCAATTCTAACCTAACTCTCTTGTCTCCAAAGATTCCCTGTGTGTTCGACCCCTTGTGTCTCCTCGCTGTATCCACCAGCCTGCCTGTCTCCCCTGCTCCAGCCACACCTGCCTGCTCCAGCTTCACCCCGCGTCCCTCGCTCCTGCCTTAACAACCCGGATCATCCCCGTCCAGCCCAGTCCCTGCACCCCCCACCTTCCCACACCTGCTTCCTCATTAAAAACACCTTTTTCCCTACTCCGTTGTCCGGGTCTGCATTTCTGGGTCCAAGTAACTGCTATCGCTGACACATTCAGTAAAATTCAAACATATCAAAACTGTTTTTTATTGGACACGATCACAAAGTAAATGCAAGCTGCAATGCAAGTTAACAAAAATCCTTGGCTTTCTTAATGCACGCTGGAATTTTACTAATATTGGGATAGGCAATTAATACTTGCAGCTTGCAGCTCCAAATGTCAGTGAGAGGAAAAAAATTGAACTTCAATACCCAGAAATCATGTAGGTCAGTACACTGCTCATGTTTACCAACCCGGCCGGTCTGTGATGCTTTATACCAAAGGGACGAGAGAGGAAAAGAGCTAACGTTGGGGAGTCCAGCTTTCTGTGGACGGAGCCCCGCTGCTGTTTGGACAGTTTGGATATCACTCTTTTGATTCATCACTTCCTGCGGGTGGAGACGTGAACATACCTGACACCAGACTGTCCAATGGGGTGAATCTATGGGGTTCTCGGTTCGGGACGCTCTTCTCTGTTGCAGCCCTACTTTGTGATTTAGGCTGACGAGACAGGTGTACTTGTACATAAAAACTTGCCTAGTGCAGCTTTAACTCAGATGTTACCGTCTCTCTGATTTATTGCAACGTGGAGAAGATCTCAAAACGCTGATCAACCAGCTTTAGAACGAGAGCAGCGTGATTTATGTAGTGTACTGGGTAACTTTACGCAATGTTACGGTATTTACACAACTTTACACAATTGCTGCATAAAAATGTGAGTACTCAATCTTATATTTCTTAAAACAAGGTTACATGAGGTGACATGAGTCAAAGTGCTTACAAAGGAGCTCAATTTGTTTTGCTCACCTAAACCACAAGTCACATTATCTTGAAACAAGTGGCCTGATTGCAAGACATTGACACTTATTGCAAGAATTCTTGAAACAAGTGGAGTTTCAAGGGAAATTGTCTCATTTTTTCCACTTGCTTTAAGGACAGCAAAGTAAGATAAAATCCCCCAAAATGTCTGCTGTCATACTCAACACGACGTGCTGCCACAAACAACATATCATCATCATTGGCTTGACTGGCGGCCTGTAGCTATATGTGCAGCAGTTTGATTGACCGGGGTCAAGCTGAAGGCCAACAGAAATAATAAGCGAGTCTTGTTGAGTTCAGGGAAAGACTGACACATTCACATTTAGCAATACTGCACAGCGTTATGTATCTAAACTCTAAGCATTAGATCGATATATAGAGATGGGTGGAGATAGGCCATGCAAGCCTTAATAGGTTGTTTTTCAGACCATATATCTATTCATCTGAACACTTCACTTAACACATGACAGGTTTGTATTAACAGTGTTCTACCATACAGCTATATAACTGAGCTGTGCCTTTATTCAGCATTCACACCAGTTGTGTTTGCTGGATAAAGACTGAGGTCATTCATTTTTCAGGACTGCTGACTATTTTTTTTCTACCACATACCAATACATTCCTCTCTCCCTCTCTAAGGCTCTTACAGAACTGGATCAATGAGAAACCTTCCCTGCCCCCCCCCCCCCCCCCTCTCCCCAACCTTTCACTTTGTATTTATTACGTGGCTGGCAGATACAGCGTTATGACAAGTTTCTTGTTTATGAAAATCATTCAGCATTTCTAAAATATAGAGGATCCAGTCTGTAAAGGCATTATCGTTTCATCAAAGTTCATTCAACATGAGATATCCACCGTTGAAATACTCACACGTATTCATCCAAACCTATTGATAGCAAAATAATTCAAACAAATCACAGTACTTTTAAAAGATAGTATCTTAAATCTGTGATTGACAATGTTATTTTTTTTCTTCTTTAAATGGATATATAACATTTGTAATAGAACTCTTTATGTTTACATCTCCACCAGTTTTAACTCCACCTCTCCAGTGACTGTTTGAAAGGACGCGTTGGGATAAACCTTTCATATATATATATATACACATTTATTTATTATGAATGTAACACAATTCTTAGTAATTACACAATGTATAATGTCAAGCCCCAAACTACAACAATTATTCATTACCGATAATACATTTGATAAAAGCAACGTGACAAAGACATTGAGCGATATGTGGCATGATATACTGCAGACAGCTACTAGCAGCAGTAATCTTAACTCAGTGATAACCATCCTGTCTTCCTCTCCATTTTGCTTAATTTGGGGATTGTTACCAAATTTCTATCATTTGTCTTCATTTACCAGGCTGACATGCACACTAAAGATGATTAAGTTGTCCTTAGGAATCTGGTTACTAAAGAGACCATCACACAAGGCAATTACACACTACCTTTCATTTACTATTAGACAGATTTGACGTATAGCATCGTTGAAAAAAACTGGGTTATTGCCACCCCTCGCTGGTCTGTTTCAGAGTTTGGCTCTTGCCAGGTTTAGGTTTTAGGTTTTGTTTACATGCACATACAGATAATAACTGCAGAAAAACTTACACTGGGATGATTGAACCTCCACCGGGGAGGTTCTGCCCAGATTTAAGAGCAATCGAATTAAGAACTCTTTTATACCTTTGGCTATTAGCACTCTTAACACACACCTGAAGTGAATTTTGTCGGATTTTGATGGTTTCTTCTTATTGTTAGCTGTTGTTGTTTTTAACCTGACATGCACAGAGTAACCATTGACCATAGTCCGGTTATGGTCTTTTTCAGGTTAACATGCACCTTTGTTACCCTGTGACTCAATTAACAGAATATCACTTTCCACCTGAGGTGCCCACAGACAGAATGGTATGAAATTTTGCAACTGCCAGCTGCCCCCTCCCCCCGCCCCCCATGTTTAATTGAGGTTACTTCTAATACAGTGTAAAGACATGATGATCCTATTAGTTATAGTAATAGTAATGAATTGATGCCATGTTTTTGTTAACGTCGGTTTGCGCAGACGACGAAAGCCAAAAGTGCAAGACGTTGCCATGCCACAGTAACCGGTTTAATACCAGAGTAAGCCAGGCATCTTAACTGGGTTTCAGTGGGTTATGACGATAAAAGCCAAAACTGGGTTACTTGTGAAGCCACATTGAATTCTTTGTGCGTGTAAACTTTGCCAGGGTGCATAACGGCACAAGTGCAGACATGTTTGGGACAACTGTCTATGAATGAAAGTGGGTCAGGTTGTTTGAATTGACGTGGCAATTTGAACAACCTGACCCACCAGCAGGGATGTGCTGTGTACCAGATCAGCCTGAATCCAACAGATCGTGGTGTATGTACACAGTCACACAACCTGGGGCGTTGGTGATGCCATCTTTGTCCCGTCGTACCAGTGGAAATTAGATTCCAAGTGATTCCAAGTGGCACTGGCGTGGCCGAGTTGGGTGTATATGCTTTTCCCAAGAGGGAGGCTGCTTCACTCCCAGTGGAGGATCTGGCTGCTCTGCCCTTCCATCTCACGGGGGACTTTCCTCCCAAGCAGTCTCAGGATGATGCGTTGCAATTCATCTTTGTCCAAGTGATTAAGGTCGATGGGCCATTGGTGCACCCTGATGCAGTGCAAAACACACCAATACTTTTGTTGGATTAAATTCAAATTATACTCGAGCTGTGACACTGAAACCGATGAGGAAGTTACCCCAGTTTTTTGTCCCTAAATGTGCCACCTGTCACCTGCTAATGTCAACTAATCGACACCCCCAAAACCCAAACGTGGCTTTGTGCCCTCTCCCTTTTATTTAGGTCCCTCTTGAAAGACTTGGCAAGCAACTCATCATGCCATTAGACTGTAGCACACGGGGATAACGCTTTGTGCTGTTGGCGGTCGACTATGTAACACGATAGTACCTCATGTCACACCACAAGTTGCTGCCTACTACGTTGAGATCATCATCTATAGCGACAGCTGGCAACAGCATATGTAGCACCTGAGGGCTGGTGTGATGTAGAAGTATGTTGTGTAGAAGTGTGTTATCAATTTTATAGGTCACCATACCTTCTCAATGGAGATTTTTCATAACCCTTATGTCAAATTGCAAGGTTTGCATTTTAACATTAAACTTACTTGCACCTATATATGTCACAAGTTCAATGCACTGCTCAATGCGGATTTCTGTCGATCGCGTCAAATTTCAACATTTTCTTTGAACATTACATTTTGTTAGAAAGTCGTTGGTTTTGACATACCGCACTTCTCAATGCAGATTTCTGTAGATTCGTACTCGTTCTAAATGCAGATGATGCTGTTGACATGTTGTGGAGTGCAGGTTAGACAGCGATCTGTGCCTGCAGTAAAGGATCCTGCCTACACACCATCTGCAAAGAGATACTTGAAATCTCACTGTGGCAGACTGGGCGGAGGGTGTGGGTGAGGTGTAGGTTTGGATGCAGAAGAGGATTAAGCTAGTGGGCTGGTTTCTCCCTGCATCCAGCGCTGTTCTGTGGCCAATTAAGGTCGATTGCAGCCGGGTCATTTTAAGAGTGAGTGAGTTTGTGGCAGAGGCGTGTGTGGTTTTGCCAGCAGCTGTGGGCGGAGAGAAGGGGCAGGGGCTCAGCAGGGAGGTAGACGCACCTGTGAGTGGTTTGGCTGATTGTACGGCAATTAGCGCCGTGCTTAAAGCTGGAAGCTGGTGCACGAGAGACGGCGGCTGCACGCTGCCTGAAAAGGCTATTTTGAGAAGGAGGCTGAGAACTCTTAACTCTCTTTCCATGTCTGTATGCCGGCCAGTGGGCCCTAATGTGTTGCTCTGAGTAAAGCCGTCTGTCTCTCCCAAGCCCTCTGTGTCCGTTTCATCCATCCAGAGTTCGACAGGAACTATGGAGAGAGAGAGACTCCATACTCCAGACTGCTCTACTCACCATTAGCACCAGGTCACCGTGAACGAACGACAGATTTCACGTACTCGCGAGTTGCGACGCATTTCGGGAAAACACTTGTGAAATTCACAAACGTCTTGAGTTACTTCAAGATATACTTAGCGCTACGATGCCCTTCGGGGGAAACCCACCCCTGACCTGAGTTACTATCGATCAAAAATGGCTACCATGAATGGAAAAAAACAGATTGACTGAGAAGAAATTTGACAAAGGAGCAAGCAATCAGAATGATTTTCGACGAGGACATTGGATCTGGGGTAGCCCTGATACCGGACCCTTTGGGAATCTTTCGTCATATGGGGTTTTTACCTCTCCCAAAGGTTCCTGTCCTGCTCCATTGACTTTTTGACTTTATTTCCCCCACGAAAGACAGAGAGTTCTATAACGAAAAAACTAAATTTCACTAATTTCACTTACCCAAACAAATAGCTACATCTCCAACTAAAGACAGCCCAAATCTCCATTCTTCGTCGGTACTCTGCTTCCGAGCATTACGCACGCTGCTGCCACCGGTGGTCGAAGTGGAGAGCCAGCAGCGGTCTGGCTGGTCAACAAGGTGCACCTATGCCTGACTAATCCCTTCCTATATATCTGAGTTTTAGCAGGCGCTGAGAGGAGCCTGGGACTGAAGCACATGGACTCACAACCACACCCGAGTACCTAAGAGTCTGAAAATGCTGTTTATTCTTTTACAGACTGTTGGAGCCATAACCAAGAGAGGGAATATTGAGTATTTGAATTTGCTTTTTGAGTGTATTTTTGGTATTGGATAAAATCCAGACTGAACCGGAGAACTCTCTCCAGTGTCCTTCCCGGTGATAGACTGAACATGGCTACAGGGGGAGAATGGTACAAAGGAATAATTAATGAGTAGTAAGGGGAAAAAAAAAACCTTATTCAGGGAAAGTGAGACAGAGTGTGTGTGTGTGTGTGTGTGTGTGTGTGAGAGTGACTGAGTGAGTGTGTGTTTTTGGAAGAAATAGAGCGATAATGTGTGTTTTGTGAGAGCCTATGACCTGAGTCAAAACATCTATCTATCTATCTATCTATATATCTATCTATCTATCTATCTACAGAATCCAAAGTAATCTGCAGCCTGACATGATGTTTGCATGATGATGTTTGTATTTCCAATCACCTCTGGGACTTTAAGTTGAACCCATTATTCCCATAACAGCCCAAGGGCCACACAGCTTACACTATTTCTTTTCTGAAATGATAGCAAGGAGCATGAAAAAGCATTATGCTCATTAAAGTAAAGCCCCCCCACCCACACTCCCGGCCCTCGGTATTAGCTTTAATGAAGCTGATTTAACGGTGGCCCTGTTTGCAAAGCTCCCACCCCCCATTATAGTCACACATTTTCAGAAGACAGTAAAAAAGGAACAACTGCTTTTTGTTGCACCACTTAAAAAAAAGGGTTATGACACAGAGAGTAACCTGCTGTTTCCAGCTTAACACTTAAATGAGGCATGGAGGCCCTCAACAGGACAAGTTTCAGCATCATTACCATATAGTGTGGTGTTTCATAACACCAACAAGCTACTTGGTACTTTGAAACACCAAGCTGAGTGCGTTGAAATATGCTGTGATTCAAACAATGTGCTCATTTTTAAAGTGCTATATACCCATAATGGAAAAATATAAATACCGTAACCTCATAATTCAAAATAAAATAGACAAAATATAGACAATCCAGTGAATGAATTAATGAATCTTAAAGGTCCCATGTTATTGAATGTTCATGATTTTGTTTTGAAATATATTATGCCTCAGTATGAGAATTGGGTTCTTAATGATGTTTTGCAAAATAAAAGTAGCTTAGTTAAAAGGGTATTTATTGAATGAGTTTGAAGACTGAGTTTCTCACAGACAGAACAGTCACAATACTGGACCCTGATTGGCCGACAACACCAGCTCCTCTAATTCAAATGAGGTAAACCTGTTGAGTGGACGCTTTCCAGTTCAAATGCAGCAAACTGGCCTGATTGGGCAGATTTCAGGAAGTCTTTAGTGAGGGGAGCCAATCTGGACCAAGTCCAGTTGTCACGCAGTTGTTACTGGAGTTGGTCTGAAACTGCCTGGAAAATAGATTTTTGAAAATGCAATAATTTAAAATTGAATGACTCAAACTAAATTTACATTGAATGTTTACATTAATCATCTTTATTCATATATGAATATAAATACAGGGAAATATGAAATCCAATATTAGCATCTCTTTAATAAATTACTTCTTATGTCTTTATAATCTGTATATTAATTAAGCACAAATTACTGAACCCTTACCATTCTCACTTTGTGCCTCCGTGACTAAGCTGGAAAAGCCTCCAACCTTGCTTATAATGGTGACAGATCATAATTATTAGTTAATCAGCATATTAGTTGACCATGACTGAAGCATACTTAATAACTAACACTTAATCACTGTGAACCAAACATTAATTAGTGACCCATAATGTAAAGTGTTACCCTGGATTCATTATGCTTTATATGTACGACCTTCAGAGATGTAGCAGAATGTAAATGTGTATCCCAGTTAAAGTGATAACCTGGGGAAACAGTTCACATTAAGCACAAGAACACACCACATATAAACGTGCTGATTTCATGCCACGTCCCCCTGCGGACACTGAGCCATGTTGGAAAACACTGCTTTCTATTGAAATATAACCACAATAATAACTCAGCTGGGCCACCGCCGGTCGACTCTGGGCTGAAACAGAGGTGTTCAGTGTAAAGCTCCAAGCTCATGTGTTTTTACAGCTCAGACTGGGACTATAAACAAGCTAGGGGATGGCTGTAGGCGACATTAGCCCTGGGGGACCCTTGGGGCGGGGACAGTGGGGGAAAAAATACCATAACAAGAGGTGATAAATATGTTACTTTGACTGATTTTGTGGTTCCTGCATCAAGTGCTGAAATGATTATTGTTATTATTATTACTTCTGCTGTGTGTTTGGTGCATTGCCAGCATAGACTGCAGGTTTGGCTGGTCAGCATGATACATTTTTAATGTAGGTCATTTTAAACCATGAGCTTTGTATATTCCCTCTATTGTCCACTTGGGTGCTTTTAGGATGTTTAATCACACTTACAGTGAGCATAGTGTATTTAAGTACACAAAGTCATAAGTTCAAATTCAATTAAAAAAAAAGCAGAAAATTAGCGCAACAACGTGATTGACAAGAAAGTAAGTGATGGCAAATCATCCTCGCTAATGTCTGTCTCTCCTAGTATTCACACAATGGCATGACAGGTTTGCTGTTATACACTGGCTGCAATACTGTCAGTGGAGAAGTGACACATGAAGGTTTGATAATAGTAATTATGTCTTCAGCATTCAATTTGGTGCTGTATGTGAAGTGAATAGATTACAACATTTAATTCCAGATATTTTACCTTTTAATAAATATCATCAATATATGTTTTTACCATATTGAACTAGCGCAATCAATAAAACTCTGAGGCTGATATTAAATTTAGCACTCATCTGCAGTATAACAACCAGGGTTGACCAATGGGAAATGTCTAACCGCATGTATAAATCATTGTTCCTCTTGCATGTCGGCCAGGAAGTCAGCACCCTTGAAGAAAGCTATTCAAGTTGAAACACCTTTTTTAATATTAAAGCTTTGCCGACTGTGCTCCGAGAGTGGCTGATTTTTTGGCATGCCAAGGTTTCTCCAAGGTATGATTCTGCCAGATTGCAGCATCCTATTCATCACAACCACATAATCCAGATTGCCTTCAACTACCCACTCAGCTATAACCAGTTTAGGAAGCGTCATGCAGTATTCATGTGAAATACTAGAATCTGTGTGTTTAGATTTGAAAGGAGTATCAAAAAGCATCCGATTCTGTGGGTCCTTTACTGCAGGCTGCATCAGGCTGAGCTAGACAGGAGAGCGAGAGGTGCCGGGGAGTTTGAGCTTCCTACGTGATTCAATCCTAACACTGTTCATCTGTGAGAACAATTTGAGCTTCATACTCAGAGATGGACATCATAAGGGCTTCGGATTTGTGTTTGAAGATCCTTGTTGCCTCGGATCGTGTCCACAGTTGCATAACTCTGTCACGACAGATTCAAACCCACATCTCACGTTTGCCAGCGAGCCAGAAGGGAATATTCTCTTCACATTCTACATCTCCAGCCAAGTACATTCATTTATTTTTACCTCTCTTGTCATTTTATGCATCTGTTGTTTCTTTACTGTTTTCTATCATGTTGTGTTCTGGTGTTTTGTTTGTATTTGAGGTGAGATTTCTTTCTGAGCCCCTTACGGACTTTTTAGTACCTCACCTGCACAAATTAGTAATTTGCTTTCTTTGTTTTTTATCACTATATTTTATCACTGTGTTTTATCACTTTGCCTCTGTTTTATTACTGAGCAACTAAACTAAAAGAGGTGCTTTTCTACTAACATGTGTATCATTCACTGCTCTTGACCCAAGCTGCACAAATAGGCTCTGATCCCACTCCTGACACCTTTGTAACACCTGGGATTCAAACCTCCGTCTCCATCAATGGAAACCCTGACAGCCACCAATCTATGTGAAGGCAGATCACCACCCCCGCCTTTTTCTATGTCTCTGGGAAGATTACTCTGCTACCATATCATTATCATCCAGCAGAAACCTTGACTTTTTCCAAAAGTCAACTCTTCAGTGATTGAGATTGTCCTATTTACCTATTACAATGGGCTATTGATTGGCTTGGTTCCAGGGTCACAAAACATTTTGTACTCGTGGGAGACAATGTCATCTGTCAATTAAAGGGAAACAGTGCTTCATTTTAACTTGAGTATATTACTATTTGACTATGACGGTGCAGGTTGAAAGGATAGAAAGGTAGTCTGGGTGAATCGTTCAGAGACCTTACTAGAATCAGTGTAGAAAATGCAAGCACACATAGACAGTGGAACAAGTTCAACTCTAATGACTTTGCCAAAAGCACCTACATTGCTGAAATAGAAACTCACCATGAGAAAATGAGGAAACTCATTACCCATGTCACTTTTGTTCACTGATGAGAAGCACACTGCTCTAACTCAACATTTGCCAGGGGGAAAAAAGAGAGAATGGCGGGAAGAATATAGTAACCCTCAAATTGGCCACTTCAATCAGGTATAATGTGTGTAATGCTGTCTTTTTATATGATTTCTGCATGATGTACTGTGCAAAAGTCTTAGGCGCATGTAAAGAAAAAAAGTCAAATCTGTAAAGCCAAAATTTCTCTAACATTTAATTTTTGGGAAAATGAATGTTGGGAAATCTCAAATTTGCTCTTTTCTACTAACACACTAATGCAGAAACCAAAAAAAATAAACATCTAAGACCAAATTTATATATAAAAAAAACTAGGGTGCCTTTTGCACAGTACTGTAAGTATTATAATCACTCCAACCAAAGGATGAAACAACTTTTTGCTATGCAGAAAACAATGTGTTGTCTTGGGACTGAAAGCGCCAAAACATTTTTTTAAAAACATTTTTATATGAAAACTACTGAGAAAGAAAACTTTCTTCTTGGTTCTATTGAGGTTTAACGCAACCAGTTAGATTATTTCCACCTCCAGAGGAGCTCTGCCTCATGTTTGCAGAACTAAAACTCTATTCTGTGACCAGAAGGTCATTGCTATCAGCTCAGTCAGTTACTGGGTTTAGCACTGTCTCTTCACAGTAATGCAGCAGAAAATACCACCGCTAAATATGGTCTGTGATATTGTAGACTGCATAATCACCCAGTTGTGGTACATGAAGGTAAGTAGCAGTCTGTAACTTGTGGGTTTGTGGAACAGGAGTTATTAGACTGAAACTGAGCATGGGCTGCAGTTCATTAGAGTCCCAACTGCATTTCTGAATTTGCTAGTGCTTGTCTGTTTTTACACAAACATATTTCAGCTGTCAGTTTACTCAGCAAGTGCGTTTGTTGTTGGATTGTTTGCACAGCTAAACCATTCATGTAATGGAATCAATGTGTCCTTACCTGTTTGTCTATACCAGTGGTATTATTCACTTCTGGTGCTGAAGCACCAGAGCCCTGCTGGTTTCCCCTCTAGGCAGCTAATCGGGGACCGATTTACACCTGGGATGCAAGGTGGATGCAATTAACTGCCTGGTAGGATGGTAAACCACTGGTCTACAACATTGTCTTTGCTAAGCTGCTTTCATACACGCTCAATTCCGAAATGTGGGTCATATGTGATTTTTTTGCGGTGACTATTCATATCTATGTTAACATGTAACCTATATCCGATACCAATGTGAACTGTAAGACATTTTGAAAAGACGCATGCACAGATTTACAATAAGAAAACACATCCGTCATTGTCCCTGCGCTACTTGGAAGGTGTTGAAAGATAGCTTTTCTTTATTGGATTTTGATGTATTTGCTTGCAAATTGGCGAAATAACTATTACAGTTGTGTCAACGCCACGCAAAGTTCTTCTTCTTCAAGCAGGTTGGTCATTTGTGATTCACGTTATACATAAGCCAAGCAAAAATCAACAAATGATTACTATGTTGTATATTTTACCCTTGTTATCCTTTAATATTTGGACTGCCCATGCACGCTCAGAACATGGGATGCCTTTCTAATCCAGTCAAGTAGATTTCATGTGACACAAACCAGTCAGAGGAGATCATGTCAATATTGTGTCAATATTTAGTTGCCATCTGTGTCCCTGTAAAGATATTCCCACAGAAAAGGATACATGCACGGTGCGATTTGCCGGGGGGGGGGGGGGGCTGTAGCCTATTTATTTTTATGTTGACAGAACGTTGTGCTATTGCATTTTGTGATTATTTTCTATATTGAAGTTTCTAAATAAGTACTTTGGTACGCCTGGCCGAGTGGGGCCGAGTGGCGCTATCCATGGTACCGAAAGGGGGAGTTATATTAGCATTTAACCTTTTGTTTTGTTGTGTATGATCGCATCCCCTATGTGTCCGCATGAGGAAAGGACAAGGCATGAGAGTGAAAATATCGCGCTACTTGATGAATTCAATTTTTAAAAATGCATTAAAATATTCCTGCAAATGCAGTGGTTCATTTCAAGTTCCCAATTATTTTATTAAAGTTCATAATTATTCTATAAATGTTACTTTAACAGCTGCAAGAAATAGCCTAACAGGCTTAAACGTTTCAAAAACAACCCCCCCTCTGATTTTCTTCACAAATCGCACTCTGGATACATGTATTCACATTAACACACATCTAAAGAGCAATGAAACAGTCTCATATGTTCTTGGGTTGCAGATTTTAAGTCTGGGGTCATCTCAACCTCCACAGTATTGCTTCTCAGGAGTCATTTTGTATTTCTGTTGAAGATGCTCATGTGATGGTGCAGTTAGAGGTTATGATCCTCAATCCACAAAAGACCTTCCAAGTGAAACTGAACAGACAGTTGCAGGAGTTTTATTGAAACTTGAGCATTAAGATAGAAAATGCAGTCCTGTCTATAATGTCAAGAAACCAAAGCAGGGTGGGGGGGAGTGATCTGCTGCCCCTCTTATCCCCCCCCCCTGGAGAAAATGAAAAGTTTGGAGAAAATAAGCATGCAACTCCATTCTGTTGTGATGAAAAATAACAACAGGGAGACTCTGAAGGCTAAAATGCATCTGTGCATATAAGAGGTATGAGGTGGCTTATTGCTCACCCATGATCGCAGACTTCAAAATAAGATGGCCGGCATTTTTGATGTGACTATGGTAGGTAGGTAGGAGAACAGGGTACGGTTTACTTTGCTTGCAGATGAATGCTGAATTCAAATAACCTGCAAATTCCTGTCCCAGCTTGACTTTTACTCCACTAACCCGCCGAAGAAATATGGCAAGAGACCAGGGGCCTCGTTTATTAATGTTGCTTATACGCACAAATTGGGGCACGGCTCAACAGCATTAAGGAACCTTCGCCACGTTTGAATCTGTACACCAAGTGCAGATCTGCATGGCCGTAAAGCTCTAATTTGGTTTCATCGGTCCACAGAACATTTTAGGTTTGCTTAGGAGGGCCATGGCAAAGATCAATCAGGGGCCCCTCTTGTTTCTTTCAACAGTGGGGTTGCAAAGCCCTTCTTGGTTCAGTGTCCATCTTCTGTTATGGGCTGAAACTATTAATCCCAGACTTCTCCAGGTCAGCCTTGAGACATTTGGATTTATAGTGTTTCTCCAGTGGCTCGCACCAACCATCGATGACACAAGATCAATTTTCCTCTTACTAGGAGCTTCTTAACAGTTCCCGGAGCAGCAAATTTCTTGATGATATTGCCAACTGTGTAAACAGGGATGCCAAGGTCTCTGGAGGTGTTCCTTATAAACACTTATGTTTGGTGATAATAGGTTTTCTGACATCCTCAGAAAGCTCTTTTCTCTCTTCACCATTATCACAGAGGAACAGGGAAGCACAACGGACTGTTTTTCCTCACTTTAAAATGTATCATCGCTTAATTTATATGTGGGCTGTAACCTGTCACAGACGAGTTCAATTACACCGCAAACAATATGCTTCTTCCTCTCATTAAATGAATTTGAATTGTTGGGAGAAGAAATAAGAAAACACTGCAGTGTGTTGTTTATTGTTGCAATAACCTGTTCACCTCAAAAATATAAGTCAGTTCTATTCAAACAAAAAAAAAAAAATTAAATGGCAGAGAAAACCTAATGTACCGTGTTTCCTGTAAAAGCAAAACCTTCCAGTCAGTATGTTGTACGGTATGATCAGGGATACATAAAATAACAAGAACAGTTTAAACTCCTTAACTATTATGTTTCATTTGTGTAGCTGAGCAATCCAACAATCCATATCAAATTCAGCTGGCAGAAGATGGTACTGACATTCCCAAGGTTACAGTACTCATTGTACTATAAGGCGCTTTGAAAAAAAACACCGCCCAATGGTTTATTAAATAAAATGCTCTCCAAACTCAATTTAAAAAAAACAAAAAAAAAAACAAGTTTGCTACTACAGCACCTCCGTTGTTCCTATTGATTTACAATGTGTTCATGTGCATGCGCCGTGACATATACAGTATGTTGTGTGTTTTCTCCTGTTTTAATTGAAAGTAAGTAGACCGTGTGCAGGGGTTTATTTGCATTCTTCCCCCGTGCTAAGTACCTGTCACAAACAATATTCAGGTGTGCTACCAACTGTTTTATTCTTCGACAATGTTTGAAAAAAATAAATTTCTAGTAGCGTTGATGTTAATTTATGCTAAATCACATCGTGAACCAATGAAATCAAAGTCAGCTCTATAATAAATAGTGTTAGATTCATTCTTCTTATTCTTCTTATGAATCTTATTTCATTTAGAAGACAACAAGCAAGTCAAGTTTTAGCTTTGAGCATCCCCGATGTGTTCTTGCCTGACACCTGGGTCTTTTAGCCGCGGATAAGCACAGGAACACCGGCTTCACTGGCGTTAAGTGGAGCATTGTGTGTCTGCGTGCGTTGTGTGTTTTTTTTTCTACATCTACAGTAGTCAACATGTCGCTGCATATATTCAGATGCCATTTGGTTCATACATAGATGGTTATTTGCCTAATGGATAGAGAGACTCCTTCATGATTATATACTCATGGCCCAAATCCCAATGAGAGTGTAGCTTTTATCATGAAATATAGGGGAAAGGAAGGTAGTAATGTATCAAGTGTATTATATATTATTACATTTGGAGTTGGACCAAGAGACAAAATAAAATAATAAAATGTGTGTCATCAACTTTCTAAAGCCCATAGGTGTGTCAGGGTAATCTTTCTTAAAGGCACACGCATTGGTTTCCTCTGCAAAAAAAACAAACACTTGCATGAAGAATGACCGTGACCACCCTAGGCCGCGCCCGATGCCAATATATCAAACTGCATTTCAATGAGAAAGTCAAGCCAGTGCACAGGGGAATGGTAATTTTATTCATGGCGCAGCTAAAACAGTCAGAAAGTTTGGGGACTACCAAACGTCTTGCTCTGAATGATGTCTTCAAGTCAATAAAGGTTGTATGAAATGTGGACAAATATCTCTTCCATCTCAGGTCAGACCAGAAGCCAGCGTCACGCCCCTTTTTGCTTTCAAACTAGCCACGTAGCTACAAAACCCTGCATCTGGAAAGTTGTGCATTGATGATCATGAAAGTCAGGGAAAAGTGTTCAGAAGGCAATAACAGTTACTCAGCGATGTATTCCTCCCATCACGATCTAAATGTGATCCAGTCTAGGCCTGTATATCCCAGTAATTACACTCAAAAAGAATAAAATGTTGTGGTTGCACGCAACTGCAAGTATTTTCTAAGACATTCTATTCATTAATACATACTCAATCAATTCAAATAAAGTACACACAAGTGATTTAAGTGAATGCAAATAAATTGGATTTCTTTATTTCTATGCATTGCACATGCATTCATTTCAATTAACAAGGCTGTGTACACCTAATGAAAGTTAATTGCGTCATCTATTACTTCCTATTGCTTATAGTCGAATTAGTTTTAATCAACTGAGTTAAATTCATCCTACGAAAATGTCTGGCTCTGTTGAATAGAGAATGCTACGGAGGGACAAAATAAGTAACAAAAACTGTCCCCAAAAAATCCCCAAACCCCACTGCAAAAATGAATACAGATGCATAGATGCAAGCCAGAAGGTTTTTTAGTATCTCGATCTTGTTTGAGAGTCTGTGTACATTGCGTTCCATCATCCTCTGGGGGATTGTCATGTTTGACCACGTAGTTTCCGGTGACAGTCTGGCCCATTTCTCTCTCAGCATCCTCACAGTTTTCTCTGTGTTTTGGGATGTAAAGGAAAAACACATTTCACTGAGTATGTCATGGGTTAATCTATGGTAAAGATTGCATCAATGACAAAATCACACTATTTTTACACAAGCTTCAATTAAAACGCACAACATTCATATCAAACACACACAGCGTGTCACATTTTACAACAAATAATGGTAACTAGCCTGGAAGGCTTTGTAGATAACTGTAACCCTAGTATGGTGACACATTTTGAAGTTGACAGCACTGGAGTATACATGATGAGTTTGGAAAGGTTTGATAAGCTTTGAAATCAGAGCTACTGTGCATCCTTTATGCATTTTGTACCAAACCACATTCTTGGCTGATAAGTGTTCCCTTGCTCCACTCAAATGTCAAATGTTTAGCCTGGCTCCATTCAAATGTTAAAAGACCATCCGCCAGCAAATCTAATCCTGGAGGAAGTATCCAGCTATGAATAATAGTATATAATTTCCCTCTCATGTACAGTACATGATGTGCATTAAGGTCTGGATGTGGACAGGCTTCATACATAACGTGCAGCTGAACTCAAGGGGAAATGCTATAAATGAAGGCATTTCACAACACAATTAACTACCAATAAGTGGTGATTATTTTCCAAAGTGTTTCTTGAAGAAGTCACTCAAATAGTACTTATTGGCACTTAAGGCAATGGACAATGGAGCACTAACTAAACCTGCAAAAACAGATACGTCTACATATACCTCTTCCAATGCCACATTTAAAAAGGGACAATTGGGACCATAAATGACAGCCATTATGTCACTGATTGCGCTTCCTGCAACTCCTCCTTTTTTTCCCGGAACACTGCAAAGTTTGGTGGTGTACTTGTCCAGTTGTGACATCAATTTAATCTAGTTTTAACAAGAAAAAATACTTGGAGAAATAAAAAAAACGGAGCTTTCATTTGATTGTAGCGTTTAGACATCTGCCAAGATGGTGCAGAAACAATTTAACAAACCAACAGACAAACACGCTGTCATTAGTTTCATCATTCAGTACGTCAAGCAACATGCACAGTAAATGCAAAGTAATTAAACACTTAATCAGACTTACCTCAGGTTCGAAAAAAACTTGACAGTGAAGGGCATGTCTCATACCTCCTGTGGGCAAAGATTTTCTCCATTTTATCTTTGATCACCTGATGGTTATCCTCTTTCCTGACCTCAGATAGCAGCGCCGGCCTCTCTCTCTCTCTCTCTCTCTTGACTGTCTTTGTTTTCTCCTGCTGGATAGTCTGGGCAAAAATTGACTTTGGCTCTCCCGGGATCCTCCACTTGGTTTGGACCTGCACTTTCATCACCTTGTCCGTGTTTAAGTGAATTAATGCTCAACTCTGAGCATCCAAGGTTTCTCAGCTTAGCGCCGTAATTCTCCCATCTTGTATTTCGAACTGATCTTCCGATCCAGAGAATCCACTAACAGATCCTTGCTCCTTTAAGCACGGATGCTTTACAATCAAAGCTTCCGCAACATCATCAAACTGTGCGCTTGAAGGGTAGGCTTTGTACTTGACTGTTTCTGGGGCCAAGGCATCCAAAACGTCCGACTTCAGTTCAGGGCTTGGGGTCAGGAGAGTGCCATTGATTTGGAATTCCTGGTTGGCCTTCATCAGTCGCATCTCCACGTCATAGCCGAACTGCGGTATAAGGAAGCGGGCTGGCCGAGATCTTATGATGCTGACTCAGGAGATGAGAGTATATTGGTGTCTGCAAGTGAGCTGGAGAGGTGTATAACGAGCACTTGGTTCAATAATCACTTTGACCGTTCCTTTGTCTTGGAGATCCGCTGTTGAGGTAAGATTCACAAACTCATTGTCAAAATCAATGTCCATGTAGTCTGAATCCGAAGCTTGGCTGGAGCAGTCATGTCTTGTTATCACACGCAACTCTTACTCTAAAAGAGAAGAGAGACATTGATTGACACAGAACCTGGTGAGCACCACTCTTAAATGGTGAAAACAGGGAAGCCAACGCTCCAAAAATGCCTTTTAGTACTTCACTCTTGACTTAGTTATGGTAAAGCTGTCATGAGACCTATGTAACAGTGGTGCTCGAACAAAAGGAGATGTTGAAAACAGGGAAACCAGCACCAGGTAGGCTATATGGTGCTTTTCCTTTAATGCACAGCAGCAAACAAAAATGGACACATTTCAGAACTGTCTTCAGTGTTGTGTTGTTTTCATGAAATTAAAGGAGAATTCCGGGATTTTTAAACCTGGCCTCCATATCCACAAAATCGCCTATTATACCGCAAAATAGGTCCAAAAAGTTTCGGAATTGCTCCGGTAGATCGGCTCAGTCGGCAGTCGCAAAACGGGCTCAATGACTGCAACGTAATCTGTAGGGGCAAGTGCGCGCGGTCAAGGTACGTCCACTAAAAGTGCTTGATTTTGCCACTGACAGGCTCAGATTGTTATTCGTGTGTCTGACAAGTGTCTGACAACATTACTGAAAGGATCGCTACAGAAATAGACCTTTTTTTAACCAGAAAACTAAAGTCTAGCGCAAGGAGAAGTCCCGCTCTGAAATGGACGGTGGACAAAGGTAGTCTATGAAAGCGAGAGGGTTGAGTTGTTGCAGGAAGAGGACGGTAGAAACCTGACAAAGGTATTCTATGAAAGCTGCGTGAAGTCTTCCTCAACATTTTGTTGGCACAGTTCGTAAATGCGCAAAAACGAACCATTGTTGTTGTTTTTTATCTTTGGGAAAAAACAAATACTCTAAACTACGCTTTCTGTACTCCAACACACGTCTCCAACGCTGATTTACGTTTCCACCATCCTCTTCCTGCAACAAGTCAACCCTCTTGCTTTCATAGACCACCTTTGTCACGTTTCCACGTCCTCTTCCTGCAACAACTCTCAACTCTTGCGATAGTTGTTGCAGGAAGAGGACGTGGAAACGTGACAAAGGTAGTCTTTAAGAGTTTGTCAAATAAAACCTGACAAACTCTTAATTTCATTAAAACAAACACAACTGACTCAGTTTCACCTGGTTAGATGCATTTGTTGAGTCATTACAATAAAATAGGATTTATTAAAAACCAGCAACAGTGAGATTTTATTCGAGTGTACTGACAATTGCTGTGCAGCTGAAAATAGTTATGCAATGGCTCCACAGAGCAATAAACTTTCAACAGTACTCAACTTTTTTTTTGCTTTTGTTCAGACACCTTTGAGAGATCATTTCTTATATTTCTGTTCCCTTAAGATGCCTCCTGAAACCGTGTCAGAGTGTTCAAAGCAACTCAGGCTGATGCCGCCCTATTTCAGTGACAAGACAGGCAAGGGAGCACCATTCTTCTCAACAACAATGATCCGCTGTGGAGATACTCTCAATACTGTCTTTTTGTGGGTTGTGAGTGTTCGAGGGTGGATTCACTCACAGCACTACAAAGTTGAGCTTCTACAAAGTTTAGACGTCAAGGAGGGATCCCCTCACTCACCCGACAATCTTTGAAAGTGAGGTTCTCATCCCTCTCCATTGGTGGCGACTTTTAGCAGCGTTATCATTTAGACGAAGTCTGCCAAGCATCCCACAGAGGGAGGTTTCAGAAACGCTGACTTACTGTAGAACGATTTTCCGATGCGTCATCATTGTCTTCACCCCAAAACCTTCACCCCGGCTGACCCCGTATTAGTCTTCTTTGAAAATCGCCTCATTGCAGAGACGTTCGCCACTAACCACCCACTGAAACGCATTGCAGGAGAAAATGAAACAACAGTCCAGGCACTTTGCATTCCATGTGCAAGTTGTAGAGCTAAATAATTGTTGACGGAGGTGTGGGCCAAGGGCAGTTTCCCGCTGTGAAGTCCATTTAGACTGCAAAGCATGCTGACCCGAGGTCTGTTCCCTCTTATGCAACATATAGCGGTTTGAGTGACTGTGTCATAGTACAAATGTCACAGCTTTGGTTTTACTTAACTTCACATGATGATAATGAAGGATTTTAGCCTTAATAAAGGTTACTTGCAAAATTGTTAGCTTAGCTTAGCTTTCTAATTCTAGCTAGCATAGCACAATTTAATGACGATCCCATACTAAAGATGAAATTCTCATACAATCCTCACTACTCCAGCAATTAGCACAGACCTTAGCAGCAGGGTAGTTCCATCTCAGTCAGTTCAGTTTGATACAACAGATCCAAACCAAATGTTATTTAAAGATTTTGAGAATAACTGCACGCGGAGTAGTCAAGGGTAAATTATTATATAATAGTCTAAGTGCTGTCAGTTACGGAGTGATGAATTGTTATGTATTCTCAGAAGAGAAACCAATTACACTAGTTTTCCCCGAAAACGTCTGAGCTTCCTCACGTCCTTATTTCTGGAGCTTATAAAACAAATAGATAAGTCGGACGAGAGCTGCTGTCTCAGCTCAATTACACGCAGTCACTTGCACTATAATAGTTTTTCCTCTTGTCTACAGCCGGATGTGCACACATACCTTTATGTGACACCGAGGAGAGGGGTAAATTATTCAAGAGAAAAGCAGCACGGGTCTGATAGAGCTCACCTATTTTAGTCTTGTTTAATCAAGTTTACTCAAGCTATTTCCGAGGGAGGAGTGGGAGGTAACATTAGTAGAGTAATTAGTAGAATTAGTAGTCACAAACGGTCATGGTAAGTTGCTGAGTAAATGTCAGGCTGTACAGGATGAGACAGAATATCAAGAGGAGAATGAAGGTGACACTGAGGTTGCGACTGGAAGACGTGTCGGAGCAGGTGCAATATTGATGGGCTGTGAGAGTTGACACAGGGTTTGAGAATGCATGAAGACTGACGAACCAGTGAATACAAACATGCTGTTAGAGAGAGTTCGGCATACAGTACTACTTTTTAGGTATCTGCAAAAAAATACAAAATACATTTATTTCCATCATAGTAATTACTAGTGAGCAATTGAGTACATTACTACTCAGAAAAAGGACAACCAATATAAATGTTTACATGGAGGTGGGGTCAGAAGACCTCAAATCTCAAATCGAGGCTGACTTTGCCTCCTCTTCTACAGCAGCATCGCATCATTTCATCCCAAACGTAACAGCGGCGGGGCTCCACGGCAACGGTGTTTGTGTATGTGCAAAAAAAAAAGAAGAGAACCCGCAAATGTGTAATTTTATTTATTTTCCTTTATTTTCACTGAATGAAGTCTTAACGTGGAGAACCTGAAAGGCTGTTATATTTTACATTGTACAAGCATCCATTACTTCAAGATTTGTTGGCTTTTAAGCTGACACTTTTCATCCATACAATAAGTGAGCAGATACTGTCAGGACACATGGCCTATGGTTAGAGCTAGAGTTACATTACAGTCATTTAGCAGACGCTTTTATCCAATAAGTGCATCCGACGTAGATAGGACAGAGAACCAAAAATCTTAAGTGCATCTCCTCCCCAAACAAGCATCTAGGAGCATAACCAGCGCTAAAGTGCAATAAGCTTTTTATATATAAGTGGGCATATACCGTATATGAACAAATAAACAAAACACATAAACAAGTGCTAACAGGAAGAGCCAGGGTTTGCCAATATATCCGGCTGATATTGTCCTTATCAGTCTGTGAAACCTGCAATGATTTTTTTTTTCATGGTTTGCACATTTTATTTATTTATTTATTTATTTATTTATTTATTTATTTGTTCAGTCATATAATATAACAGAATATTGGCACAAAATCTTTCAATGCTTCAATACAAAATATCGGCATTAGTATCGGTCGGTCAAACCCTGCTGGCATCCTTGCTTTTTTTCCGTAGAGAAACAGGAATCTCTAAGGCTTTGCTAGCTTCACCCCTCGTTCTGTGATATCCAGTAGGAGAAAAGCTCATTAAAGCCGTCTTCCTCGCCGGACAAACCGGACAACTTTATTGTAAACAATGAATAATTAAAATCAAACTTTGCGAGCGAGCGCCATCCCGTCGTATTGCCAACAAACGCCCTGGCGTAGCTAATGAGATTGTGGTAATGGGGCGCCTTCTCCCATAGGTGCCGTAATAGATGGGTCTTGGACATTTTTGGTGCAGCCAGGAAATTGCTTTGCCTTGGGCTCCGTACCCTAATGAGCTTTGATTTCCTCAAAGAAAAAAAAGGCAGCACCTTTATGATCTCTGCTCCTCTGAAGATCAGCTGAACCGATAGTGTCGGTAACGGGCGGCATTTGTCACTTTCGTCACAGATTGCTTCTTTTTTTGTGTGTCTGTCAACAATACCGAACCGTTTCAAGCTTTATTCCAGCTTAAAGTGATGTTTTTATATCCCTTTAAACAAAAGGATGACAGATATTCTCTCTTACATCCCATTGACACAAACACATAAATATTGTTTATGTGTGTGAATTACTTCTGTCATCATTTATTTCAGTCGTCATCGAGATTTCTTTTATATACAAGAGAATAATCCCTGCATTTGATAGCACACGTTCAGTTACTTCCTAGATACCAATGCTGTAATGCTCCTGAAATGTATCATTTTGTCTTTGTCCTTTCACCTGTTCTGTTTTCACTTCGCTTGATGTGTCATCAGTCACATCATTTTCTAGGTAGACCAATTTGTCATTCCGCTATATAAACAGTGTGACTTTAGATGTGTTCATTCTTTAATAAGGAATTTCCTATACTGTTCAGAAGCTTGAACACACACTGGAAACATGACAGGTACGACAATAACGTCACAAAATAATGTCTTCAGCTTTATTATTATTCAGTTCTCTCTTTCTTTCTTCCTATAATTAAGTAATTTATCAGCTGGAAACTTGCTCCCACACTACAGTGTGTAAATCCATATCAATCCATAAAGCAAATCACATAAAATTATAGTACAAAGACAAAGTAAATCATCTATGGAAATATTTTTTCACAATTTAATTCCCTTGTTTCCTCAACCTTTCCCCCCCCCCTCCTCTTCTTTGGGAGGTGTGAAACATCTAATTGAACAGTGAAACTCTCCGCAGAACCGTTTTGCAAAAGCGAACAAAATTAAAATTTGCCTCACTGAGGACAATAATTATTCACCGAGGGCTTTCCACAGGATGCCAGCCACTGCACGAGCAACTTGAATTCAAGTCAATTCAAACAGTGTCCAACTGAAACCAGCATGCTGCATCTATATCACCGTGCCAAAGGATTGTTGTTAGTTGTAAGCAGAGGGACAATTTAAGCTGGCAAACGGGCTAAAACTTTGGCTTCGTTACTCTGGTGCATTACAAAGATACAGTGTGTAAACAGCTTCATGGAGTCAATCGAACAAAGTCTGCACCGTCATTTTGCATGATATTGAATGAATAGTGTGAACCGGGCAGCAGTTTGACATAGAAACAGGTGGAGATGGTGTGGAGGTTCGGGGGTGGGATGGGAGTATATACCTGTTTTCTAAAAGTTTTCATTTTCAGCAAAGGTTTTTATTTAACCATGACAAAAACACCCTAACCAAGTTGCTTTAGTTGCCTAAACTTTGCAAATTGGCTCGTTGGTCAACTTTCCTTTTCCATGTTAGGATAGAACCACCAAAATCATCTCTTCTATCTCTAGTAGATATCTCTGTCTTGTGCACATGCTAATGTGTTAGCATAGAGTACGTTAAGTGCCTGTAGGCAACTGGCATTAGCTAACGTGAGAAGATAAACCTTGTGTTGGTTTATTCTGCCAATCCTCTCCACACAGGTTTGAGTGGCCATGTAGGTATTGTACAAATCAATGTGAAGATATTGTAGGAAACAAGGTAACTTTTCATACAAACATTATTGATCCATGACTTGATGGAAGAAACTCTCCTTCATTAAGTTGATATTGACCTTTATTCAAGTGTCTACACGTCCCCACAGCACGCCGGTATATTTGGCTTGCTTTCATGGCGACTAACCTGTAAGTACATGTGTTATGTAGGTAGCTGTTATGTACAGAAGTAGATAGGTCACTGGTTTGCTAGGTCTAATTGTTTGATGATTGTTTCTTCACACACACACACACACACACCAAAGGTTCTAAGAAAAAAAATGTATTGGCATTACAAAATGACACTTTGAAAGGCCACTGCTAATGTTGACGTTTTTCTTTAGCTGTTCTGTTTTTCGTAGTTTAGTAGTTTATCAGTTGTTGCTGCTTTTGATATATTTTAAAAAGTGACATGTAAACATTTCAGACATTGAGTATTTTTTTTTTTGCAAAACGATGAAGATAGCATATCTTTGTTTCTAATATGGGTCATTTTTCATGTATAGGTTCCAATAACCTATATGTCTGAGAGTAAAGAAGATGAATTATGTGTTGTGCCTAATACTCTGTACCACAGTTATATGGGTCAAGTAGAATAGTCTGTGGATGGTGCAATTTCACGAGCCCGACGAAGAGGAAATCTCAGAGGCACTTGTGAAATGTGAGTCGCGCCGCAAGTGACAGGTCCATTCCGGCTCACCCACAGAGAAGCCCGAATCATACAACACTAAGCAGCATTAAGTGTGTGCATCTGCTCGACCAAACATTACACAGAGCGACCTCATCTTCCTCAGCTTCGTGCACTATGGCAGACAAGGAGAATAATGAACTGAACATGTGGTGATCCAGAAATATTCATGAGTTGTTGCAATGGCATTCTCCATGCATTTGACTTTAATATTTTAACCACATTTGACTGCACAATGTTATTTTCATTTGGAATATTTTTGGCAGGGGATTGGGGGGCTTTTGTTTTGAAAGAATCTACTGCAATGAAAAAGATCTGATACCTCCACATACTCTGTTCTTGCTATAAAAAAACCATGTATATTTCATCTGAACTTCATGAATCTGCAGTAGCTGATTCGTGAATATGCAGGGGTTTCGGAGTGCTGATGCTATTCCCCCATTGATGTCAATATAAATATTAGGAAAAGAAAAAATGCGATTAAGAAAACCATTCATTTCATGTGAAAGCAAATATGAAAAGGGGGGAGATGGGTACACGCCTGTGTAAATATAAAACGTGGTGGGGTATGTGAGTCTATATCGGCACACTGGGTGCAACATTGGTTCCTATGTGTGAAGATACACTGGACATCTTTATGCATGAAGTGGTGCCCGGGGTAGTTTGCACACAGCTAATGAGATCTCTGTGTAGCTTACTAAGGCCTTACCTGCATTACCTCAGGGTCTTGGGGCTCTGTGAGATTCTCTGCGAGTCTGTATGAATTATGCGTGCACACACACACACTATTACACCACACACACACACGACCGTGCACGCCACTGAACCCACATATTGGTCATCTTAATTAGCTATTTTTTTTAATTGGAGTTGCAGCATCTTGCAGGAAAGATCCATGAGGCAGTTGATGTAAATGAATTCCATAAATCTTTTTTTTTTTTTTTTTCATTCTCTGGGAATTCATCTTTACATGCTCATTACGTTGGTATGGTGAATAGACGTAGCAATTTAACATCAAAACAAAGCATCGCAGCCAAAAAGAAACAAACAAGCCGTGGACCGGTTGCAGAAATTGATCAGGAGCATTTGATTATGTGGCATGTTTGGCCCAAAAAAAAAAAGACGAGGGGCAGTTCAATCAGGAGGATGAATGACAAGATTTTCCTGCATGATTGAATGTACAGAAGTGTCTAGACTCTACATCACGAAATTATCTTGGTGATCAAGTCGAGTTTATTTCTGTAGCTCTGCATCACAAAACATGTCTCAAAGGAGTTCGCAGAGATCTAGCTAGTCAACGATAAAACACGAAACAAGAAAAACAAATTTAGAACACAGGAAACAGAGCAAAACACAAAACACCATGTTGAGACAGAAACAAGCCTTCCAGCCAAGCTAACTTAAACAAGAAAAAATGGAAGAAATCTTGGGTCTGGAAACAAATAACAAAATGGGTAGTGACATAAAATGCCAACAATGAGGAAGGGATGCTGGAGTCTAGATGTAGAGATGGACGTTCTTCAGGTGACCGATGGAACCTCATTCCCGGAGTTGGCCTCAACATAGGAGGTGGTGAGGTGCAGTTGTGTAACACTGAAAAGACAGCCGAAAGGCAGAGAAGCGTTATGATTGGTTCACAGAACGCATGGAGCGATGTGACTGGTCAATACCTGAAGCAGGAAATGACAGCGTGAGAAAAAAGTCCCCTATCTCTAAAGTAGAGACAGGAAAAAATAAAAGTAGTGTTCCTGATTTAACTTTTGCAATAGCTTCATTAAAAAATAACTTTTCAAATCTGTTTTGATATGAATTTTTACTGTACTATAGTGTCATATTGTGAAACTTGTGTTTGTTTGGGTTGACGTTGAACTTGCAACTCGCCGTCCATCCACACATTAAAGTCTGTCACTATGCTTTTACACTTTATCCATGTAACCTCTCATTAACTATCAACTTGTTAAATTGGTCATTTGAAAATAGCATTTCTGGCATTTATTTTTTAGCCCTTAAATATCACAAACATATTAGAAATATTACCCACAACATTAAGCCTGATAATGAGCAACTGTCCACACATATCATCGTACTGTATTTTAGCTCCAGCTGAGAGTTAATGAGTGTGTGAATGGATGTGACAGATCATATGAATGGGTGTGTCTCAGTAGATTCATCTCACTTTCAGATGAGGAAGACTTGCTTGAATGCGTAAATAGAAAAGAGGGAAACAGCTCGGCAGAAATATTGACATTCCACGTCCTCCCACTAAATCGTCTGGGGAGGGTGAGTAGAGGTCTCTGATTAGATTTGGATGCACCAAACTAACTGCACCGGCAGTCACAGGAGCAGGCTTTTTTTCAGGATCAATGTCGCCTGATATTTCGATAGCATCATATACACATGATAAAGTATTATCCATATCTTGTTCCTTTGTTTTCTAACGTAACCAACAAAATATTCCACTCCAAATTAGATTTCTCTTAGGCCTGCCAGGACATGACTTCTTCTGCCCCTCACTTAGACTCAGTAATTCTTTATTTCAAAGAGCAAACCCCAGAGAGATTTAATAATGGAGAACCTCTTGCTTATTTCAAAGAAAACTTTCGCAATCAATTTTGGCGAGATGTGTCTGTCAAAGGCGGCGCTATGTGAAAGACTTACATTAACTCGATTGAATAATTCAGCGTTCTCGTTGCTCTCATCGTTGTCAGTTTTTTTTACACTTTGTCTAAACAAGATTACCCAAGTGCATTATGTAACCCATATTTGCTGCATGTGACAAACCAGGTTTTTCATGAAGTCCTGAAACAAATTTTTTTTCAAAATGCCTTGGTAATTTTCTGGGCCCGAAGATCAATATTTGACATTATAGTACATGCATCAATACATGAGTACATCAATTATCAATTAAACAATAATTAAAGTACTTTCTAAAAAGTACTTTATTTAATTAGTGCTTGCTTTAGAATTGTGCACAGATTAAATTATTACCTGACCAAAGAAAGTGCAGTGAGATGGTATACAGACTATATTGCACACAGGTGGTGTGTCTTGCCATTTTACTACAGAAACAAAAAATGATTTATTTTTTGCTTGCAGAAAGGCCTGGTGGCAGCAATACCCTTCAGGTCACCGTGGTAACAGGAAGTGTCAGTTAGACTCCACCGGGACCAGTAGGTCAGAGTGCAGAGAAATGAACTCACCTGTAGAAAGCTGACAGAACTTGCAGGGAATATGGCTTCTTTTTTAGGAAGAGTCTTAAAAGCCCGCCAGTATAATCTCACATAGCCACACTTCTGACTCATACAGAAGCGTAGCGTATTCATCTTGAAAATGAAAAGAAGAAGAGGAAGGCTTTGCCCGGCATTGATGTGGCAGTTTATGACGTCGCTAGTTTTATGGAAAAAAAGATGGTTCCATTATCTTGGGCTATCACATTACCATTGGGTTTGATGAAGACAGACACAAACTTGCCACCCTCCAACAACCATATTAATGAGTTGTTGTCGGAAACTATTGTGTTTGAAAAAGGCTCCTCCATGTCTTCAAACCAATTAGGTCTCTGAAGTCCAGGAGACAACGCTAGATTTTCTAATTTCTAATTTGGCATCTTCCTCTGCGCACATTCATACCGTGGCGATTCCTTGGCTACGTGTTCCACCATTATTGTCATGAAAGACTACTAATACTATAGATTTATCTCTCTCCCATGCAGTATATCACAGCCTGTCAGCCATGCCTGGTGAATCAAACTACATTTCTTTTGTTCAGTTGAGTTTTCAAACCGAAAACTGTACATGCTACATTGACTGTACCTGGTTTAATGAGCATACTTCTGGCAAAACTACTCGGTCAGAAAGACAAACCAGAAGTTCCTCTTCCCGGGATGTGTGTGTGTGTGTGTGTGAGAGAGGCTTTCCTCAAACTCAAGAGCCAATCCAATTGCAAACTTCTGCAGCACAAGGTCCAGTTATTCTGTTTTCTCTAACATGATTTTCTCCAGACCCTTTGGTATGAGCCAGAGCTGTGGCTATGTGAGATTACTGCTGGTATGATAGATGACAGAGCCACTGATAGAGCCAATTCAAAAGTGTACACTTGAAGTGTACAAATGCTTGTATTCTGACTGCAGGACTGAGAGAAACTTTTTTTTCATTCATTTCATTTGTTTGTTGGCAATTTGCCTTATATTTGCTTAGACGATGGTTGAGTCTCCCTCTGTCTCCAACAGTCACATCTACTACTAAAACTCTGGACAAAATTAAAAAGAATACATACAGAATAGGCTATAGGTGAAACGTGTATCAACAAATCACTGAAAGTGATCGGAATAAATTAATTACAAATGTACTCAAAAGTATTTAAATGATTATTTTTAAGACGTAATGTCACTTTGCCGTCAAGAGACAGGTTCTTCCCACCTCTTGCTTTAACAGCTTATATTTCACTCTGGCTTGTTAATGAAACATAAACTGTAGGCTGCGAAATTAAATGCACTTTTAATTATTTAGCAATCTGCTAAATAGGGCTGAAGCACACGCTCTCATCATCGAACGGCGTGACGCGCGGCACAGCGAGCTAGGATCTACCGCAGTCAGTCATCAGTCGACATTCTTCACTCCCCAAGCTGTCTGCTTAACGAACTGCCTGCACGGTCCCTGGAAAGTTGCCAGGGGAAATGCTTTCCTTTTTTAATAGATCTTTAACTCACAGCCCCTGACAACACCGCCAGCCCGCCCCCAACTTTCTATCCCCAAAGCTCAAGGCCTTTCATCTTCACAACTTGGCCAGAATAGCATGGACGTTTCTGGAATTACGGTTGTCAGATGGTGTGTCAAAGAAACACTACTGTGCCCGAGTTGCAAGACCCTTTGTTTGACTCGGGAAAGTGTGAGACAGCAATTAATGATTTTTAATTATTAGCTTTGGGCATTGGGGAGCGTTAATGTGCTGGACCAGCAGATGTTAGACATCAGAGTTTCATGCTGCATTGTTGCATGAAAGCTCTCGGTTCACAGCCACTGTTGCAGCAGTTGCATTTCTAAATATCCCCCTAATTTCTGTGCCATTTTTGACTGGGAACTGAGTGAATTTGTGTTTCGATAATGTCAACTTGTTAGCTAGCAAACCATACTATCTGGTCAGCTAACCTTCACAGTCTTGTGAATTTGCACACTAGCTAACGTATTTAGTATGTTAGCATATGTTAGCATTAGTAGTGGCTATTAGTCTAAGGTGACCAGATTTCTGAAATGAAAACCGGGGACATTTCCAGTTCGGCGGTCAATATATCATAAAAAATGCATAAAATATGCAATGTTATTATCTATGAAATAAAAAAGGGGGACAATTCCGGTTTCTTGTATTTTGATCACTGTTGTACTGTAATAAACTATGGTGCAGGCCGACTGATAAAATTAGGTACTAACTTTTACAAAGTAACTTTGTAAACTGTGTCAGAAAATCATAGTTTACAGTACCATGGTGAGTGGAAACTATGGAACACACAATAAAGAAAATGGTCAAACTATAATACAATGTATTTAATTAGCTATACGTACAAGACAGAGAAGACAGACAAGCAACACTACCAGACTGACACACTAACAGACACACTATGACAGACAACACTAACTAATAGACAGAGAAAACAACTATATTACAGAAACACTACAGACAAGACTATCTGATCTGAACAGCCATTCAGTAGTCCTGGTAGTCTGGGTAGAATAAGAGCAGAAGAGAACATGAGCAAAATTTTAAAAAACAGAGACAATAGTATATGTGAAATACTTAACAACATAATAGAGAAATAAGATGATCGTCTTGACCTGGGCGTATAAATGGAAATTTTCTCATCATGTTGTCATTAAAATGGCATTTCCTTTTCTTGGAAAGAGCCATTGTACCTCCTCTGTCTGCTCTTCTTCACTCTCCTTGTGTCACTCTTTTTACTCTTTACTTTTTCTTCTCTTCCAATCTTTATACTCCTCTTGTCTTCACTCGTCTTTCTTCTCTTTCTTCCTTTCCTTCTCTTTACCTTCTCCTTCCTCTCCAATCTTTAATAATAAATAGTACACTATCAGTTAAAATACTTTGGTTAACAGATTCCCATTGCTTGCCTCATTTTTGTATTTTATCTCAAAAACATTGTTTGGAATAGTAAATTGGCAGGCTCTGTATCTTTACCTTTCCTCCTCTATCTCCTTCACTCTTCTTCTTATCCAGTCTTCCTCTCTCCTCCTCTCCACTCTAACATAAAACATTACGCTAATGTTATCCATGAAAATTTCTAAATATATTTTCACAGTACTTATTATAATGCCAAACCATTAAAATTGTAATCTACAAATAAATATTCTCCTAATTCATTCATTCATTTAATATAGTCAGATTTTCAAAATAGCCCGTCCACTGCATGTTTACATGTGAACGTTTTTTAACCTAGCTAGCAACTTAGTCTACATAGCTAACGTTAGCTAGCATAACCTATTTAAAACCTTATAGAGCAGATTATCTATAATAAATTGTGACATTATAACATCAGTAGCTAGTATCTCAAATGATTGTAACTTGGCTTGAAAAGACGTTTGTGAATTGACACTTGCTAGCTTCACAGCAGTTTTCTCTAAAACTAGAGCGAGCAAGTAGTTAGTAGAAGAGGATATAGCTCTAGCGAGCAACCCCCTCTGTTGGCCAAAACAAGCACAACGCGATTGAGACGTCAACCGGTACGCTCTGCTGCCCGGTCTTTCTTGCCACGTAAAATATTATTTCACTTTGCGGTCTGTTTTTAACGCACAGTTAAAAACGGGGACATTTCCGGGGACAGCTCCAGCCGGGGACGGGCCACCAAAAACGGGGACTGTCCCCGGAAAATGGGGAGGTCTGGTCAACCTATATTAGTCTCATGTTAACATCAGCTTATGCTAAATTAGCTTGCTGGCTTCACCTTTACTTCTAACATTACTGAATTGACCTATGTTTTGTTATATATTTAGCCATTGTGCAGCCAATTCTCCACTGGACCTCCATGATGGTGCCTGACATGGTTGCTAGGAGATGTTTTAATGCAATTACAAAGCCCCTATAGACAGTAGATATTAATATTAACAGGTAAGTGTGTCAGAAGTGCAGTGAAGAAGGAGCTATAAGAATTCAGGAGGCCACATCAGTGCAACACCACTGTAAAATACATGAGCCAAAAAACGCTCCCGTGTATTTGTCATAGGTATCAAGACCTTGTTTTTTTAAATACTGGGGCTTTTTTTTTTAATCAAATGGAAAGAATCTTTATAAAGACACTAGCCTCTACATCTCTTAAATCTACAATCAGGTTCAATAATTGATGAGTGAATCACTGAAGTGAGTCAGAATCAGATGGCATTTTTTATCTTTATCTTTTTAAATAAAGTGATTCAAATTCCAAAAGATTGATATCAGTAATTGTTGATGCCCATCTGCAGTAGAAATTCAGCAGAAACATTCAGTCACAGGACAGTTATAATCAAGGCTCTGTCATCACTCATTAAAATTACATATAGAATAAAAAATTGAAAAGGGGAAGACAATGCCCTTGGGCTGAACTTTTACCTTGCAGTTACATCATCTGTGAGAAAACCCATTTGCCTGGAGATGTTTAGTTTTACATCCCAGAGAGTCTCAAATAGATGCTGATGCTTATTGGTATGTGTGGGAGTGTTTTTTCCAGATGAATTCCTCTTTTTATTACTATTATTTTTCCATTCATTCATGCACACAGTTACTGTCTTCTAGAGCTGAGATATTGTCAATCTTTCCATGCTAAAATGCCAGATGTAGTTCTTCCTTATTTCTTTTGAATGAAGGTTTAAGTGTAATATTCCTGTGATGCGCTTTTGTATTGCTTTGCAAAAGTCACATAGTGTGGCAAATCTCAATGCATTGTGCAAATGTCTTTCAGTATTATCAATGATATTTCACTTATCAACCAGCCAGCTCATTTCCAGTGATAAGAACAAGGATTCTTCAGTTGTCTCGCTCTTCTATTCTATTACAGGAAGGAGTCGCGAGTCCCTATGGAGGACAGATGTTGTGTTGGTGGCTTTCCAGGGCTGAATGAACTCTATAGGTGCTGTCCTTGAACACCGAGACAAGGAGGGGAAGGTCATGTGCAAATCCCAAGTGAGACCATTGATGGCAGGATGCATTTGTGCAACAGAGTGATGAAGCGAGGGGTAAGGAGGAGTCTGAGGGAAATCGAAGAGCTACCTGAGAGGAGGGTGGGGGGTGGGGGGAGATGACCTCTCCCATTTCTGTAAAGCTGCAGTTTACTTCTGTAATCCCCAGCAGAACAGCTAAGGGGGATATCCGCACTGTGTTTCCCCAGAGAAAAATAAAAGGTGACAGTGAAAATGATAAATTCTGTGCTTGGCAGGTTAAAGATGCCGCGGCTGCTCCACCACTAGTTATTCTCAATTCCTGTTTTTTTGCCCCCTGTTTTTTTTGCCCCTTTGATTTAACATCAAATTGATTTTTTTTCAGATTCAGCATTTCACAGATCATTAATGCACTATATGTTACACAAACCTATGGAAGTGCCACATATAAATACAATTAAATCCCACAACATGAGACCAAAGCAGCAAATAGAGAAGTACAGCATGCTTGCTTTGCATTTATACCGAGGCGTGCTTGTTAATTGCGTTTCGATCTGTTCCTGTGTCTGTTATTATTCTTTTTTAGTAGCGCCTTAATGCTGAAGCGCAGGATAATGAAAATCTCCTCGAGCTTGCCTGTAGCTAAAGATGCCCAGGCAAGTATCACCTTAAGTGCATCACATAGGTAGCATTGCGCACGTGGGCCTATAGGCATTAAGCCAGTTTATTAATGGAAAGTAAGAAATTATCGTTGACAGGATTGCTTTGCACTGAGATGCAACAGTGTCTCAATAGTATCCCGTCTCAAATGGCCACGTGAAAATGGGAGTTCAGCTCTTACATGCTTTAATCACGATGCGTTCGTATCTCCTTCGAAACTTCTAAGTAGTCGTCTATTAAGTTGCCCATTCTTGTCGACCTGGCAAGGGGGTGCGGTAGACAATTTTTCAGACAACTGCAGGGAAGGCAGCAGAGTTCAGCCACATCAAGGTGCTGCAATGAGATATCAGGGAAAACTCAGCTAGGCTTATGTGCTTGTAGAGGGGCCAAATAAGAGGAATCTCTGAGAGCAGATCAGATCGGTCTCGAGCTGCATAACCCCAAAAAATCAGCTTAAAGAAAGAAAGCATGTCAGAGCTGGCAACCTGACATCAAAGTAGAATCTCCCCCTCAGATGTTTTTTTTTCTCTTCTTTACCTGCAAGGCCACAAGTTGTTCCTCCTGCTGGAATGAAAAGGTAGTTCGCTAACGCCTGCTAAACCGATGCCAACGAAACAAAACGGGCGTAGCGAAATTAAACCCGATCACTCTCCGTGAGATTGGATATTGATTGGTCTTCCAAATGACTATAAGAGATATCTCTCTAGATGATTTGGTATATATGCCATCATGGGCGTCTTCCCTTTTCACAGTACCCATCAAATGGATTCCAGATTCTGAAATGATAGTGGAGCTCGGCGTGGGAATCTGCATTAATAATAATCAATACAGGGGCTCATTTTTATCAATGCTGAGGTGTCTTCATGCACCAAAAGCTTTCAGCCATTGTACTAAGATTCACTGAATTTTGCTGGAAACTGATTTCTTTTTTTTTCCTTCCCCCTCTTCCTCTTTTTAGGTACTGTAGTTATTACTTTCCCCTTTGACAGAGTCTGATGGAGGGGTTTAGCACGACACCGCGACCCTGGAGCTCTCTGCTGTTTAAATCTCATTTCTCCAGCATGTTGGAGAAGGGCTTACTGTGAGGAAACCAGTAATAACCAGGGAATATGGCGAGTCACGTGGCGCGAGCACTTCTTGTATGAAGACAGTATGAAGATGCACGGGCACATGCACCCACGCTGACCCAAACTCCCAAACAGGATGACACTACAGCGTGAGCACCGGGGCATGCTGATGAATCGCGGGTGGGAGATAATCAGATACGGTCGTTAAGCCGAGAGACTTTCTGCAAGAGAAAACCAGCTCGACACATAGGCGTTCACTTAGTTGATCGAGTGATTGATTCATTGTACAGTACCATGTTTTTTATATTTGCATTGATCGAGCTACTCCGTGGAAGCAGCACTGTAGCATTACGCTCGGATGCAATGGGCGAATATGCCCAGTCCTCAGCTGTTGGCACATTACGAGTCATGAAACACTCTGGCAGGTAATTCTAAGAGACCTACGGTCCATACATTTTTCATACGGTTCATTTTTCCTGCAGCAGCGCAGTGTCTTAAGAAAACAAATTACTCTCCTTCAAAAGGAACTTTTGTATGCATCCCAGTTTCGGGGGAAAAAAAACCAAGGCATGCTCCAGACTAGGTTTTCTTTGCCCAGAGTGCTGCAAACACAGCCCCATCATTGCACATTTCTAGGACATGAAATTGGCAAATGTCATAATATGGTATTGCACACACCATCTATAGGTTAGACTATAGCTGGGCAAATATATGAACATTGCTATAACATTTCCAGCTGTGAACAGGTGTTTCCCCAGACTCGTGCACTTGCCTAAGTCCATTCTCCCAAATGCAATGCAATATACTATGCACAGTTTGCACATTCATTATTCATTAGTGTGCAGCTTTTGCTAGGATGTGGCTGGATCATAACCCCTGGCGGAGGTACGTTCCATCTGTTGCTTTATTTTACCAAGCAGAAAGTTGCAGCAGAGGTATAGGCCTGCACAAGCCTGATCAAGCCTCACAATGGGTGTCAAACTGCTGCCTTTTCCTCCCCCTTCCTTCCGCTGGTATATATATGTGATTGATAGGTACCGCAGGTACCAGCATTGTCAGGAACGTCAGTATAGTCTAGGTTTTTCAATCGAGAGAGAAAAAAAAAGAAACATTAAAAGTGTAAATCAAAAGTGTGACATCCTGTCTTGCTCAATCCACCCACGGCGTCGGGGGGGCGGGGGGGTACAGAGAAAGGATTTATTTCTCTGAGGTGACTCGAGTTACTCAAGTGGAGAGAAAGGGGATTTGTAAATAAACATTTGCTTATTTATTTACAAGCGACTGCCAGTCAATTAACCTGTAACATTAATGGAGGGAAACAAATCCTCGCTTGTCTCAGTTCTTGCAGTTTGTTGGAGGGGGGGGGGGGGGGGAAACAACGTCATCAGAGGGTTTTTGTTTGCCATCGCCGTCTTCGAGTCGTTCAAGAAATCTTTTTTGCATTACTTGCCTGGCACGGTTTCAGCATCCACCCACCTCGATGAAGCCGTTCCTGCAACTGTGTCGTTAAACTTATCCACTTAAAGGCAGATGCAGGGATGCAGTAGGTGAATGACAGATGATAAGGGAGGGAGTGTTTTCGGAAAATAGTGGCCATTTATCCAAGTGGCTCTTGAGAAAGAGGAAAATAATATAGAAAATATAATTGCTGTGGCTATGTGATAAACTACCCACTTCATTTTCTCCTTAGAAACAAAATCAGAAGTAAGTAGAATGTTGAAAAAGTACAAGCTTGAAATCCGATATAAGGGGATGCAATTTTTTACTTAATCATGAAAAATTGGATTTAAGTGAGGTAGTGTCAAGTGTCGAACTGAAAAAGAAAAGAAAAGGTTTTACTGTAACCATTCAAAGAATATGATATAGAAATTCACTCCATGTACATGTGGCTGCCTATCGGGATGGAGTGATCGCCTCTCCACCCCCCTGATCGGTCGCAAACGCTGAAAAAAAACGCTGAAATGCTGCTTTTTCTGGCTTCTGCGGGGGTCGGCTGCCAAATGAGAGGGCAAGGACGTTGCGGAGGAAGGTGAGAGAAAGGCGGCGGGGGGGTTGAAAGCCCCCACGCCAGCCACAGCCTACGGGCCCGGTTTGACCTTTGACACCTGCAGCAAGAGGCTTATCATGATGCAGTCGTATACCTCGCGGCCTTATAGATCGTTTGTAAATCCAGAAAGAATTGATTCAGAAAGTCCCTATTGCTCACCCGTACCAAACAGGAACGCCTCATATATCATAGGGACCCCTGAAACAGAAGTATATCAGATAGCCCTGATGATTAAATATGGAGTAGTTGTTCTTCACTGAAGTATATTTTCCACTGAGGAGCGTTATCTCATACAGTGGACAGGCAGTGCTGAACAATTTGCACGCGTGACTGGACTGAAGAGGGTTTCCAGGGAACATCATCAACATCAGCATCAACATATGAAGTTGCAGGGAAGCAGCTATGGAGATGCAGTTGTGACTTTCAGATAGCCCTGATGAATAACTATGGAGCGGATGTTTTCACTGAGGTGTTTTAATGCATACAGATGACACGGACTCCGGCGGTTACGTGGTTGGATTGTGATATATCACCTGATATAGCACCAAATGTTTTGTTGGATGTCTGCCCTAATTATAGGTAGCTTGCTCATCTCTATTGTGAAAATGGGACTTTTATTATTTGTGTCAATTACAGGCCACCGTAGATCAAGGGGATGAGACCCGTACATGTTGCTGCAATTGATTGTTTAATGCCCCCTGTAACAATCCCCAAGTCTTTATTTCTAACTTTGACTAGCATTGCTATTACATAACAGATGATTACATCCTCTGAATGTTACAATACAACTAATAATTTAAAAAAGAAAATCAATTTCATGCCAGTAATCATTTTGTTTGAGCAAGTGTCACATTTTTCAAAAGATTTTACAAAACTCAAACTTTTAACAACACCAGAGATCCAAGCATCTCAGTGGCCGTGTGGTTATAGCATCTGCCCTGAGGTTATGGGTTTAGTGTCCAGTCTGAATAGAGTTGGCATTCAGTATTATTGAAACGGAAGGTGAGTATTGGTTGTGTTGTAAATAGACATGAAGAATATACAGTGCGTTGAGGTGCAGCTCTTCTCCAACTCAAGAGTTTTGTGGGATCAGTGGGAATGTTGCAGCGTTGTTTGTGTAAGTAAGACATTTCTGGATGTCCTCCATAATATATAACTTCATAAACAATCATGTTTCTATTCATATGTCATCGCCCTATTAAAGCAGGAGCGTGAGAGCGAGAGCAGGGAACCAATTGTACAGTGAGCTATTGTGGCATTTCATTTGTAATGCATCTGTTTCCACCTCCGTTCATCACCAGAAGCGGTAATATCCAGGACCTTTTCAACTACAGTCATCAAAAAATCAACTCGGGGCATATTTCTACCCATGTTAGTTGTCAAGTTAGAACATATTCACTCTTGTCAGTCTCTCTTGGCCAAGGATAAATGGTTTACCAAAGTTCAGGTGCCCAACCAATGCTGAAACCCATCCCCACTCAGTCCAATCACTAGTAGGCATATCTGTTTATATGAACAATTTCTACAGAAACTGGGTTTAAGGCTAGCTACACCCAAGAGGGATTATTGAGAAAATTTACACAAGTATCCATCCTCAACACCAGAATTTGAGCAAAGAGGTGAATCTACAGGGTCCCAGTGAGGGAGCATGGGACTCTCTTTTAGTGCAGCCTCGCATTGGGATTTAGGCTGATAAGACAGGTGGATTTTTACATAAATGTCTTGCAGCAGTCTTGTCTTGTCTTGTAGCTTTAACCCCCCCCCGCCCGATCGACTCGGATCTGAGGCACCCTGATAATATCAAACACGTCTGACATTTAAGACTGTACAAGTCCTTTGGTGTGCGGGGGTGGGGTGATCAGAGATGCATGCCAAGACGGGAAACCGCCAATAGCCAATGAGAGCTGAGTTTACAGTGAGGTGAGGTGGAGCGAGAGGAGTCCATAGTTCTGTAGTTGCTCCCGCGGGATTAGAGGTCCTGACATCGCTGACATCGGGATTACAGTTACAATTACAGTTACGTCGTGAAGTGTGTGATACCCCGTCCTTGCCCAGTCGTCTAGTGGGAGCATGTCCTCCAGCCTGAAGCCTCCCACCACAGATGTATGTCCACTAACCTTGAAGAACTTCAGAATAAAGTGCCAGGTAACTCCTTTATAAGTTATACAGATATTTCTAGGAGGTAGAGCTGCTCTGGAGGAAGAAAAAGAAAGAATGAAAGAAAATAATCTCACTAGTTTGTCTGGCTAAATAATGTTGGAATGAAGCCCAGTGAAAAAGGGTAGATGTCGCCCCCCTTTTTGTCACCCCCAACTCCAATTGTGACGTGAACTCTGGTTTATAACACATTCATAACACTTGGAGCTTCGTAACAGAGACATGACACATTCATGGATATCGATTCCCCTTTCATAAGGTGGTGATGTCTAACTTCCAGTCAGTTTATTCAGCATGCATTTCAAAATAAGGGTTCTCCTTGCGATTGCCGTTGTGAAAAATATGCTTTTGGTTTAGTAATGGAAATGTGTGTCATGTGTCTTCCACTACTGAGACAGTGGCAATTCAGCATGAACACCAAGTGTGTAGGTTACAGAGAAAAGGAGGAAGGAAGGAAAGGACTGAAGGAAAGGAGGAGTGACATTTTGGGACACACTGTTATCATCTAGAAATTGTTCTAGATGTCCTGCTCTTCCTGCTTCTACCAGTGCAATTTTTCATTTAAAAACATTCAAAATCAATAATTTCAAAGCACTACTATCAACAACTGTCGGACCACATACTGTAAAAATGGAAATTGGAATAAACAGAGAAGAAACTACCCGGGCAAAACAACAATGATTTTTTATTTTTTTTTGCTTTTGTGTGAGATGCCGCCATCGATTAACGTCTTAATCGTTCCTTAACACCCGGTAAGCAAGTCCTCAGAGAGTGATTAGGATTGCTGTGTTTACTTCCATGCCACTGTCCCAAGGTTAGCCAAGAGTGCCGCTGCATAGTAAGCAAGGGCAACAGGTTTGGTGGGAGGTGCAGGTAAGCGTGCACGCTCCCGTCAGCAGATTTCTGTAAAGCAAACCTGTCGGCTTACAGAGCGGCGGCGGTGACAGCTCCATTTCCATACGTACGTAACACCCTCTGAAAATACCCTAAGATGCGGGATAACACAAAGTGACTGGCGTTAATTAAAACACACATACGTATCAGCAGCCGTAAATCCCCCGACAAACGTCTGCGCGAAACACCGGGGTCCGAGGCAACGAGGCGCATTTCCATAGCGGAGTGATAACTGAAAAAGGGGGGGGGGGGGGGGGGATCTCGGTCGTCGCTTGTGCGTTCACTCATTTCCCTCTCAGAAAATTGTTCAGCGCCGACAACAATCGAGGAGGCGATTCAAAAGACACCGTCTTTGTCCAATCTTGACAGCGGAGGCCCGCGCCGACTCAAAAACGCAACGCTCTAAAAAAGGGCCGTCAATCAAAAACGGAACAACGTCGCTATATTTGAAGGCCGCATGAATCGTGATGTTGTTTGTTGTGATCAATTTGAGATTCCTTCGCGAGGAATAAGAAAAAATTGTGATTTCGACCCGAGAAGTTTCTGAAGTCGCCGCGCTCTTCGGGGTGCAGCGCTGGCAGCCGAGAGGCAGGATGATGAGCCTCTTTGAAAGACTGGGCAACGAGACTGGACACTGCTGCTCGCTGGGGCATCGAGGGTTGAACCCCTTCCAACACAAACAGTATCAATGCCATCATGTCTTTTTTTTTGCTTTGGCCTGTGGCAACTGTTGCCTATCCCTGAGCTATTCACAGGATGTGCCAGTTCTCTCATGTTTATGCATAGGATGTCCCCCCCCACACCCCACACCTCCCCCCCACACACACACCCAACCCACCCACCCCCCACCCGTTAGTGCTGATGTCTCTGTTGGGTCTGTCTCCGCTCTGCCTGCTGCCAGTAGACAGGTGAGTCATCACTGGTAGGCCAATGCAACAGCAGGAGGGACGGGGGGAGGATATCGTGGTCTAATGATCACAACAACCCACTGTACGAGTTCAAAAGTCCGCTTTCACCATGCCAAGCGGACGACAAACAACTGATACAGAGAAATATGGTGTAGTGTCGTCGGTTAAAGGTGCAAGACGGAAGATTCTTACTGCCCCCCCATAGCACAAAATGACCATAATGTATCTGCAGGGGGTTGACAGCATCGTTGATCGATACCAATGAGTCGGCTGTTACTGAGATTTCTGGCTTTCAAAGCTCACTTTCCGGCCCATACTGTGTTTGGATCAACAACAAAAAATCCCACACAACACCTCTCAAACTAAAAAAGCAAACATTAGTTGCATGGTGATATATTACCTCTTCACTGTTGGTTCTCTGCTGTAACTACCTATTATTTTACTCGTCTCTATTGTGAAAATGTGACGTACACTTTATTGTTTGTGTCAGTTACAGACCACCGTAGCTCAAGGGGACGGGAGTGGAGACGTGCGTAGGAGGAGATCAGTTCTAATGGTGTTGTTGCAACTCCTGCCGGTCATCAATAGAGGTCAGTAAAGGTCATACGTTACTTAATGCCCGTTTAAACACACAGCCGCTCGGTTTTTTTTTCAAGCTCAGCTCTTTGCCTTGGGATATACCTGCTGGATGAGAGAGAGAGACAGAGAAGAATCACTCTAAATCTATTGTTAGCGGCTCTGCATTTTATCTCACCGACTGCTTTGGCTTCCATCCAGACCTTGCATTATGTCATCAGCAGACCGTGGCAAAAAGGTCTGAGCTACTCTATACAACTGGCTGGAGGAATAGGGCGATTTTGATACCCAACTAAAGCCTCGTTGTGAATCGTAATTCTTCCACCTTGAATGACTTCTTCTCAGAATCGGGACGTTTAGCTGATGGTGCAAATCCGGAACCAACCCTCTTAAAGGCATCTATCTTTTGACTTGCCCCGTTGTAAATCAATTGCCTCGAGAATAAATTTCTCTTCAAGGAAAGCGGGTACCGTTATGTCGGCAGGACTTAGGAAAGAGATGTGCACATGCAATAAAACAATGTGTCAACTGACAGTCAGCATGATGAGTGGGGATAGAAGAGAAGGGGGTTTAGAGGCTTGTGTTGTTCCTCTATGGTGAGGGGGTGGACACTGGGATGAATACGTGGTAAAGCTTACTATTTGATGGGAGTATAATCTCAATTTCCCCTCATTTTACCTCAAAATTTGTACTGCACTGTAAAAAATAGTTATGGAATTGAATATGACTATACATAGACTATACATGATGTGAGTCAATGTTATTTCCAACAATAGGGAAGCACAAAGAGGGTTTTTGTCCAAGTGTGGTTTATTTAAGAAAACAGTGTTTATTACATGACTGAACTGCAGTATTTAGCCCTAAATTATCTTTTTACAAGTCTAGTACAAGTCTATTCATAGGACCCACCTAACAGAAACGTCCATTTTTCACGCGGGTCTCGAATAATTACAAAATCCTCGAGTGTCTCCAAAAATAAAAAATACAGATTGATGACCGAGTGATAAATAGATAAATTACACACAAAAAATAAATCAAATCAACCAATAAATAAATAGAACAATAAATAACATTCAAAACATCTTTGGCCAAACTCGGGCCACTTCATTGTCCCCCCCCTCCCCCCCACAGAGTTGAAGTTGGTCTCGGCGAAAGCCTCGGCCAGTCAGAGCACAGTATGCCGACGGAATCAGCTTTACTTAAGAGCTTCTGAGAGAGACGAAATTGGATGTGTGGCGTGGAATAGCAAGTAAGAGAGCAATTATATTGAGGCACTTTTTAAGGATGTTCTAGGAAACGACAATTTCCTGTATGTGTGTAGGAGGAGAAAAAATTGACCAATATTAAACAACATTCAATTGAACTGTAATTGAACGGCTGCGTTGCTCATCTAAACCATGTTACTTTATGTACCCTCCGTTTGTACAATATCGGGATTGAGTGTGTCGAAGTACCAGACGGAATAGAAAATGGTAAGCTGAAAAACTGAAAAAAAAAAAAAAAAAAACTGAGATGACGCTAAAACGTTTGCCAACCAAAATAACGTCGTTACATTTTCGCTTTTTGGAGTCTGTGAATAACATCAATGCGTGTTCTCTGCGGTTGTTGTGTCGGACTGAGTATCTGACTGCTCCCCGAATATGCCCGCCAGTGTCTTAAAGCGCGGACCCCATTCATTGAGGTAATTGTAGTCGTCCTCGAGGTCTACGGCCGGGGACTCGATGGAGCTGAGCGACTCGGCCACGGAGCCGTCGCCCTCGTAGGCGTACGTGGCCAGGGAGTCGTAGGGCGGGGCCGAGTTGTCCACGTCGTGCTCCTTCAGGCGCTGGTCGATGAAGTCGCGGATGTCGGCGCTGTCCTGGGAGACGGGTGGCTTGGGGCCCCTCTTCGCCTCGGGTTTGACGTCCCTGCGGTACAGGTTGTCTTTGATGACCTTGGGGTTGCGGAGCGTCCCCATGTCGAAGGCGTGCGTGTCCTCCTCGCCCCCTCCCTCGTCGTCGTAGTGGATCACGTTGTCCCGGATGTCCTCCTTGGAGGACATGAGGGTCTCCTTTTTCTTCTGCCGTCTCAAACCCACATAGAGGACCACGATGACTGGGGGGCACAAAACAGTTGATCGCATGTTAGCTTCCTGTCAACACACCCACAATACTGTGCCGTAGCCATATTTCCTGTGAAGGAGGAGGAGATTACATCACCGTAATTGAATTGGTTCTGTACCTTGAAGCAGAAAGCGAGTACTGGCAGGATTGCATACTCAGATATTAGGTGGTAGGAAAAACTGTAAACATTTTTGGGGATGGAAATTGGATTCCTGTGAACACACCATTTTCATTTTGTTGTGGAATATCTGCTTTTAGCACTGCACTCCTCAGAGACTATGCCTGAGGTTGTGCATACCATGTGTGTACATAGTACTAGAATATAATGATTTTCAACACATAGTTTTATAGTGAATTTAACTGCTTCCTTGGCTCTCTCTCTCCCTCTCTCATTGTCTGTGTCTCTCTCCCTCTCTCTCTCAGTGACAAATACAACAAAATATACAATTCTCATATGGGTCTTTAATATACAGCAGCATCTAGGAGGGAGAGCAATGCCCAGAATAATGCAGAAATCATTCAGTTGAGTCAATAAATACATTCAGATGGAAAAAAAACAAGTCAATGCCTTAACTAGGTCCCTTCCTTCCTTCCTTCCTCCCTTCCCTTCTGCCGTCCTCACTTCCCCAAGTGATTTTATCTACCTGGGTATAGCGTGCCAGCTCCCCCCGGTGGTACCTATCGGTACTACAACAACACGCTGTTATTGTTGGACACATTGGTTGAGCACAGCTTCTGCCGACGGGTGTGGCCTCTCCACATCGGTTTGGAGAAACAGCAAGATCTGATCTGATCTGTCTGATTTACCTCATCATATTTCCTCACAGAACAACTGGGTCATCTTGACAAATCCAGCACAGGGACTAAATGGCTCTGAGGAAATGTTGTTAGTGTGAGTTCTGATTTTCGCTGGCGCTTTTCCTTCTCAGGGACGGCCTGACAGTTTGTCGTCGGCCTCAGCCCTGGGGCAAGTTGACTTGGAGCTCTGGAGCCATTCTTGTTGACTGGAGCATGCCGACTGAACCGAACACACCAACGCTACAGCTATGCTTTTATGTTTCATGTAACAAGACTAAATTCATAAAACATCAATGATGAACGCAATGGTATTGCAACAAAGGATTCTTTGTTGGACCAGGGGGGGTTTAATGGTCACTGACTGAGTGTTTTTTTGAGTGTTCAAAGGTCACGGCTACCCTTGACTTCCACTGTAAAACTTCTTTAACAACCGACCATCCCACATGCATTATTCAGGAAACGATGCCATAACTGTATATATGCAGATGAGCTCGGACCTTTACAACACAGAGCTTTACAACCATGACCTTGTGGGGAAAGTCTGGGGAGCAGGCACAGAGCGGCGGGATGGGGATGTGGTTTATAGAGCCAGTCGGGATATGGGTCCCTCCCTCCAATCTAGCACGCCTCATTGAATGGCTAAATTCATATGTGTCCTGTAATGAACTGCGGACACCTCCAGAGGGATGACAGAGAGCACTGCAGTCCCTTTCTGATGGTCATCTCAACATGCTTTGGAATCTCGCTGTCTCCTATAAATGGTAAATGATAGCCAGGAGCGAAGAAGTAGCAGACCTGGCAATTTAGCTGTTTAGCTAATGGTCACCTCCAGACTTTCAATGAGTGCAAAAGCTTAAATTCTTACACTAAAAGGACTGATATTAAAGCTGCCCTAGGCAAGATAAATGTAAATCAGTAATTGGGGATGCAACAGGGAAGAGCATCCCATCCCTGCTCTATTTGCCCCAAATAATTTCAGGTATTGGTCTACGGTCACTGGAAATCTTAACACACACAGAGTGAAATCCAAAAAGCTCCTAAACACAGAGACTGAGGATGGCTGAACCCCTACCAGCAACTAATCACGTTACATGATTTCAGGGTAATGAAGTCCTTCAAACTTTCCAAAATTCAGACAGTTGCCTCCCGCTGCCACTAGGGGCCACCAAAGTGCACAGGTGCCTAGTGTAGAATCAAGACAAGGGTCAAAGTGTGAGCGCCCTCGCTAATACATGTAACAAATATTCCTGTGTGCCTTTATATGATCATCTGCGATAGAGAAGTCCTAAAAACAAGAGCAGAAGTGGAAGGGTTTATTAGATTTACATTTAGAAGTTGTAAAACACCAGGGCTCACCTAACAGGATGATGATGCAGAGAAGGATGGCGATCAGAGCACCGGTGCTGAGGCCCACGGGGAGAAAGATGGCCTCCGCACTGCAAGTTAGCAGAGAACCATCGGATTCGCACCCACATACGCGAATGGTCAGAGTGCCCGTGCTGGTCTTGGGTGGGTATCCGTTGTCTTCGATCACCACAGGGAGAAAGTAGATCTCCTGTGAACGCCGCCTGAAGCCGCTCCGCTTCGTCACTATCCCAGCTGTGTTGTCTAAAACAAGCGAGAGAAGAAGAAGAAGTAAAAAGAAAAAGCTGTACACATTACTACAGTATTTTATACCTGAGAAGTAAAAAATAATGACTCCCGGTGACTACCATAGTCCAGAAAATCATATTTAAAGTTTAAATCACAGTACCGAGTTTTACTCCTTTCCCCTGAAAGCAGCACATAAAAAAAATTCATCTTCAAGACAGCAGTGGAAGACTTTGAAAGTCTTTGGTTTGGGATTTTTTTTTTTTTAAATCTGAAAAAAATGTGTATGAAGCTGCTAAAAATACTGCAGCATGAGTCCCTAATGACCACAAGAAAATATCCGTCTAACAATTAGAAAATCCTCTGAACTACAATCATCAAGGTCTACGTATCAGCAAGATGCGATCTGTTCAGTGTCTGATAACTCTTGTGTTGACAGAAACTACGATGTACCAAAGACATACACCTTACACTGACCCTTTCCATTTTACACAACTTATTTCGAGGGCTAGGGTTAGGAAACAGCAATGCATTTTCTCTCCACCTGCAATGTGAGAACTACTGGGATCTGTAGCGATTTTGTTTTCTGTTAATTCAGGCAGCACAACTCCAGAGAAACAGCAGATTAAGCAATGATAGATAAAATAATAATAAAAAAATAAAAAAAACAGGAACAGCTTGGGAAAAGGTGTGAAGTGGAATACAGGTCGACAATGCATACGAGGTAGAGGGAACGTGTCGGGTCGGACCTGCCCAGTTCTATCTGCTGCAGCTAGACTGTCTGACCCCTGTCAAGGCAGGTTTGTTCCACTGACGAAGCCTGGCACTTTTTCTTGACAGGAGGTCAGGCATTTTAGCACACCTTGCATGTTGTGCACAACCATGTTGTTGTTTGCACTCTCTCTCTCTCTCTCTCTCTCTCTCTGAACCTGTCTGTAGTGCCTGTGGTGCTTGTATTCCCTGTCCCTGCGTATCAGATCTTGCTCTGTATCTGGACAGCGTGTTTCGAGGCCCCTGGCAGTCGGAAAGCTGCAAGACAGTGTGTCCAAAAGGTAAAACTGGATCAGAGGTTCGAACCGGGGCTTGTCAAGGATGGTAAATGCATTCGTTTCCCCGGCTTCATCCTGCCATGTCCCACTTTTCATTACCCTTCTTTCTGGTTAAACTTCAAAGGGCCCGGGCAGTGCATACTGGAGAGTGTCATTAGGCCCTTATCATAAGACAACGTCTGACCTCTTGCATTTTGCATTTTCAGTTCAAACATGCTACTCTCGTGAGCAGCAAACTTTTAAGCCACCCAATAAAGGGTCTTGAGAGGGGGGCTGTTATTTATTATTATTAAGTTATTGGTAGAGATAGGTTAACTTTTAACATGTAATCTGTTCCAGGTTACATTTCAGTTAAACATTCAATTATTTATTTACATTTTTTAGACTTTTAAATAATGTTATCGTTATCAACATCATTGTCATCATTTTCAACCGTCATCAACACATATTTCAACGTCTGTAAACTGTTTGTGTAATCGCACAACCACATAGTAATACATTTATTATCTGATTACCTTTTTAAGCACCCGTAATGGATTGCGGGTATCATTTTTTGTAATCGGATTACAGCATTAGCATTGTCAGTTATACAAAACAAGTTTCAAAACAAGAGTATGAAGTGGTTTCAGAAGCTTAGAGACTAAGCTGCCTAGGCTAATGCTTCAAACTGATATATTATTATCATTAACACGCTGCTTTCATATTGTCAGAAAAAGAGATGACTCACTTCCAAAGTCCCGGATGGTAAAATTTTTGTTTTTCATATCTTCCTTTGGCGATTTGAAAGCAAACTGTTGGCCAGCAGTCGGCAGGTCTTGGTCTTTTGCACTGAAGGTCTGAATCACCTGCGAAAATACACAAGATAAGAGATTAAAAGGTGGCCAAATACTCCTAACCGAGATTCTTCGAGGGCCAATTTAGTTACACAATGATGACCCACTCACCCACCCACATTCACTGAGATAGTCTTGAAAACCCCGGAGAGCTTGCGTGACCTTTGAGAAAAACTTTAAATATTCCTCAGGGGTAAACAGTGAGACTTTGTTCTTGGCTGCAGCAAAAATCCACACACACTCACAACTGAAATGAACAGGGCAACGCTACTATGGATTATCTAAAGTTAGTGGTTCCCAACCCAGTCCTCAAGTACCTCCTTGTCCTGCAGGTTTTAGCTCCAGCTCTACTCAGGCACACCTGAACCAATTAAGGTATCATGAAAACGTGAAGCCTCTAATTGGTTCAGGTGTGTTTGAGTAGAGCTGGAGCTAAAACCTGCAGGACAAGGGGGTACTTGAGGACTGGGATGGGAACCAGTGAACTAGACCCTATTTCAACCCTGTTGGGAGATAATCCTCCAAGATGAAGTTCCAAAGGTTGAGCAGAAAAAGATCAGCTTTATATTTGAAGTATTTTCAGCTGTATCCATGGGTAGGGATGCTGGGGATGCTACTGCACCTCCTGGTGGTTGATGGGAAAAGTGGTACTTTTAAATTAAATAGGTTTTGCTTTAAAAAAACAAATGACTTCAGTTCTATTTGTTTAGGTAGAAAATGAGAAAATACTGAGCATCTGAACAGAAGTCTCAACTAGAACTAAACTGACTGCATGTCAGACCTGTCAGTACTGAACCGAGAGAGTGAATTTTTCATTTTGTGGTTTGGGATACAGTCACTGAGCACTAGACTGATTCCTTGTTGAAATTCCTAGATTACCTCAAGATATAGTGTGATGGATTAAGTTCATTCAGAACTACTGGAGCTTGTTGTTCACAGGTCATGAACAGCCAGCTCTTTTATGCTGTACTTATAGTGCGTCTGCCAAAGCGACAGGATCAACTCAAGTTTCATTCAGTCAAAAAAAAAAAGAAGAGTTACCCACCGTTCAATAAACTTGACACCTACTCTGACAAAATAACTGCTAGCAAAACGTTAAAGCAACCCACGGTTCCTTTTAAAGGATAATAGCTAAGGTGAGTTCTTGGTTGACAATATCACATCATCTAGAGATGTTGAATCATTTAACTGAATGTGTTGTGAATTTTGGGGGTCATAATCATAAAATCATAAAACTAGATGACTGAATCCACTTGTTAGTGGTTATTAGTGATATATCGGTTTGCCAATATATCAGGCCGATATTGGCCTTTTATTAAATATCAGATATTGCCCAGTTAGTGTCGTCCACCACCGATATGACCACATCTACAAAAAAAACTGTCTGTAAACCAGCAATGAAATTTGAATTTCTTTGCACATTTTATTTATTAATTCAATTGTTGTTTTTTTTGTAAATTAATTCTTCATTTAAAGGCAGTAATGTATTCCAGAGTTCCCCCTACCAATGACAAGGTGGGGTTGGTCTCACTGCCTTAAAGAGCTGCTGACCGTTATGCATTATGGCTTTCAATTGAACGTTTTAGTGTCCCATCATGGTCTAAATTAGGTTTCAGAGGCTTTTCCACCGAGAATAACATTTTGGAGGGAACACTGAATCCTTGTAATATGTGGTCATGAAAATAGTTAAAAACAGAATTTCAGCTATTGGCAGCTTCAATACAAAAGCATTGGTATTGGCATTAGCCTTCAAAAACCCATGTCGGTTGCACACTAGAAGCTTCTTAACAAGCATAAAAAAACGACAGTATTTTGCAAGCACTATATCTAATATGACCTATTGGGTACAAAATGTTCTTGCACTCAAAACGCCCCTGTCTAGAAACTCCCCTCCATAGTCTTGGTCATTTAGAAATGTAAGCTTATTCTACTGTTGCATTGGACTCTCTCAAGATAAACTGATTCAGTAGTATTAGCAGTGTAGCATTAGCGATACATGCTAAAGGAATAGATAGGTTACGATCATTTTAAAAGGAATGGTGACTTTTCTATCCATTTAGCTTCACGGTAGAAAGCATGTGCATATTATATGACCCTTTTTTCTATGTTGGACATGCCCCAGTCAGGCCTCCGTCTAAATAATGAAATAAGGAAACATCATCCTGCATCTCTTTGGCACAACCCTGACCTATTTGGTTTGAGCATCTCAGTTTGAGGCCTCATATCTCTCTACCTCCCTGCTCTTCCCCTCACTTTTTACATGGAAATACCCTGTTGTTTTTTTCGCTCGGCTACTTCCTGGTTACAGATTACTTTCCGTGGGAGGTTGCGCCGCAGCGTGAGGCACTTCAAAACAAGGGGTTTGTATGTTTTTCGAGCAGTGTGAGCGCAGATAATCATCAAGGGAGACTCATGATGGCTTTTACAAGGGAAGACCGCCGATTCTTTATCATGCGCCAGCTGTGCGTAACACCTGGCGGAGTCGTGCTGAGGAAAAAGACCGGTATGGAAACGCTGGAGGAAAGCAGATATTGGGGGGTGGGGGAGGGAGGAGGGAGGGAGGAGGAGAGATGAAAAGAGATGGAGAGGAGAGAAGAAAGACTAACAGGGGAGACAGGAGAAGAGAGGAGTGCTTGGGTAAACATTGCCCAAGATTAATGTCTCTCTAGGGCTCTAGTACTTGAGTCCGGTACTTTTTGGACGTCTTGGACTTTTGACTTTTGACTTCTCTTGGTCTCGGCCACTGTTGGATGTTGACTTGACTTTTTTCCACCTACATTTTCAAAGATAGGTTTTTCTCCACCTGGTCCACCTTTGTAGCACAACTAGCACGTTAAGGGATTACACCTGTGTATAGGATGTAATGGTCCTCAACGTTCTATTCATTGATGGAAGCATTGGATGTTGAAGGGTTTAGAGTTCCTGCAGATAGATCTACATCTCTGTCGATCCTTCAGGAACTCCTCCAGTATTCATCTTGATCACGACCTCCTTTTGGACTTGGTCTTGACTCGAACTAAAACATTTACAGCTCAGGTCGAGTCAGCGAGACAGTGATGCCATCAACTGCATGTCCCAGAACTTGTTATGATTGCAACAGAATGTATCCACAGTCAAAAAAAACAGCTTCACGCCTAAGGAGCAGCATCCTCAGCGTGATGAGGAGTCTACAGCTATTTGATAGACTGCCAAAAGGAGCTCTTCCCTCCGAACACTAACTGCATATAGATGCTGGTTAATGGGCTAATTTACAGGCACAGGTGGTTTAAAATGCGCGCAGGCAGATTCTGCACTGCATCCCAAATATATCATCTGAAATGTATGATTGCTGATATGCAAAGCATCCCCGCCGCCGCAGCTTTATGCTTGCCTCCCATGCTGAATCTAACTGGATGACACAATCACAGCCACTAGATTCACATTTGCGTTCTTGGCAAAGTCCCTTTGGGATCAGAAACAAAGAGGGTCATAGGGTGGCCTGGTCTGTTGACAAGAATGCGACAGACACGATCATAATATCTCATATGCCACTGTAGTGCTCTAATGTCCCCCCCCACTATTCCATGATCATGTCAGATGATATATGGGATGCAGTGTAGAAGCTGTGCAGAGAAAGGGCCATGCATGTGAACGTACCTGTCCTACTTTGGCATTTTCACACACAAAGGTTTCATAGGGGCTGGCCAGTTCAGGCGGGTACTCGTTGATGTCCAACACGTGGACGGTGACGGCCACTCGGCTGGTCAGCACCGGGCTGTCTGGATAGGGAATAGCACACGACACGGCGCGTTAGCACTGAACTTCTCACTGCGATGAATCATTTAAAACAAATGACGAATGGTGGAAAATGGGAAAAAATGAAAAAAAGGTGAGAGAAAGTTTATTACACAGCACTGACATCATGTGGTTATACACAGTACTACCGTCTTAAGTCGAGCCAAAGTAAAAAGGTTTAATATTGGGGCGGCAGGGTGGTTAAAGAGGCCCTTCTGCTCCAGTGTCCTTGAGCAGACACTAAACCCCTTCCTGCTCACCCACTGCAAGTCCTCAAATGCTGATATGTCTGGAACATGCCCCTGCATAAACCGCACCCTAATGCCAGTATTTTATGTTTTTTGATTGATGGACGGACAGGAGAATTAAATAAAACAGACACTAAATGCATCCCACATATCCTGACTACAGATGAAGTATGCCCGTATAGCCATATTATTGAAAATGCCCCCATAGAGAGAGTACAAGATATTTTCCCCCCAGGTTCTGTCATGGGTTTTAGCTTTAAGATGTGCAGCCCATATTAATTACAGAGTGAAATCCCCCTGGAGACAGACTGGCTCCAATCCGGGGCTTGTTTGTTGAAATGTTTCTACACTGCAGGGGCGCGAGGGGGGAAATGTTCTTTTTGTGTGAAAGCCTGGGTAAGGTAAACTTTATGGATTTGATGTGGGAATAGGCTTTGCTGTGTAGTGGGGGGCTTAGTGTGCACTTGTTTGTGTGTGTGTGTGTGTCGGTGTGTGTGTGTGTAGGTGGGTGGTTGAGGAGAATGCAGCGGGGGGGGGGGGGTGTTCTGTAGAGATGCAACTGTGGCTCAGTTAGTAACCTGTCTGTGACCTTGATGGAAAAAGCAATCTTCCCACCAAGGTAAAAATGACACTGAGTACGGGATTTGCTGCTTTGCACTGACTGAACTACTAACATTGATGCTCACCCAGCAAAAAAATACTGATCTTTTTCCACAAATTCTCTGGCCTCCAAAAAGTTTAACATCCTCTAGGTCTACTAAGGTTGTACAATTAGTGTTAAAGGTTATAAGTCCTTCCGGATTCCTCCATCACGAGTGCAACTGAAATGGAAAAGCTCTTACTTTATTTGCTGACTGGCTCAACCGGTCCTGAGTGATATTTCAATCAGCCCACTAGATGGAGCAATGGTACAGTGGTTATATTCAAATCAGACTAGTGTCAGCATTTCACCCCGGCTCCACATGCTCTATTTATTTTATTGAATCAGAATCCTGTATTGCTACAGTAGATGCTTGAACGGTCACCCATAAAGCTGGCCGTCTTCTACAGCGCCTCTACTAGATAGAACTTGTTAATTAAACCCGTTTTAATGAAAACCTCCATCTTTGCAGGCGATCAACCAGAAATCTGCTTGATTGGTACTGATAAAAAGATCCAAGTAGTGTGGACAGCATCCATTAATGGTGCAAACGTGGACAGATAAAGGGAGAATATATAAGCAAACTTACACACACACACACACCAACACACACACTTGCGCCCTTATGTGTGAATCCAACCTCTATTGTAAGAGCTGTAAACAGATGGTTTCTCACACTGCCTACTGCCTCGGTTATTATTATAGTTATTAGATGTTCCTCTCTCCCTTTTTCCCTAAAAATTGCCACTGGGTTTAAACGCCAAAGCTGAAAACTGTTAATCGAACCCACGCTCTCTTACTTACTCTGCCTTCTGCTGTAAGGCTGAGCGCTCTGTGTCTCAGGAGAGCAGTAGACAGTGCTCTCATTTTGCTGCATGACTGCGGTGTCTAGCGGTGACCAGATAGATCGCTGAGGTTTTTGTGAGCCTCCGACTCAGGTGTGCTTGGAAATGATCACATTGTAAAAGCTACCTTCAGTCTTGGAAAATGTCATCCGGCAGCTCATATTGTTGGATATTTTTTTCCTTCAAGTCATTGTAACTGGGGATGTGAAAAGGTATTAGCAGTGGGTCACACAGGAGATGCAGGAACAGGTCAAATAGAGAGGTCTGCAATGATTCAGAGAGTATATAAAAGATAGGCCGCTTCTCTTTGTGCGCGCTCTCCTTATGCGATCCATTATTTGTAGGGGCATACGGGGTGTCTTTTGCTTCGCTATTTTTTCCGACGTTCTTCATGGTTTTGAAAGCCAAGGATGGCAATACAGAAAACAGAAATATAAAAATATAATGCATCGCAGGGGACCCGTAACAATACCTATAACGCAGAGCTCTCCCAAACCTCAGCCAAGGTCAAAAATGGATCTGAAGTCATGAGTTGAGACCCAAAACTCCTGGCTGCCGAGTATAGAGTTTAGACTCCATCCCGTTTTTTGTTTGTTTTTGCAAATATTGGCCCTGGATGTGAATATTTTTTTTCTTATAAAGGGAAAACGGTCTCTCTAGGAACACCGGCACCTCCAGGGGGGAACTGGGCATCGTAGCAAGCCAGATTGGAGGCTGGCGTGGGCAGGTTGATAAGAAAGAGGGTGAAATGCAGGTGGGGGCAGTGATATGGCAAGGTGTGCACAAAATAATACAATCCCGTCATCCCTCCGCCGCTCGTTTCTCGCGCCAGGTACGATCGGATGAGCGTGCAGCATCCTCAATAACCTCAATCTTTCAATCTTCCTCCTTCTCCCTTTCGACCAATCCCTTGACCCCCGTGCACTCACCCCGATACGCACACACACATATAGGAAGCAGAATTAGCATGGCGCTACCATGACCTTGAGGGGAAGTGACTAATAGCAGTTTCCAAGGCAACAAAGGCTCAAGTTTTTCGCAGCCCATATTTCACAGTCTGTCCTAATGAATATACAGCGTGGGTAATTTTGATTGAGCACCAGCCTGCCTCCGAGATAATGACTTTGACGGTTCTTAGCAGATTTGATGACTTGATGACGATGGATTTGCTTATTTATCCGGAAATTTGCTCCACTTCCTTCATAAAAACATAATTAGCTCGATGACACGTCCTAAAGCCCCAGTTCTGCATTAGCTCCTTCTCTCTCTCTCTCTCTCTCTCTCTCTCTCTCTCTCTCTCTCTCTCTCTCTCTCTCTCTCTCTCTCTCTCTCTCTCTCTCTCTCTCTCTCTCTCTCTCTCTCTCTCAAGAGCGGCTCACGCTGTTCACGGATGCCATGCATACACCGCATCTGCTCTGAGCTGGTTCACGTTTTACTGCCCTGTAAGTAAAAGTTGACTCTGGAAAGACGGCTCTCCTTCCCAATGCCAACGGCATCAAATCTGCTCAGAAAAAAAAAAAAAAGGCAGTTAAAAATGAAAAGATAACAGAGTTGAGGTGGGCACACTAGAGGAGACAATGTCCTGAAGATACACCCTCCGGGAGAGTCATCATGCTTTATGGTCACCTATAAACCTTTCCAACAAAATGGGATTGAGTATTGACTTGAGTAAAAGTGTGTTAAATCCTTCACACAGATTACGGGGGGGGTGGGGGGAGACACACAATGACACCTCCATGAATCACGATCGATCCCGTTGTCATACTCACTAAGTTTAGTCGCCACGACGGAGATATTGTGCTGGGCTATGCTCTCCCTGTCGAGGAGTTCGTTGGTGGAAATCGTCCCCTCGACCGGATCGATGTCAAAGTAGCTGTCCAAGTCGCTCTTCCAGTCGATGGAATACCTGCGGAGAATGTTTGGTTTAATGGCAACTCGTTTTCCAAACACAAACCTGGAGAATTAAACCACGGTGATTCTTTTTTTCCTCCCCCCGTGGGCGCACGTTTACGAGATGGAGTATAATGTCGAGGTAGCCTTCATTATTCATTCTGAATGGTCATTTCCAGAAAATATGCTGAAGTATGCAGATACATTCCAATCTAGTAATGGGGGCACATATACTTGGACTCTTGCTGACTAAACGTTTTGCCAGGGAACATAAATTAATTTTAGACACTATTGAAACTGTATCAATCGAGTCTATGAGCAACAAAGGCATAAAGTGGCGGTTTGGTGTCTGTGAACAGAGGGTGTGATGTCCTCTCTGTGAAGTGCATCTTTTGGTCTCACCCAGTGCCTCTGAAGGGAAAGCAGACTGGATCTGAAACCAAATGGCGTGCCACTTACTGCACAATTTCTCATGGCATGCTATTTGATCTCAAAAGGCCATTAATATCTTTTGTGATACTTTTCAGGGTCAGCTACAGAACAAGGAGGCGTGGAGCTGGTGGAGATTCGGTTGTCCTGCTCACGGACACTTCTTCAGCAGGACAGATGCCTTCGTGTCTCAGGAGCTTGAGGGTTCTGAAGGACGGTCTTCCCTACTCACTATGCTACCCCAGCTGCCCAATTTTTTTTTTCTCATGGCAAGCTATTTGATCTTAAAAGGCGATTTCTCATTAATATTTATGCTTGTTTTTTTTATTACACTGCACCGCCTCAAACTGGACTCAAGTCAGTCGTTAAGGGACAGAACTGTGGCGTGTATTCAGACCCCAGTCTTTTATTGTAATGAGAACGACAACAAAGCCTCTTCAGCAGATATATTTTAAAGAGACCTCGGCTCCATCAGATTTTCTGTTTCAATTTCAAGTTCTCCAAGCCCCCCTCTTTAACCCCGTTTCATGTGCAGCCTTGAAGTGAACATGATCTTGTCAAAATACTTTACTTTGAGTCTCTTTGAGTGCTGCAGCCAAACTCCCATCGCTAGTTCAAAGGATCGATGGCTTTCAATTTTTCCTCGGGGCAAAAACCCCTATTTTTCAGGTGCATCGTCGGTTCAGCCTGCTATTGAAGTTCCCTGCCGGCGTGGCTCGGCGGTGAGAGATACCGCCTGGTATTCGGAATGTCACAGTTTCAATCGCGGCAAGAGCCGACGTGTGACTATCAATGTTTGTACTTTCGAAATATCCTTAAGCAAGACAATAAAAGAAAGCCCCACCTGCTCACTCATAGTCACTCGGTGTCAAAAATGTAACTCAAATTACAGGTTGCTGTGGCAGAATGGGTGAGGTGTGGGTTGAAGAGAATCAAGCTAGTGGGCTGCTTCTTCCTGCATCCGGACCACGCCCCCAACCACTACTCCCCTGTAACTCATAATTGGTTCAATCTATTGAGAGAAAGTATTGCATACCGTAGATATGAAAATCAATTACAGTGTTATCTCCTCCTTTGAATTACAGCCATGTTAATTCAGACCAGTGAACATTTCCCACTGTACACAGGGTAACTTACATTTGGGGAAGCGCATTCACGCTTATTTTCCACTGAGCCACTGATTCTCAGAGGCGATGGTTTAATCAGATACTACAGTACGGCCTTTCAAAGTTCATGACTGCGGTAGAAAATCCTCTTCAGTGTGACATTACTATTTCAGACAGAAGGCAAAAGTGCAATCTTCAAAAACTTTTAGGAACTTCAGGAAGCTCTTCGGAATCAGTCAACAATGCAGTATTTATGATGCTCTTTTGTTTCCCGGTTAGCGATAACTCGGCACTAAATAGCAGAGTCTGCCTGTTGAGTCAAGTCTAAAAGCATGATTCCCTATGCATGATGGGTCATTGGGTCTATTGTTTTGAAGTGAAGAATGCATGTCTTCTCTCCGACGGCGCACAAATGAACAATGTCAGCCGTGGCATTGATGAATATTTTAAGTGGAGATCCACACAATAGAGGGCACAGGCTTTTTGTTTTACAAATCTCTGCCTCATCCATCCTGTTGTTTTCCCTGGGATGAAATATTCATAATATAACAACAAATACTGCCAATGCAACAGGTATTTTTTTACCATTGGCGTTGTGCTCTTGAGTGGTACATCTTTGAGAAAATCATCGCTGCAAAGCCTTAACACACTCTAGATTTCTATTTATTTATAGATTTTTTTAAAACGAAATGGCTCTCATACATTTTTAAGGATGCACTCTCGACTATCAAGACTCAAGACAGTCTATTGTCTCCTACCACTCAAGTTATATTAAAATCCTAGCACATAGGACTGTGTGTGTGTGTGTGTGTGTATGCATGAGACACAGAGAGAGAAAAGCAATGAATTGCCTTGATTATAAATCATGAGTTGAGTGAGGCATGTCGGATCTCTAAAACCGAGCAGTTCAAATGCGCCACCCGATGACTATCAAAGAGAGACCCTTGATCTGTGTCTCGATATTTTTTTCAGACAGAAGAAGAAGAAGTTGAACTTTACCTGACTGGACTGCTGCTGGCGTCTAAATCCTGTGCTGTCACTGCTCCAATGATGGTGCCCACGGGCGTGTCCTCGTACACATCCATCACGTAGGAGGGCTTATTGAACACCGGGGGCTCATCCACATCCAAGACGTTAATCTTCACCGTTGCTGTGTCTTTAAAGGCCCCGAAGGTTTGGAAACGTGGATCCAGGTGAGCATTGGAGGCGTCTACCTTGAAGGTGTATGCCTTCTTGCTTTCATAGTCCAGGGGCTAAATGAAAAGGAAAAAAGGCAGAATTAAGGGTGCGATCACACCTACGGTTTGGTTTTCTTCCGTCCACACCATAGTGGAAATGTTCACTTTTTCGTGCATTTTTTCTATTTGGTTCACACGGACTCACAAGTAGCTTGTTTATTGGACAGAGTTTTGGTGACCTGCCATCCCTCCAGGTTAGAGATTTTGGCAGGTGAGAGTAAAAATGAATCGAATTCCTTTCCCTGTACCTTTAGTTAAGTATGATGGACTTTTCTGCTCTTCTCTGATGTTCATACCAGTTAAGAACACATGAAGAAATACATGAATATGAGCATCAGTCCAGGCATGAAGAACTGCTGGCTGTCAGATGTCAAGATCTGATCAAATCTTGTTGTTGGGGTCTTTCATGTAGTTGCTCTGGATTACATTTTCACTCCTAACAAACCACAGTTTGCTTGGAAAAGGACAAAAAGGACATGGACATGGACAAAGGCGTCTTGGTGCAGTTATTTGGTGAATGGCGTTGTTCTCACCTGGCCAAATGAACCGGACTAAAAGGAGTAAATGCTCTAGAGTTTGAATAAAGTGCTCCGAGACACGCTTGGTGTCAATGGTGCAATCAAAGGGCGAGTCACGCCATCATTTGTGAAAGACACCCTGCAGATCCAGGCCAGGTTAACGTCTCAACCCCTGGCTGTGGAAAAAGTCAAACCTGCACTTTGGGTTCAACAGAACTTTGTCCCTTTACAAGAGCTCTCAAAACAACAGCTTAGGAGCTTGTGTGTTCTACCTCCTCTGCCTCTGACATATCGGCTCAGGGTCAATTAGTCAAAGGCAGGGGGAGGAATCGGCAACCACGGCATGTCTGCAGCCGAGGTATAAGCATCAAGCGGCAGTGACACCCATATTCGTGCTCCTGCCTGTCTCCTGCCCTCTCATGTGTGACCAACCACACTTGGCGAGCTTGCAGTCAGTCACGCTCTGCTGGCCTGCAGTCACATGAGAGACATTCCTTTCTGTGTATTTCAAATTGACTAACACGTAACCACTACGGCAGCAATACTATCTTCCCGCCTCAGGCTTCTAGGCTTCTCTGGCATGTTGTTCCAAAAGACACCAAGTGAAAACAGCTGGTAATAGCTAGAGCAAAATGTTCTTATTTGAAGAGACAGTGAATGTAAGAGGACAGGTAGAGGGGAGGTTATGGGGGGGGGGGGGCGGGGGGGGGAAGCTTGTTATGTGTCGGGAGCGAAATATTCTCAAGTCCATATCAAATACACATGAATTAGCTGTCTAATTAGAGTCCAAGCACTTGAGGCTGTGCAGTCATGATTTCACAGTGATGGCAGATGCTACTCAAGCCCTCTGCCTCACTGCCGTGTCCATGGTTTCGTAGCGTTTGCTGCTATAGAGCAGGTGTCCGTAAAAAAAAAAAAGAAAAAGAGAGCTATGTGATGCCGAGCCAATCTGAAAGCAATCATTGACCATCAACCACCGTGATTGGTTTGATTACAGTGCGCCAGATGCAACTGGCTGGGCACAGCAGTGAGATCCTTCAACAGGAAATACACTCTTGTCTCTTTCGATCTCTCTCGAGAAGAGACAACGATGAAAGAAGACGAAGCTCCCTGAAGTTACAGTCTGCAAAAAAAAAACGGAGTTCATTGTGGGTGGCATGCACATGCAATCAAACCAAAAGACTTCCTGCCAACCTCCACCTGCAAAGTAGCCTAATAGCACTGCAGTACTGTATGTACTACTGTATGGAAACCTTTCATTATCTCAGCTTCCTTCTTGTTATATCTTCACTGAATTGCTAGAAATCAACAACGAAAAGAAATGTACTTTGTTTGTGACACTTGAGTTTGTGACGGTAAAAGTAATTCCATAATGTTTTTGCATTAATTTGATTTAAAAGCTTCTGTATCTGAAAATAAATGAAGAAATAAAATAAAAGGCGCTCTTGGACCATATATCATAATGTGCCAGCACTCACACATGCAGACGACAATGCATAGCTCAGCTGAAATACATGGGCAGGTGGAGGAGGAGAGAAGGGGATGCCGGGGAGGTGGACAGCAGGAGGTGTACACTAGGTCTCATTAGCCGGAGTCTCACCGGGGACGAAGAGAAACGTCGCTTTCCATCTCAACATGCTGCATCACTTCAATTAGGACTGAAGCCCAAACTCTCACCCTACATAACTCTGTCTAATCCTTGTGTAATTGGCTAGCCAAAGCCAAATTAGCCAAAGATGGAGACTTGTCGAACGTGATGGGGAAAATGCTAAGAAAACATATCTTTTCATATAGAACAGTGATCCTCAGATGTGGTCCTCTGGGTCCAGAGTGCTGTTGGTTTTCTATCCTACCTAGTAATTAATTGCGTTCACCTGGCATCCCGGGTGTACAGTAACTCAGTCCCTGATTAGACAGCTAGAATGAAAACTTCCTGGTAGAACAGAGAACCAGAGGACCACTGATGCAGAGGCTTTGCAGTTGCGTCACAAATCTCCTAGCAACCAACCACTGGAGCCATCATCATCTGGCTGTAGGAAAATGATGCCTAAATATATAACAACAGAGCAAGAAAAAGAGAGCTACCTATGGGTGTAGGTCAATTCAGTAACGTCATAAGCAAAAGTGACTGGTATGATAAAATAAAAGTGTTTCCAAATTTATGTTAGTGTCACAATTGTCTTGTCTTTAGCCCTTGTCCCTTTAGTCCTAGTCTCTACTGCACGTGTAGCTTGAAAAGCGTTAGTTAACCTGCACTAACAGCTGGTTTACGGCATCGTTAGCTTGCTAACTAGCCAGCAGGTTGATTTAGCAAAGCAACTGATGTTAATGTTAACATGTGACTACTAGCCACTACCAATGCTAGCTTCTACTAGTCGTTAGCTAGTGTGCTAATCGGACACGTTAACAACAGGACAGTGATAGCTGACCAGATTCTATGGCTAGCTAGCTAATAAGATGGCATTATCTAGTCGTTTAGATGTATCAGCGCCAAAATGAATCAGTACCCAGTCAGAAACGCACAGAAATTAACCGTATCCACACAGTGAAACACTATCAGATGTTCAAAGCTACTGCTGTTCAAAAGCAAGTAAGTAAAGCTTTATTTATATAGCACCTTTTAAACAAAGGTCACCAAGTGCTTCAAAAAATGCACAAATACACAAAATAAAAGACTAGACAAACTTGTAAAACACAGTACCGTGAGTACATCAGTTACCGTGATACGCAATGGATAAGAAATGGATTATATGCACAACTGATTTATCACTACATTCCATTCATTATTACATTTCTACTTAGTTCATTTGACCTTTTTTTTCTTCTAGTCTGATATACACTGAAGTATTTCACCAGGTTGGTCTTAGGAGCTTCTGCTAGTGAAGGTCCTCATTAAGTCAGGTGTCAAGGTGTGAATTAAGATCTTGTAAGTGTGCAGCCAAGAGATGATGTCACATGATTAAAACACAGCTCAGCTCCCCAGCAGACAGAAGAGGGAGAAACCTTTCAGGCACTCGTGTAACAATGCAGGGACTTTCCACTGTGATTAAATGTCAGGCAAATCCCACATATTAACTTAGGTTTTCCCGTTCAGGTGACAAAAGAATGTCAAGAGCTTCGTTGCCCTTTTAATGCGTCTGACACAGGTGACGGACCAAGTACGGCTCGTGGGGGAGTATCTGTTGTTAATGTCTTTTTGGCCCCAAATGAGAAGAAAATGGGGTGAGGAGGGGGTAATGAGAAACTCTGAGTTAATGAGAAGAAGTGCTAATGTGTCAACGCTTGACTTCGAGAGAATCGAATCAGATCTAGCGGCCGTAGGGAAAATTTCCCGGGAAGGAAAATGGCCAGCCGGTGTCTGACTGGATGTATCATTTTAACTTTTTACCTTCTTCAAACATGACCCAGTTACACCGGTGTGGGTAAACGTTACCCACACATCCGCACACACACACATTATTCTTCAACCCTGTGCATATATATACTGGTTGCGTGTTAAATCGCACATTTGAAGTGCCTCATTACGGCGTGACTTGTTATGCACGTTTCATGGATAGCGCGGACACAACAGGGAAGTGTATCAACAGTGAAATTTGTAAGGAGGACCGACCGACTTCCTCTCATGTCACTGCTGCTGCTCTTCAACATCACAACAGAACACACTTGAAATTCTAGACATGGCGCTGCGCCCTTTGATATGTAAATGTGCACCTTCATTGCACTGGCAGTGATGCTGAATGAAGGAACTATTTTTTCTTTTTTCAAACCGAACCGGTTATGTTCCAAGGGAATTTTTGTTAATTTAGAACAGGGGGACTAATCAGGGCATCGCAACCTTACAGTTACAGTATTGTACTTCACACGCTTGCATCTCAAATGTGTGAATTCAGCATGATGGAGTTATTTGTTGAGGTTTTGCCAAGAGTAGAAATTATTATTATTTTTTTTTAAAAAGAGGGTAAACTGTAAACTAAATCTGTTTCTGACTATTTCTGACTATTTCTGACTCTCCTGGCTTCTCTCTCAGCTCCCCCCCGCGCACTGAAAAGTGTTAGCTGCAGCCGTTTTTTTCATCTCTGGCTATTTTGGAGGCGGAAGCAGGATGATATTCATATTTAATAGGGCTCTCTCCGTTTGTTTGTGTGTCGAGTTCAGTATTACAATAGCAGAGTTCAATACTCTCACAAACCTCCGCCGCTCTCTCTCTCGCCCCTGTAACACAGGGGACGGTCTCCTGCCAACACCCACGGTCGAATCTGGTCTTTCCCCCATTGAAGAATCATTATCGTAGCGCGGCGAGTCATTAGCGGGCTGATTCATTTGTTTGCGCCGGTACTACCGGTATTACCTGAGGAAGCTGAGAATTAAAGAGGGTGACAAACACAGCTGTTTAATCTGTGATATGCGCTGCGGTCTTAAATCCTATTAATCGCAGTATTATGTTTTTTACAATACCACTTATGAATCATTAACGCCCCCCTCACATGATTTATCCTTTGAGGGGGAAAATAAAAACTGAGCCAAGCATGTGTAGAATACCACACATTTCTAATTCCAGTTGTGTGAGGAAATTCTCGCAAACGTCGACATCAGATCATGTCTAGTGACCCCCACATGGAAGGAGACGGTGCCGTCGAAGAGGTGGACATGCCAGTTGGGTTGCAATTAGATGAAACAGTCCTAAAACCAACGCTCGATACCCTAAACTCTGCAGCAGAATTCGTCCCGGGATGCAAAGAGCCTTCAATGTCAAACCTCCACTGGGTTGTGGGATGGGCCATCATGTCGTCTAAATGATTCAGTGGTTTTTAAAGCTAGCCTAATATCTCTGTTGTGAGTGAGTGACCTTTTCCATATGGGTCATCCCAGCCATTGACTGACAGCTCAACAAGATTGGGTCATGCAGCAGAACGCTAAAGCCCCTTCTACCCTACCCTCCCACCGTCGTGCCATCAGCAGCCAATTGACCACGGAGCACAATGAGCTTATCATCAGCAGCGAAGCTTACATGCCCCAGAGAGCCATTTGATGTCCCATTGAATACCGCGGGGGTCCCCTCACACCGGAGGAGAGATGCTCACTTTATTGTGCTGCCATCAGTCACGTCGGTGTGTGTGTCCTTGTCTGCCCCCGAAGCATCTCCACCCCCCGCCCTCCCCGCCCGCCCAGTGCTCACAACAGTGAAGTGCCATCTGAGAGCCTTCGCCCAGCAGCCCTGACTCCGAGAGACTCGCGCTGCCACTCTAATAGGACCGGGTGAGCCACGGGATGAGCCTCGAGACACTAGTTTAATCTATTACACCCACGCCACCCCGGGCCACCAGAGAGAAGGCACTTCATCAACTCCAAGCACCACCTCTGCTGGCTCTTTGTCATTCCCTCCTCTTTTTTCTCTCTCTCTCTCTTTGCACTCGCTCACACGCAACACGTTGAATACCCAGAAATGCACAAAGACAATGCACGCACACACACACACACACGCACACACACACGCACACACACATTGCTTTCCGCTTGGTGAGGTGTTATTCGTCTGCGTTGGGGTACCTACTGTATATGTCCCGCTGTTCTGAGGTATTGTTTCCTCCTCCTTTCACTCCTTCCACACCGGGGCCTAAAAAAAAAACTCATTTCGCCTCCTGCTGGAACATTCAGCTCGATAATCAATAGAATAGTTTCAACACTTCTCCCCCCCCCCCTCCGAGCAGGCTTCAGTAGATATTATGTAGGTACTGTGCTATGAAGTTTAAGCAGAGAAGCAATTACCACTTGGTAATATATATGATTCAAATACGCGTTGAGGTAAATCCTTCACCCACGGACTGACTGAATGCAATCTTTTCATAAACCGTGGGATTGCACTAAATATGTTAAGCACTAACTATTATGTTTAGCGACTAACTATTTAAGAGCTACACCTGTGGTAACTGAATGAATGTGTGAATCAGAGGCAGGCAAGCCGCATTATTACACACGGGAAACATGGTGACAGGGGTTGTAATGTCTCAACATCAATATAAGACAGGGAGAAGAAACAATTCTGTACTATACTGGTAATCATATTCTTTTTTTTTTTATTATCATCTTTCTGCTATGATCATATAGTGAAATGGTTTCTTCTTGGTTGGGTCACAGCCTACAGCAGATGTGGAGTATGTGATGGTGAGATAGAGATTGCTGTGCAGTAGGTGAAGCTCCTCTTTAATTCATGTTGTGTACATATGGCAAATAATCCAATTTGGCATTTCAATAATTCACACATTTCCAACCTCTTCCCAAGCCTAGTTTTACATCGTCAGCCCCTTGGCGGTCTATTTGAGGTGCCATAAATTCGACCTCATCACACTCCTGGACGAGAGTATCAGTTTGTTCTTGGGTGAAGCTTTTATGGCGGTACCGGTCGGGACGCGGCAGTCAATCACGAAATTGTGCGCTGCGTTTAAAAAGGGGATGACATGAGCTGATTGGATTGGCCAGAATTTGAAGCCAGCCCCCTCACCACACCTACTGATAAGGTATTCCTCTCAATACAACCTCTTTGACCACTCCAACTCTGGTCACAGATGTAGACTGGACCCGCCCACTTGTGCCATACGCCTTACACTTTAGACCTGTAAACCTCTATATATTAGACCCAATGCCATTCTCAAAAACCTACTGTGTTCTTTAGTATTCAACATACATCCCTCACTGCTTTCTGCCCCGCAGTCAAGTTAGCAGTTTGTTCATCACTTATGTCATTTGACCATTACTTTTTTTACTGCCCTGGTCGTATCTCATCAGGACTGAAAGGCAGTAATAGTTTCCATCCTCGGAAATGATTTACTGTTCAAACAGCCCAGTAATGACATTTCTAATAGAGAAATTAGACAGCGGTCACTGTCTGGCTGTAGTGAAATTAAGTGCTTAATTGATGGCAGGGAGGATGAAAAACACCAGCGCTCGCCTCAGCACTGCCAATGGCTCTGACATTGAAAAGTCAAAATGGTGCCAAGCTTGCTAAGACAATTCAGGCAATCAATATTAGTTGTTTACTATGTAAATGTTTGTGCATTCTGCAGGCCTCTCCCGTGAAAAAGCTCTTCTTAAATGTCATGCAACACCATAACATTAATCATTGGAATGTGTTGTCCTTTGAATAAGGAAAAATAACCTTTTGCTTTTGCTAGCTGGATGAATCATTGGTCATCCGACTCAAGAGAACGAGTCGCTTAGCATTGGAGATATATCAAATCACCACACTCCATGGTCAGATGTTAAAAAATATAGATATATATTATAGGACTCAATACTAGATCTAACCACTGGTTAAGCCTACAGTGCTCTTTGAACCCTGTCTGATGTGGAGATTGCATTGTAGTTGGCTCAGGGTATCCGAAGAGATAGTCCTGTATATAAATGGCTTCCCTGAATCTGAGCCAACAAGTATTATGCCACACATGTTGTCGTTAAACAATGCCATTCGTCGAGGCTTAGTCCAGCAAATTTCAATTACACGTATCACGTTATCATTTCTTCTCCCGGGAGGAAGTAAATAAACATGCGACTGGACCAATGCACAAGGGCCACGTTTTAATCTGACTGGAAGCCTTTTTTTTTTACCAGAGCATCCTCCGGGTTATCTGGCTCTCTGTGGTGCATGTGAAGCAGTGTGTTGTGTACAGTACGTCGCTCTCTGTGTGCGCGCATTTGTCTACATGTTTCCCTGGGAATCCTGCGGTGGCTTTGCCTATTGTCTCCCATAATCTTGTGTTTTGCAGATGGGATGTGCAAACCCCCTCCATGCCTCTGTGTCTCTTTTTTTTTCTCTCCCCTCCTTTCCCCCCCTGTATCCGCAGACTGGGAAACAGACGATCATCCTTTGAACCCATTACTCAGCCTGATCCTCTTATCATAACCAACCTTCCCGAGTCCCTAATTTGGGGTCTGCCAAACTCTGGTCTGGTGTACAATGTGGCTTTTCGTCTCAGTCCTGCTGTGTTTTCGACGTGGGGGCGAGGGAGAGAAGTCAGAAAGAGAGAGAGAGAGAGAGAGAGAGACATTTGCACACCTCTCTCTGGGGATATTCTAACCATGTGAAATAAGACAAGTCTGTGGGCGGGTCAGTATTCTGGGAACACAGTGAACACCTCATAAAGGCTTGCATCTCCAGCTCCAGCTCTCTCTCTCTTTTTGTTTCTTTCTCCCCCCTTTCTCTTTGTAACTGTCTCGCTCTGTCCATTCCCTACCACTATTCCACACGGGTGGAAGCACATGTCGTTTAGTAAATTACGCCATGGGGGGGGGGGGGGGCGGCGGATTCAGTGGAAGAGGCTCAGAATGTCCATCAACAATGGCTTTGTGCAGGAGCTTCCCACTGTAGGGAATATGTCAGGCTGCCTCATTGTTGTTATGGCAGCATATCAAACACTGGAAGTAAAACAATAGGAGGAGAGATGCATCCTCACCTATCCATCGAGGGTATTCACGATGTAAACAGATAAATGTCCCAATTTACATCATAATCACACCCCGTCCCGTTCTGTAATCCCATTACTCTCAATGAGAAGGTCACCGTAAAATGATCTATAGCCGCGGCTGAAATAAACACCCTTCACACACACATACACAGACACACACACACATATAAACACAGCACACAGAGGGAGCTCCTACACTGAGCAGAGAATCAATTATTCACTCAGCTGCATATTTCTGCGGATCAAAGGGATCACGCACCTTTTGTGGGCTTCTGCAGAGGGGCATGTACTAAAAATGAACCAGTTAATGAAGACCCTCAGTCTGATATATCAGAATAACAAATGAGGATTTGCATCCCCCCCCCCCCCCCCCAAAAAGAACATTTTAGACACTTACATCAGAAATACCCCCGAAAGGCACAAAAGTCACGAAAAACAGACGGAATTCGTTGCACATTTTTGAAATATTCAGCCGTTTCTTTTGCAATCAGATGAAATCCTATATGCGGCATGCTTGAAACAAAACGACCAGCGACGAAAAAACAAACAAACACTCCTTTAAAGTCGTCGAGGTGTATTTGCTTACAGGTTTTAATGAGCTCGCCATTTTCAAGTCTTCCAGTAGAGGATGTGCTGTGGAGCTTTGGGGGGAAAGTTAGCGGGACGGTGTTTTATCAAGACAGCTGTGGGTCCATAGCAAATAAAATACTTACTGAAACATAACGAATCAACCTACAACTTCCTGTAACTTACATTTCATTGTATTTCAGCTTATGTGAATTGTTGCCTAACTAAAAAACTCAAGAATAATGCACACCTTTCCATTTCTGCTAACTTTTTTCTCTTTTGTGCATCATATGGAGTGTTTCGTTTCCGAATGACATATCCACTATATGAAAACGACGAAGCCAACTCTTACAAGATGATGGCCGACATGAAGGTAAAGCACGTTATGGGTTGCTATTGAAATTGTGAGTTATCTGAAGACCTTTGCTTACAAAATGTTTTGGAAGATAGAATGCTTTTTGGTTATATTGACAGATACATATCAGGTGGCAATTTTAGCCAAAATGGGTAAAGTATTTTAGAATGAAACTATATCCTGTATAGCTATGTACTTACGAAAGAAGAAACCTCATCCCAGGAAAGAAATCTATCTGATCTATGGACCATGGTCATTGCTTTCAAAACTCTGCACTTTCTGACGTTTACATTTTTCCAAAAATCAAGGAGACATTTTGTTGCCGCTGCATTATGCAAAGTTAGCGGTGCACTTCTGTTTTTTTTTTTCTCCTGAACTTCACACCACGCTGACAACAAATGGCATTTAAACTCACTGGAGCTCTACTGCATCCCGCCAGAGGGAAACGGAGCATAGAGTGTGAAGGAATCAATGTGCAAAGGGCCTGTGTGAGTGTGGAGAGAATTGGAGTGTGTGCGTAGAGTAATGGCAGATTGGAAGCTGCCTGTGTGTGTGTGTTTCATAGTGCATGTGGGTGGGGGATGCCTTACCAGAGAATACACATCCATATCCTAAGCGTCATAACAGCTGCATTATGTCAGCTTTTCCTGTCATATACTTGCACTATACTGTATGTCTTTTGAGCAGATCTGCAATTGAGACATGGTGTGCTTTTAAAGCTACACTAGGCAACGTGTTGGCAGCTCCAAATCTCAGCAAGTGGTAACTGTTAGTAATTTGAATTTCAATACCCAGAAATCGTCTCATGTGACATCAGTAAACTGTACATAGCACGCTTCGCCGGCCCGGCCGGATCCCAAAGGAAACCACGAGAGAGGCAAAAGATCTAACGCTCGGTGAGTCCGGCTTCCTCTGGACAAAGCGCCTGCTGCTGTTTAGGAGACCGGTTTGGATTTCGCTTTCAAGTTTTGATTCATCGCTTCCTGTGAACAGAGCGGTGTCCTCACACAACACCGGAATTTCAATTGGGCAAATAGGGCAAATAGGGCAAACCTACGGCGTCTCAATCAGGGCGGGGGACGGGACGGCTCTTCTCTGTAGCAGCCCCACTTTGTGCTTTAGGCTGATAAGACAGACATGTACTTTTACTTTCATTTTCAGATTTCAATAATACAAATGACTGCACCTTCAAAGATATTATTAATGCACAAATTTCCCTGCAAACATTTTTCCAATCATAGATCTCTTAATTTGGAGTATACCTCTTTATTTCTAAAGGCCTCTCAAAAAGACTCTGCTGAGCCCTTTTCATACTCTCCTTTTCATATCTTTGCAGCATTCACAGATGTCTCACCCGCCCACTGACACTGAGCTGAATGCCCTTAATGTCCAAGTCAAAACTGATACAATATTATGCTCTTTATCTAAGGTCAGACCTGCACCTATGCACATGATATTACTCCCGTTTAGTTTGTTTGGCCACTAAGGATGCTCAACTTTTTTAACTGGGCTAACCCTATATGACCAAGAACAGGGCAGAGAATGTAAAGCGCTTGCAAAAAGAAGATAATACTCTTAATGGGGTCTGGTGCAATTCATAAATATAATAAATAATAAATAGAAGGATTTATAATTTGGAGGTTTTGCAACTTGAAGGCCTATTCGATTGACATGTGTACCTAATAAACTAAAACAATGAGTATATTATGAAGATACGGTTTGAATCATAAAGGAATTCATGAATGGACCTGGATGGCTTTGAAGCGCTTACTTGTTAGGAATCCATTTCTCATGCAGAATTAAGAAATTCAATTGAAATTTGGAAAAAGTCACAAAAAATTATTGAGAGCACAAAATTGAAGCAAAATATGGAACTTAACAGATAGTCGGTAACATAAATGTTTGGTTGACAAAGAGGTAACACTTTTACAGACCTTGAAATTCAGGCCATGGATTTTTTCCCCCAGTATAAATAAACTGCCTTTTGCAATAGAACTCTTAAATATCTCTGAATTTATAGTCTAATGTTAATAATTGATAGAATAAGTCTTTTTATAGCCTAGCTAGATGAGTACTCATTGCATTGGCTGGACCACTCTATTTCTCCCTTTAATTTTACTCCATGGCTGCCCATGTTAATATCACTGGCACCGCGGCCCTACAACTACTGGCATTATCAACACCTGACACGGGTTGGAATTACCTGCTGTATTTACCACAAAAGTGACGTTAATATTAAACAGGCTAGATCTGCTCTGTGGACCAAAGGAGCCACATCCAAAACAAAAGGCTTTTTGCTGTGAGTCGCTTTTCCCTGGGCATATTAATCCATTTAGCACAGAGACCATGTGGCATAATAAATGAGCCCTGACGTGTGCGGGTATACTTTATATAGCACAGGCACTGAGAGAGAGGTATGCCATTGTACTCTGCGGTACTTTGGGACACGGTGGCCTTGAGCAACGTACCTTCTCAACGTACCTAATTATTTCACCTTTTATTAAACCATTTTTAAACATTACTACTGCTGTTCCTGTGTTCCGTTTATGATGTTGGTTATCCTGTTTCTGTTACTGGCTATCTTTTCCATGGCCCTGTTGTATGAAATGTGCTAATCGGTGAGATTTGATTTGATCGTCAGTCGCTCTGGATAAGAGCGGTAGCCAAATGCCTAAATTGTAACATTCTCCAATGGACTACATACTGAAGGATCACCACTGACCATGCATGGTGAAGGTCATGGTTGACTGCAGTAGCCGACAGATTAGAGGACATAAATGTCATTGGTTCGAATCTCTGCAGCAGTCGGGAAGATCCGGGGCAGGGGAAGTGAATGAGTCATCCCTAAACTACTGTTGAGGTACCTTTGAGCAAGGCACTAAACCCCGAGTTGCGCCGGTTGTATAGGTGTGAATATGAAGACAGGTTGTTCGGTGCGCACTCGGCAAAGCTCTTACTTAGTTATTGAGATTACATGACATCTTGTCCATACCCTCTTGAGAATGATGATCCCTTCCTGGTTGTGCTGGTTGGTGGTTATGTCAAACATGGCACCTCCATCTCCCGGCACGATGTTGTACTCCACTTCTGCGTTTTTCCCGATGTCCAAGTCGTGGGCTCTGATTCGCCCCACGGCCGACCCCACCGCAGAGGACTCGGGAACTCTTAGGTGAAAGAAACCTGGCAAAAGAACAAACTCAGACTCAGACTCATCCATTATCGACACCTGACATCGGCTGGAAATACTTACTTCCCACCCTCTGTCCTTAACGTCTCTCACCCACCCATGCCTTGTCCTCCCACGGGCAAGCAGCTGAAGGACCTTGATGTCCAACTGCAGCAAAACAGAACAATATCTCCTCTGTCTGAAGTCAGGCCTGTAGCTATAGGCATGACATTATTCAATTTTGACATGTTTGGACATCAAGGGTGTTCAGCTCCTTGTAATTGGCTGGATCAACCTGTAAGACCAACAAACACAAGAGCCCGGAGGCTTTGATTCTCCTAACACCAGAGCCAACTGCTCGGGACTCAGAAAGAAATCTACAAACAAACAAACACCAGATTTTTCTCTGTCAGATTTATCACCGACATCTGATATTGGATGGAAATTCTCTCTCCCGTGTTCCTGTGTTTCCTGTCAAACTCTGAGATGGTTGGCTGTTAAAACAATGGCATCTGTTTATTGAGAAGTCATTATTTCTGTATGGACAGAGTGTACAGTGTGTGTGCGTGTGCGTTGAGGTGTGCTATGACAAAGATGGAGAGAGAAAGATAGAGAAAAGAGAATAGAGACTTTGCAGATGCGTCACAAATCTCCTAGCAACCACCTGGTCAGCATCACGGAGGTCCAATGGAGAATTGGCTGTGTGCAAATAATGGCTAAACAACCATACTAGAAAAAGTGAGATACCTGAAAAAGATTGTCGTGGAATGTAGGTAAATTCAGTAACATTAGAAGTAAAAGTCAATGAATGGTCTGAATGGATTTGTTTCAAAATTTTGGTTAGTTACGTTAGGTTAGCTTAGTTTATATTTAGGGCACTTTTATGCTGGTTTTAGCTGGTCTACCAGCATCAGTGTTCTCATTTACCACCTTAACCAGCATCAGACCATCTCTGCCAGCTACGACAAGCAAAACACCAGCCTAGACCATCAACATAAGCAGGTCTGGGCTGGTGCTTTTAACTGGGTGTGACACAGTAAATTAGCTCTAGTCACTATGAGCTGGAGCTTGAGAAGACTGAGCTCAGTTAACCTAAATAAATAGCTGTTACCTATAGCTAACTAGCCAGCAGGGTAATTTAACAAAAGAAACCCATGATAGCCAGGCTAAAATAGCAAAGCAAGATGTTAACTTAAGCAGATAGTATGGTTAGCTAGCTAACAAGCTGACATTATCTGAACATTGAATCAATCAGATGTATCAGTGGCGAAATGATCAGTTCCCAGTCACAAACTAACAAAAGTTAACCAAGTCTGTTCAGTTCTGCCCAAGAGCTGAGGACCTCCAATATGGCTGCCAGAGGGTGTGTTACATCACCTGAAAGCCCTCTTTAGATGGAAAGAGAGAGAGAGAAAAAAAAGACAGAGAGGATTTGGGACAGGGCAGAGAAGCCACCATGCTTGGCCTGGACCTATGTGCTGTGGCAGCATTATGGAAATATGATCTTTTCCCCACAGCCGAAGGAGCTTGACCGTCCGACGGCTTGTATTTACATTCAGAGCAGACCACTCAGTGGCGCCGGCCTCAAACACCTGAAGGGAAGCACTGCATCGATACAGCGTTTGCTTTCCTGTCACGCCTCTTACTGTTTTGGAATATACAAGGATTTGCATAGAGTCTCAATATATATATATATACTGTATATATAATGCTTTCACAGATCAATGAGTTTACAGAAGAGCACTGTTTTCGGCTCACCTTGTTACATTACCTGGTGCACAGTACAATAGAATTAATCTGGTGTAGAAGCTTAGATAAAATACAATGTTTTAATACAACGACTCAATGCAGCACCATTGTCCTGAAACCTGCTCCAAATATAGAAGGGTGGCCCATGAGCGAAATGATACCAACCCTGGTTTAGTTACTGGGAGAGGCAATATGCAATCATGCTAAATAAATAGGCCTCTGTTTATGACAGTGCATAATGACAAATAATGAAAACCAATTACAAAGGGTAGAGATGATGAATACCCTCTGCCCTGTTGTAATTGCATGGTGTTTTCTTTCCTAATATAAGATGTGTGACCCTGCATAAGGTCATCAACATTATTACTACTTGTGAAAACAGAAACACTGCGCTGTTATACGGCCATGTTATTAAAAAAGTATTTTCTACAGACCTTCATTATTATGGTGGCTTTTCAAAATAATAAATCCTGAGTTCTAGGGAATAGCCACACTGTAAAAAAAATTGCTGTAGTTTTTACAGTAAAACCACACAGTAATTTCCTGTTGTATCAGTTAACAATATAATGTTGCAGACTGCAATGCATCTTGGGTCGCCGAACAATTACAGTTTAAATATTGTGAATTTTACAGTGAATTTAAGCAAACAATATACAAGATTTCGGTTTACAGCTAATAACGGCCTACTGGTAGATTATGGGATTGCACAGTTTGCGGGTGAATGTTTTACATAGATCAGACATAAAATAAGAAGACAATTTCACTCTGGTGCAGGCTCCCAACCTAAAATACCGCTAATCTAACTGTTTGTTAAAGTCAGGCATTCCTAACGGTACTACTAACACAACCAGGCCTTTAGGCTATTTATTATTGGAGACAGGTGTTAAAATGCACATCAGTCCGAGATGCCACAGAATGTAAAATGTCTGTAACCTGTGTGGTCTCCTGCTCATTCTGCCATACCATTCAAACTCCAATGTTTAGGGAGGTTCTCAGGTATGAGGGCTGTGTGTGTCCCTCTGTCACTCCGTCTCTTTGGTTCTCATCATAGCCTACTTTCCCCGATTCCGATTGTGATTGTGTGCATTCAGGAAATGTACTGCCTTCAAGTCTCATTTATACAGAGACCACAAGGAATATCAAAGGTCTGTGAAAAGTGCTCTGTTTCAACCAACTGACAAAACATTGCATTGACAAATAGACCGTCAGATGTCAGTTCAGATGTTTGCTTTTGAATTTAAACCTCATTTGAAGGGCCATTTGAGAAATGTGTTGCCGATTTTATGGGATGTGAGAAAACATATGCTGTTAAATCAACATTTGCGTCTCACATATCCAGAGCACACAAAACAAGTATATGAGGCAGTGATGGAAAAACAAACTGAGAATGTTACTGAGACCCCAGGTGTGTCTGCAGAAAAGGGGTTTTCTGAGGAACTAGAGTGAGATTTGTTGATGAGAGTGTTGATGAAGCTCTGCGGGCAACGTTATTGTTACCTGCCTCGGTCATTCAGACAATTATTGAAGAAAATCAAGATATTAACAACCTTGGCAAACGCTCTTTCTCTTTCAAAGCTGAAACTTGGGCGTACTTGGCATGAGAATGAAGTCAAAAAATGCAATTGAAGATCTCCAGAAGGAAGATCTTCTCAAGGCCTGCAATGGTGTTTTACGAACAGATCAATAAAAAGCTATTTCAATTATGTTGAACCTTTGCCCTTGTATTTGGACAGTAATGAATCTAGGAAAGAGTGCTTTGCCCAGTATGTCCATACAAATAAAACAATTAATGCCCTTAGAGAGTCATTCAAAACACAGTATGAGAAAGCATTCATCAGTCTATCAATATTGGATGGACAGACTATTGCAGACAATGCTTTTTTAAACAGAAGAATCATCCTTAGCCTTGATGCTATACCAAGATGCATTCGAGGTTGTAAATCATCTGGGCTCAGGGACAAAGAAACACAAGGTGCTTGCTATTTATCTTCCTCTAGGTAACATCTTGCCTCTTAACAGATCAAATATTGATCACATGCAACTAGTGCTTCTCTGCAGAGAGCAAGGTTTTAAGCATTTTGGGCGGGAATTGGTTCTGAATCCATTGCTGAAAGATCTGAAGGAGCTAGGGGATGGTGGTAGCAGATGGGCGTCTTTTGAGAGGTGCTTTATGTGCCGTAGCGGGAGATAATCTTGGATCTCACATTATTGGGGGCTTTGTGGAAAGTTTCAGCCGGAGTACATATTTCTGTCGATGTTGTGACGTTGACAGAGAAACATTTCAGTCTAGTCCACTGATCGACCGGTTCAACAAGAACTGCCCAGTCCTATGAAGAGCATGGACAGTACATAGAAGCTAATGACAAAGCCAGAGCATGGGGTGCTTCCATGTTTGCCAGCCCAGGCTACCTCCTTGCCTTTACGTATTTACAGTTGAACAGAAGCACCAGCCAGTTTTAAATACCTTGGGAGTGAAGCTATTCACAAGCCTCCTGGCAGTGAGAAGACGAGTGGACATGCAGTACAAAAGTGGTGTCTGTTGAGAGTACTCCCCCTCTTAGCAGGGGACAGGATACAGAATCCAGCAGATAGTGGTGCATGGCAGTTGGTATTGCTCCTGAGACAAGTTGTCAGATATATATGTGCACCAACCATTACTGCTGACCAGGTGGCATATCTCAAAGTCCTGATTGATGAATACACTGATCTCAGAATTTTCCTGACAAACCCCTCAAGACAAAGTACCACGACCCTGAGCTGATTGTTAGATTTGGGCCACTAATTCGTCTCTGGCTGTTGAGTTGTGATATGTGCAAGGAATGTGCCACTCAGAGAGGCACCAAGTGTTTCAAGTCTACTTCAAGTGCTAGCAGTTTATTTCCATCTCTAATTCTAAGGTAGACAAGGGAGCTGACTTTTATGCCAGTGATTACGACAAGACGATTGAGGATTCAGCTGCTGATATCACTGTCAAAGACACAAAGTACAAAAAAGGGAATGCATGTGGTTATGGGAAGAGATAAGCATGGGTTGCAAATGGGTTGGGATTAAGTTGATCCCGGTCCATTGCATTACTGTTTATTTTGTTTTGGAGAGACAGCAGGCTGTGCAGACGTTTGATTTAGGTATTCACTGCCTATCAGGAATAGCCAGGAACTCAAACTTGATCTGCACTGAGCACGAAGACCTTCTTGATTATTACCCCTCAGTAGAGTACAAGGTGTTCGGCAAATCGATGATAATCCTTCACCATTCTTTCCCCTTTTTTTTGCAGAGCCATGTCAGTGTTAGGAGAGGAGATTAAGAGAGGCAGTATTGTCAGTGCTACCAGATCTGCCTGAGCAGACACTTTCATCCCTCCTGAACAAGCTAGCAAGTGTGGGAGTAGAGTAGACCAATACAATGCCAAAAGCTGCTAAATGCATGGAAGCAAATTTATTGCTGGTAATTAATTTTTTATTTTTTTGCAACACAACAGGAAGGGCACTCACTTTTGGAGAACCTGGGTGGGTTATCGTTGACGTCGCTGAGGGTGATGTTGACAATGGTGGTCCCAGCCAGTCCCCCCAGCTGGCCTCCCATGTCCTTGGCCTGGATGAGTACCTGGTACTGTTCCTTCACCTCTCGGTCCATATTGGGCAAGGCTGTCTTTATGACTCCTGGTGTATAGCCAGATTGATGAGCAAAACAGATCATAAAGCAGAGAGAGAGAAATAGGTGTAGAGAAAGAGCGAGTGAGCAAGAGACAGAAAGAGATAAAAAGACAAAGGGAAAAAGCGGTGAGCATAAAATCCGCTGAAATATGTCAGATGCCACATGTACAATTTACTTGGCTCTGAAAAGCCCACTTAGAAAGGCTCCATAGCAGGGGTGATTTTAGGACATGAGGTTAGAGAAGGGTGATTTTGTTTGATTTTTTAAATGCATTAATCAGTCCCTCCAGGATGTTTTGCGATTTAGCGATCGCAAGAATTCAGAGTTCAACTAATTGCCGCAATACTTGCAAGAGCTTGCAATTTTGCCAAAATTCCTGCATGAAATGGTCAAATTGGCACAGTGCTTCCACATTAACACTCCTACATGTTCAGGAGGTTGTGTTTTCTTAATTTCAATATGCAATTTGCACCATTTGCTTTCTTGTTATTCTGAGCCTTTGATATGGTTACACACGAGGACAATGCCGGAGTGGCCAATTGGGACAACCAGGACGAACCCCGGTGGGTCTGTGGGCCGGTTGGACGGTGTAGACTAATAATTTTATAAACTGTTCAAGTTGATTTGCTGCTAACAGGCTGGTGACTAGTTAGATGTGTGTTCTCCGGTCCGGACCTTTCTCTGTGTCAAACTGGCAGCACTGACAGACCTGACAGATTAGAGTGGGACGGGAACGTGACTGGTCAACTAATGATGTAATGACAAGTTGCAGATATGCAGCATTGCAGCCTAAAGGGAAAAAAACAAACAAAAATAATGTAAAGAAAACTAGGATTAAAAAGGAATGAAAGAAAAAGAAAGGCACTAGACAGAGATCATGTTTAGTAAAACTAGTTTTCAGCCGGCGGCCCCAGGAGGTATTAATGTGTGACAATTACTCTACTACTTTAAAAAACAACTTAAAAAACAGACTGGGCAGTTTACAATGTTTTGGGGCTTGAAATGTTCAGCCATTCCTGTTGTTTTACCACCAGATAACACAATTTTTTTTTGATAAAAGCCGCTGCAAATTCAATCATTTTGGGCCACAATAATCATAAAAAAAACTCCTGTGAAATCCTGGTGGGACTGATTAATTACATTTTATTTAATGCGTGCTGCACATGCACATTGATTGACTGAATTTACTCAAATAGAGTAAAACTAGCAGGCCAACAGCTAGTGACCAGAACATCTATAGACCTGCAGAGAGCCTTTTAGGAGGATACAATGGATTCAAGAAGGGGACAAGAAATCCTCTCCATGACACTCAGGTTTCACTGAAACCACTGAGGAGCAGGTACTAAAGTATCCTGGAACAGATTTTAGAAGGATACTAGGTATACAAATACCATAGAAAAACTATAAGACCAAAACCTACCAATCAGTTATAGTTTCTTGTAACTAGCAAACTAGCTAGTCCTACTAACTGAAAAGAGAGTTTTGTGAATACAAATCAGATTTTCTTGCTCAAATTGTTTTTCGCTCTTCGCAAATCATGAGTTACACTGAAAATAGTTTTGGCAGGGAAATACCTTCTGCTCTGCTGCTCTGACCTGAGTTCAGTTGTGTAGTGCTGCTGTCTGCTCTTCATTATGTCTCTCAGTCTACCGCCACGCAGTGCCCGATCTGGTCTCTCTCTCTCTCTCTCTCTCTCTCTCTCTCTCTCTCTCCTTTGAAAATCACTATGGTTATTTGTTTACTTGAAATCAGTATGTATGCCTATGAGTTGGGTAGCCTTAGTAATGTAAAAAAGAAACACTTAGATTTTCTAGGGGGTGCTGAAGATGTTCTAGGGAGGCTGAAGATGTTCTAGGGAGGCTGAAGCCCCTGCTCCATAGTAACATTGTACACGTGCATCTGACCAAGGCTGAGGTCATTTCACAAACCACAGATACTTGACATTCAATAGGGAACTTTGGTGAGGCCATATAATGATTCACTTGAGGATCAGAGACCCTGAAATCAGAGAGCGTTTGTACTGCAGATTAATACCTAGGTCAGTGGGAGGTTGTCAGGCTAAAAGGAAGCGGGGGAACAGAGGTCGGCCTGCAGCATCTCCCTGCCCTTATTCCACTTAATATGGTGAGGATGTCACTTTTGATCTATAGACTCCAAATGTGTGTGGATACAAAATCAAAAAAGAAGGCTGATTTTTGACATTTCTCTCATCTTTTTAGTTTTATTTTTGATGGGGGGGGGGTTCTGAGAAGGACGATGTTGTGACAACCCCACCTTTTTCGCCAGTGTTTGCTCCCCTTGTTGTGTGTGTTTGGAGATAGACGTCAGGCCCAGCAGGGCAGGTATTTATTTGAACAGTTTGATCAGTTTGAAATGCAGTCACAGTATGTGCTCTGTAAAGCTCTGGGATGAGCAGCATAATCAGCGATAGATTCCCCCGCATCCCCCTGTGTGATATGTATGAAGCTATTTTCACATGCTTTGAACTGTCCCAGATAGTAAGCCAGCAGCAGCCCACTACCGGCAAACACTGGTGATATAAAGGTGTTTTGCTGATCAGATTCACAGCTCCCACTGCTCCACTGCTGCCACTCTACCCAAACTACCCAGTTCTTCTTCTATTTATTCCAAACAAAACTGCTGTTGCTGCCGCCGGAAACGTAAAAAAAACGCGTTACTTCCTGTGCAGATTCTTCCCAGGAAAGACCCACCTGACACCGGGTGTTCAGAACAGCAAGTGTGAAATCTTTCACGAACTGGGTATAGGTTGGATCGCTATTGTGTTTTATCGGTAATAGAGTAGCAAAACAGTTTTATTTATATGAACATGTCATGGAGTTTTAACTTTTGTTGCAGTGCGCTCACCTGTTTTAGGGTCGACAGAGAAGTACGGCTGGCCGTGGAGAATGCTGTACACCACTCGAGCGCTGTTTCCATAGGTAGGGTCATCTGCGTCTGTGGCTGTCACTTGCGTCACATACGTCCCTGCGGAAAAAGAAAATGAATTTGTTTGATTTGTTTCCTCGCCAGACGGGTATGAACGCTACCTGAAATCCATTAATGTGCTGACCGATCTCACCCGCCACTGCTGAATGATGGATCGCACTAGACAAAGCTACGGCTAATGCTAAAAGTTGAAAGTCCCCATTAAAGTGCATCGCGGAGGAGTGTCGTGGAGAATGCAAATTGCAACTTTTGATTTGCACATTTGCAGCATTACTAAGTGGCTGTAAAATAAATCAAGGGTAAAAAGGCTTTTTTGTGCCGCCGTTCATTAAGCAATGTTACCATTAAGACAACAAAGAGCCGGGTCAGATGGCACTCTTCCAAACTACATAGTAATTACAGACTAGGTATGGCTCATCCCCTTTAACTAGCCGGCATTGAACGCACCATAGCATTAATACACTCCTCATTTACCGCGCATTCAAATTCAACAGGCAGTGATTTTACCAGTTGCCAGCCAGATACTGTCTTAAGAGTATACGGCAGGGGAGAGACATGCCTTTGTGTCGCCCTCGCAGATTCTCCTGCAAGATCACTCGGAGACGGGTTGGCGTGACAGTTGCACACGGCTGTGTAATATTTTCAACTGTGGGATATGTCGCCCGCTTACAGGAGACTGAGAACACCAAGGACAGCTTTTTGATGGTCACTGTAGCATTTTGCGGTTAAACTCCTGCTTGGCCTGTAAAGAGCTAACATTATACAGGCTTTGCAGTCCGAGCAGATGGTAACAATGGCATTAAAACATTAGGTGACAGAGATTAGTGTCTCAATCCTCCTTAACAACCCCACATATGCCCGATTAGGCATGCCAGGGTAGGCCTGGGCCATGTTCAACACTTAATAGACTAGAGAATAGACAATGAAGCAGATAAAATAATTATCTTTTCACTTTTGCCTTTTAAAATGACAAAAAAAAAAGTACTTTCCTAAAAAGAGCTTCTGCACCATTTAAAATCCTAACACTGCAGTTTCTTAAATATTCACTCAATGGGACCAAAAGAAGAGAACTTCTGGAGTTTTTTGGGGATTCTAGTCTAATTTCAGCACATTTACATTCCTCTGAGGAATGCCGTTCGGCTGCCTTTCATCTCATTAATCTAATTAACAGTTCCAAGTTTTTAAACATACAATCCATTGATGTACCAAGGCACCATTTATTCAACCGAAACATTACCACATAATGGGAAAAGAACAATGATCCAAAATGCACTCTGATTTAACGTCCTCCTTGAGAGGAATCAGTTTCATTTATTTGGCTAATTCCACAACACTGTGCATATATCAATCAGAGTCGAAACACAGAGAACCGAGCTTTGTCTTCCTGTTCCGTGGTCAAACAGGCATGTTTGACCAAAGGCGCTACTCTGATTCTGCAGTAAACAGTTACAGAGCAGCTTGTGATTTTGGAGTGTACAAGTAGACTAGGCTGTTTTGTTCCTGCTTTCTACTCATACTCTGGAGACCGCTGATTTGGAGTTCTCTATATGAGGGCCTCATTGCCATTCAGATCAAGGGGAGCCATTCTTGCAGTGAATTACCTTGATCTGTTCCCCCGAGGGGGAATGTATAAAGACAACCCTGTGAAATATACTCAGGGCACACCAAGAATAACTGGCTCTCTGAAATGTCAAAATCTGTTGGGGGGGTGGGGGCTTTGCCCCTCTGGTTGTATCTGTGATGCTACTGACATTCCTCCAGCTCTCTTCTCAAACTTTTTTGTTTTCGAGCTCAGTTGGAGAGGAGGAAAAACTCTGTGCGGGGGAATTCAAATCTATTAAGGCAAGCATTGATTTCTACACTTTTAACGGACAAAATGAAGTCGCTGGAGACGTCCGCTTACCTACTGGTGACATCTCAGGGACACTGGCTGTATATGGGCCCTCCAGGAACTTTGGCTCATTGTCGTTGATGTCCTGGACCTTAATTACGAATTCCGATTCGGGCTCTAGGGGCCGGTTGGTGTCGATGTCAACAGCCTGGGCGCGGAGGGTGTAGTAAGGCTTCTCCTCTCTGTCAAGACTCCTTAAGGCGTGGATGTCCCCCGTCGTTTGGTCAATGGTGAAAATGGAGCCAGCCCCTTCCCCCGAGAGAGTGTACTTCACCACACTTTCCCCTCTGTCGAGGTCAGTGTGCAGCTGCACGACAAAGGAGGCAAAAAAGACAGGTGGAGTTTAAACAATGGCACCGATAATGACTCAATGAAAGCGCTGGGGAAGAGCTGTCAAAGCACATCACTTCATGAAGGGAGTGAAGGAAAATGACTGAGCATCAAAGAGCACGGAGATCCACAAAACAGTGATGAGTAAAATAAAATGATCACACGTTTCACAGATTAATGAGGCAAAATCTCTCATAAATATTGTATCCTCTGTGCAATTACGCTGCAGTGATAACTCCTCGACGTAGTGGAGCCACTTCTATTCAAGCATGACACCAAATTCTCCTATTATATGAGATTTTTTGTTCTTGCTGAGACAAAGATCACACTCTTAAAATCTCGAGGCAAATGCTAGTTTTCCGCCAGAATAATTTTGAACACCTTTGCAATATCTGACGGCTCCAGCCAGAGGACATCTGTTTGACCTAGATCTAGAGCCGCGGTGCTTCTCCTCTCTACATCCCTCGCCTGTGGCAGGACACCTATTGACATGGTAGTGATTTCCTCTCTGTGGAGCTCAGTCACGTGACTCAAACCATTTCAAGCATTCAAGGGTTATAATGCAGTCATGACCATGTATGGATTTTTTTTCTACGTTGCCCTGGTATCAGTGCCATGGAGTTTGCGCCAACACATACTCTGGATTCAGGAGACTAGAACAGATATCTAAAATGCTGAAGCAGTGGCGGTCAGTGGCGTAGGCAATACTGGCAGCTGCCTTGGGTGCCCTCTATCTAGGGGCAGCATGGACCATTTCCCCCCCTCAAACAGGCTTCCATGACCTGCACCCAGGTGCCCCTAACCCTGTAGTTTATGGTTGGCTCAGGGGCCCTTTGGCAGCACTGTCCCACCTCTCACTCTCCTGTCCTTGCCCACTAGAGTGCTTTCAGTTAGTCGGGTCAACACCAGCAGAGGGAGCTATTTTAGATAATGTCAGCTTGTTAGCTAACTCACCAAAGTAGCTAACCATTAGCATCTTCTTGTATATACTGATTTGTGCACCAATGTATGTAGTAGAATCTAGCATGTTACCATTAACATCAGCTGCTTTACTAAATTAGCCTTTTGGCTAGTTAGCTAGAAAAAAATACCAAAAAAACAGAGCTGACTCTTCTCAAGCTACAGACAGTTTCTTGTGTCACGGTAACCCAAATTTGGAAACAAATCTACTTACTTATAATGTCACTTAATGGACCGACACTTGAACTATCACTGTCTTCTTTAGGATATATATGTTATATATGTAGCGATTGTTTGCACACAGCCAATTCTCCTGTAGACCTCCATGATGGCACCAGACGTGGTTGCCTGGAGATTTGTGACCAGCTGCAAAGCCTCTATAAGTCAGGACTGTCAGTGCAACACAATCAAAGGCAGACAGACACAAGCACAAACCTTGGTACTTAGATTAATTGGTGATGCAGTGCAAATTTACACAGAGACAGCGTGACATAACAGTGTTCTCACCCATGATTAATCATTTGAAAATTAGTTTTCAGACATGATCCTTGTTGGGTGACACTTGGGGGGGAAAGCCCGATTACAATAAATTGAGCCGTCACAGGCTCATGAAGAAAGCGTAGTAAAATAAGAGTGAGCTAAAGAGGTAGGTGTCATCATGAATGTTTTTAGTTATGTAACTCTGAACACTGAATAAGATAGAGCTCAGTGTTGCATGAATGCATCACTCAGCCACACAGAATAAGCTCTACTTTTTATATCCATATACTGTATTACCCATGAATATATTTCTTATTCTTTCTTTCTTTCTTTTTTTCTTTCTCAAATCATACAGAATACTTGTATGCTATACTTTTGATGATCTAACAATGAAACTAACAATGACAGTACCACCACTGCACTGAAGACTACAGCCAAACTCTACATGCACAATCCTAACAGGAAACACTGTATACACAAATTGCCCTGTATATAGTATATATTGTTAATACCTATCAGGTTAGTACATGATGCACTATTCTGAGATTAAGTGATCATACTGAATACTATTACAGTTTTTCTCAGTCGCTTTAGTACATTTCTCGAATCATCCTTAAGATTTGCAAAACAGTAAACGCATTTCTTGAAACAATTGGTACAAACAGCACCACACAATGGATTACCTGCAAAAGCCTGTAACTTGCTCAAAATCCTTAGTTCATCTCTCAAAAGTAAATCTTTACGTCAACGAACATGTCAGTCCATCAGAATGACAAGTCCTTGTGTCATTGAGTACAAACAAGATAGTCAAAATGCTTAGCCATGTTGTCAATATAACAGTTAATCTGATGGAAACTATGGCGAAGGGTTTGATGACAATGATTGAAAATGTATAAGGCTGCACTTTTTCTGTATAGCATATATCAATTCAAAAGACATATACAACCAATAATTGTTCAAATTGTCATAATTGTTAGTCATTTGTCTAAATTTGCTAAAACATTTGCAAATGGTAACAAAGATAAATGCTCTTTCTGTTGTGCTCAGGTAACAAAATGTTGTATAGAAAATATGCTTGACAGATTATGACAACTGGTTCAACCATTTTGCATGTAATGACTTATTCAATGAACTAATGCCTCGATGTTCTGGGGGGTAAGACTATTCAACAGAGAACCAATATAATACATTTTGATCAACATGACATAAACTATTGATAATGTAGGAAACAGCAGACGGTTGGACATAACCATTTGCATGAATGTGCCAAAGCATTTGCAATTTGTTCAAAAGAATGAGAAATTACTTTTATGATGTGCACAAGTGACTAGATGATGTGGAGGTTGAACAAGTAGTTTTGAGAATTTCAATTCTGATCTGAGAAAGCAACCAAAGCGACTGAGAAAAACTGTAATACCTACAGATAAGTTGCAGCAGAGTTTGGCTCTAATTCCTGATGGCATCTACAACAGCACTACTGACTGACCACATCAAATGCTGGAAGTCAGCTAGCCACTTGGCTGGATAGTCGATTTGGTACTAATTATTAATATTTATTTGTGAGATAAATGTACAATGTGTGCATATCTGGAGCATTGACCTCTGCTGATGTGCAGGTTTTGTCTGTGCTGTTTCCTGTGACCACAACATGGTAAGTGATAAGCGGCTTGGTTAAAAAAGTAAGAGGATTTAACTGTAGAGATAATGAGGTAGCTGATGAATGGGTTAACCAGATGATTTGCGTGGTGTACTGTTTGAGTATAATCTGAACAGCCCGCTCGTAATAGCTGGATCATCATGTGAATTGAATGTACAGTGTACAGTAGAGCAAGTCTGTGGCTACACAAATAAACTTGACTTGACTCGTGGAATTCAATTGCTATTCTCTATTTGGCCACCAGAAGTGCAGCGACGCCTCTCACTCCTCATCATGTCGCCATCTGCTGGTGAAATGTCAGCTGCAGTACTGATGCTTTAAACTGCAGTAGCACCTTGGAAAACAATGTAGTTTGAATGCAACCACAGCCATTGATAGTATATTAATGATTCTGATTTCCATCTTGATCCGGTGATGACTCAGCATTTGCTCATTTATTCAAACAAAGGCATCAGACCATTAGTGGTTATCTGCAGGGGCATCGTGCAGACAAAAATTCAGGCCTTCACAATTACATCAGAGCTATCTGTTTTGTCCTCACATGGGACAGTTGACGCTGAAGGAAGGAGACAGAGAAATGTCTTCAGTTCGTCTTCTAGAGGAGGATTTGTTTTGAGCCATTCAGGATTTTTCATACAGGTTTTAGTAGCTGTTGTTTTATCTTTTTTAGATCCTAGATTAAATGAGGTGAGTGCCTACTGTAGGTGAATGCATGTTTTATCATCAATGAAACTGCTTGTATAAATATTAAACATTATTATTGTGTGGTCATTCATTTTCCATTGAATTTCATATAGAAAGACAGATATCCAGATAGGATGACTTACTTTTGGGACCAGGTGTTTTCAGCAAAAACAAATCTATTCTACTTGCTGCTTGGTCAAGGTTTTCTGCAACTGTTGGGTTTAACTTGGGGTGTATCTTGTTTTGCTCGTATTGACCATAGCTATTTAGTTAAAGCGCTCATCCTGCTCCTATTTAATGCATTCAGTTAATTCGGTTCAGCACACTATTCACTTCCTTCAGATTGCTATTAGCTAATTACTATCTTATTTATATTCTATTTTCTTTGCTGTGTCCTGTTTCTATGTACTGCTGCAACAAACCGTTTCCCCCCGTGGGAACGATTAAAGTTCAATCTTATCTAAATGAACAGTGGACGGAGCTTCATTAACTTCCATTGTTGGGTGTATGCTGCTGATCTTGTTCACTCTTGCCGATACAATACAATTCTTTTCGATTCATTCATGTCAATACTGGAAGGGTGTACCTTAATGATGGCCCATGGGTGATGTTCATTAGCACCCTTTTCGCCCTCTTTGTAAAACAGAAACATCACTGTTGTAATTTAACAAAGGGCTCTCTCCTCTCTTCACAGCAACACAAGCAGACGTGGGCAAAATAATATTGTAGCTGAACACATTTTTAATATTCCAAAAAAAAAAGCAATGTTTGATATATTGTTCACTCTCAATATGAAGATATGACTGTTTTTAAAAAAATAGATGATGGTTAATAATGATTCAAATAAATAATGAATTTGTATGCTACCAACTACCGGCTGATCTTCTTATTCGTGTAGTTTATATATTCCATTCACATGATCCATGGCATTGGCCCTAGTTGATAGTTAATCTTAACCATTTTACTAGTTATTACCTATTTGTGCTTGCAAAGGAAGAACTTATTCAAGCAGTTACTTCTATTGGGAAGAAAGATTGACCCAAGCAATGTGCAGCAACCTCATTTCATTCTTGGTGAAAGTTGTGATTGTGATTGTGATTGCGTTGTGCCAGAGAGGTGACAGTGGCAGATGAACTGTTACAGGAATTTGCATTATACTGCTCTATTGGTGCTGAACTATTTTGATGTTTCTTGTTGCCATTAATACTGTATCTATGTTTTCTTTGAAGGCTTGCATTTCATTTTTTTAATGGATATTAAAAACTGACTGCAAACTTCATCTTTGTCGTCTTAATCCTCAAAACCTGGTCAACACACAGCTTTGGAGGTTTGTTAAAGTTGAAGACAATACAGTAAAAGGTATCTGTGCATCACACCTGACGGTCGACAATAGCCATTTAAACTAAAAACTTTACGCAATTACTATTATGTATTGTAAAAGAAGCACAGATTTGAAACCAGGAGGGGTAGGAGTGAGCAGAGCGCCATCTAAATGTGTATTTTAGTGAGTGTAGCTACTGAAGGCTTTGGCACTACTCAATGCATCAAATGTTAAACGTTGCAGACAGACAAAATACAACGTTGTACAAAATGCATATATATATATAGTGATCCAATTCGCTGTAACCCACAGGGACAAACATATTTCAGTCTTGACTAAACAGAGCATTGACAGCACTTGAGATGTCCACAAGAACCCTTACTAACACTTTAAACTCACCAGTAGAGACCAGCTATTCAGCTTGAAATCAGTTTGCAGTGGGTTACATGAAGAGGAAACAGAGTACATGAGGGCACTTGTGCCTGCTTCAATTTGACCTCAGGGACAGATGAAAACAGCTACAGATGCTATACAGCTTGCCGAATACGAGACAAGGATTTTAGGAGTTGTGTGAAAATCTGCAGTGATTGTTGGCCCATATTTTTAGTTTGTAAACTTAAGTTTTGTTTTGTAGCATACAGAACAAGTCACATTTGACTTAAGGTAGCGTATACAGTGTTAAACATTGCTTTGATGTTCTCAAAGACAGCAGTAAATGATTGCATCATCAGCATACAGATGATGATGAATGATAATTATGATTTGACACATTTTGTCCAAGTTTATTAACATAAATGGCAAATAACAGAGGGCCAAGTACAGAACCCTCTGAGGCACTCTTTACAGAAAGATAACATTTATGAAGTGATATTGAATTGAGTGCACTGGACTCAGGAAGCTAGTTTACAAATGCTATGCTATGCTCTGCAGTCTTGTTTGAGAATGGTGTGATCGACAGTATGAAAAGACATGGAAATGTCTGTAAATAGGGAGCGAATGTTGCTTATGTCGAAGGCAGCAGCAATATTAAGTATGGCCTTAATTACTGTCATGAGGAGATTAAATCTATGACAACAACCTTCATCATAACAAATTTACTTTTTAACTTGTTACACAGGAAGAGGCTCCATTTGTGGTTAGAGAACCTCCTGTAACCAGAAGACCACATGGTCGATCCTCACAATAGCCAACATGTCAGTCCCCAGTGAAGTGTTCTTGACCCGCCACTGAATACTGGCTGCCCTGCACTCTGACCCTTCTGGTTAATTGTGTACATGCCTATGTGTCTCAGAGAGATAGTATGGAAATTTAAGTGCTGTCTATAATAAAGACGTTCTGTTCATTTTATACTAATGACATGACAAAACATGTGCAAACACTGGAATGAACAAAATGTTCCTGTGGTGCTACAGTGGGTTTCTAGTACCTGTCTAAACAGAAGACTGATCTAGTAACCAGGCACATAAGCATTTCGTGCATCTAAAAAAAAATGGAGGAAGTGGGGCAGATATTTTTCTGTTTTTAATTAGCATTAGTATCTACTATGAGGATGAAGGGGGATTTTAACCAAATGACTCCTTCCATGTGATTTACCGAGACAGACATATTTAGCACATTGTTAAGTGCTGCATGCTCATTTTATGGTGTAATGTCTCTAACTGGGCAGAATGGACAGGCGGACGAGGAGGAGGCAGAGAAAGATGAAGAGGAGGATGTACCTCCAGGCCAGGGATGGAAGGCACACAATGGGGAAAGGGAACAGAGATGTTTTGCTTTTCTTACGAATTGGACACAAGCACATGTACTTTTTTGCCACAATGATGCCAATGTTGTGCCATCAGAGGCTTACCCCCTATATATGAGTGCATTATCAAATTGATTTGCAGTACTTGAGAAAATAAATTATTTTTTTTGTTTGTTTTTCTTTGGTTTATTGAGCACTATTTGATTAAGATAAAAGTAAGTAACTTTTCAATTATTCAACTATTCAACATAGTTACTGAAATTTTTGTTAAATTTCCACAATCCTTCCCTGTATTCAACAGGACAAGATGATTATCAAACTGGCTGTCACCCCTACTGCACACTCCCCCATTTATGTGCATGCCTTGTCATCTCCCACATTTCTGTTGGCAGCGCCGATGAAGATGAGAGGCAATCTTTGACAAACCAGTTTACCAGTGTGATTGGCCAATCACCGATCTAAATGATGTATTTTATGGGTTCCGGTAGCTCCTCACTGCTAGTCAGCGTGATGGTTGCTGAGTTTTCCCTCCGTAGTTTGTTCAGTGGTAACACCAAAAGATGCTCTCTCACCTTGCATTGAGTGATGCTCAATGTCTCGCTAATGTGTGTAAGCTTTGCAACTGCAGCGGCTAATCTATGCGTGAACACAAAACAGATTTTCTAGGCAAATATTTTTGTTGCAACTACATTAAGCTAGCAAAGCAGTTCTGCATAACAGGTGTGGAATTTAAGTTTGCGCAATGAAACATTTTGGCTATGTCATGATACAGAAAGACTGCTAACCTACTGAAGCCTAGCAATATAGTTCTAGTCTATATAGCAATCTATTCTATGGATCTATTCTTCCTGATGATGCATCGGGTGAAGGTTATCCTGATTATTCCAGGACTGTAGTACTACAACAACAGTTGATGCTGCATGGTTTGTGCCCTTCTTTGTAGACCCAGGCCTCAATCTCATCAATGTTATCCCAAATTCAGAACAAAGATTTGTCCTCAGCTGCATCAGGTGAGAATATATCCTGTAATGTGGGTGCAGTTATCTTTTTTTCTCCTGCTTTTACTGTAAAATACATTGTCACTGTCTATCTGCGAATAATGGGGAAGTTACATTTGATTGCCTCACTTTGAATGACAAAGAAAACAGCTCGGAGTCTATTCTTCACAGCAGCAGCGGTATTCAATACAATGCCAAGGAGAGGCACCTGCAAATCGATTCATTCACTTCACAATTAAAGATGAAAAAGAAATGCAAATAAAATAAATAAATTAAAAAAAAAAGAATAAGCACATTGGCTCATTAATGAGAAGCAAAAGTTGACTGATATTAATTAAAAATTCCATTACTCTAACAATGGTAATCAATTATAGAAAGAGATTCATTAAGAGGGAGGCAGGCGAAGACTATCATTTTAAACTATACAGCACAACCCATTGGGGTCAATAGACAAGAGGCAAAAATCACAGCCAGAAGCTCCTATAGTATGTCAAAAGAAAATAAGTGATTTTACTATGAAGGAAAGAAAAAAAAAAACGTCTGCATGCTTGGCTTGCAACATTTGTTTCTAAGTTCTAACACATGAATCAACAAAGCTGAGTCTGCGAGTGCCGAATTCAAATGATGGCATTAACGATAACATTATGTAAATCCAAAACGGCGAACAAACATTCAGATGACATAAAGTACATTTACCAAAAAAAAAAAAAAAAAAGACACAATGAGAGGAAGAGAGAGACGGAGAGAAACAGCATGATGCGTGTGCCTGATGTGGCTTCAAGAGAGGTGACAATTTCCTTATGCACATCACTTCCCTTTTTCATGATGGGCGTAATTAACACATTGCTCTGCTCGGGGCTCCGGTTTACGTGGTGCAGCACTTAGGTAGCCCGAGGAGCAGAAGTAAAAAAAAAAATTGTTGCCGTCAAAACTCACACCTGCTGTGAGCGTAATGATGTTTAAATTGATGCCATTGTATCTTGGATGATTGTTCGATGTTTTTTTTTTGTTTGTTTTCACGCCCAGAAAGCCTGTCACAAACACTGTGTATTCACATAGTAGAAGGCTTAGCCGATGCCGTTAAAGAGTTTCAACGGCGCGAGCGAGTAGGGGTTCGAGCATCGCTTTGACGGGACACGTGGCTGTTCGCGGTCACGCGCAAACCCGTGACCTTTCATTTTACAGGATGTTCTCCCGAGCCACCGGGTCACCCTGCCTTATTGCCTTGTCTAGAGCAGCTGGGAGGAGGCAAGGAAGCCAGCCACTGCAGGCCGGCTGTCAAAACAGATATAGGCAGGCCCATAATTGATTGCCCATTAACCACCGGCACAGAAAACTCCTCTTGACTCTGGCTATTCAACCTCTGGTAGGAATGAGGAAATATAGCTTCTTTGTAGTGGTTGTGGCGCCGGCACATACCCAGAGGACGGTAATTGTGCTTTACAGGGAATCCTTCTCCACTACTATGGGCTTGTTTCAGAGAGAGTGTGGTGTTCAACGCTATTTGCAGGATTTGCAGCACTAGCCTATGCAGTAGACCCGCGTATTGCTTAATTTGAGTGATTTCCGTGGTGAATGTAACCAACCCTCTGTAGAAAACGCTATAATTGGATTCCTGCAACCTGGATTCTGCAGGCCTCGCGTCAGGAATGCATATGGACACCACAACTCTTCTCATGTAGCGAGCCAACGTTTGGCCCTTGAATTCTGGCCAGCGACCTGTATTGAACTAGAGAGATATTCCCACTCTATGAACTCAAGTAAATGCAAGCGTTTTCATTTGTTGGATTTTGCAACAACCCCTTATTAGTGCTTCTCGCCATTCCTCTGCTACTCCCGCTCTGGTCTCCCCCGCTGTTCCTCCACTGCACCTGTGCCACATTACTTCTGTCGCCATCTTCCTCATCCCGCTTGAAGAGAGCGCAGACGGAAATAAACGAAAAAAATCAATTTAATAAACCAACTTGTATCACAAAATACATTGATTTGCTTTGTTCGCCAGAGATAAGCCCCGTCGTGAAACTCTGTGGGTAAAGCAGGGCATCCATGGAGACCTCAACAGACCTCTTGAACCATGCGTCACTATGTAAGATGTACCAATGCCACTAAGACAAACTCCTGTGGATTTATTGTACATCCCTTTGTGAATGAAGTGATTCTGATCTATATTTAATGATGGGTTGTGCTTTGACCGGGACAATACAGGCATGTATGTCGCCCCTACCAGAAGTGAAACCGTGAGCTGCTGTTTGCCTCACCGCTCATCTCGAGTTCCTTTTTTTTTGTTCCTATTCATTATTCAGTGTGAAACTCAATCCAACCTCTCCTTCCACCCCTATCCTATTAGCCCAGGAGCAGGACAGAGGAGTGGCAGCAGGTTGGCACAAAGAGAGCTTGGCTGCAGGGTGGCAGAGAGTTTGATGATGCATTGTCAGGCCCAGTGTCATGTCATGCTGTATCACGGCTGCCGGGGCGGCGCGGTGTTGGCTGGGTTAGTCGGTTTACCATGCGTGCGCCGTTGAGCCACCGGCAGGAAAAAGCCAGCACGGCAGATGCTGCTGGCTTATTATAGCTGATCGATATTGGCTCGCGAGCCATCCCTTAGCTGCTGACAGCTGGCTGCTTGCTATCTGGACTGTGACATGCCTCAGTCAGGTAATATGGATGGAGCAAAAACTACACACATCGTGGCGCTATCCTGCTAGACATGCAACTGCTGGAAATGTGTGTGTGTGTGTGTGTGTGTGTGTGTGTGTGTGTGTGAGAGAGAGAAGACAAAATGGATTAGATTGACAGATACAGTGTGCATCCCGATAGATAAAAGTAGTCGGGCTGTATCCGACTCTAGAAGCTGCATCAGCTCAGTTCAGCGCTCGCCACGTCTCACCTGCAGTTGTAAACAGGCATTCATCAAAACTCTTGACAACAAGCGACTCTGCCACTCGCTGGTGGATGGAGTCTGCAGGTTCGTATGTTTGCCGTTGACAGTGTTGTTACCCAGAAACCACACGCTGCTCCGGCATTATTTCACACACAATTACTGAAAGATCAAGGAATTTGTTAAAAAGAAAAAAGCCTGTGTTGTTGTTTTTTATTTTTCGCGAAATTCTTTGCACGGAAAATAACATGGTGTAAAAGTGATGTCTGTCATGTCAGATTAACTTAGATGATAGTTATTGATCTCAGAGGCCCGGGGGGTTAAGGCTTGATTCCCTTTTTCTCATATCACACTCGATTAAACGATACAGTAATATTGACACAACGTACACAACGTGTGTAATTTTCTGCTTAGAATCACGACGATATCGCCCATCAATGTCAAGGTACAAATAGAAAAATGTTGACTGGACTTCTAAGTGATACTGATTGGGACATTAGCGAAACCATTTGGAAATACGTTTCCGGGCAATTCATTGGAAAAGTCCATTACCGAAGAGGACGAAAAAATATATGGAAAGGTATTACTTTGGCAGGACAGATGAATGACATCATTAGCTTTCATTTCGGCGGCTTCAGAACTTTCTCCGCGTTCATCATCGACGCGCATTACAATTGTAAATGCCCTCAACTTCGCGCTAACGAGCAACTGGATCACCGGCAAAAACCCTCGTGCATAATTTCCAGTCGAGCGATCCTTTTAAATTACTTTGCATCTGACACCGTGAATTACCGCGGCGCCTGATTTCTGCTACATGAGATGAATTCGGGCTATGATATCAAAGCGATCCTGCAGGGAGGGTTTTGCGAGCATGCCGGCGTGCACCGCATTGTATTACACCATTTCATCCCTGCGTAATGTCTGTCGTGAAATAATTCCATCGAGGCGTCTAATTTGCTGCACACACACACAGGTTAGTATGCTATGCTCCCAGTCACATTGCAGTCGTGCATTGTTTTGCATTGTCAGACACCCAGTTATTGCATTAGCGATGCTTCACGGACGCATCCCGGATAGATCAACAGGATAATTGTCTGGCACTTTGCTCGGACTCTGCACACGGTAACCTTGTTTAGCTCGCAGGTCACCGAGCAGGTGCTGCCTGCACGGGGACCGGCGGAGAGCGCTTAAGTTATGGAGCCTGTGATTTAAAGTAAATGTTAATTAACTGCTTGCTTTCGGTGAGTCCTGCTGAGGCGTTTTAACAACATCATCGCCGCAGTGCTCCTGTGGGGTATGCAGCTTTTTTTTTTTTACGGGCTCCTGCATGTTTGGAAGCATTTTACGGCGAAATTCCACAGCGTTTAAACCGAGGCATCTTTAACGGCGTGGAACATAGTTTAGCGCCCGGTAAGGCTGGTAAATCTCATACGGTCAGATGATGGAATCGCTCTTTTGTTGGGCCACGGTGATCAGTTTTTTTTTATGTACCGCTCATAGATTCTGAAATTGCGGACTTCGCACACCGGTAATAAATCTCCAGCCAGATGTTGAACTGGAGGGAAGAGCCATCGATAAAAAAAGAAGGGATGGTCACTCCCTGTCGGGTAAGCAAGGCAGCACATAAACAAGTTGAAGAAACAAGCCCCTTGCCCTTTCCAGCGAAAGAGCTTTATTGACTTTTATTTAAATCAGCGACCTTTTCCCTTAAGGGGGGCGAGAGTCGGGGCGTCGGACTGTGCCGCCGCAGCCGCCGCGGGGCTCGCATGTTCCGTGGTGTCACAAAGGCCCGGTATCAGAGACTTTCCTTCCATTTCTCGGTCCTCAGCATGACTCTCTCAAAATTGATTGGTTTCTCTGTAAAATCCACAATATTTGTAATTGTCACGGCTATGAGAAGTCATTTCTGCACATAATGGCAGGCAGCCTTGGTGAGTTTCTATGGAGCTCCGTCGCTTTCTTGCCGACTGTATAATTTGTTTGGACCCTCTCGAGAGAGTCTTGCCTTCCCGTCATGTTCCCTCGACTCGTGTGAAAAGAACACGGCTCTGCGGTGTCACTTCTTTCGGGGAGGCAACACATCGGCGTCCCACTGAGGCTGCCTTTTCAGATACATTGTGACTCCACAGACCACGTCGGCCTGACGCGAGGCCTAGCGATCCTTTATCAATCGGGTTTGCGAAAGAAAAGGATCTCTCTCAACGCTCTCTCTCTCTCTCTCTCTCTCTCTGTCTACCCTCTCTCGCCCTCACACACAAGTGCTGTTTTCACTGCGGTTGCTCATACAGTGTATTAAAGCCTTTTATGTGAACTGCGCTATCACAACATATCCTCACAATAGATTAACAGACAAGGTAAACATGGGAACACTCCACATGGTTTTATTGATTTCATTTTTTGCAAAAAAAGAGAGAGGCGCGCTGTATCCTGGGCAGAAAATTGCAGCGTTGAATAGCTGCGCCGCCGCAATTCGGAGGAAAATACGACTGTTCTCCCGACAAACAGCCATTCACAATCGGGGGTTTTCAGATGGAGGCCGCCGCGACACTGGAGTGTTGCTGACCTCAGCGAAGACAGAAAAGGAAGGAGCTCGGCTTGATATACGGCCACACACAACCAGCGGTAGTTTTTTTTCCGTTGCAGATAACCATTGCTCAGCATAGGGAAGGTGCACAGGGTTGTTATATTATCCCATTTAAGCCATCTTGGGTTTTAATCGCTGAATCTGCTGTGGCGTACTTGTCGTCAACAGGGTGTTTCTTGGGTTTGTTTTTTTTATCATTCCTGTATTAAATCCCTCGGTGCTCCAAGTGAGTTTTAAGCAGTGTGTTTGTTTTTCACGGTTCCTTTTGTATTTCAAGTGACAGAGGAACTATTCTCTTTAAAACTGTGGCGGGAGACACAATGGACGGCTCTCTTATGAAGTCATAAAGGTTTGTTGTTGTTGTTGTGTTTTCTTTCCGGTTACTGTTGCCACTAACAGTTACAGCGACACCGTTTATCACCCAGAAGAGCGGTTGGAATAATGTCTTTCCAATTTTCTAACCTTGACGAGTAGCCGCGGTAACAAACCCTTTGTTTCCTCAATTGTCGTTTTTTTTTTTTACTTACACTATAATTGCTTCCATTGTCATCTATGAAAAATATTGACTCTTAACATCAGCATTAACATCTTCCGCGAAGGAACCATTGTGACTCGTGTCTACAAGAGGACACAATGAAGTCCCTGAAGTGTCCTTGAGGAAGGCACCAAACCGCAGTAGTTGCAACATGTCCGCCAGTATGACAACGTGATTGTACTGGACAGTTCCATTCCATTCCATTCCATTCCATTCCATTACAGGCATTTAGCAGACAGTTTTATCCAAAGCGACTTACAATAAGTGCATTCAACATAGGTAGGCAAGAGAACTACTAGTCACCAGAAATTGTAAGTGCATTTCCTTCCTAAATAAGCATCTAAGAGCAGAACCTACTTTTTAATTAGACAAAGACAAGCAAGTGAAGCAAATAAACAAGAGCGAAGACAAATAAGTGAAGTATATAAGCATATATGCCATGCCAGGGTTCCCGGTTCCCAGTCGAGAACGTATGTTTGTGACTCCCCTCCCCCCGTCTCCCACGACGCCTGCCAGCACTTCTGACGGTTAACGAGAGCGACGTTCTCAGTCAACTTGCCGGGGCAAACAACAATTAAGACAAGGAAATGCAAATCCCGACAGCGGTATTAAGACGTAGTGTCTTGTGTACAAAAGCGCCGTGAATAGATTACGCCGCTTGTCAGTTTTCACAGTTTGACTGCTCTCCAAATGAATGAGGTCGCGCGCTTTAAACAGTATCAAAGCTAAAAAGTCTAAATTAATTCACTGTATTGTCTATTGTGTAATTTCTACCATACCGCACACACAAAAGAAAAAATGGAAATGCAGACGTGGCGTATTTCCCCCCCACTGGTGCTTTGCTTGCATTCATTAATCCAAAATAGACTAGTGAAGACAGATTTTTTTTTGTTTGCCGTATTCCCTTCCCGCTGCCATTCCTGCACTTCGGTGACACCAGGCTAATATTTACCTACACACATACACTCTGACCTTGATATGATGGCAGTGTGAGAAGACAAGACATGTACATGGAACGTGATGTTATTTTCGAAGGCATCTCCTTAGAGGTTTAATGCTGCGGACATGGACGCTCTTCAGGTTTTACTTCCTTCTTCAGAGAGATTTCTCCCCCCTCAGCGCCAGAGCCAATTACATTTCTTTCTTTTTGATAATTAACAACTGACTTCCGCTTCTTTCTAAGAATCAGGTGTTACTGGAATATTTCCTTTTGAGAGTTTTTTTTTTTTTGGCATTGTGAGGCAAAATAGAAAGCCAGCTGAAAAGCATGGTAGGATAAGTCATATTGATCCAGAAAGCTCAATGTAAAATAAGTTTCTAATGAGGGGCTTAAAGGTTCAGATAATGCGGACTTGTTCATATTTCCACACCGCCACATAAAAGAATCAACAAAATAGTGGGGTTTTTTGCTGCCAAGGTGCTGTTTCCTTCCTCTCAGTGGTCTGTCTGTGGCCAAACCCACCGGCAAAGTAATAAAATAATAAAAATGAAGCTTTATTTTATTATTGTTATTGGAGTTAGGCATATCATTTGTATGAGCTCTTTGCAGGGGCCCCTTATACCAAAGTAATTTATTTCAAAACGCATTGTGTAATCAAGCCGTCAAAAAAAAAAAAAAAAATCATCATCATGCGCCGTGTTGCTGTCTTTTCTGGAACTAATGAATGGTAATCATGTTTACACTGCAGACTGAATGCATTGCCACAATTAGGCATTGATGTATTATAGGACAGGCGTTCATTGCACAAAGCCGCATGCCCCATTAGAGTTCATTTATGTGCACTGAAAACAAACTGTCACCATTACGGGGGCCTCTGTGGCGGCACTTGATAACTCCTTGGGCGGACTGTCGCCGACGTCCCCCCCGCCCTCCCGGTGTCCAGGTATTATCTAGTTGAGTCTTATCCTGTTACAGCCGTGATTATTTTGCAGCAAAAGCTTTTTCTCCCCCCTCTTAAAGATTGTCTTAGAAGAATTGTCCAAGGATCTCGGTCTCCGAATGCCTTTCATACGGCGGAGAATCAGTCAATTATTTTGAAGCGGTGCAGCAGCTCAGGATTAAGTGACTTATGAGTGTGGCAGACAGCAGCCCTCCCTCCACCCTGCCTTTGGCCTCAGAGACTTCCACAAACAGCGTGGCTCGTCAGGGCTGATTGCAGCGGCACTGGGGCAGATAAGTCAGTCTTACTATTATCCTGTGTAAGCTAGGAGTGCCAAATTACAACTTCAGCCTTAAAACCCCCGCAGAGTTTAGTTCCGAAATGTCTTAAACCGCAGCGGAGGAGAATAAAAGATCTTATAGTAAAACAGAGACCGCCAAGGATTGGATGGAACAAAAAGGAGTGTGTGTTTATGTGTGTGTGTGTGTGTGGGTGTCTCTCATCCTAAAAACTCAGCTCGGGCTATTGGGTCTCTTTCTATCTTTTTATTGCTGTCAGCATCTTCCCCGGATCATAACTATGATGTTCTGACAGCTTTACAAGAGCCATCATTTAAACGTATTCCTCGCAGGTCATCGACTCCCTCACCACTGCAATGTCGCATGTGTCTGCGATGGAAATGCAATGATCTATAGGTATGTGTGTTAGGCTATTAATATCATAAAACAATCACAAAAAGAGCGGAGATTAAAATGGCAAGCTCCCCTGCTCCGATGGCGGCGATAGCCACCAGAGTGGACTCAAACGCGCTCGACTCCTACCACTCCTCCTCGCTCCCCTTTCTCCTATTTCATCTCTCTGGCATTCCATCGCTCCCTCCATTTACCACCAATTCAATTTCTCCAAAGCTCCTTACTATGTGATTTATGACTTCTCCCCGTGTCATAAATAACTGGAGAAATAAGGCTCTTTACCTTGCCCACGTACTGCGGGTCTGACCCCATGTACTCCTCCAGCACAAAGAACTGGTTCCACACCCAGCCCCTCTTGACCCGCTGAAACCCAGCCGCCCCATTCCTCATCGGGCCCACCAGGCTCCTGGGATGCTCCCGCCCCGTCCTGCTCCTGCTCAGCGGCGGCGAAGGCGGGCGGAAGGAGGAGACTGAGCCTTCGTCGAAGAGAAACCAAAGGAACAGCAGCAGGCAGTTCCTTGTGAGCATTGGTGGTCTGTGAGGTTCAGGTCCCCAAGTTAAAGTCCGAAGACGAGAGCTGAGCCACGCTGAAAGAACTTGGAGAGGCGGTGATGGGAATGAGGGAAGGGGGGCGGGGCGGGAGGGGGTGGTGGCCTGGGTATGGCAGGGCCAAAAAACTAGCCGCCTGCGTCTGTTAGGATCCCACTCAGCGATTCATGGAGCTCATCACCTGGAAGAGAAAGAAAGGGGAAAATGAATGCCATGGTCATCACCTCACATCCACTCAATCTGATTCATTCAATCTGATTCAATTTGTACTTATCTCTGAGGATTTATATGATTTGTTTTATTTTTTGTGCGATTGCCTGGCCAGGTGCTGAGACTTTAAAAAGTCACTTTTCAGCTCGTAACAAAAACTTTCCCCACTGGATTTCCTCCCAACCGATATGCATTTTCAACTGCTCGACGACGGTGCAACTGGTGTCACGAGACATTTCATTCTCAAGCCAAAAGAAAAAACAGTATTTAGCCTTGTGATATATCACCTAGTCACTAGTTCACTAGTCATTTCTGTTGGACCTCTAGTCTAATTAGCTACACTATATGGCCAAAAGTCAGTGGACACCTGACCATCACACCTATATGAGCTTGCTGGACATCCCATTCTAAAACCATGGGCATTAATATGGAGTTGGACCCTTTGCGGCTATAACAGCCGCCACTCTTCTGGGAAGGCTTTCCACAAGCTTTTGGAGTGTCTGTGGGAATTTGTGCCCATTCAGCCAAAAGAGCATTGGTGAGGTGAGGCAGTGATGTTGGACGAGAAGGCCTGGCTCGCAATCGGCGCTCTGATTCCTCCCAAAGGTGTTCAATGGGGTTGAGGTCAGGGCTCTGTGCAGGCCAATCGAGTTCCTCCACACCAAACTGGTCTAACCATGTCTTTATGGACCTCGCTTTGTGCACAGGGGCTCAGTCATGCTGGAACAGCAAAGGGCCTTTCCCCAAACTGTTGCCACAAAGTTGGAAGCGTCCAATTGGCTAAAATGTCTTGGTATCCTGTAGCATTAAGATTACCCTTCACTGGAACTAAGGGGCCAAGCCCAAACCCTGAAAAACAGGGTGGCTGAAACACCTGAACTCAATAACTAGTAGGGGTGTCCACTGACTTTTGGCCATATAGTGTAGCTTTCTCGTCTCTATTGTGAAAATGTGACTTTATTTTCTGTGTCAGTTACAGGCCACTGTGAGCTGTGCCAGAGACCTGTCGATGCAGTTGCATTTCCTTCCGGTCGATACTCATAGATTGCCCCTTTAATGAGAAGGTGGTGAGTTTTGACTCATTGCTTCATAAGCCTCGCTTTATTTGTTGCTTGTCGCTAGTTTATCACCACGCTGCTGAAAATGGAGTCAAAGCTTTCTCCCTTTCAGTTTTCCAGAACACCTAAGGTTGTCTCATCATTGCATCCTTTTTTTTTAATCTGAGCTAGTTTCAAACATCTCCTGATGAAGACACATCAAATCGATACGGGAACTGCCAATGCGGAGCGCGGTGATCCCACTGATCTCTTTAAGCGCAGAGCCTCCACGATCTCTGAGACATCACTCAGAGCGAGGAGCGCAGCAGATTTGACAGTCAGCGCCACAGCAGATTGTTCCTCCCCTCGCCACAGCATGTAATTTGACAGCTATGCGTTCCATGAAATAAGAAAGTCGCAGAAGATTACCAACATATAATCCAGCTCACAGGCTGACACGATTGAATATTTCATTTGTTCCTTGTTTCAATATCTATCCGTCTCTATCCAGACATAGTCCAGTCTGAGTACCTATAAACTTCAGGTGATGGCATATTGTATGTCATGAGATTTCCTATGAGGTCAAAGATTGATGCATGCAGGAATGAGGCAGAATGATATTCAGGAAAAAAGAAAAGAAAAATATACTCTCTAGGCAAGTGTGGGTATTTTTGCATCTCAGTTGTTTTGATAATCCCACTGGGGTTTTTTTCTATTATAGTTTTTTCTACTTTCAATACGTTATGGTAGCATTGATTTAGGTCTAGACCAAATAGACCTTTTTGAGATAACAATTTATCCATCAACCAAAGGAAATACAGATCTATACTGATTCACTGCATGTGTGAGTACATATATAGAAACAATTGTCATTTTATTTTGAAAAAGGAGCACAAACAGCTGAAATGAAGAATGGAGCTAATGCCTTCCACACCTGGGTTATTGTTCCTCTCTCCCTCCTAATGCACTTACACACTAATGGAAGACAGCGCGCCTCTAATTTTATAACCGGAGCCCTCATTGACATTACTGTCTTTGATTAATTATTAGAATTTGGACATATTGGACTTGGAACATCGGCTTCAGAGGGAGATTACTTCAATGAGGTTACGCCGCGCACCCCTGGATCCATTTATTCTCCCTTGTCACCGCCAGTATCTTAGAAGTCTGCAAAAACTGATCTGCAAAGTTCCCTCCGCGCAGAAATTGGCAGGAACTATCTTGACACGGGTCAGACGCCGCCTCTCCCAGGTCACTCCTCATTTAGCATCGAACATAATGAAAAATGACTGTTCCCATAATTCCTAGCAAAAAAAATCAGGCCTCTGCCACCGCAAAACCCCCCGGTCCTGGGAGGGCTCGATGCATATTCCATGAGATAAGTTCATTAGCATGTGTCGGGTGGGGGGGATCGGCGGTGAGCCTTGACCCCACGTGTCTACTTCAGATAAAAACGCGAAGCAGCCGGGCCTGACAGCGCTCTCGCACATCACCTTCAATAATCAAAGAACATATGGCCGGCCGATCTGCCGGTGCAGATTACCACCCCCGTAAGAGACTCCCTCAGAAAGTTATTAGTTGTCAAGGCCGCCGTAAACATGACAAACGAATAAATAGGCATTGACTTCTGCAAAAGGAGGGGGGCGGGGGGGAATGAGTCATCTGGATTTTTTTGCATAGACCCGTCCGTTTTCTTTCAGGATAGATATGTGGGGAGTGATATTTTAATCTTTTTCTTTTTTTTTCTACCCCCGCAGGTGTTTCGCCTCGTTGGACTGACATGTCATTCGGAGACATAAAGAAGTCAAAGACGTTTTAATAAGGTTAAGGGCCGGCCCGCTGATGATTCTGACCAGAATTAATGACTTTTCTCTCGCTCTCTCTCTCTCTCTCTCTCTCTCTCTCTCTCTCTCCCTCCGCCGCAAGGCTTTCGCATCCGACTGTCGATCGAAATTGCAAGCGGTTGAAATGTCGCGAAAAAATGAATTTCAAATGCAACCGCGGTTCTAGCCGTTGAGTTGATAGAACCGCAGAAAACGCATGTTGGAGTTTTTCACGTGTTGATTAGAGTTGGGCGAGTTGTCATTGTTATTTGGTGTCAGCTAATTGGGTTTCATGCTGTGGTGGTGGTGGTGGTGGTGGAGAGGCTGGTTACAGGCAGCATTTCAAACCTTCTAAAGCCAATTTTGAACTGTTTTGCAGCGTGACTGATCCATGGCAAGCCTCCATTATTACTTATTTGACAAATGTGTTTCCATTGCGATTTACCGCATCACTTCTCTTTTGCGAAAAAATTACTACTAACTAATTACATACAGTGTTATTTGCCTACAAATATTTGTCTGGAAACCCAGCTATACAACTATGTTCTATTACCACAGTGATACTGAGTGATGACAAATTGGATGTACAATTCAACACAGAGTAAATAATGGCTTTCAAACAAAATACAAGATAAATGAGATTAGATTGAGCAGTTATACAAGCAAACCCATTTTGTTTGACTTTAAACATGAATTTCTTATATAATATCTGGCTTCGGCTTTAAAAGAGAATACTTAATTCCACCCTGCAACTTGCAACAGATCCAGAGAAGAATGGTTGAGGATGAGGAGCGCACGGAAAAAGGAGATCGATACAGGTGTGTACAGCAAACAGCGTGTCTGGAGCGTCTGAAGAACAGCTTCATAACCCAGCCTAATCGCTGGTGTCTCAAACGATACAAATGTTACACCGGCAGCTAACGGAGGCTGACACGAGGATTGAACTGAGTATTGATGAACGCCCTGTACTGTAGCTGTTGTGAGGCTGTTATTGAGGCATTTCAAGGCCCGTGTCAAATTTGATTAGAGCGTTTAAACCATTATCACCTCCATTCTTTCTAACAAACTGGGCGGTATACTATATAAGCCTATGGTGTAAGTAACAAACGAACAAAAAAAATCTTCAGAGTATGTTAAGATTTGAATTTGTGTATGTGTGTGCTTGTCTTACATCAGTATTTGATGCTCTAAGCTAATAATCAACCATTCTACGCAATAAAACAACAACAACAAAAAACAAACAGTGCAGATCCAAACTATCCAGATTTGTTTTTGTATCCGAGTGCACCCATCAAAGCGGCATTAGCATACTGGTACAGAACACATTGTTTTCTAAGAGTCGATTTAAGGCCTTCATCTGCGGCGAGGACTCCTCTCATAATGACAGCAGATGGTTCGAGGTGCGACACTCAAGAAGACAGCGAACTGAAGGTGAACAAAGGAAAAAACGGCGGCACTCGGCAATGAACGTATATAACGCGCACTAAGGCGATCGGGGAAAAAAGCATGTGACACATTCGGTTAGGGAAATCATTGTCAATTCTCGGTGTTTACACTGGTGAGGCTAAAGAAGGACCTAATATCGCCGAAAACCCTTCAGGGGGGAAAAGTGAGAGGAGAAAAGGAGTAGGTGGAAGCCAGGTAATGAAAAAGGGAGTAGCAACACAGCTGGCCAGTCAAGCTGAATAAATCATCAAAGAGCACCTCTAAATCATCAAAGAGCACCTCTTGGATAGCGGCTAAACTATTTGCAAGGTCTCGGTTAATTACTCAAATGCATTTACGAGAGAATCTGACCAGCTTGGCGTTGCCCGTTCTACCGGCTTGCCAACAAAACACGGTGCTAACCCAAAAAACGATCCATCTCCATATGTGGAAAAAAAAAAAAAGCTACAGGGAAAGGACAAAAATGACAGAAACGGCATGAAAAAGGACTTTCAAGTAAATGAGTTACTATTACAAAGGCAGCTTCACGGATGAGTTATATTAAGTTGACTGCCAATTTGCAGTATGTGCTAGTTTTAAAAGAGTTCTGGCAATTATCACTTTTACATGCGAGTTTTCAAAGCAACATGAGGCAGCAAAGTAATACACTATATGGCTGAAAGTCAGTGGACACCCCTACTAATGATTGAGTTCAGGTGTTTCAGCCACCCTGTTTTTCAGGGTTTGGGCTTGGCCCCTTAGTTCCAGTGAAGGGTAATCTTAATGCTACAGGATACCAAGACATTTTAGCCAATTGGGCGCTTCCAACTTTGTGGCAACAGTTTGGGGAAGGCCCTTTGCTGTTCCAGCATGACTGAGCCCCTGTGCACAAAGCGAGGTCCATAAAGACATGGTTAGACCAGTTTGGTGTGGAGGAACTCGATTGGCCTGCACAGAGCCCTGACCTCAACCCCACTGAACACCTTTGGGAGGAATCAGAACGCCGATGGCGAGCCAGGCCTTCTCGTCCAACATCACTGCCTGACCTCACCAATGCTCTTTTGGCTGAATGGGCACAAATTCCCACAGACACTCCAAAAGCTTGTGGAAAGCCTTCCCAGAAGAGTAGCGGCTGTTGTAGCCACAAAGGGTCCAACTCCATATTAATGCCTATGGTTTTAGAATGGGATGTCTAGCAAGCTCATAGGTGTGATGGTCAGGTGTCCACTGACTTTTGGCCATATAGTGTATTTGGTGCCTGAATTGCAGGTGCATTGGTAAAAAAAACTGCTAAATTGTTAAATGTGGCAACGGAAAAGTCTCGAAAATCATGACAATATATACAAAACATGGAAAAACACAGCACAGAGGAACAGTAGTTGTAAATGAACGTTTTGAGCTTGGTATTTACGAGAGCATAACCTGGTGTAAGGAGTGGAAAGTCTGCAAAGCCCCTGAGCAATGGAAGGAAATAATGCAGTCTAACGAGTCTTCATAGCGGTAGATCTGGAACGGTATGGGCAGCTGGGAAGTCATTAAGTCTGATGGTGGTGTTTGTGTGCTTGTATGGCGGCCAAGATATATGAGGCCATTTTGCTTGGCCAGGAGCACCCCGTGGTGCAAACACTGTTCCCTCATGTTCCCATATTGCAAGATGATAATGCTGCCACACACGGCACTAAACAAATTCAACTGTGGTTTTCTGAATACCAGGATGCCCTCTCCCCAATCACCAGATCTAAAACGTCAATTGAATCTTTATGGCGAGTTCTGATTCCCACCTCCTTCATCCGTCAATAATTAGTCCCAATACACACAGTTCAGGTATGACAGCATTTCAAGGAGTATTAAAGTTGCTCTGAAGGCAAAGTGTGGCCCTATTCCTTATTATGTAGTTGATCTTCATATATTGTGAGGTGTTTCAGTTATTTTGTCCAGCCCTTATTTTACACGTGATACAGGTTTCTAAATACAAGCAACATGCTGTGAGTTAGCTACTTTGCTGATGCTGGAAAAGCTGTTGATTTGATTTGAAAGAGATTATAACACTACTGAATGTAAGTGCTTGGTTTTTGAGACTATAGATTGCCCTGCAGAGGAACACCTTTATCTTTCGCTGAGTTCATTAGAACACTAACACAGTGAGCCAAAACACATTCTTTTAATAGTGATGAATGGCAGCTACTCTCATTGCCAAAGCTATTTCTGTGATAAATGTGCCTTGATGCTTACTTTACTAAAGTGCTATGTCTGCAGAACAGAGAACTCATGACTGGAAAGACACTTTATTTTTGGCAGTATCGGGGAAGCTACTTTGAAAGTACAGTTCTTTAAGCTACTATTTACTTCACAGAAGAAGTTGAACTACAGCAAAGACACCCTTCAGAAAAATAGATAAATAGCTGAATCATTTTGTTAACTGAGGTTATTTAGAAAAAGTAGTACATTTGTAATGTCATATAATAAAAAAAATCTGCAAAAACACAGCTGATTAGTAAAGTTAATAAAAATATGTTTTGTTTGAAAGACGTGTGTGAGGAATGTTCACTGTGTTTTAATGCCCCCAGCTGCCGCAGCTCAATGTCCACAGCTGTTTGTCACAGCACAGTGCGGCACAGTTTTGTATGTAATGCCCATTCACTCTCTACATATCCACTCAGTCTGGACCCAACTCCAAACCTAATTTGAGTTCTTCACAGAAAAAAGTGGGAGGAATAATAACTCTGTGTTTTATGTAAATCTACAATAATTTCAAAAGGGTCTGACATACACAAAGGAGCAAATAAAAAAAAATAAAAAATGAAAGCAATTCTCTTCTAAAAACTTTTATTACCTACAGCCGGCTAAAAACATTTGAACAATTTGATTTTGAATTCCTGCAAAGTGTACTTAAACCACTAGCTCTTTTGGGTCCTCAAACCAGAATAATTTGAGGGAAGTCAAATATTTTTTTTAGGCTTGCAAAGCAACCCAGAAAACTAGAGGAAAATCAAAACAACAACCAACCTCCATTTTCCCTCAAGTTTCCCCTGTGTGCTGATGCGCCAGAGCTCAACTATCTCTTATCATGTCTTTGACATCTGAAGTTTTGACAGATACAAATATTCGGAGTCAGGAGACAGGCCTGATCCTATTCTGGAGCGGAGAAAGAAAGACAGCTACTGAGATGAAGTGAGTCAGCCCTGTTGCCCCAAGGCTGCCAAGAAGTGCCATCAGTGGCAGTGGGCAACTGTTGTCATGCATGCGGACAGTTCTGCGAGCGTATGCGACTATAACTCATATTTGACCCTGCGTCCTGCTACCTCTCTGGATGAGGGAGTACCAGTTCCTCATGATGCTGCTCGTGGGCCTGATGCTAGTGGTTTGCATTTCCATCCTATGGCATTCAGCTGACTCATTCATATCGAGTGAGGAGATAGGTCTTCGGTGTCTTGGTCACATTGGCTGTTCGGGAATCTAACCTGTGACCTCTAGGTTACAGTACAGTGTCTCTAACCACTTGTGTGCGTCGTGTTGATTATTTCTTGTGCCGCAAAAAGTCTTTCCTAAGTGAAAAAAAAAATAAAAAATTTCTTGCTAAGTACTGTGTTCCAACTCTAGACTAGTGTGACACTGTAATTTTCTATCGCACGGTGATTCAGGGAAAATGGGCGAGATTATAGACAGACAAGAAATATCTTCTTTAATAGCTCCTTCACTTTTGCTTGCAAAGTGATCCCTCGAATCAGTGAGTACGCGCACTCCCCGAGACGGCATATCACCTTGAATATTATCAAGTGATGGAAAATAAATTAGATGCATGTCCTACTGAACGAAGGTTGCCTCTCTGTAACAGGCTGAACTTTTCCCCCCTCAAGATATAGAAGGCTTTGCTGTACAGACAAAAATGGCCTGAGGCAATAAAGCAGCACCACACTGAGTCAGCTCTCCTCAGCGTGAACAAGACTGGATCCACTGCCAACGAGGCCTATGATGCAACAGATACCGCTCCATTGAAAGGCCGTGATTAAAAAGGAAAGCTATGTGACAGCTGCAAAAATGCTCCTGGGCTCTAAATTATGTATTTGTCTTTCTACCTCTGAGATGCCGTGGATATACAGAGGCATATGACGCGTGAACCAAAGTACTTGATCTGATTATGAATGTCTGGAACGGCTCAAAACTGACACATAGCTCCTATTTGAGTGAGAACTGTTGACTCTCTGATCTGAACTGAATGGATGTTTGTGGAAATTAAAAGACTTGAATGAAGAGGGCCGTCAGGACTCGGCTCGAGACTTGCGATCCCACAAGTCAAATTGACAGTGAGAGGAAACCTGTCCACCCTTACCACCGCATGGGTGTGCAATGCAAACTCAAGACGGTGCTCGAACCAGACCCTTGACTTTTGAACCCCCGATGTTTGTGTTATGGAGTGCGCCATCAAATTCAGCCAGAGGGGATGCTAACCGCTGACGTTGTAGTAGACAAGTCAGACTATAACGAGACAGATAGCATTGAGGTAGTCACGCACCTGTTCTTCTCGAGGTGAAACCGGAGAATAAAGGAGAATACAAAACCAGGCATCAACATAACAAAAGCTCTCTGCAAAATAAGCACAATAATTCCTTCTCCATGGTCTCCAATTACTGCGCAGTACAGTACTGTGCACCGTCTCAGGAACTAGTTTTGCTTCTAGTGTCTGATGATTTGATTGGAGAGATGCCTTTTCACCTGATTACACCCCTTTTATCTATTTCTTCACAACTGATCCTCGAACCACAGGCTAGAACTATGTCCAATGATTACGTCGTCTAACAAGTCTAATAGATTTCTGCAATCATTGCAAATGGATGGACAACCAACAATGGGCAACATTAGAACATACACAATTGTGTTGTGAAAGCAACAGTCCCCGTGTGCACCTGTACGAGTACAAGTCTGCTTTACAAAGCCAAAATGACATGATGAATGATGATGAATGAATTATGAAAAATGGCAATGCCCCGACAAAAGTATCGTGGACAGTTAGTTTATTTTATGGGTATAATTTTTTTGATATGAAATCAAAAGCCTTGTAATGGCCTTGTAATGATCTTTTGAAACAAGTACTGTTGCAACCAGTGCTGCTACCGATCTGCCTTATGCTAAAAAACAGTTCTTACCATTCTTACCAGTCCATTTAACTGTGGAAGTAGGAAAATACATGTTAAAGTTAACATATTACAAAATTGGCATTTCGATTTGGTTCACAAACAACCTAAAAATAGCTGGTTTGGGTGAGAATCTGCTAACAGTGGGTGAGTGTTGTACCCCTACTGGTGTGTGTACTCCCACGTGGCATGCCTCTCTGGGTGCACTGGTGTTCCACAATCAGACTGAACACATTGTTCTTATTGCACAACCTCACACCATCATAGAGGTCCCTTTGGTGGCGCACGACTCTTTCTCGAGTCAAATCCGACTCTGATTCTAACTGCGGAGGAGTCGCTGGAATCAACTCCTCAACTCCTATAGATTAACCCACAGGAAGCTACAATTGAGAGCACTCCAACTGAATAGTGTGAACACTAGACTACGCATGCAATGTCTACTTCTGAAGTAAAGGGAGAAGTCCTGCCTTCATGTTAAAGCAGCTCAACGGACCAACTAGCTATTTTAAGTACACAGACTACGTCCATTAGAGAATTGGCATACACAAATGTGTCAGACACATCAACCAGGCTAGAAAAAACGAGGGGTAAATTGCTAGATAGAAAAAGATTGGTGATAGTCTCATGAGGTAGATTTGTTTCCAAATGTAGGTTACTGTGACTCAGTAAACAGCCCTAGTCTCTACTCCAAAACACTTTGAGTTGGAGCTGGAGAAGAGTCAGCTCCGTTACCCTGAACAAACTGTTGGTTTTTTGGCTTTGCTAGCTAGACTATCCTGCAGACTAGCCTGCAGGATAATTAGCTAGCTGATGCTAATGCTAGCATGCAACTACTAGCCACTACTAACCCTAGCTTCTGCTAGATATGTTAGGAACAAGACGGTGGTGGTTAGCTGACCAGATACTACAAGCTGATCTGATATTATTGGAACACCAAATCGATTAGATGTATCAGTGGTGAAATGATCAGTTCCCAGTCAAACACAGTACAGAATTCTATTCAGTAGTGACAATAGTGACAGCCGAGTCGTACATTTATAACCTCAGCTGTTCAGCTATTGTTGCTCAAGAGCTGATGACCGCCGCTATGGCCGTCTATTATGTCACCTGAAAGCTCTCTCTTGATTGCTGATTCAATATAATGGAGCCGATCCAGCGCCGCAAATTGGCGCTGTCTGTACCTTATTGTGCAAAGCAGCATTTTCAGCATTCTGCAGGCTTTCATCATGCCTTAAATGGATAGTATACTGGATGGAGAATTTTTAAGGCATTTTGCCTCTGTGACCTTCATTAGTCATTTGCACAGCTAAGTCTTTCAGCGAAAACCGTTGCTGATGTGTTGCAAGTTGGTCTCTCTTTAATCACAGCCGAGCAGCTTTTGCCCATTACAGCTGTTGTCTTCCTCTAATTACCCTGATCTAATAAGTCCATTTGCTTGGTGTGACAGACACATATCCCAAACCATTATGACTGTCATTATCTGGCCGCAGCATTTTTCAGCCAACACGTTCCCATTTTCGCTTAATTAGACATTGCTAAATGTTAACAGATTAAGCTTGGGTGAGCAAGTCAGTCTGTGTTCAGATTTACACTCAGGCCTAGCAGATGGCAATAAATTATATAACAGGAAAAAAAAGAGAGAGAGAGAGAGAGAGAGAGAGAGAGAGAGAGAGCAGAGTGGAGCCAGTGGCCTAAACACAATTCCCTTGTAATGGTGGCCACAAAGGTCCCTGCCATGTTCACTTTTGTGGTGTTTTTGAAGGTGCCACTCTCCATTGTAATCAACAACTGTGGAGCTGGAATTAGGAATATCCTCACCTCCAGCCACCAGCCACCCCCCCCTGCTATTTTGTGCTCTTCATTCACACGGTTGCAGTCATGAAGATAATATACCTTTATGCATCTCACTTTTCACATTGATGTCAAAAGCTTTTCACCAAATCGTAGTCCCCCGCATCAGCCAATATAAACGTCCCTGCTGCACTTCATCACATTGATTCAATGAACAGATAAATAACACATATTTCCACCCAGTGTCACCTTACAAGCACCCAGTGTATAGAATCTCTTTTGAGCAGTTACGGACTGCTTAAAATCTGAATGCCAAACACCTCAACATTGTTATTCACTGAAGCTTAAATAGAGCCAACATCTTCATCTCTGCAGTCGACTGAATGCTGATGGCGTCTGACAGTTCAGTGATTGCCATTTATGGGCCCTCTGTTGCACAACAGGTCTGCCTTCCACTTCCCGTAGAGAAATTAATAACTCCTTTGCCCCAATTCTCTCTTTGCCTCACCCCACCAACCGGCAGAGCAGGCAGCCTCGAGCGCTAGCTACCTCGGTGCCATGCCATGCTACATTAGGAAGTCACATGCTAAAACTGACAAATGTAACTAAATTTAATTTCTTTCTTTTTGTTTACATTTTTCTTGCCATAATATTGATGGACCCAATGGACGACTTATGATTTGATACTGAGACAACTCTAAAAAGTGTGCATGTGTAGAGGCTTGGTGATGCTTAATTAAGTGGTCCTGATGCTGAGGAGCTATCACTTATGTGATTGGAGGAGGGTGAAGAACTCAAAACAAATTAGGCCCTCTCGGTATGCACTATTGGCCTCATGCATATTGAAAATCCACAATTAACATGTTGTGTGGCAAATGCATCTAGTGACTGACAAAGATTTTCCAAGATCATCCATTTCTTGAGAGGAGATTATACACTATATGGCCAAAAGTCAGTGGACACATGACCATCACACCTATATGAGCTTGTTGGACATCCCATTCTAAAACCATGGGCATTAATATGGAGTTGGACTCCCCTTTGCGGCGATAACAGCCGCCACTCTTCTGGGAAGGCTTTCCACAAGCTTTTGGAGTGTGTCTGTGGGAATTTGTGCCCATTCAGCCAAAAGACCATTGGTGAGGTCAGGCAGTGATGTTGGACGAGAAGGCCTGGCTCGCAATCGGCGTTCTAATTCCTCCCAAAGGTGTTCAATGGGGTTGAGGTCAGGGCTCTGTGCAGGCCCATCGAGTTCCTCCACACCAAACTGGTCTAACCATGTCTTTATGGACCTCGCTTTGTGCACAGGGGCACAGTCATGCTAAGGGCCTTCCCCAAACTGTTGCCACAAAGTTGGAAGCGCCCAATTGGCTAAAATGTCTTGGTGTCCTGTAGCATTAAGATTACCCTTCACTGGAACTAAGGGGCCAAGCACAAACCCTGAAAAACAGGGTGGCTGAAACACCTGAACTCAATCATTAGTAGGGGTGTCCACTGACTTTTGGCCATATAGTGTATGTACAGCCTGGAGGTGGTGTCAGCCTATACATATGTGTGCCAACATGCTAGCAGGCGGCGATAATGATTCCTGTTGTCCAAGAGGGCAATCTGGCACTGTCAGTGTTTATTCATATTGGAATCCAACACAGATGAGCTTAAAGCTTTCCTGAGTTCAGCTCACCTATCAAACAATGAAGGGGACACACTGTTGGCCCGAGACACAATGCAACTCCAGCAATTTCTACACTCGGACTAATCTGTATAATACAACATATTCATTATCATAACCTCATTGATGTTTTGTTTGGCATAATATATAATTTTCTCCAGATGCTAATACACTATTTCTTTGCTATTATCAGCTAAGTATGATGGATTGATTATGACGATTCTATTACACATTTTGTTCATACAGATTCTTCCTGGAGTGTTTAACTTTACAATTCCATTCAAAATACAAGCACATTAGTCTCTTTTTCAGAACAAGATTCATCGCCATGGTTTTTCTATTACCACAGTAATCTAAATGCAAATTTTAACTGTCCCTTTTTCCACCAGGATGATGCTCCTGGCACATGATGTGCACTAGAAATGAGATGTGTTTCCCCCCACCCCCCCCGCCCTTTCCGTTCTACCTCTGTTACATGGGAATTTTCTTCAAGGGTGACGATGACTGCTTATCAAGTTGGCATGTATAAAAAAAAATGTTGCTAATTGCCCAACAATATCGTCACATAGTTATCACATAGTTAAATTCCAAGACACTGCAGTTACGCAGCTACACAGAAAGTTTGCTAAGAAGACCATCATTGAGCCGGTCCACCGGGACGCATTAACGGGGATATTTTATTAAAATAAATCATCGCATTACGGGAGGAAATCAGCTGCTGGGTTATGGATTCATGGTGGTGCTCTTCAGTGATGCAGATATTGGATTTAAAACTAATCAAATTCCAGTTTCAACATCTAGTCATTTCAGATAAAAATGTTTATGTAAGCCTTTGGGGATATACTGTATTTGCCACCTGGACTTCAAAAGGAGGCTTTGCCCATTTCCCTTTGAGGTGTCAGCCTGGTTTCTTTTTTTTTTTTATCACTGCAGTGGATGCGGAAATACACACTATATACACACTGTCTACACATAGTGTGATGCTGCAGCTATCCTGGATGCGCTGATATGGATTGGTGGCAGTGAAAGGCTTCATCATTTCTGCCTTCCCTTCTGTCCCTCCCATCAATCTTTCCTCGCATGGATGTGGTCCTGATTGACACGGGCAGAGTTGCTTTCTCCTATCTCCCCCCCTTCCTCGACACTGTAAATACATCCACGGCACAGGAGCAGAACTCGCCTGTCCGTCGGTGTAACTTTAACCCGTGTGCTTGTCGTCTGATACCAATAATCTTCCTCTGCACGTTGCCACTTCGACGTTGGCATTCAATTTCACTCTATCGGTGAGGTCAGGGGCGCTTTCTCACGGTCTCTTTATCATCTCCCATTCATTAGAGCAGCGAAGGCTGTGAAACACCTGGATCCATCAGTCATTCATTTCTTTACTGCCTCTTCTTAAAGCTGCAGTAGGCACAATCTGTATGTAGAAATAACACCCGTGTTATCAGTTTACATCACTAAGAACAGAGAAGAGCATCCCATCCCCACTAATTGACACACAGTAGATTTGCTCCAGTTGCCCAAAGTCATTTCCTGTGTCAGGTTTCAGGTATGGTCGCTGGCAGGAAATCTTCTCGTTACACAGGAAGTAACGAATCGAAACTATAAATCTTTCTCCTAAACAGCAGTCACCTGGACAGTGTATTCACATGACATGATTTCTGGGTAGTGAAGTCCTTCAAAATTACAAAAAAGTCAAACCATTATCTCTCCCTCCACTAGAGGGCGCCTAAAGTACTTTTAAAAGGCTTAGGAGTTTTTAAACCACACTGCAAATGTTCTGTCCGCATTCCTCTTGTTAAATAGAGTATTCAGGATTTTTAGAAGCCTATCCATTTCATCTTCAGTCCAACGGCCTCTTGGGACATTGCACAACGTTTCACACGGATGTCTTTATTTTAGTTTTCATCACACATGAAAGCTATCCATTCCATTTCTTTTCACGAACTGCATGATAATAAGAATCGTAAGTAATAGAACTGCTTCTCATTTGATGCTGAGAAAAATGGTTTTATTCTCCGTGGACTTGCACTCGTTAACAAATCCTAATAGGGCCACTGACACCTGTCACATGTTTGGAGATGGTGACGAGGGCCACCGACCGCAACCCGTGTAGGAAGAGTGACAACAAAAGACTGTAACATCAACCTTCCTCCTTGATAGAAAAAGACAGATTTCTGTGTAGTTGTGCCCAAACTATTCTGTAAAAGGACAGAAATTCTGAAGAATGTTCCAATCTTTTGTTTTCACCTCTCCAACATAGCGATGTGTCCTTTGTGCAGCCACTCTCTAAAGTTTCCATGGACAGGGCAACAGACAGTCTACTGCCGACTTCTCAACTACCAAAAAAAAAATAATAATAACCTTTTTGTATATCCTTGAGGCGGCTTGGTTTGGGATCAATAGGACAGGCTTCTAGAAATCCAGACATTTGCCTTTTAAACAAAGAGAGGAGGGGAGAGAATTCGCTGCTTGTCTCTACAGATAAGGCAGTAACCTTAGCACTGTCTTACCTGCTGCTATTATCGCCTCTCTCCTAGAAGTAGCTTTGATAAGGGACATGCTCTTTCAATTACATTCAATTATGCATTCCACTCTCTGCTCAAATCTTCCTCTGCCTCTCTGTGTTGTGTCGAAAAAAGATTTCAATTTTACGTTTGCACTTTGCAGAACAGCTTACGACGAGATGAAGTTAAAGTAGATTGCCAGCACTCCAACCGACCGATGGTAGGGGGAGCAAGGGGTAAAGCCACTACTGTGCCCTGACAGTAGACGTAACACATACAGTATTTCTGCATCCCTAGAAAGAGTACGTACGCAAAAGGATGATAAAGAAATAAAGAAAGAAAAGGTATTTTTAGAGCGTTTTTAGTCGAGTGGGTACGGGAGTCTTGTGGGAATGCGGCTTATATAGAGGCAGATGAGCGTAAGTGTTATTTGGATTCTGCTCAAAACACAGTTACTAATGATGGGATGTAGCATGGCAGCAAAGACCCAGTATCTCATACACTGATAGGTGAACTGGTAAACAACTTAGGCCTTTAAACGCGAGGCTCCCCGGAGTATTCAAACTCACTCCGGTAAACACAGCCTGATCACTTGGATGCACAATATGTGTCAGATCAACACAAACGTGTTATGTGCTCCGGGGCAGGTCAGGACAGGTTAAAACAGGGTTTGAAGTGTAATGTGATGAACAAAAAAAATGTCACCAAATTTGAAATATTATATTGTGTCATGCGGTCGACCGCTATGAAATATTCACACAGGGTTATTCCTTGGTTATCGCATGACATTGTAGTACATCTTGAGAAATAATTGAGCTTTTGTTGACATCCGTTAATACTGATGCTATCTCGACACTGGTAGGGTATACCATTGTGGAGCTCTCCTTTGGAAAGAAAAATGTGTTTGTGTAAACAATTTAATCAGCCCGGGTGGTAATTACGAACGACAGCACATCTGACATAGTCCAATAAGCATTTAGAATAAATAATGGGACATTTTTTACTTAGAGAAAAGGTCCCCTTAATTATTTAACGCCTCAAATGGATTCACCATTCTACATCAAATGGATGAACATCAAAAGGAGGACAAGGAGATGACAATTACCCTGCCAAAGAACTTCCCTTCCACTCTAAATGGAAGCCGGCTAAATCCATTGAATTTTCAGGCGAGAGGAAACAGCGCTCACATGCATTCCCCAAGACCAAAAAAAAACACGATGTGTGTGAAAAAACCCACTAATTTCCAATTCAATAATAATGTATAATGAATTATGAATTCCTGACTGTTCCTTCATGTTTATCTATCTAGCTTTTGAATACCCACATGTATACACCACCTTCCGGGGGAGCACAAAGGGTAAAAAAAATCTTTGCATGTTGAATAATGAGTTTTTAGGGCTGCACACAATGTTTTCCAATCTTTACACGTTATAATGAGGGCTGTGGTTGCAAAGGGTAATGGAAATTATGTGCTGACCAGAAAGAGCACAAAAGTGCACGTGCGCGATCAACACGGATAAGCTGCGGTTACGTTTTACGTGTTCATGTGTATTAGACATAAAGGTACCGCTAATGTTCTACTCCATCAATGCAGCAAATAATGACGAAATGAAAACATAGCAACTACAGGGAGCCCGCTATGATCCCGCCACAGAGAGCGCTACATTAATATTTAGATTTATTATCCGCGGCAACGTAGGGGTCCGGGAGTGTTTCATACAATGACTCTTTGAGAGGAACGCGGAGCTATTGATGGACACATCAGGCGCTGCGTGGATCGAACCTGTGGCATTTTATTATGGGACCCGCGAGGCCGACCCCCACTACCTCCAGCAGCAGCAGCACATGTGCGGAAGACCTTGACTCCGTAACCCATTGTTAAAGCTTTGCGGAGATAAATCGCTGTCACTAAGGATGAGCATGGGCAAGAGCAGCCAAACAAGCAGCTCTAACATGTCGCACTATGATAAGGATACGCTATTGCGGCAGGCTTTTTTCCTGTCGACTCATCACTTGTGATCTGTGGCCAAAACTCAAAGCCAAAAGGAAGACGGTGGAGGGCATTGTATGTAGGGATCCACTGATTTATAAAGGTTAACACCAATAGTTTTAGACTGGAGCTGCCAGTAGCCGATATTCAATACCTTTTAGATTTTTCAAATTGTCATGCCAAAAAAATGACATCCATTCCTTGCAGGGTGGAACTGAAACAGCATTTAGACCATATGAATGAAATCTTTTTAGAATTATCAGCTCCTAGCAGGGTGACCGACTAGTAGTAGTGGGATCTCTGAGACGGATCGCCACCTTCAAATGAAGAATTAACTCGTAAAAACATTGTTGATATTATTCCATTGCGGGTTTTTGTGGTCAGAGAGGAACCTCCATAATATCGGCAGTGGATGACATGACTGGACTATCAGATATTTAATAAAAAGACAGTGTTAGCCTGATATCAGTCTATCCCTAATTGTATGAGTGACTGATTGAGATACTGAGAAATTTGGATAGAATAGAGTTCTTGTAGAAAATGCATGGCTGGATGGTTCAAATGACTCTTGAGTCTGCAAATCAATACTGCCCTCAGCTTATCGTGTCAAAATGTTGGCACAACATGTTTGCATCTGAGCGGAATCAAATGAAATCAGCTAAAGACTTGTGTTTTATAGTAATTTTGTTATTTGCAGAGTGAGAAAACACCCCTATAGCGCATTTAAGTGCATGTTGTACACATTTCCGCCAGGGCTTTGTTTCACATTTCAAAAGGTCTCACCTGCTCCGTGACTCCGGAGAGGTGTTATTGTGCTCTACGGTTCCCATAGTGCACCACATCTGAGAGATTGAGAAGGAAATGTAGTTTGAATTTCCTGGAATTTGAGTCGGAAGGGGGAAATATGGAGGGAACAGTGTGGCCGGGGCACATTACAGGTTATCACAGGAGCTCAGAGCAATGGTCAGTGAGAAGGTCTGACCAGATCACTGTATTAGGGCAGAGTTTAATTAAAGGACTACGCCGATTTGTGTCCTGCGCACATGCTAACATGTTAGCATACGGTACGTTATGTTCCCGTAGGCTACTAGCATCATCTAATGTAGGAAGATACACCTTTTCCTGTCAATCCTCTCATCACATAAAGTTGACCAACAGGCTTAAAGAGTGTCGTTCTGCACTTGCACTACAGACGCTACAAGGCCATACTTCATTGACCCCATCTTTCAGTTTTAATTCAAAGATTCAAAATGCAATTGAATTGTTTTAATCATAACGGATACAATTCTCACCAATTCCAACTATTCCTGTTTTAGTGTCACTATGCAGTGCAGGGCAGCAGCCAGCTGATCACTTCTAACCTCCATAACAACCCAGGAGCTATGCAGCCTAGATGCAGTCTGATGCAGATGCAGTAACAATTTCTGACTGCATGTTAATGTTGTGTGATTACTTTAGCAGGATTATGATAGGTGCAGCATTCCTCTCGCCCAGCAGGGGGTAGATTTCAATGTACGTGCAGCATGTCATATCTGTTGCCCAAAGCAATAAAACAAATGCAAATATCATTGGGATATAAATATGAAAACAAAGCTGCTGTATCTTTCAGTAGTTTGTAAGTTGCTGTTGCATGAGATTAAAGTTGGCACTGCAGGCCGCTGGACAAATTGCGCAGTATAAGCTTTAAGTTCACTGGTAGCAGTGAGAAAAAAACAACTTGTGCACTGAGTTAATAAAAGAGGAGCGTGATTAATGTTACCTGCCACTCAGTTTGTTTCCCCTCACCTTATCTTGTGCTCGTTAAAAAGCTTATCTACAATTCTAATGAAACCAAAGGGTCTACTGAAGTGTTACAGTCCTTATTTTGAGTTCTCATCTTTCCAGCGGGATGTCTTTTGACGTGGAAGATGCAGGTCACCTCCGTATTTTTTCGATCCATCTACCTCCCGACCTATTTGCCGATGTGCCTCATGTGAATGCATAAAATACTTTCAGAATAAAAGGCCAGAGAACATGTTCTATGTTTAAAATGCAAAAGGAAATACAGTTTGATGAAGGTAAAAGCTCGCACAAGACCATTATTATGAACACTGAACCTATTTTCTCCTTTATTGGAGTTCTGTCCTTGAAATAAAAGCTCCAGACGAAGCACCTCTGGACCTAATTTCATTAAACGGTAGGTTTTGCCAAGTCAGTGAACCTAAAATGATGCAGTTGAACTCTGGTGGTCTCTGTCGAGGGGGGCGGGGGGATGGGCGGGGGGATGGGCGGGGGGGGAAGTGGAGCAAATCAACCTAAGACAGGTTACTATGCTGTGGGCCCCCGGCCAACCTCAACTCCTCCTCAACTGTCCTCTCCTTTAACCCCCCTTTTCCATTTCTCCTTCATTTTTCTTCCGATCAGTCTTCCATTTTCCGCTCAACTGTGCTGCAAAATAAAATAAAAAGCTAAAAGAGGGAGAGCGACAAAAATAAATATTTTTTTTTCCACAGTGTTATGGATTATTAGGCGCACAGAGTCACATTACGCTGAGCCTCATTATCAGGGCAAAGATACTCTCCAAAAGCATTGAGGTTGGAACTCACTGATGTATAGCTATGATCATCACATTGTTTATGCTAATGGATGTGTGTGTTCTCCGTGTGTGAATGCGCTCGCCCTAATGGTAATGTTCATCCGAGAGTGTGTGTGTGTGTGTTGTGTCTGTTTATGTGAGTTTGAGAGGGAGTTGCAGGGGGGGGGCGGGCTCGGATCGCGGAGTATCGCGGGGCGTTAATGGTAGAGGACTGACAAACGAGGCAGCAAACATTTCCTCAGAGCAGTTCGCTGACTTCCCCAGTGTTGGAAACTCAGTGGTCCGATCTCATCATCTCAGACTAATGGGCCATTATGCACATTGCACACACACTCCAAAATTTAATGCAATAATTATGTAATTAATTAATGCAGATCAAAAGAATTCAACCGGAGGAAGAAACGTAGTTGGGGAATTTTGCCTCGGGCGGCTCAGCGGTGACCGGAGAAACGTGATACGCCTCGTGGAATCTCATCTTCCTCCGCTTAGCAGTCGGCACCGCGATCTATTGATGTTTGCAGCATTGCACTCGGCGCCGCGTGTTATTGCTCTCAGATAAGTGCTGGCAAAAAAAAAAAAAAAAAAAGGGTCCACCTTAACCTGTGATGCCTTTTGTTCAAAGAGGAGAGGACGCAGTTTTTCAGAGTAAAGGACTTTGAAGGAGGGGGATTAGCGTTTTTGAACTCGTGTATTCGCCACTTTCATTGCCCGCTGTCATCAGGCTCTGATTACCGAAAACAATATGAGGCACAGAGCTGACAGGGAGCATTAGGACAGGCAAGGGTGATGTGCTTTCAATTAAACAGGAAGTCCTTTTTATATTCAGCACATTACACTCATCTCACTCAGGGTGACTGCGTGGTCCGCCAGTCTGATGCATGTCTGAAATTGAATACGGGTTCTCGAAGTAAACACACCGAGCTACTGCAAGTCGTCTTTATTTACGGTCTGATAGCCCCGTCCCGTCTCCCAGCCTTGCATGCTTACACACTTACCCGGCCGTTGAAGCCCGCCCCGGCCCTCAAGTCACACAGATGATCCGATGACCTCTCAGACAGGCTTCGCCATTCCAGCGGAGTGGTCTGACCCTAAAGCTATTTGAAAACTTGTGTTTTTCAGCACTTAAGTAAAGTGACACGAGCGCCTCGAGTGACCTCTTTATTGCGCTGAAGTGGACCACTCGTGCTCCCGTTTTTCACATTCCGCTTTCGTTTTTTTTTTTTTCCCGTGCAGCTGAACGATGCAACCTTCAATTTGCAGTTTTGAAAGGTAGCCACCATAAGGACTCTTTCATATAACGCTAACCCCCCGTGGCCTATATTAGAATTCAATAAGCGAAGTTAGTGCGTCAGACTAAGTGGCCCTACTACTTGAAGTGAATTGGCCACCAGACCAATAAATAACTTTGAGAATACCGAAGGCTACTCTGTCACCGAGGGCACATCGGCATTCGTTATCAAGCGTCACAGTTGAACATTATTAGCCTTGAGCATTTGCCAGTATAATCACTCAGCCAGGTAATATTAAAAGGTGGGCTATTTCAGCCTCCCAAGTGACATAACTGCCTTAATCAAACAGTTATCACACAAGAGGCCAGAGGGAGGGAGAATAATGAGAAAGCAATATCCTAGATTAAGAATTAGTCTTTTCTATAATGGCTCCATCTCACTGGGTCAATGGCACATAATGGTATGGCATACAAAATTGGGCGAAAGAAGATTTGAGGATAGCGGTTCTGAGGTTTCATAACTCACCGGTACATGGAAAACAATTCATCCCGTTTTCGCCGCAAAAGTGGCAAGTTTGTGAAGCGGTGAGCCGCGAGGTGCGAGATGAGGTGTCAATTTCTTCCAAACTTCTTAGTGAAGACCTTTGCTTACATGTCTGAGGATAAAATTCCAGGTAGTTCGCAGAATCGATGTATCGCATTTTGGAAACGGAGGCGCTTCATGTACTGTACCGTCTCACTCTACGACAAAGGATCACTGATGGTGTGCAATATTTTGGGGCCCTAAAAGTCCCAACAGGAGGAACTTTTTCACCTTCTCTCCTTCCATTTGTACTTTATTCTTTGCAAGCCCTATTGAAATATTGAATAGCTGGATTCTAATGCTGACAATGGCTATAAAAGGCTTATGAATAACTTCATATACCAGGTTCTTCTCACTCGCTCTCTCTCGACTGATTCTTTTTTTCTCCTCTACATTATTCAGTTCCTGTTAGCTCTGAGTAAACTTTGAAAAGCTATTCCAATGTATTTCAACTGGAGCAGGTTAATGTGGATTTCTAAACTATGGAAAATCCTCCCTAAAAATAGCAGTTGTTTATCCACAATTGTGGGAACTGAATTAAAAAATATATTTGAAGTGTTTTTTTCAAAGCTATTCTGATTGGAGGATATAAAACGTGCATGTGCAGGTAATCTGGCACAATGTGATGGGGGGGCTTTTCCACCTTTTCTCCCTGGTAATGTCTTTATGTAAGCACAAACAGGAATATTTGTTGCACTGTGGTTTTGGCTCTTCCGCTCCTTCCTAATGTTGGCTATCTAGGAATTAAATTTCATACTGTTGCACTCATTGGAAGTCGTTCTTGGGCTGAATGCCCAACATGTATAATGTAAAATGTCTGGGTGTGTTAGTAGTTCCTCAGGAGCACATAGCAGCCGGGCGCTGTGTGTTCATTGGCTCGTTTATTCCTTCACAGTCCTGCATGAGGGAAACCCAGTGTGTCTAGAAGTCACACCAGCGTGAGCAGCTGTAGGTTGGTTTGCGGTGCGTTCACAGACCAGGAAGTAGCTCATGATTTTGGAACTGTAGTGGCTAAGGTCAATGCATGAACTCAATATTGTGTTTGTGATTTTCTGTGCTACCAAAGCATGTCGTGACTTTAAAAAACTCCACCTGTCAACACCAAACACTCCAATTATAGATGCAATCCCACCCACCCCTCCACCCAAAGCACCTAGAAAGTACCGGTGTACCTGTTAGAGATTGAGTGAAAAAATGAATCTGCGAGCTGAGAAAAAAAAAAAAATCAATTGAGGTATGATGAGCAGCCACAGTGAGACATCGCTCCTCTAATCTGAAGACACTCCGCTTCTCCCTCCTTTCCAGCAGCTCCAAGCCTCAAATCAAGATTTCCCCAGAGCAATTGTTAATTACGTAATTTATGCTTCTTTAAAGATAACGCTCCATCCATGCATCTCTTCGGTGAGTCACATGTGCCAGTTCCTTGTCTTATCCGTGCTTTTTCATTCAATTATTATACCTTTTTTCCCCCCCAGGGTTTTTACATCTAAATGCCATGCTATGATATGCACTATAGTTTTGAAAATGTTCAGTACTGAGCTGAAAAAAACGTCTGCGTTGTGTTTTAATTACATTCATTATAGGTGGAAAAGTGGCCGGTTTTCACCGCGAGCCTTAGCAACCATCGCAAATCATTATGCTGTAGAACAAAAGCTCGCCTGTTGAGACAGCACTATATATAGCATGTACTGCATGTGTTGGATGCGTTGATGGTGCACGTGTAACCTTACCCCAAATGTTCCTTTTGCATCGGTTTTTGGTAGCTGATCAATAACCACACCTGATCGATTCCGTCTCCAAAGGATTTTTGCAAAGAACTCTGCACAAAGTTTGCAGCAACGTGGATTCATACTGGATTACATGTAATTGTGGGGATATGAGGGAATGCATTAGCCGCCGCAATCAAACAGGAAACGCTGCTTTCTTCGGAGACGGTTCTGGCAAGAGACGAAACTGTTATCTCCAAACAGAAAGGCACCGGGGAATATCATCCCATCAATAAGGTTCATAGTGAGTGAGAGCTGAATGAAACTGTGTGCTTAAAAATCATCATCTTGAAAGCTGTGTAGCAATGTAACACACACACACACACACACACACACACACACACACACACACACATACACACACCTCATTTGTTCAATTAAATCACTCATCTGTTCTTTGGGATCTGTCGAATACAGTACATCCAAAAACAGCACTCACCACACATATAATACCACGATTATGTTAAGACTAGCTGGTAAGCACGGTCAGGACTGATTCCCTCTCAAATCCCTAATCATTATTTATAGCGGGGTTAGACCAATATATCAAGCTGATATTTTAATGAAAATTCAATATCAACCAGTCATATCTTCCATCTCTGAGATGACGGCGGATCCTCCCTGGACCCAGGCTAGATAAAAAAACAGTCCGTAAAAAACCTGTAATGAAATTTTATTTTCATTGCATAATTTATTTATTCATTTAACAGCAAATTTTTCTGTAAATTAAATTTTTATGTAAAGTTGTAATGCATCCCAGTGGAGTAGAGTTTCCCCTGGATAGGTGGGGGGCGTAAAGAGCTGCCATTTGAATGGGTTTCTATAGAGGTTTAACGTCCCATGGCAAAATTCTAGACTGAAAACTTCCCATTTTTTTGAATTTCTGGCATCAAATGGTCAAATTTATGTTATATATTGGCACAAAATATCAGCAGCTTGGATACATGGATGACTTTTTGTATGGACATTATTTTCCACATAATATTTTCCATACCACATCACTTTTCTGTGTGCATTACATGACACTGTGTAGCCCACAATCCCTTCCCCGGTGTCACAGCAAGTCACTGAATCAAAAAAACAAAAAGAAACGTAATGCAATCTTAAGTTTTGATGTTTCCCCAAACATAACAAAAGTGATTTATGGCGCCATGTGAGAAAGATGAGAGGTTTCGGTGGGCTCGGCGGCTTGTGTGGACAATCTGAGACAGGGGCTGGAGGAGGCCTTGCTCGCAGCAGGGTGACCGGGCTCCATGTTGTTCATCTTCTGCACAATGAGGTCAAAGGACCCCTGCTTTTCATGAAAACCCAGCAGGCTAGGTCGTAACTGTCAAACACAGAACCCAGAGCCTTTTCTTTTTAGTTTTGTCTTGAATTTTGCACCCATCATGTGCCATGTGCCCAGTTTCATCATTGCTCTGAACTGAGAGAAAGAAGCACACCAAAGGGTGGATGCAACATTACACATTTATAGTAATGCATGCATGCAAAGGCACAGTATGTGGACACAAGGACACACACACACACACTCGCACATTCACTCTGGTGTTGTCACGAAAACAGAATTTTTACTGTGATAACACGGCAAACAAGAAACGCCATCACAGGACTTCTTCTTCTTCTGTTTTTTTAACTATTCCAATCTGGAGGTGACATTCAAATGTTGCAGTTCAACTTGAAGAATGCGTTTATAAAATTCCGAATTTAATTGAATTGTCTTTCGCAAGGATCATGTGAAGGAGACGCAACTAGACTTTCCACCTCATGTGAAGACGTTTTCTATTGCGAGTGAAATTTTCATTTTCAGATTTTCTGGTTTGACCAAAAACCTCACCCTGATCTCACTCAAAATTTCAGTTGCCTCAACCTGATCCTGACCTTAACTGAAGTTGTTTCACTTGCCTAAACTTTACTGTTATCTAAACTTTTCCACGTGATGAACACATAAAAACAACGTGCCCTATTTGTTCTACTGTCACATAATTCCTTTTCGCGGTGGAGGAACACGATCGTCACATTACTTGCCACAACACGTAATCTGCATTCACACACACATCCCACACTCTGTCTTTTGGTCTGATTATTGTGTTTTTTTCTTCCATGGAACAAAAGTCATGTCACTTATTTGATTCCCGGCGCGGATTAGCCGATGTCTTGTGTCTCCCTGTGAACGTGAGGTGAAGAATTAAAAAGGCGCCTCGGCCCCCTCGCTGCCTCTTTAATCTCTTTCACAGCCGAGACGCACACAGCTCTCCGCGGCCTCTATTTACAGCTAAACACAATGCATTAACCCGCCAAACCGTGCCTTCATCTGCCCCCCCTACGCCTCCCCCTGCCCTGCCTCCGTCCCCTCCTTTTACACCCCACCCTATTCATCACGGGCAGTCTTGCACGCCGAGGAAAGTATGACCAGCGCTGACCTTGAGGAAGTCTTGCTCATAAGAAGACTCACCCAGGCCAAGATCTAGGGTCTGTCAAGATGATTTCTTATTCTATTTAATGGAAGAAGTGCAATGCTTTATCACTCCCCGGGTTCACGGTTTATAAAAGGCGTGAGGGTACCGACCCCCCGTTTGAAACGGTAAGCTGTTTAGTCAAAACCCTGTGCCGGAAAAAAAAAGATGTCCTTAAGAGTCATAGTGATTTAGGGGAAGGGGGGGGGGGGGGGGTGAATGGGTAATTTTATGTGAAATCGGCACTCTTCTGAATAGTAAACTAAGAAACAGATGACAATGTCCCCCCCCTATCTCCTCAATGACATTTTCTGCTGAGGCATTTGCCGAAGATAAGCATGAATGAATACCAAGGAAAGTGTTTCTTTGTCCTTTCCGCTCTCATCTGAGAGCGCAGTTCAGAGTCTGATTGTTTTGCTCCAACAATGGTTCGATCAAGGCCGAACTTTCGACTACTTCATTATCGAGATAGTCAAGAGGCCAGAAAGATTCAGATGTGTGTGTGTGTGTGTGTGTGTGGCAAAAGCATTTCTGCGACTGCATTCGCGCCGTCATTATATAATATTCTGCCAAGTCAGAAGTAGATCTCTACTTTTAAGGGTTTTTCTGAAGTCCCCGGTCCAGAGTTGCTTCACCCCTCCGTTACAGGCTAGATTTATCTTCATTAAATTGGACTGAGGAGTTCTTTCACTCTCAAATGAATTCAGCTGAAAGTAAAGAAAAGTCTTGATGTAACGGCTGAGAGTTTGGTGGCTTAAATGTGTTAAAAAGTTAAGAAACTCCTTACTTTTGTGTTTGCAAAAATTGAACAGCATTTCAAGTAGGCTAGTGCGACCCTTCAAGAATCTACCTATTAGGGGAGTAGGGTTGGATTGATATGGGGTTTTGAAGGCCAATACCGATATTCTTAGACTAGAAGTCGCTGATATTTTGTGACGACCATTTCCCATGCCAAAAAAATAACGAGTATTCAGTGTTTCTGTCCAGATTTGATTCATGGCAGGTTGGAAAAAACTCTGAAACAACACTGAGACCATCATGGGACACTAAAACTCTCCATTGAAACGCAGACTAACGATATTATTTTAGTCCCCACAATGGTAGGGGAAACTTTATGATACATTTCAGCCTTTAAATGAAGAATGAATTAACAAAAATTGAATTCCATTGCAGGCTTTCCAGCCTTTATGTAGCTGCGGTTAGGGAGGAACCATGACATGGTGACAAGACCAGTATCGGCAAATATATCCGTCTAACCTTGGTAAATACAGAGTAAATATAGCGACAACCGTGTGTCATGTCACTCTAGATCAAGCACGCCATGACATTCTTCTTCTGCGCTGTCAGTAATCGCGGTTCCATAGCATGATGATAAAGCAACTGAGTGATATTTCACGGCTACCTGCAACGGAGTTTCTGTGCTTGGGGGTTCACCCTCCCATATCAAACGGCTGCTCGCTACTGTGCTAGCTCAGCCCTCTGCTCCCCCTCTAGTAAGTTATGATGTAATTTTCTCCCTGCCACGATAAGGATAGGAGGAGATACCGCGAAACAATAAGAGAGTCAATATTTTAAATTCAAACCCCCCCAACGCCCACGCAACCGATTCCACACAGACAGACTCGGGGAATTGCATTGCAAATGTTGATGTAATCTGACACAACGTATGAAGCGAGTCTCCTCGTGTGAATATAACCGGCGTGTCATTTTTCATATAAACAGTTTTGGTTTTTTTGGTGGAGTTTTCCCTCCCTCCTCAAAGTGTCACGAGCCGATACGGCGATACGGCGTGCACGCGCCCAGCCTCCCGACGGCGAATTGAGATACGAATTGGGTTTTTGAGATATTGTGATAGGATTACTGAACAGGTGGGAAATAGACTAAAACATTTATGCTGCACTGCACCGCATTCAAAATAGACTATATGCCACGGAGGAACACTCACTCAACTGTGTTATCCAAAAGGTGAAATGTTATACTCTTGTGTGTGTGAGGGCTTTTTACAGGAAGGCGGTGTCTATACTACACTGGGGGAATGATGTGATTTGAGCAGCACATTTCCCCTTAATGAAATGACATAGATGAATACAACTCAAAATGCTATGTGACATATAGGAGAGGACCCAATTAATCGCTAAGGCTCCTTGGGTAAGGAAAGAGGAAAACGGCTATCTAGATATAGTGTGAGACTTTTTTAAATGTGGGAAAACAGGAAATTACATCCAGTGGGTAATAACAAAAAATGATTCGATGTTTTTTCAGTCTTTAGCATTGCGGTGCTAGAATGCTTTTGCTACTGCACTGTTAAAAAAAATATATATATATTGTGGAAATATTGACACATTGGGATATTGTGTTCCAGTATTGCACTATAACTCAACTGCCTCAAGGTCATTATTGTCATTTCAATTTTCAAGTTTTACCAAAACCCATTCCTCTCAGGCACAATCTCAAATATTGGTTGTTTTTTTTTTTAGCACTTTTATCACTTTTTTTTTTATCACTCGTTACTCCCATCCAACACTGGCAGCTGACACATTTAGAAAAATATGGCAGAAAGGGAAAATGAGATGCTAGCAAGGAACATTTCTTGACAAACAAGCTCTGCAAAGTGACTATTCAGCTTAGTGAAATCGGTGTTTCAATAGTAAGAGCAGGTCAATTGCATCTTGGCCAATCAGAGCGCTTGATGAGAACTTCCTGTTTTATGTTATTAAAGTATTCTATAGTGAGAATGCCAAGATAATATGAAAAAAAAGGGAGTCTATCGCTCCAAATCCATCCAATCACTTTTCACTGACCATCACGATTCAGCACAGTGGTCATTACCCCATATAGCAGAAGTGATAGATTCCCTGCACGTAGAAATGTGCCCTTTGCTTGAAGTAAACACTCAAGCAAGAAAAAAAATATGTATGAATTGTATTGATCTTCTTCCAAAGCCATTATCTTTAAAAGGCATGTAAATGGCCTTAGAGTCATCTGTGAGATTTAATCAATTGACCAGAATGGAGTATTTCATATCTATTTCTACCTCACACTTTTCCTGCAGGAGTGCTACAGCGCCGCACAGCCCCAATAATGAAAAGCCCCCTAGCAGCCTCTCTAGAAATCATTACAATCTCCCTCTACCTCTAGGGTCAGTAAACTAATAGTCATTCACCTGGGTGACAGGAAATCTTTTCCAAGTTGCCAATGGGAGCCAGCGAGGTTGTGTTTAAGGTTATAGAGTCCAGCCAGAGATCACCGCGCTGTTTTTTTTTTCTTGTTTTTGATGGACCCTCTGTCACTGATTAAAAAAAGTCATTTATCATCAATGAAAAGGAAGGGGGGGAGCACGTACTCAGCTTAGTAATTACGTCTTTCAGAAACTGGCAAGCATCGAAAAAACATTACTCCTGCGCTTGCCAAATGTAGGGGATACACCGAATGACTTTATAAACAGTAGACCACACGGCATGGCAAAAAAACACAATCTCCATCATTGCTTGTGCATGGCCTCCAGTGATTTTCTTTTTGTGTGTGTGACCGCAACCATTCCTGTCCACTGTTGGCCAAGACTCTGTGGTGCATTTCTCAAAGGGATGGCCCAAATGTATTCAAAGGCACAAAAGCCTCAGGGTTTCCAGTGTACATGCTATTTTAAGCCTCCGCTCTGCAGTACTCAAAACATATATGAAAGAAAGTTCAGTAATAAAGGACACTCAACTAATATAAAAAGGTACAGCCAATGCACTAACCTCACTTTTGATCTTCCTTAGAACAATCCCAACACTATAAACGGTTGGGAATGGGAACAGACTAGGCGAGGTGATGTAACATCAAGGAAATGTCTGAAAATACTTTTTTTTTTGCCTCTCCGACTGTGTCCATCGAGGACTGTAACCGGGCAGATAAGCCACAGCGGGACTCAGATATGAGCAATAATCGATGTTCAGGCTCAGCACACCCAAACCAGGAGCAGCATCACCTCTCATCTCCCCACACCACGCCACGCTGAGCTCACTGTTTTACATGTTTGTGAAAAACCATTTCGTATCGAGGACACGGCTGTTTTGTCGCATCTTCAGGTAGCTGCGCCCTCCCTCACTTCTATTTCCCCACCGCCACTTCAAACACCGGTGCACCACAGGGCGCATTGTATTCATTTGCTTTCCAGAAAGAAAAAAAAAGCTTCCTCAGGGGGGTGGTTTTCCACCACAAGACACACCATGTCCAAGAAGCTGACAAACGAATAGAGACAAATCTATATAAATAATTCCTAAGTGGAGTGGAGAGAAGTTGCCCATCATTCAGAGCGGAAGCGGGCCGCAATATCTCCTGGAGATTGAGACTCATCCATCACTGCAGGACTTTAATTTGAGATGTTTAGGACTCTTGCTGGAGATTGTCTGAGAGCGGGGGAGAGCCCTGTCTTCGAGGTCTGCAGGGGTCTTGGCTGAGTGTAGCTCGCCGCGGGAGAAATTGCTGCCTGACACAAAGCAGGTTCACGAGAGAACAATGGTTTTTTTCATGTGAGAGAGCTGCCTTGAGACGTACAGACGAGCACAACAACACAGCCCCACCGCTTGATTAGCATTTAGATCCTTTAAACAGTGCAATCTGACAGTTAGCTTACATCTAACACACACACACACACACACACGTCATTTAGAGCGGAACAATGTCAAAATGAGTCCATCGAGTTGGGGGGATGGGGGGCCGGAGATTGAAGAGCCCAAGGAAAAGAGAGTCTAAAGACTTCAAATAATCTCGAGTATTGATTCCATTTAAGCCCGAGGCTCTTGATGGACACTTTCTTCAAAATGCAGTGATGGGAGGCATATCCGGATGACTGATCGCCCCGGTTAATGGCCGCGCACCGTCCATAAACACCACCTCGCCCTGATCAGACAGTGCAAGCAGGATGAGAGGGTACGGTGACAGCTCGGCGGACAGGCGCTTTCATTTAGCGAGAAGCACTCAAGCCCTCTGCCATTAAAATTACATGGGGGCCCCGGCAGCAGGAGTACAGGGAGCAGGGGCGGACTTTGCATTAAGAGTTCATAGGGGGATGCCGTTACTCTGGTAAGTGTCGGCGCACTGTCTTGTTGTGGCAGATCAGGCACGTTTTCATCTGAGTCATCCGGGTCACTGCAATAAAGCGATATAAGATGACACCGTGCACAAAGCGGTCATTGTTGTGAAATTAATCAAGGCCCCTCATCTTCCTTATTGCACAGCTACCCACCAAAAGCAATCATTTGACACAAAATACTGATTTGAAATGATTTTTATTACAAGCAAAAGTCATTTACGAGCTTCTGTGAAACAATAGTACAGCAGGCCTGTCTCTGCAGTGACCGAGGAGTAGCATCTTTCTGGCGCGAGGTGTCGCCAGTTAATCTGATATAAGAAATCAATAAAAGTGGACTTTGTTACTGTGTGAGTGATATAAGTACATGTTAAGCAGCGGCCAATCAGACTTGAGTATCCAACAAAGCCGTGTAATAAGACACATAGATGGATACTACTACTTAATGGAACACTAAGGTGAATTGGCTTTGCAAGGCCATGTACTTTGTGCATCATCCATCACACAAGTACCCAGGTATCATACAACCCCCTATTCTATCCTCCTCTTATGAAAAGTAAGAAAAGCTCCACTTCACTCCGTCGCTAAATTGTTGAAAACCACATCTGAGCAGACACCTGAGCCAGGTAGTATCACTGTCATCAGTTTTTATATTACAAGTATATTGCGTGTCTCTTTGTTTATCGCCTCTAATTCAGTTATAGTACCTGAGTGGCTCGGTGGCGGCATGCCCTGAATGCTTATTTCCTGCACAGTAGCCTCTGTGTACTCAAAAAGGGGTCCATCTCCTCTTTTCCTCTGGAAGTGGACTCCTTGGAGCGTAATTTGATTATTCCAAAGCAGGTGTTTCCAGCTGAATGCTGATAAGAAAGACTCTGCGCCTCGGACACCGAGGAGAGCGACATTAGACGCGCTCGGAAACAGTGTAAGGAACGCTCTTATTTTTAAAATTTTTTCTGATCGGGAAAGTGACGACGATTTGACTTTGGATGAATTCGCTCCGGTCGGACTGAAATGACGTTGCACACGTTAGGACTAAGACTGGAAACTGCGTGATCCGCATTATTCCCGGGAACAATGCTAAGCATGCACATCGGGCTCAAAAAGTCCATAGACTGGCGGTAGGCGCCGGATTATGTGTGCCTCTGCTGCCAAACTCCAGAGGTTCACGCCGTGCAACGCTTCAGAAAAAAAATGTGTCTTGGAAAAGGTGCAAAGTCAGTGTTAACGCGCCAAGTTGCAATGGGGCCACCGGATGTAACAATCAAATGTACTAGAAGTTTTCGCAGCAGCTGTAGCTCAGCACAGCTTCAGGGTACATTTCCATATTTTGTGTCCTTACATTCCCCCCCCCCTCTTTTTGGCTCAACCCCCAGCAAGCATCTGCTGCTGCTGCGGGAACGGGGGCAAGGTTGCATCTGTGATCCCGTGTTTCCTCAGCAAATCAGATTCTCGTCTAGCCTCTCTGATATCCTCTCAGATTGTTTTCCCTCTAATCCCTCGCTCCCGCCGCTACGAGAATAGTCTTATCCGCTAATAACAATGCTGATGTGCAGCGTATGCAAACAAAAAAGGGGAATCATCTTCGAGCCCCGCGATTGAGCCGTCAAGACCCCCGCGCGCTCTCACTGTCAAACGGGGGGAAACACTGATTTATTAGTGCTGCACAGCGGAAGCAGGCATTTGTTTACAGCCAGATAAACAGAAGGAATATGATGTCCCTTGAGGCTATAATCTCTGTGTAGAGTAACATGAGATTAGGTTAATCCCATGTTACTATAAAGCATATTACAAGAAGGGTAAACTGAGGTTCCAAAAATAAAAACTAACACAAAAAACATTTGAAGCTCGGGTCCCCTTGTTTTCCCAAGTCGCCTTGTATCAGCTCCTTGACACTGCCCCCCCAAACCACTTGACGTGCCACGCCGTCGTAATCAGCGTTGAGCACTCTCGCTCTCTCCGGCACGGAGTTGAAAAAGCCGCATGCCCCTTTCATGTGCAGATGAACCGAAATAACTCGGACCTACAAACGGGGTCAGCACAATCTGCATTAATTGACGGTCACTGGATGCTCTTTTTTTTTTTTTTTTTTATCCCTTAAAAAAAAAAGCCACGTCAGGAAGCCAGAGAGAGAGGCGCCGCTGTCGGAGCGTGGCCGTAGTCTGCTGACTTAAACAACACACAAGTCTTGCCCCCCCCCCCCCCCCCCACACACACACACACACACACACACACACACACAACTCCCTCGGTTCAAACACTGTCAAGGGCACAGCTGATTCACGTCGCATCACACTCAAACGGGAAGAGAGGTCGCGGATGGGGATGAAACCCGGTAACATTAGCAAGGTGACATTTTCTGTTTTCAGAGACTCGGGGGGGAAACTGTACGAACCAAGTGGCAGGTTCAAACCTCGCACTCAAGAGTTTGTTAATTATTGCAGAGAAAAAAGAAACGGCAAATGCAAACAGACATAATGCGTACAACAGCTTCAAGTGACGATACACTTACCTTGATTGGGACACTTTTTGTTTCAGAGCCGAGGCGTGTCAAAGCCAGCTTAATCCAAACAGTGAAAGAATCAAACTGTCCTCCAAGCTTCACACAAGAGCGCACTCTCTCTCTCTCCTCCTTTTTTTTCCTCCTCCTCTTTGAATTCCCTCTCTTACCTCCCTTACCTCCCTCTTTGGTACCTTGCTTTCATTATCCTGCACTGGGTACAGCTGAGAGCCCGCCCGGAGGTACAGAAACAATAGCTGGAGCACACAGGAGAAACGCACGGGAGCGGTGGGGGAAAAAGTGGAGTGTGTCCGTGTGGTTACGGAATGACGACTGAGAGAGAGAGAGAGAGAGAGAGAGGGAGAGAGAGAGGGAGGGAGGGAGAGGGAGAGAGGGAGCGGGCGAACGAGTGAGCCGGGAAGTGGGAGAGAAAGAAGCTTGTGTGTGTGTGTGTGTGTGTGTGTGTGTGTGTGTGCATCAGAGAGTGAGTGAGTGAGTGAGTGAGAGAGCAAGGGGATCAGTGTGTATGTGTGTGTGTGTGTGTGAGAGAGAGCGAGAGAGAGAGGGTTTGTGAGCACTGGCTCAGTGGCGAGTAGCGGTCGTGATTGCATTGGTGTGAGCCGGCCCACCTCCCACCACCCCCCATTGTCAGGTCCCCTGAGTACTGGGGGATCTTCATCATCAAGCAGATTAGAGAAAGCCAGAAAGCCCCCCCCCCTTCCACCCACCACCCCCCGACAGAGAGAGAGAGAGAGAGAGAGAGAGAGAGAGAGAGAGAGAGAGAGCCAGTGCCAGTGCCAGTGGTGTGTGCCGTGGTCACCGGGGGAAATTCTAATCAGAGAGACAGTAGTACCAGTTGGAGATGCTGGGGTTTTTTCCCCCCAAGCAAATGTGTCCAAGCAAAAAGCAGATGGTTTAACGGTGGTGCGATGATCTTGTGTTCTTGTATTTCTACACCTACAAGGACCAAATGTCCTCACAAAGATAGAGAGTGCAGGGAAAAACCTGAAAAGTGAGGTTTTTCGGTGGCCGGTCCTCACTTCTGAAGTTAGGGCTCGGGTTTATGGTTAGAGTTGTTGGTATAATGGCGGCTGCAATAGCTGTTGGGGCCCTGGCACACCCACTTCCTGTTGTTCGCTTCCTTCCAAGTTTTTATGTCTCCTAAGCAGGTTCATGTTGAAAAGGAGAGAGTTGTTTTTAGGGTTAGAGTTAATGTACTTTTTGGGAAATTGGCTCATTGGTCGATTTACCTTTTCCATGTTAGGACAGGAGAACCAGTTATCTGGTAGGTTTCTCTGTCCTGGTCACATGCTAACATGTTAGCATACAGTACCCGAGGGAACTAGCATCATCTAGCATAAGAAGATAAACCCTTTTAGTAATCCAGAGTTGGTGTTGTTTTTTTTTTCTACCAATCCTCTCGTAAAGGGTAAAGTGACTAACAGAAACAAAAAGTTGGTGCAGTCCTTTAAAATTAGCATTAGCATTAGCTTTATGCTAGGTTAAGGGTTAAGGTGAGGCATGGGGTGGATTAAGGTTAGGTCAATAGAAGGTCCTCAGAAATATAGCTGTATAATCATGTGTGTGTGTGTGTGTTGGGGTTGTTAAGTAGGTTGGGGGTATGAGGGGGGGGTGTTTGAGGGGGACCAGCAGGGCTCAACTGTAATCGGAAGGCAGGGCATCAGCTGGTTCCCGCTAATACCCGTAACCTCTCAAAGAGGAACGGCTAATAAAGAAACCCGACACCTCCCCCTCTATTCCCACCAGAGAGCACCACAGAGAAAGCATTACAACATCCGAACATCAAAACTTTACGGGGTGCCTCTGAAGTCTGGCAGTTGTCGCTGACGGTGACCTAAATTCTGGTATTTCCATGTCTTGCACGATTAAACGCATCGGTACTCGCCTTACTTGGTCATGCGGAACACAGATATGCTGCCCGTTCCTGGCATATTTGAGGAGCAACTACTAGCTTTAACCTTTAAAATGAGACCTTGATATGATGAGGGAATCAAAGGTGGCACACATCACTCTTGGGAAAAGGTTATTGAGGCATTAGCATTTAGTCTTCTCTATATTTCATTTTGACTGTCGAGAAGATGGACAGCGCTCTAGGTGAAACAAAATTTCCTCCCTTAAGATGTTGTCCAGCAACTACACCGCACCGCATCTTAGACTGCCTGGAAGAAGTGGAAATCTTTCAAGACTTGTCTAGAAGCAAAATCTTAAATATGGAAAATCATCCCATTTGTTTCAAGCCGCCTGTTTGAGTTGTTTTGTGTTGGAACAAGTGAAATGATCTCAGCCCACTGGAAGAGTTTATCACTTGTTGGAAGAAAAATAAGACTTCAGGACTCAATACAAGATTCAATTATTATGTGAAGATTGTTTGCATTGTGTAGTCCTACATGCTATCTATGGATCTTAGTGGAAATACGGCATCACTTCCTGGTTGTTTTTCTTGGTTGTGGACATTAGGAATGATGTTAATGGCCATCAGTGGGAAATAGGGTTTCCATGTTCCATGGTGAGAAGCACAGTCTTTCCACATTATCTAAAAGTAGATTTTAATCACCCTGAAACTGAAAACATTTAATGAAAATTTCACTTTGAAGGCATTAAAACCCCCCCTCAGGTTTTGAACATTTGCTTCACTGTGCCATTATCAAATTCCCATTGTCTTTGACGGGAGAAAGTTAAGATCAAACCAACAGAAAGAAAGAAGAATCTGGCCCCCACTCCACAAAGACAACCAAAGGAAGCACGCTTGTTTTAACACCGTTCTCAAAAAGCTGAAAGCCGTTTTTGAATGTAGTTATGCAGCATTTTATACACTCAGCAGTCCTGGCCCGCAGCCCCTTTCCCAGACCAACCCCTGTCCAGATGGCATGGCACGGCCCTAGAGGACTCCATTTTTAATCCTCTTGGCTCAGGCTCTGCTAAGCGAGAAGTGGAACGGATGCTCCGAGTCAGGCATCAACCGGGGCATTTCAGCCCCTCTGCTGTATGGGACATAGAAATGGCTGCAGGTGAGCAGGCAGGAAGGCATACAGCAGAACACAGTAGAATCAATTTGCTGATATTGACCTTGTATTAAATATCAGATATCAGCCAGTCATGTTCATACTTGAGTTGTATTATGACATTTTATAGGATGTACCATCATTTTCTACTTGCATGCACAGCACATGGAGCCTCCTTGGCAAAAATAATAAGAAGCATTTACATATCTTATACCAGGAAACAGCTGCACACTCGTCCGCTTAGAGAGCGTTCAAGATCGTTGACAGTCAAGGTAATTACATTGAGAATAAAAAAAAATGTTAAAAATCAAAAGAAACGAGAGTCGGGGGAAATTCACAGCTTGCAGATCTACACACCAACGCCTTAAGACCACGTAACATACTTTTTCTACTCTACAGGTAAGGTGATGTACAGCGGCTGGCCAAAAGACTCAACTCTGATGGTTTGATTTCCTCCAAGTTGATTCGGTGATTGATAGAAATATTATTCTCAAATAACATATCAACAGCCACTGCTTGGTGAATTCTAATGTCCATGTATTGTTAATAAGCTCAGGGAGTATTTACACTGTAAAATTAAAGCACAGTAATAATTCAGAATGAATTGCATCTGCTTTATCTGTTAACTTTAATTGGCCACCAGAGTAGTGCAATAGTTCATTTTTCTTATCTTTAAAATTTCATAGGGAAACTATCAGCTCACTAACTTCCTTTCAACATCAAATGAGGACGTGAATGGTCTCGTGGAGAAAGAGAGAGAAACGCTATACATCCATTTTGAACTTTTTTGGCGGGATTTTTCAACATCGTGCCTGAACGTAATCATTCTTACCGACGTGCAAGCGTTGTCATTTTGTCACCCAAGGACTTCAATATCTACTATCCTGTAAAAAGTACCACAATTTGTTTTAATTATGTAGTTATATAAAGAATTTATATTAATTATGTGTTCACTGTAATATCTCATTTTGTGATAAAACGAAACGATTTTTCAGTTCAATGACTTACTCACTTGTCCTTCAAAAAAATACAGATTCGCCAGCAGACGAACAGTGAGCTAGCATGCCTTTGTATGATGGCTCCATTTTGAATGTGCTAAAAACTCCTTTTGTGAAGGACATGAAACTCTTCAGATGTTACATATGTTACATATACAGGTTGCACATAAAGAAAAAGAAATCTGTACATCTACACTACCGCGTGCTGAGGACTACCTTTAGGTTAAGGTCATACTAGGGCTACAAAGAGATGGTGCAGTCAAGTTGCATTGTCTCTGAGTGATACCATCGGTTTTGGTATTTTGTATTTTGAGAGATATCGTGAATGAAAGGGAAAAAAACGTACCGGAGATAGAAGATCAATGTAGTGTTTTTTTGAACAGCATGTTTTGGATTGAGATCGAATCTGTCTGGGTAAATGTCATGTTTTTCTTTTATTAGAATGGGAATTAGTGGGAATTTGCACTGCACTTCACCTGTCAATCAAACAGTGTGTCCAGCACGGTGACGTCTTTCTCCTTGGATTTTCTGTTTTCTGAAGTTTGAGTTCCTGTAGGTGGCGCTCTTTTCTTTGTCTGTTCACCCACGGTGGCTATCGCTGCTCATGCTAACTACCCAGTTCTTCTTCTGTTCATTCCAAACAAACCGGAAACGTAAAGTGCATCACTTCCTGTACACCAGAGGATTTTTCATGTGAAAGACTTCAGTGGCCAATATGGGATACAAATTCACAATAAATAACGACTATAATTCATCCTGTGCTGTTTTCATCGAAGTTTCCATTTTGCTGCCATTTTGAAGTAGGCATAAACCATGGATTCACGCTCAACCACCAATCAAAAGTCAGAACTGGTTAAAACCCGCCCATTGGCTTTGATGAATAAAGTTGACAGATATATTTATTTCATCGCACACATCTTTTGATATTGAAATTAATAGATGAGTAGACAGATAAATAAATAAATGTTATATATTTAATTGTGTTTATTTATGTATGTATATTTAACAATACGTCTAATTATTTATGATAACATTTAACAGTTTAATTATTTATTTACTTATTTATTTAAATGTGTCCTCAATACTGGGTGATAGAGAGTAGCACAACAGAAATGTATTTATATGAAAATTACTTTTTTTCCTTCTTTTCTCTTGTTTACTCTTTTTCTGCAGCATGAAGGGGGGATGGGGTTTGCAGGACAATGAGGACCCAGGTGTGGTTCTCATTAGTGGCTGAGCTAATGGAATCGCCAGCCTGCCTCTCTCTCCAGACCATGCAGCTCAAGACAACAAAACCAGCCCGTCCCGTGGGAGGTCTGGCCCAGAAGAGGGCATCTGGAGCCCCGGTCAGCCTTGTCCTCTCAGACTGACTGAAATTACCGGGAGGAAGACTCAGGCATTAGCTTTTAACACAATCCACCAAGTCTGGGGATCAGGAGTTTGGGTTCTGGTGTCATCTGGATCGGGCAGACACACACAAGCTTCCGACACATTGGTGAGGGAGATGTAATAGGAAAGCCAGACTGAATTATTGGATATTGTTGTTTTTGTTTCAAGTAAAACTGCACATTGTTAGGTTGACCAATGTAACAAACCCCATGACCAGGGTTCGTACACAGGTCTGGACAGTCTGGAAAAGTATGAAATAAAGAATTTGGCAATTTCCAGGTCTTGATAAGGTTGGAAATTGCAGAAAAATGGTTGGAAAGTATAGAAAAATCAACTGTACTATCCTGACATTTATATGACTGCGCATTTTCTGTGCTTTTAGACCCCCATCATCTCACATATTGTGATGTTTGTCAGTGTTAATAATAATCTTCATCTATAGAGTGATATGGTATAGCTAGTAGGGGGGAGATGTGTCAATATGGAACAGCAAAATCTTGAAACCAATTGTACTTGAAGCCAGCATAATGATATGCCTGATAATGTAATAACTGCTGGATAATATAATAACTTGAATGTAATGAAAATGACTCTAAATGGGTCATAAATGTAATATGACCTGTTAACGAAATGTGCACATTTACCAATTCAGTGGGAAATGTGCACGTTTACAAGTTCCCACATGTACCGTAACACGTGTAATGTGTTATTACATTACCCAGCTATTTATCAACATGTTTTTATTGCATTTTCAATCCACTAAGAGCAAAACTTTTATTATGTTTTGCTAAGTTTTATCAGTGATATCAGTATTTACAGGCTAAAAGGCATAGAAAGCCTGCAAGGCAGCCGCACAACAAATCCCCGTAGTTGACAAAATATTTACTTCAGGGAACCTCATGGAACTTTTAGTAACAAGATTTAGATTTGCGACAACTCTGCCAAAGAGCAGCTCCCAGTGCTTTGCCTCGGGAATATAATCCACTCTGGTCCCTCAGACCTCATCCGCAGCCACAATGCTAGAATCGTGACAGATGAATCTTTGATTAAGCCTACTCACATAAACAAGCTCTTCGCAATCGGGACCCGAGGCACAACGAGGGGAGAATTTTTTAAGGAAAACCCAAACACTGAATACTGATCACAGCACAAATGCTGCATTGATCTGAGGGGAACGGTAATAAAACGGCCATGTGTTCCAGTGAGTTGCTCGAACGGAGGGAGCCAAACACTCGCCTAACAATGCCCGTGTAATACAGGTTGCCATTAACGACAATCACTGCAGGCACGAATGAGACATCTAATCAGTTTCTCAAAGCCGTAATGCCAACCTAATGGAAGAGATTAAACACGCTTATTTGAGTGAGGCTGGCCTGTGAGGCTCCAGTGTTTCCCTGATGATGTTTTTCTTCCTCTAGCCGAAGATAAAAGCAAGGTAATAAACGCTAGAAGAATTATCCTCAACCAGGATTAAAGATATTGAACATAGAATTCATTTTCATGGACGGAAAAAAGATTGGCCGTACGGGAAAAAAAACACCTGCATGCAATTTGATTTAGAGTCACATCAAACACCGTCTGCAAAATGTGTATGTCACAGATATTGCCCTACAAATAAAATGAGGTCACATTTTTCTGCAGGTTGGAGTGAAAAGTGTCTCAAAGTTTGGATGATTTGACAATTTGATCAGCAATCTTCGCAAGTAATCAGTTCTGGCAGACACAGGCCCGCTCCTGTCAGAGCCATAGGCTGCTGCAAAATGAGCCCATATTACTTGTCTGCTGCGAGGGCTGAGGGATGCAGTGTCGGACAAGTGTCTGGCGAAAGGTTTGGAGTGGGAGAAGGAAGAAATGCATTAAATACTCTGGCTGGGATGAAGCCGCCAGTGTGGGATCCAGCCTGCAGAGGTGGAGGTATATTGAACAAATGGGCGAGGACCGAGCCCCGAACAGCCAGGAGGGCTCTGGTGCAGAAACTGCCTCTGCCGCACCGCAGGCTCTGAATCTGCAGCTACAGTATATTACCTTTTGTTGCTGTCCACCTTGAATGCAGCCCAGAGCCTCATGCTTCCTTTCAGGCAGCTTTAGCCGAGTGTTTATGTACTTCAGTCAGGCTGCATAATTGTATTTCCAGCCTGCTGTGGTGGAAAGAATCGCTCTTTTCTTATTTGAAAACAAGAAATCTGCATGAATTACACCCAGTTGGCTCGTTCCCTGATGTTGTACATAAATAAAAACAGTTCTGCTGTCATGTAATGACCCCATGGTGTCTGGATAACGTTGCGCCGTGCACCGTGTATTTCTGGCAGTCGCGACATGTGACAGGGTAAGTACTGAGGTCTGTCCTGTTAGTGGTAGCATGCCAACTTGGATGTTGTGACGAAAATGAGAAACATGTAATCTCCGAGGGGGGAACGATGCCAGGAAAACGGCTTTCCTGTCTGTCCACAGCAGGGATTTAGATCCCTCCGTCCCAGCGAGCCACCCCTGCCTCCACAGGGTTATTATTCTCTAAATTCCCACGGTGTGGTCAATCAACAGATGTATTTAAACAGAATTTGTCCTAACGTCCCAACAAGCCTCCCTCACCTGCCAGTGATACTGTATCACGCGAAAGGGAGAGGGCATATTTGCCGTGATTGCCAATGCATTGTGTGCAAATTTGGTTTGCAGCTCAGTGACATTGAGAAAATGCTATCTGTGTCCTACAGCTCAAATATAAAGCCAGCATGTTCAACTCACATGGCTGGTTATACTGGCGCTCTAATAGCAGGGAGGAAATAAAACAAATTACATATAATGGTAGCTATCATATATATATTAATCACTGGAATAAAATATGGAATAAATTATGCTTTTAATTTGATACTCTATAGATTTTGTAGGTAATGCAATGCATGAGAATGTTTTTACTTATTTAACACCAGAAAGTCCATATATTTAATCTGAAATAGGGTAAATATAATTAGAGCTACTATTGCCTGGCGTGATTTTGAAAATCTGTGAACACTGTTTTATAAAGAAAGTGGTTCTAGGAGGAAATCAAGGAAGGATATTTGGAAAACTGAGATGTTCAACTGACTCCAACTTGGCACTTCTAGTGTTTGGAAATGCTGAAACATTGTTGGGGGCATTCCCGCTGTTGTTGACTACAAACTCAAGCATATAAGCAGCAATCTTCCACTTTGAAAGTAACGTTCCCATTTACCAACCCATCAGATCAGATGTAACCCTCCCTGTTCTTCCTTTCCTGTTGTGTTTAGGATGCCTGTTGTTTTGTACACAATGTCATTGTCTGCTATGTCAGTGCTGAATGCCTTTGCCTGTCTTTTTTTACTTCCCCCTCATGAACCTAACTTCCTCCTACTTGACTTTCCTTGTAATTAAGAATTTCTGCCCGAGCGAACCGTTTGGTTAAATAAAGACTCGGCAAAATAAATCAATAGACATTTTTCCTACACTCAATAAAACTCAGCAACTCAAGGCTCAAATATTATACGAGCTCTGGTCCTTATTCAATTATTAAGGACAAGCGACAACTTTTTTTGGTAATTGATGAATCTGGCCGAGAAACGACGCGGCCAGCAGCATCTATCACTTCCATTGGTTAGTGCTGCTAATGATCCACATGATTCACCATTAGCCTCACATAGTGCCAAAAATACAAGGTAACTCTGTCACGGTTATCATTCAGACCATAATCTGTGACTGAATAAAGAGGATTTCAGCAATTCTGTCTGAAAAATTGGGTCGATAAATTGCTGTCTACTTTGGCCAGTCAAATTGATTTGGCACCAGATCAATAAAGCCAGAATCACCCTGCTGCATTCTTGGCAAGCTGGGCCTTCAATTAATATTCATCAGGATTGTTTTGTACACACACACACACACACACACAGACGGGAGAGAGAGAGAGGTTTTTTGAAAAGATGACACCGAAACAAGCAAAGGACTGCCTTTGCCTTCTCCTTCAGGAAACTTTTTCCACCATGAATAACAAGAGACACTTAAGTTTTTGCGAAGACATACCATGCTTCATAAATTCCTATTACCCCCCTGTATTTCATTAGTAAAGCTCATAAACACATCAGCAGGAAGTACAGCAAGTCATTTTATTGACTGGGTCTGCAAGCTGTTTTTTTTTTGTGTGTGTTTTGTTTTATATTGAGTCATTTCGGCGGCCGTAAAAAAACCTTGCGGTGTTCAAATTCCACAACACACGGGCCAAAAACAACCCCCAACAAAAGCCACGTTATCGTGCAATGCACACTGTACTGTGTTATTTTGTCAATTGGCAAAGACGAATTGTGCAATCCAGTAGGCATACATGGGGTTTATCAGGGATCAACATGTGGAGTAAATTAAATACAGGGACATTCCTTGTTTGGAGAATTTCTCCAGGGAAATCTGAAAATAAAGAAATGTTCTGAATGGAGTGGGTGCTCGCTAAAAACGGTACCCTGTTTCTTTTCCATAATCTCCACCAAGGGCTACCTGGGACACGCTGTTGCCTCAGAACGTGTAAGCTAATAGTAGAATGTCATTTGATATGGTCCTTTGCTGTATTTTGCTAGTTTTTCCTGATACACATTTGTGTCATAGTAAGGAGGGAGCAACGCTTTTGGATTATTGTGCAGAATCAGCGCTCTTTGAGGTGATACAGTCTGTGATCTTCTTCCACGCGAGGGGCATTTTTCAATTTTCTCTTTTTTTTTCTGCCAAAGGAAATCAAGTTTTTCAGATGTTCTGCATTTCATGTGTTGTTGTTGGCAGGGGAAATCACAAAGGCATACTTCACTAACATTAACAGGGGTGCACGGGACCTCAAAAAAGTATGTTATTCCTGCTTGAATGCTCCTGGTGACTCAGACATTTCAAAAAAGCATGTGTTTTCTTGTTTAACCACAGACACAGACACACACACACACTCCCTACTGGCGCAGTACACAAACTAGAAAAAAGTTCTGGTGAATATACGCTCACCCACACTGGGGGGTTATGACTGTACAGCTGCAAAGAACACCCTCCAGTAGGTTTAAAGACTGGTTGTCATGTTACGGCTTTTCATCGGCCTATTTTTCTATTACCTATTATGAGCAGGTCCAGCCTACCTGGTAAGGGGTCCGGTCATTACTGGAGCTAGTTTTTAGCGATGCTGAGCGTGGGATCATTATCAAATGGTTTCTTCCAACAGGCAGTCAATAGGAACTTTGGCAGGCTGAGACCTCAAGCTGTTCAGCCCTATGCTCGCTAATTGCTCTCTGTCAGGAAGGCCAGAGTGCGTCAGTTCAACAGTGTTCAAGACTCAGAGAGAAACTCAAATGAAACAAAGTAGAGAAGGGGAAGAAGGGGATGATGAGAGAAGGCTACGTTCAAGTAACCCAGTTTTCGGGCATGTAAACATGATAACCTGGTTATTAAGATCATACTCTGATTATGAGAAACTCCATAAAGACTCCAGGCTTGCTCTGATATTAAACGCTTCACTGTGGCATGCAAACATATTACTCCTTTCCCTTTTAGGTTTTCACCAAAAATATAAAGTCGCTTTACTCCGTGCATGTAGACATGACGGAGATGAAGATGAAGAATGGACAGGGGGATTGGATTAGTAAATACAACACAAAAAAAATCAATGATTTATAAAAAAAAACAGTGACACCTACCTCCTAGAAAATGATTCCTAACATTAAACTAAAAGTAATTAAAAAAACAACAACAATACTTTATTAGTTGTTGTGAAATGCTTACCTGCCAAATGCTGAATCATCAATGAATCATCAGTTTTTTTGAACTATTGATTAATGTAAAATTGTAGAACATACATTTTGGAACGCTAGCGTTTCCGAAAGCACACGGAAACACCATGATTAGGCATCCATCATGTTAACCCAATTTCTTCAGATGGCAAGCTGAGCAACGGGATTAATATGAAAGGTGAGACAAGTGGGGGTGAGGAAGGAAGACGAAGAATATAGCAGGAGTGAGAGATTGTTTTGTTTTGTTTATTGGACAAATTTAAAAACTCATGCATACCAACATGTCACACTTATCAAAGATTACACAAAACATCTGAGATTTATTTCCATTGTGGCAAAAACAAAGTGATATAGACAACACTGGTTACATTATGACAACTAAAAAGAGACAAATTTCATTTCAATTTCAGAGATTTCATATCATAAAAACAACAAATAGCAAACACAATACAAAAGTAAATCATGGCACAGTTTACTCAGGCAGCCTGACAAATACCCACTTCCTGACTTTTACCTTAAATGTGACAGTATAAAGGGCCTGTTTAGAATGGAGAGGTCGGTTTTTGCATTCCTTTGTTGCAGAACATAAAAAGGAGCAGTGGCCAGTTTTGGTTTCAACTCTCTCTGCTCTCAGGTTTGTGGAAGTAGATCAAATATTGTTGTTGTGACATCTCCAACTTGAGTGGAGTAGTCGGAGGAGTCGATAGGGCCCCCTTTGTGGTCAATCCTATGAATCATAAAATTAATTTGGGTTACTCTAATCTCAGCCGGTGGTCAGTTGAGCTCCTCAAAGTCACTCCTGCTGACCTTTTTCCCTGGAGGGGGTTCCCTGATCAGTTTGCTCTGACACGCCTGCAGCTTCTTCTTCAGCTACTGCAGAGACACCCTCAAACCAAGATAAACTAGAAAAGTCAAAAGTCTGATGCTCTTAACCTGAGGAGATAGAAAAGTTAAAGGGGATACGAAGGAATGATATCACAGCTTATAGTTATGGGGCTGCAGGGTGGCGTCGTGAATAGAGGGCTTTCAGGTGATGTAACGCACCCTTTGGCAGCCATAGTGGAGGTCCACAGCTCTTGGGCAACTATGACTGAATAGCTGGTGGAGTTTCCAAACGTACAATTTGTCCGTCTCAAGGTAATTTAATAGACGCGGTTCATTTCTGTCTTGTTTTTGACTGGGAATTGATCATTTTGCCACTGATACAGCTCAATATTGTGTTTTGATCTTGTTAGCTAGCTATATCTGGTCAGATAAACCAGATACACACAATAAACCAATAAACAAATACATTTTTTCACACTAGCTAACGTATCTAGTAGAAGTTAGCATTAGCAGTGGCTAGTAGTCACATGTTGACATGAACTACGTTAGCCTGCTAGCTAGTTAGCTAGCTAACAGTTTGTTCAGGTTAACTGAGCTGACTCTTCTCAAAGCTCCAACTCAGAGTGTTTTGGAGTAGAGACGAGGACTGAAGACAAGACAGTTTACTGAGTCACAGTAACCTACTATTTGAAACAAATCTACCTGATCACACTATTCACATGAATTCACCTACAACTACACCAAAACAATCTTTTACAAGTAGCCTATGTCTCTTTTTCTAGCCCTGTTGTTATATATGTAGCCATCGTTTGTGCAAAGCCACTTCTCCTAATGGATCTCCATGATGGTCCCAGCCGTCGTTGCTTGGAGATTTATAACGCAACGCGACTGCAAAGCCTCCGTAGAGAGACCGCCCTTCAAGGGGGTGATGGAGGACCACAGCTCGAGCCCCCATGTTAGCAGGTATCTTCCCTAATGAAGTGTCCTTGAGCAAGACACTTAACCGACCAGCTCCAGGGGTCGTTCTGTCACCGACCCTGACCTTTGACCTCTCTGTGGAGGGGGTGCCTGGTAGAGAATCTCTCTATGGAGACCAATTAAATATCACATTATTGTTTTTGCTATTATCATGCAATGAAGGTCAAACTTTGTAACGTGTCTTTTTCTGTATCTCTTCCAGCAATCGTTACGCCCGTCTGGACACTACCCAGTACTGCCACCTTCTTCTACTGTTGGCCGCTAAATGGGAACAGTGGGGATTAACTAGCATGCTCAAGGGAACGTGGACAGTTGTTGCCGAGGGAGGATGCAGCGTGACTCATTCGCTCTCCTCGGGCAGATTTCTCTGTCTGAGAAAGCATGTGATTAAGATTGTAATTGACAATTGGCTCAAAAGTGAAAGTGAAAACCAGTAGCGGGGTAGAGATGCAGCTAATGTCATGACGCAGGTGAATTGTGAGCCATCTACCTAAATACGCTCTGAGATAGTGGGAGCATTGCTTTACGAGTCATTAACCATTACTGCCCTTTGATCACCCGCCCCCTCGATAGCGGCTGAGAACAAATGCATTATGCCTCCTATACAGCAGAGAAAGTGCTTTGAGAAAAATAAAGAAAGCCAGTTTGTGCCGTTCTGTCGGTTTTTCCCTTTTTACGACACCCTTTGTTGCTTTCTTGGTGTTGGTCCCCTTTAACACGTAAAGATGATGAAAAGGAAACGATTCTGTGAGAAGAGACATCCATTCATTTTTAAATCAGAAAAATCACGCAATTTATTATTGATGCGTCAAATGTCCTGCTTGGGATATCAAATGCACTTTTGAAGTCTGCAAGGCTGTATCTTTTCACCTTGTTTGAAGCTGGTCCCTACGATATGAAAGGAAGTGGATGTATACAGACGGCGAATATAAAGTTGAGAGTGTGTTTACTTATTTATCTGTTTCATGCATTTGCTCTTTTAGGGCTCAGTTCACACAAAGTGCAGGATGGACATCTGAGCCTTTTGGGAATGGATTCTTCATAAACTGCAATAAGTGGTGTGCGCCAGCGGTGGCTTTTTATTCTTTGAAGAAGATTCAGAAATCCTGTGAGAGTTACGTATAGGTTTTTTTTTCTTCAGCCCATCAAATTCTGATTGACAGCTGCTTTAAAGTTGATATTACTATAGCAGTAATGACAGTGAATAAGCTTGCAGAAACACAACTCCAGGATATTGCAGCAGAAAACTAGATAACTGAAGACAATAGTGAGATAATTCATCCTCTAGAGTAAACAATAAGCCTAAGTGAGAGTTCTTGAAAAGTTTTTCTTCAATTCCAAAGACCAAAAGGGCTTAAAGCATCCTTATTGTTTTATTGGATTTCCACTGACCTTTGTTTTGATTGACAAGTTGACCCCTAAAATAGCATCATCCAAAAGAACCAAATCCTGTGCTATCGTCTGTTAGCAGAACTCCTCCTGCATGGCATTAATCACCAAAGCCCTACTCACTCTGGGGACCCGGGGATGTCCAGCCATTTGTATTAATTGCGGAGATTGTCGATTGTGATTTTAATCCCATTCAAGTTTTTCAGTGCATATTACCTACTGTATTTTGGTGAAGACAGATGGCCCCTGATAAAACTGATCCCATGCAAATAAATTTTTGGGGAATTTAAGCCATTTGTTTTTGTTTTTGGGAGGCAAAATGGAGGCAGAAGTGGAATCTTTTTAAATGCATTTTCAGCACAAACTTCAAGTTTTAAAGTCTTGACCATAGGCGCCGGGTTTATTGTTTTACTGCCAGGTGCCCTAAAATTAAAAAAAATTAAAAATCCAGACATTGGGCCTCATTCATGAAACGAGCGTAAGATCAGATTTGATCATAAAGCATTTGTACGAACGTTGATAAAAACAGCCTTTTTCACGTTTATTTCATGTACTCATGTACTATTCATGTATCATCCAATCACCCCCTGCGGTCAAGCGAACCTCGCTAGTAGACGCGCAACAAAATTTAAAGCGTGGCTCACTTGACCGCAGTAATCACCCGCATCGATCTATAACCGCAATATGATTTGTCCGTGGGTGCCTAAGGTCTTGACTGTATACAATTGTATCCGGGGCACCAGTGACGAATTTCATTGTCCCGTGCAAGTTTTTCTTTTATTGGTATTTTATTTATTGGTGTATCATAATGAATCAATTCAGAAAGAGTTAAAAGAGTCATTATTGCCATCACTATTACAAACTACTAATGCACATACATACTAATGTAGTGGAGTGTTATGACCTTCCCCCGAAAATGAAATGTTCTTATGTGAACTCTGAATTTATAGTCCCTAAACGGCTGCCTAAGAGCTTCAGACACGGGCATATTCTTACACTTTACACTCTTCTCTTCTCTGGTGATAAATTCCAATACCAGTGCTATTACTCATGTTGGAATAGGTCTGTGTTCCTCACTGCAGAGGGATTGAATTGACTCTGCTTTCAGGGTGAACCACTAAAGCGGAAATGAAAGAAAAGCGAAAGTTGCAAATTAAAGTCCTTGCTTCCTCTGGCAGGTCCTATTCAAGAGGAGCTGTCAGGGCTCCACCGGAGAGCTGATCTCACTCGAGGAAGTGATAATTAAATAATGGCGGCCCGCGTCTCACAAATTCCACAGTATGGATTTAGGATTTCTCAGCAGTTTCACCTTCCCTACTGTGCCACACAATCAATATTTGACTACGGTCCCAGTCGACGGAGCCCGTGCATCCCAGTTTAAGCTTTTAATTCCCTTCCCAGATTTCCTGAGTGTAATTCGCTTGAACTGGAATGGCACCTTTTGCTAATATTTGATTTTCTAAGTGTGCAACCATAATCAGTGCCCTTTGAACTTCACAATGGGAGGCATAAGTGGTTTCTATGTACCTTGAATCAACTCTATCCATAAATGTATTCCAGGCATGTCTTTTTTTGGCTAATTCCCCATCTGCCAATAATCATGCAAGCACATATTTGTTCATTGAAGTATACATTTATATTTCAGTATTAGGAGATGTGTACTTAAAACGTCAACATGGTACACAATGTACTGCCACCTGTATTTTATTTTTTAATTGGGACTTAATTTGAAACTTTTAACAGATGGTGATCTTAGCGTTTTCGTTTTTTTTTTTTTTTCCTTGTACAAGGGCATTCGCACAACCGTCGTCATCGAAGTGCTAATGAACAAAAGCAAAAGTGATGGCTTTCTTCAGCATTTAGTGAGCCAGTGGGTATTAAAGTGATTTAGAGCTACCTTTCAAGTAGACAAGATGTTAATATCTGGGGAAAGTTGCTGCTACAGCAATGGACTGGAACAAATTCAATTCAATTTATTTAAAGTTTGCCTATTTTGTGGGAGGAAATATGGGAAGGGGGAAATCACAGAGGACTACCATTCAGTTAAAGACAAGCACTTTGATGACACTTGAAATGGGCAATAATTAAAATCATATTTCCATAATGTTCCTCAAAAACCTTCACTAAGGACTTTATGGACAGCAAATTTAATTAAACTACTTACTCACCATGACCTTGCAGTTAATAAAAAAAAAAGAGATGCTATATTTTCCTTTCAAAGTTACGCTAATCATACCGTTAAAAGCATTCGCTACCCCTTCCTCAATGTCCCTACGTACAGCCTACTAGGCAACATGAAATATCAGTACGGTACTTATACTTTTAAGTTTGGACTAGTAAGCACGGCAATTACAAACCTCTCTGCGGTAAATATTAAGCGGATACTGTACATTTAGTTAAAAATGAGGGATTAACTGCTTAAAATGTTCTGCTTGATCCCCCTCGACTGGACTTCAAAGTGAGAGAATTTGAAGGGGAAACGTTTGTGAAAAAAGGGACATTATCTGTGGCCCTGTCATGCTACTGACACTGAGAAGTCACTGAGTTCTTCTGAGAAAGTTTGGACTGAGCAAATAACGGCATGCCAGACATACAAAACACCACGATCAGCAATTAAATATCGACTTTATAGTTGTCTTTATGTGTGTTAAAGTAATTATCTGTGACATTTTCATAACAGTACTTTCAGTATTGATGTAGCACAATAGTGTTTCAACCTGCAGCCAGTTTGTGACAGGTAGGTTTTTCCTGGGGATAAATCCTCTGGTGACAGGAAGTGATGCGTTTTATTTTGCGTTTCCATTTTTCTCATGCTAACTACCCAGTTAGCATGAAAAGAGCGCCACCTACAAAGAAAAGAGCGCCACCTACAGAAACTCCAAACTTCATCAACAGGAAAATCCAAGGAAGAAAGACGTCACAGTACTGGACACACTGTTTGATTGACAGGTGATCTCTGGGAAGTGCAGTGCAGAAACACCACAGCAACACCAAAGATGACGCAAAAATAACAAAAAGTAAGAATTTCACAGATTACATGATGGGATGCGAATGGAGAGCGTCTATCTGTGTTTGTGTTTGTGTGTTTCCATGCAGGGAGACTATGAATAGCAAGGATTTATTTTCCACTGTTGAACCACGGCAAGTCAAGTTTCCGACGTGACACGCGTCAACTCTGCCCACCCTCTGCTCTGCTCTGCCTATTTTGGTGTGCCAGTTTTCCCACGACACGAGTGGATGGTAGTGTACCCAAACTGTCACAGTATAGTATGCCCCCCCCCCCCCCCCCCCCATTATGTTTTGCTTACAGTTCGGGTTGTTAGAATGGTGCTGGTAATGTACCCAAACACATTTGTTACTGCTCCAGCTGCTAGCGGGGTTAACATGCCTTACACAGGCACAAATCAAAGGGTGCTGGTGTTGTACCTTCTCGTGTTTTATTGTGGGTGATTACGTTCTAATATCTGATATATCTCAATAATGGATCAATGTTTTACATCTAATCATATCACTCTGCACTCAAGAGGTCCCATTCTGTTGGTTTCTCATCAAAATAACTGTGGACACCTTGTGCCAAAAAGACATCAGTCCTTGGTTACTGCAGACAAACACTCTGCTGAGATTAGAAACACGGAAAATGTTCCCAATATTCAGAGCTTGAAACTTTTGATTGCTGGTTAGAGGCTGAATGGCAATTTTACTGGATTTGTTGTTCTTTTTTTACATTGCTATGGTTACATCCTGTTGAACCGTTTTTTTGTTTTTTTTTAGCAGAAGCTTGTAAATTGATTCAGATTCAAATAGTCTTAAATCGATCTTTTGTGAATAACAGACCGCGATTCACATCTAACCATATCACTCTGGTCAAGTCTGGTCAATTTTATTGATTTCTAATCAAATTAATTGGAAACACCTGTGCCAAAAACACTCCTTACTGCAGACAGTCCTGCTTGTCTAGTTTTATTTTTGCTGGAAACACACATAAATTACTTTAGCTTGTAATAAAAATCATGTTAAATCAATATTTTGTGTCAAATGATTAATGTGTCTGGTAAGTAGCTGTGGAATAAGTGGAGACCCATCGTCTTGAATCACCAGCACTGGTGTAATGGCTGCAATGTGGTCCAGAGGCTGTAGAGGGCTGACAGAGGGCTGATAGAGGGCCGTCCTCTGAACAGGCACACAACGAAAACCACACAATTGAATTCCATCTCTGGCCAGTGTCAACCAACAGCTTTCACCAAAAAGAGCTCCAACAAGATGGTGTCACGGAGGTCAGGCGGCCGCGAAGGCAAAGAGCTGAGGGAGGACACAGCACTGTGGTGTCACCTATACCTCCATTTTCTCCAAGTGATATCTTATTCCCTCTGATACCCCTTCCACCGGGACGCTTTCGTATTACACCCGCAGTGTTTTCTCAAGAGAAGATAGTATTGGTTCAATCCCCGGGAAAAGAAAAGAAAAAAAATCTCTTCAAATATTGATACCATCAATTTTCAGAATTGTTCCACAGTGGAAGTCATTGTTGGTATCCACAGCAGTATGTAAGCTGCGGTAAACATACATCAATGACATATTTTTTTATTGCAAATATGCTTATTCTGCACAATAATAAATACATAAATAAAGAAATCCTGTATTGGCTTTTGTTATGAAATACAATCAAATAAAAGATGAATTGTCCCCAGCAGGCTGGTGTGAAAGTACCACATGATGGATTCTAGTAATCTCATGTTAAACAAAAGCAGTACTAAATATACCTGGTCCTAACTAGACCCTTCACACAGGAGTTGGAGAAGCTATTGCAATTTTTGTAATAGTACTGTTATTAATGTGGAGGTTGGTTTTGCTGACTCCACCACCGCTACCGCCAGTTTAGCGGAGCAACCCTCTCTCAAACATTCTCAGGTCACGTTCGTTGGTGTTGTTTTCACGCTCATGGTTACGCAATATTGGATTTGAACTTACCTATATGTTATTTCCCTGCCATCAAGGTGAAGGCCCCGTTTTTTGACTGTCCAGTACTGTGATGTTGGGGTGCAATCACACCTGTAGTTTATTTTCTTTGGTCCAAACCACATTTTAGCATTTTTGTATTTGACAAGAGTTTTGGTAACCCGTCATCCCGCCAGGTTGCAGATTTTGGAGTTAAAACAAATCTGCTTCTCTGTAACTTTATCTCAGCATGATGGACTTGTCTGGTGTTCATACCAGTTAAGAACCCATGAAGAAACAGCTGATTATGAGGTCCAGACTGCAGTTTGCCCTTGCTTCATTTTGTTATGCTAGGCTTTCTAAGCATGAGTTACTGCTAGCATCCATCTCGTTACACCCATAAACCCTGTAGTGTCCTGTTTCCTGTTATTGGTCCAAATGACGGACATCCTCACAATCCTCACTCCTAACGAACCGCAATGTAGCTTGCTTGGAGGAGGACAGGCAGCCTCTGTGCAGTTCTTCGACTGGCACCTGAATTGGAATGGCGTTGGTCTCACCTGTCCTAACGAACCGAGCTGAAGGAGCAAACGCTCCAGAGTGAACTGCTAAGCCGCTGCATGCGTGCTTGTTGTGAACGCACCCTTAAACGCGAAGATTAAATCTGTGCTTTGTTTCTCTCAGAGCTTTCTTACCGACCGCCATCCAAGCATCGCCACTATGGCTGAATCAAGTGTGTCTGTGAATAATGAACTCTTATCTCAGTATAGCAGCTTGATGAAATCTTTGGACCAGTGAATGCGGCATTTAGTCAATAATCAAATAATGAAATGATTTGCTTTTGAAAGGAAAGATGGATCATTTAAAGACTGATAACCATGTAAGCTGAACTGGATCTCTATGCGTTTGAGAATAGGACCTACAGTGTTTAATGAAATAGCCATTTTGTGGGCGAGCCACTGTTTACACTGCTGTTCTTATAGCTTTTAGGTTCCCCACATGCCAATGCACCTTTTTGCAGTGCACATTGCAATTAGCGACTGCTCAAGGAAAACAAAATCTTTGAGCTGGCTTTGCCAAACGTATTTGACAAATTATAGTGTTTCGCTAATGGCAAAGCTGGTGGCTGTTTTCTAAAATGCCTGTGGTAAATTTCATTTGAATTTCTAATGCGTGAGATCACCTCTTGATTCAAACACGATAAGGAACTTTTCTATACAGCTGGTCCGCTCCACGACTTCACTCAAGGCTGGACTACCTTGAACCGGTAAACCTCAATGGACACAAATCTGTGTCTGACAAATAGCTGAAATAGTAAATATATGCTTTTGAATAAAATGTTGTCATGTAAAAATTCACTCAGCAGGGAGCAAGCCCCTGATTAGCCCCCCTGAATAACTTATTAAAATATTAAACCTCCAAGGACGAACCTTTTTCTGAATGAGGCGTTTTAGAGTTTTAATTATGTATGGACTGGATAACGAGACCCTATGATTGAGCTAATGGCAAGGTTTTGCTACCTCGGGTCAAGGACTAGTTTGGGGCACAAAAAAAACCCCTCACATTTACTGACTCCGGCACATATATATTCAGTTACAAGTGCTTCTCCTTATTAGTCACATCACAAAGTAGGACAAACTGGAACCCAAGAGGAGCAAAGGGAGCTAACGAGGATCATCTTCATCGTCATCGTAACAGGGTTATTTTTTTCTTAGCCCTGTGAAACAATCTTTTTTTTGTGATGCATTGTAAAACTTCTCAACTGGGATTTAGCTCTTGAATGCTCTGCAATTTGCTATATTGCAATGACAGCCGAAGATCAGTCGTTTTTTCAGTCCATCAAAAAGGGGCGTGTTCCATTGACACGAAGGCAACTCAGTAACTCGGAACAAAAGAGACTTAGCTGCAGTTTTTTTCCCCAGAGATATAAAGGGTCCTTCCTGCTGCAGCTCTATACAGTAGGCCTTCTCTGTTGGAGATCTAATTTCAGTAATTAGAGCCATAAAGGAACTGAAACCTCATCACAGTTTGAAGATCAGATCGGACACATCTAAGGCTGCTTTAGATCTTCCATTGAGCTTCTTTAGACAAAGGGAGCTTGGGTAATTAAGTCTCGAAACCCCAATGGCTTCGGCCCATTCACCATTATTAGTTAGGCCTGTATGAGAACAATGACTAGCGATGAGTTGAATGATAAATCTGCCCTGATTATTTAGCCATATGTTGAGCCATCAAAAAGCAAATTAACTTCAGGGGCTGCACATATAATTTTGCATCAGCTTTTAAATGCATTATTAGTCACACCCACTGGCTATGCAGCATTTCATAGTGATGCTTGCATACATTCTTAGCACTACTGAATCAATAACATTAGATAGGTTGGATGAGTGTGTGATTTATAGCCGTTGTAGATGCAACCATATTTCACAGATGAGGAGAGGTTTTATTTCAAATAGCGGCTCCCGAGGAATCCTTTTTGCATTCTAATAGCGATGTGTCTTGCTCGGGCTTTCCAAGCGCAGCCCTTTTCTCCCCATATCCCCTGGAAATATATTACTGCAGCACGTTCAAGTTTTCAAACATCCATAATTGAGTAGCATATGATGAATAGCACAAGGGTGTTCCATTTTAGGCCGACTGGAAAACAGTGGTAGGAGCTGCAGTGAGCCCCTTGCTTTTCTTCTAGCTATACCAAAGACCATAGATCTCAATTCAAAACAGAATGTGCAACAGCCAGAGCTGGAGAATGAATAAGAATTGATTGTAATTTACTACTTGTACACTAAAGCATATCCGTGTCAAGTAAATACTGAATATATTCTCATATATTTCATCTTTTTTATTGTTTTATAAGAGGGAAACAGTGAATTACAATCAAACAAACAATCATAGCCTGTAACAATGCAGGCACGGGGAGGTGGCGGAGGGGGTCTGGTCCAGTTATTCATCTTTTATGGCAAAAATCTGCACACAAAGGATACAATTTCGAATGTGTCAATTAATAAAATCAGCAATATACGCAATGCCTCTTCCCTAATGACCTCCATGAATAGTGAGAGTCGTGCTTTTGAGTCCAGCTGGTGATCTATTTCCCACTGTGTGCAACCGCAAGGTCGGCGTCGGTTTGTATTAAATTATTGTTTCCACTTAGTTTTTTGAGTTTTTGTCAGCCTTTCATTTTGTATCTTGCATCCCCCCCCCCTCTCTCTCTCTCTCTCTCTCAGCTTTCCTGTCAATCCCCACTTTCCATTTACTCTCAATAAAAAACAAAATATGCCTCTAAATGGGAAATGTGACACGGGAATTACATTCGCTAATGCGTTATCAGTCGGATGCGGGGGCAAAATGCTCCCTCTCATACAAAAAGACGTCAACCCCAAATCGCTAAGAGCCCCTAAGAGGAATGAGCGAGATCCATCCGCTTGAGTCGGGATCTCTTACACATCTAACCTTGAGCTTTTTTCTAACGACGTAACTGAGCCGTGACATTTTACACCTTAGGCCGTGACCTCTTTACACCGGCGGAAGACAACCCGTGCGGCAACAACCGAGTGGCACGCTGATGAATTGTTGTCGGAGCCGTTTAATTTTTTTCTGATTCAACATTCAAGTGCGCTTATAATGTAAGAGTTTCATTTTTCAGAAGACATTTGGAAAGAGTGACACCTACTTTGACAAAACATTATTATTGATAGTAAAAGTCAAAACTCACTATGGAGTATTATCAAAGTTATTTGCTATATTAAGATAAATTGTATGTATGTGTATAAAGATATACATGTTTTTAGTATTGAGCTGTGAATTTCAGGTAATAAACTTTTTTCTCTCAAAATTCATATTTTGGATTGAAAGCCTTCCACCCGATTTAGCTTGTGAGGCGTTCCGACGACAACATCAAACCTCAGAAAAGTATTTTTCTCATTAAGCTTGAAGCTTGTAGTGTTGGTTGTCTCAGGACTTTGAGACATGGAAATACTAAACTGTACATTCCCATGAAACCTGTCTGACATTAGCAGCCAATTCTCCACTCTTGTGACATTTACTCAAACGACATGAGCGGATCTTGTTTATCCCTTATTAAGCACTCAAGGGCAAACATTTAAAGTGTTATGTGTACAGTCCTGACACCTAAGCATTTAGTATAGCCAACTATTGCCATTTATGGCCAACTATTGATTTATTATCAGTATAGGAGTTCCTGCCTTGTGGGAGCCATAATAGCCCTATTGATGCTTCCCCTCCATCCAGTCGAGATTAAATGAAGGGCTATTTTACCGGGCTTTGTTTGCTCATAAACACTTCCCCCTCCATTGTCCGGTGACAGTTTAGTCTTTCGGATGTGAGTGCCTCTAAAGTTTAACCTGGGATTTATTGCTGCGTAATCATGAGATGTGTACATAAATAAGTGCATTATGAAGGGCACGTCGCCGCTCAAGGTCACACAAAATCGACCGCTACCCTGCAGGACCGGAGCGCACATGATTAAAAAACTGATTGAGATGGGCGTCCAGGTTGAGAGACATTTTACTCGCTTCATTATTTCTATATGCTGTATTAGGAAGAATTAAAACACTGAGGTCCTATAGCAGGTGAATACATGGGTTATGGTACCGTGGCATGTATCTGCTGAAGCAACTTATGCAAACTGTTGAAGAAACCTGATCGTCTTAATGGATTTTCATCAAATCGATTGTCATTTTGGGGGTTCGGAGCTGGGGAAACATATGAAAAGTATACATTTCTGTATACACATTCTATAAGGCATCTGATGAAAGTGTTTATGGACAATATAGCCTATGCATATCTCAGTATACATCTTTTCTAACGTGCCTCTCACTACAACCCACTTATCTATCTTCTTGACATTGAGTCAACATTGCAATCGACTTTTCTCCCGCCGCTCTTAAGTCTTCCATTAGACCGAGGGATGAATGTTCTTCAAAGTTTCGAGTTTCTAGAGGTCCTAACTAAAGCGGCAAGTTTATAATACGACCAAGTGGTTTGTTCAACATGGGCTGCTTAAATGCAGAAGGATTACACGCTGGAAGGCGAGAGAAAGAACTCTTGGGGGTTCTTTGATCGCTAGCTCAAAATCCATTACCGTGGCTCAGTGGAGACACAGAGATCCAACAGTATAAATTAACATCAAAGGCAGATCAACTAATGGAGAAAGGTCCAGTAGCCTCATACCCATAGTAGAAAGCATTATACTTTTCAAAGTAAAATTACTGTGCCAATACCTACCTGTTTTAATTTGTCATCTAGAATGAAGAACATGGCCTGAGGCTAATGTTAAAATTCTGTGAAATCAATGTTTCTGTTCCTTCAGCTAAATCATCTCTGCCTTAATTTCATTATATACCTGTCATTGTAATAGGATGGGGATTTCATACTGTAGATTCCTCTAAACATAATATGTACCTCACTTTCCTCATAAACTCATAAATAGTTTTCAGTGATTTCTACTTACTAATTAATCACTACATATTAATTACTTAATATACATTACAATTTTAGATTCTATGTGAGATTGTTGAGCATATATTTAAGCATACTAACCACTACCTGACAGAGAATTAACTCATTTTTTAATTGTTTTAATTTTTTAATGTCATAATATAATCATCATAACCAGGTTTTGATGACATTTAATCAATGCTTCCAAGGATTTCCATGATATTTTATATCCGAGCTAACAGGAAAATGTTGGTAATAAATGGATTAACAGAATCCATTTTATAGTTTTGTATAATAACAAAATCAAAGACAAATGAAGGATGTGTAGATAAAGTACATGGGCCTGAATTAGACCCACGTTTAAGCTGTTCCTATTCAGACTTCACCTATTTGATGTGCACAGTGAGGACTTTGGCTTGCCCTCGCTTGTGCCCAGGTGTATTCAAAATCTTGGCTTCTGGGAGGAGACCCCGGGCACGCTGGACGGACTACATCTCCCAGCTTGCCTGGGAGCGCCTGTGGATCCCCAGGAGGAGGTAGAGGACGTTACTGGGGAAAAGGACGCTTGGGCTGCTGTGCTTGCCCTGTTGCCACCGCGACCCTGACCTGGATACGCGACTAGAAAATGGGTGGATCAGTACAGTAGAAAATCAGGCCATGGACGTTTCTTTCTGAAGAGGTATTGCCTTTAAATACTGTGCACCTTTAATTCAATGATTAAAAACTAGGGGCCTAAATGCATAACACTGATCTAGGGACAACAAGAAGTTGTTTTTGTTGCCTTTGACAGTACATTTTAGCCATTTAGCTGACAGTGAGTGAGAAGGTTGGAGTTCAAGTGTCTTTCTCAAGGACATTTAAACAGGACTGTTGCAGGGATTGAATCTGTGACCATTCAGTTGCAGGATGGTCTCTCTAACCACAAGTCCACCCTGCTATCTAAGCTAGGTTGCATCTGCATTCAAACCCACAAAATGTAGTTCTGTACATGGCATGCTAACCCGCCACTAAGCCACCAGCATACCAGATTTGGAGTTTGTCTAGTTGAAGTGTTTTCCACAGATAGAATGACCTGGAGAAAGATGAATCTTCTGTGACTGTGAGCAATATCCTCCCCATTTTCTGATTGCATGAGAATCTACCCGCACAATCGCAGTCTCGGTGATGTGCAGCAGTGCTCGGCTAATCAAGACATATGAACTGAAATTCCACCTCCCTTGCAGGACTGTGACAGTTACAGTAAAAAGTGGAGATAGATACATTCCCCACAAGACAAGACCTCTAATTAACTGTCTTTAGTCATTAATGGCGGCAGCGAGAAATCTTGATGGCTTACAAGGACATCGAAAAACCATATATGTTCCATTTGATTGTAATGTAAAAAAAAAGAAAAAGAAAAAAGAATCCAAGTCTATTTTTATTCCTAGAAACCTTGCAGAGCAGAGCATGTTGATGTCATGCATACTCAACCAACCAGCCCACCTCTACCCTGTCCTCTCTTTTCACTCAGAACTAATGAGTTAGCCTTGGAAGTAATTGTCTTATCAATCTCATTAACACTGAGGCTATTTCTTCCAAGTGCTTTTGCCCACTTAACTGTTGTGCAGTTATCACACTGCTCTAAAGCAGGTGACAGGCCTCATGCTTTAATTCTCAATTTTCACGGGCAGCTACAGTATATCAATGGGACATGTCTGGTTCCCGGTGAAGACAAGGGACGATATTAAAGGGGCAATCCGCAAGATTTTCATTTTGTTGCTTTTGTTGACATGTTTGGTGCTAAGCGGTCATCGCTGTGGTGTTTCTTCACTGCACTTCCCAGAGATCACCTGTCAATCAAAGAGTGTCTCCAGTACTGTCACGTCTTTTGCCTTGGATTTTCCTGTTGATGGAGTTTGAGTTTCTGTAGGTGGCGCTCTTTTCTTTCTTTCTTCTAACTAGTTATTCCAAACAAAATGCAGTTGCTCCTACTGGAAATGCTAAACGCGCCGGTTGTTTAGAACGGCAAACGTAAAAGCTTTCAGGAACCAATTATAGGTTGAATCACTATTGTGTTGCATCCATCGGCAACAGAGTGGCAAAACGGGTCTTTATATTTCTGAAAATGTCATAGATTATTACTTTAAGACTCTGTTGTGCTGTAATTATACTCCAACCACAAGATATTTCCACTCCCGAGTCCACATCCTGGCCCCTGTGGCCTCAACACACCTTGGCCACCATCCCCGATACTATAGCAACTGTGTCACACCCCTTCAAAATGCTAATGAACACAAATAGAATGGAGTGGGTGCGGGTGCAGAGGGTGAAATCATGTTCTGGTTGTGTCGTGTCAAAGCGAGCATCTTCCTGGGTCTGACAGATCGGCCAATTAACCTTATTTACCGCGTCTCCCCTCATCCTCTAACGAGCTCCACTGGGCTTCTTCCTAATAACGAGCTACTGAGAATGGGGACCATCGCCGCGTTGGTTCCAATTGCATTTGTCCTGCAATTATTAAGGTGACAAGACAATGGCTCATGTACTCCTGTACTGCCTGAGCGGGAGCGTTTTGCCCTGTTCACGTTGTTGTTTTTGCGACAGGGTATGCCTCACGTGGACTTAAATTGATATAACCATGATGCAATATATAATTGCCCAATCGTCAGATGATATCAGTTCACAGGGAATACATCAATAATAATCTATTGGGATTATCTACCAGACCTAACTAAAACGTAATTGGAGATGTTTACATAACATGCTTGAGTAAACACCTGCTCATTACAAGGCTCTGTCCATTCATTTTCTCGACTGTCAAACTACTATATATAAATAGGTGCATGATCACAGATTGGAGTTTTAGTTCTACAAACATATAGAAACCCTCAACAGCAAAAAATAGTCATAGTGATGTTAGTATTAGTGATGGATGTAGTTAAAGGCAATTATTTTTGCACCCCTATTCATTTTCACGTGAAACTGAAAGGGGACGGGATCTGAAATCTCTGACATGCTAGGAGACAGAAAAAACTGTGGTTCTTTGGCTCCGCCCATTGACGTTTTAATTCAACCCATGAGATTATTTCTGCATCCAGAGCAGCTCTGCCCCCGAGAAATGTTTGTAGAACTAAAACCCCAATCTACTGCATGATCCTCATCTAAACATTGGAGGGCATCTGAAAGCAAACAGGACCTATTTATGTCCATAGAGGAATTAAAGTAATAATAATGGTGATGAAATCATCTGCTTTAATTAAAGGGAGCCGTGGAAACAAGGGTTAAAATGGGCTACTAGCTGACTCTCAAATGCATGGGAAATGGTTCATGCCTGAAATGTTTAGACACATTAATTTAATATGCAGTTGGGTAGAAAGTAGCCCCATTATGTGATATTATATATGGTATATGAATGTGGGCAGGGGGACATGGCGGCTCGGTGGTTAGCACTGTCACCTCACAGCAAGACTGGAGACTCTAAATTGCACGTAGGTCTGAATGTGAATGTGAGCATGTTTGTACGTCTATGTGTTCACCCTGTGATGGACTGGTGACCTTTCCCTGCCTTCCGCCCAATGCATGCTGGGAATTAGAGGGTATGGAAAATGGACCGAGGGATGAATGTGGGGTTGATCATCTTAATGGGGATGCAAAAAGGACATGAAGTTGCAACTTATTGCAACTAATAAGCACTAATAGCACTAATATCTACCACATTAAGCTAGCCAGCTAAATAATAAATAGATAGTAATCTTGCGCTGGAGGGAAGATGCTTTCAAACAAGAGTGATTCATTGGTCAGTCAAAGTTTAATCAGATGAATGTCACAAACAAGCTTGATGAGGAAATCACGAGTTGGCTTTTATTGCAAAGATATTAGAACACAAATGAGTGAGGGTTATGATTTCTTTCTGAAATGAGAATTGGGAAAGACAAACATATCTTCATAAAAGGGGGAGGAATAGTGGAGCAGGGTTGTTTTGCTTTTTTTTTTTTTTGCTACAGCAGAGGTATGCATGCTCTCCAACAGAGATAAAATACTTTCTACCATGCCACCTCCACACTGTACACACCTCTTGGGATTGGCACTCCTTGAGTAGCATGTTGATTTTAATCACATTCTGCAAAAAAACAAATTTTTGTTTTCCTCCTTTACTCTTCTTGTTAAAGCGCTTGTCTAACTTTCCTTTGAGGCACTATTAGGCATTTTTCCCTGACACTGTTGTTTTTCTCTCATGTCATGCAAAGAAAGTTTTATCTTAGCAAGCAAAAGAAAACAAACAATTTTTATACCGGCCGCTTGTGATCCATCTATTTTAGTAAGCTTACCCTTGGTGCAGATATTCCACTCCCAGCCCTGTGACCTTTGCTGGACAAGCATTGGTTTCAGGGCTGTGATTTTCAGGTCCTGTCTGAGTTGGGTGCAGATGCCTGTGGAGATACTAATACAGTCCATGGTACAGAGCTTTAATATTGAACCCTTAGCAGGGGGCTAAGAATCCTCTTCAATTCAAGGTACAACCTTCAAGAGACACTTCAGCAATTTTCCAGTAAAGCAAAAAGGGTGTCTGTTGTAAAACTACTGTAGAGGTAAAAAATTGAGACCACTTAACTGAAACAAAAGGGCACTGTGTGCGCGTGTGTGTGTGTGTATGTGTGTGCGCGCGTGCATGCATTTGCGTGTGAATGCGCACACTCAGATATATAAACATTTGTTCAACAAGCCAAGGCCCAGTTAATGTGCAGCCGTAACTGTCAATATATGGCAGTGATCTGTACCAAGTAATGTGCTTAAGGCTCTGGAAATGGCTTCATGTCAAGCTTGTGTTTTGAGGTCTAAGTAAGTTAGCTCAGTAAGTGCTGTCGCTGCAACAAGGCAACTTCGCTGCTGCAGCAAAGCTGTCAGAAGATATGATTTAAAAAAAAAAAAAAAAAAAGCAGCCTTATCTTTACCTCAAGTCCTCTAAGCCATTTTTTATCTCACTCTCTAGCCGCTGGGTTTTGTTGTCTCTAAATAGATAAAACATAAAACGAATGTCATAATAGTGTGGTTAGCAGAACAGGACATTTAATATACATATATATATAAATATCATCCCCATTCATTAAAAATTGAAGGAAAACATTTTACTCAGTAATTTGTTTAGCCTGAAACCAATATGCATGTCAGTTTGGCTATCTCACTAGCTGGTGAATTAAAAGCACTGCAGCTGACTTCAGAGGCCTACGGAAGATTCCACATCACTTTCAGGTTAACAGTAAATGCATGCTCACAAACTATGAAAAGGGAGTGCACTATAATCTTCGGCAGCTCCCCACCCTCCGCAAAGACCGGCGGTTCCCAGGCAGCGCGGAGACATCAGAGAAAATGCAGCATGTCGTCTTCTCTAATGCAGTAGGGGCCATCTGATAATCAAGCTGGCAAGCTGCGCTCACTTTTATTTGAACTGTAAAAGTTGATGAATCAGACTTGGCTGCACACCGACGACCCTTCCGAGTCCGCTCTCCTTTTGTCTGTTGCTCAGCCAAGATTTGTGTGCTTCGTATATCCTATTAGGGCACAGTGCCCTCCAATATTCTACCCTTTCTAAATGTGTGAGAAGGGATCAATTCTTACTTATTTGAATCACACAGCATGGAAATTGCATTGCATTCCCACAATTCCTTTGCATTAGACGAGCGTTGGTCCAGTGACTAAAATGTGCACGGGCACACTGCTGCAAATACATAGTAAGCTCTGCCTATGCTGTATTGCATTAGGCCCCAACATGTCAGCTGGATCAATTCTGCTATTATGGAATAGCATTAAACTTTACTTTTTTCTTTTTTTTTTTAGTTGTTCCCAAATATTTACAATAAAACCTTATAGAATAATGCTTACAACATATTGTCCTACACACTTTGCAGTTCAACATTTACCTGCAGAGAATGATTAGCAGGGAAATAAGTTGGGAAGCTGAGAGAAATTGCAGTACACCTCAACAGCTGTAAATTAACGGGGGAAATTTATGGGAGCCTGAGTCACTTGGCCATATTTCAAAATTAGTTATTTATGCCCCCTTCCATTCAGCTCTGGTCGATGTCAGTCAAATTAGTTTAAAAGAACACAGGGTAAAGGGGCGAAGCTGTTTAGCAGGTGTGTCCTTTGGCAACGCGCTCAACGCTCACTTAGTGTAAAGTCCCTCCGGAGACAAGCATCAGTTAAAGGGGGGAAATAAGTCAGGTTCTTACTGCCCCCCGTGGCATTAAAACGACCAAAATGGCTGGCGATCAAAACACAATTGATGGAACAAAAGCTCCCTCGCCCAGTGGAACTTCGAGACGCTGCCAATCTCCTCCGCTGCGCCTACCCGCATTTTCAACAGCTCGACAATGGAGGACGGTCGGCTGAAAAGCTTCATTCACAAGCAGAACGATTGCTGCATGTTGCATTGTGATATTCGACCTCTTTACTAGATGCTCCTGTTGGATCTTCTGCTCTACTTGTCTCTTATTGTGAAAATGGGACAATGGGACTGTTTTGTCAGTTACAGGCCACCGCAGCTCAAGGGGATGATGATGCTGCTGATATTGCGACAGTTCCTATTGGTTGCTGATAGAGGTCGATAAAGGTCATAGATCACTTAATACCTCTGAAATGTAAATCTTATTTATTTATTATTACATACACATATTTACTACTAAAGGTAATACTATGAATTTCAGTATTTCCACCCTGGGGATCAATAAAGTATCTATCTATCTATCTGTCTATCTGTCTATCTATCTATCTATCTGTCTATCTATCTATCTATCTATCTGTCTATCTATCTATCTATCTGTCTATCTATCTATCTATCTGTCTATCTATCTATCTATCTATCTATCTATCTATCTATCTATCTATCTATCTATCTATCTGTCTGTCTATCTGTCTATCTATCTATCTATCTATCTATCTGTCTATCTATCTATCTATCTATCTATCTATTATCTATCTATCTATCCATCCAATTCAATAATTTATATATATATATGTGACTACAGCCAGTAGCAGTAAACAACCGCATCAAGGAGACAGATAAAAATGACTGTACCGTACTGTACAGTGGCACTCTGCAAGGTGGGAACTGTGTCGACGACCTTCACCGTCCAATGCATTAAAATAGATCATAAGGTTGCTCTGATTTCTGAGGCAGTATGGCATCTTAACAGCCGTGGCTTATGGGGAACCACAGACAGCCCGCTGTGCTCTCCCTTCATTTCCTTTGTTCTAATTTCTATTTCTATCCTCTGGACATGATCCTCATTGTCAGTTGTCGGCCTCAGCGATTGAATAGCCTCGTCAAGCCTCCCCAGAGTCCCCCCCCCCACCCCGCTCCACTGCAGTCTTGGCAGTGGAGGGGGGGGCTTGACGTCGCCTGTCTGCCTTTCCCTCAAACACAATGGCAAATACGCCTTTGGTATTGCATTTTCAGCCCCCACCCCACCACCCCCCGCCCTGCTTCTGCTAACGCGATCTTCCATATTTACAGGAGCTGAAACCGTGCTGTTCGATATTACTGTACGAACATCTCTTTACATGGCACGTCTGCAGGTCTGCTGACAGATCCTGATAGAAAATGTCATTATTTTTCATGTCGCTGGGAATAAATGTCAGCTCATCTCAGTGTTTGCGTGCCTGTCCAGTGTGTTAGCAAGTCCGTAGCAAAGCAGAAGTATAAAGGAGGCAATTATCTGCTTTCCATGAAATTACAGCCACTCGTATTTAGTTTAAAGTCATTCTTGGACAATGTTCCCAGCGCTGGTCTCACCACCTCGGGCGTGTATGCTTTGCCTCAGTATTTTTATCCTAAAAGACCTTTTCTGCATTTTCTCCTTGGCTCTGATTTCTTCACCTAACGTTTCTCTTGCATACGTACGACGGACACCGGGATGTTTCTTAGATCTACCAATCAGGACGCTGCATCTTTGACCCTTGCTGCTGCTTGCTCACTGGTGTTGTTCAGGATATCATGCTTTTCTATGCTCATACATCATCCATGCAATCACCTAAACCTATAAGCAATTGGATCATCTTATTTGGTAGGTTACAGCAGATACAAAGACCCTTTTCAACCTAATGGTAATGTGTGTGGGCGCGTGAAGTAAAATATTCCAAGAAGTGCAGACCGACCGGTGGTCAGCGGTCATTTGCGCCACCGGCACGTCTCTGTGTAGCTCAGTACCGCTTGAGAACATGAACCCTTCTTTGCCTGTCAGTGATGTCTGCTTGTGTAAGTGCAGAGGTGGACAGATTGTGCCTGGCCTTGCGTGCTCCCGGCCTTTTGTGTTGAGTCCCCGTGGACCTCCCTCTCGTGACAGGGCCTGTGTTCAGGTTGAAACCCTGCTGAGCACCCTGCTGGCAGGTTAAGTGCTCTTGCACATCACCATGGGCACTGAAGACAGACAGGCAAAGGGGGCGGTTCCCCTATTCTTCCTCCGATGGCTCCATGGTCCTTGTTGTTGTTGTACCTTTGCTATCTACAGGGGTTTGTCTGCTAGCTAACATGGAAGGGACTCATGCAAGTCATCAAGTCAACTACTTTCTTTCCACTGTTGTGCTTTGTCCTCCATGCTAACGCCGGCTCATCCAAGCTGTCCAAAATGATGAGTTGTCTCAGGTGAACGACGAAGGATTTACTTCTTGTTGTCATGGCAATGCCGACAAGCGTTCAAATACAAGTCGCAAGTAGGTCGCATGCCTCGGGATCTGATTTTGTACCACATATCCGTATGGTCCAGACTGAAATTGGAAAAAATGTGACTCTATTCAGCTTTTTGCTGTTCACACCGATTAGAAAACATCAGATTCCTTGCATGAGTCAGAATGTACCCGGGGTTGTTGGACTCGGAAAGGCAAAGGGTAATTGCCCATCCAGCCCAATATAACTCCAAATTTGATTTGGAGCACACCATACTGTCTCCACAACAAAGAAAACCAGTAGGAGCACATTGAAATGCTCACTTTGTCGTCCGGTCTGTGTGTGTGTGTGTGTGTGTGTGTGTGTGTGTGTGTGTGTGTGTGCCTCCTATTCTCCCGCATGAGACATTTGCTGAACAAGCCACTTCCCTTCTGCCAATTTCTTTGACTGTTGCGAGTCTTAACTGCTTGAACGCAAATGTTTTCGTGAGATAATTCCCAGCGAGCGCGGTTTTTTAATTAAGCGCGCTCAATTTGTTTTCTGGATCTTCTGTTCATCAGTACAATACAATCAAGAGGACTAGGCGGGTGCATTTGAACCATTCAATCCAATCAACTTGAAGAGTCATTGTCCCTATTGTTTGTTGCTGGTGTGTCATAAGTGTATAATGAGGGTTTTCTCCATGAGGATACATGAGTGCCGATTTGACTTTGCGCACGACATGGGTAAACTTGCTGAGTGTGGTGCTCAGTGAGAGACAGAGAGAGGTGATTTTTTTTTTTTTTTGTAAAGGCCTAAAAATTGAGCTTTTATAAAAAGGTATGAAAGTGCCCCTGTCTTTGGAGGAGTCATTTGCTATTCTATCGCAGTATGTACTCGATCCACATTTCTTTGTCCCTGTCATTTGTAGTCAAGGTTACACACACTATGCCATTATGGATGTTCTGCTGTGAACAGGGAACGCCCTACACACCTGAAAATGCGCAGCTTACTCCAACCTTTTAACAGCAGACGCAACATAATACAAGCGTGACATGACTTATTCAGACTTTTCACCATTTTCAGATCAGCACAAACTGCTCCCGCTTCAAGTCATATCTGACAGCTTAAATTTAGAGATGCACCGATACCAGTTTTTCAGGACCGATACGAGTAGCGAGCACTTTGTTGAGGGGATCAGCTGATCCGGGTACTGATACCGAGTACTTCTCGGTTTACAGTCATTCATAGACTGCTGACTGTTATGAAACAATTACAAGAACATATATTGCATTTATGTATTTGTGTGATCAGATTATGCACTGACCATTGTATCCTCAAATGAAAAAGTAGTAAAATAGAAAATAGGCTACATACCATGTTGTTAGAGGATATAGCTTCTCTGTATGGATTGTTCTAGCTAGCTACTGCTGTGTGGCTGTGGTGAAGTCTTCATGCTCTCTAGGGGTGATGTGATTTAAGTTTGTTTTTTTTAATCAAATGTGTTGTATTGAAATTTTTCATGTTGGACCCCCCCCCCCCCACGAGATACCTTGGCTTGACACAACTGGCGGTTTTCAGTTTTATTATCCTCCTTATTCACCTCGTAGAATACTGCTGACATTATTTCCTCCTGATCAGAAAGTTCTATGTTGAATTACACATGTGAAACCTGCACTTTCACATGTGAAAATATAATGTGTGTCAAAGTCACATTCGACATTTCCACGTGATTGTCCCTATTCACATGTGAAAAAAATGTTTACAAATGGGAAAATGAAGTCTGTGTCACAAAATCACATGTGAATTCGACATTTCCACATGTGATTGTCCCTATTCACATGTGACATTTTTTTTTACACATGGGAAAATGAAGTCTGTGTCACAAAATCACATGTGAATTTGACATTTTCACATGTGCTTGGCTTTATTCACATGTGAAAAAAATGTTTACACATGGGAAAATTAAGTCTGTGTCACAAAATCACATGTGAATTTGACATTTTCACATGTGCTTGGCTTTATTCACATGTGAAAATATAATGTGTGTCAAAGTCACATGTGAATTCGACATTTCCACATGTGATTGTCCCTATTCACATGTGAAAAAAATGTTTACACATGGGAAAATGAAGTCTGTGTCACAAAATCACATGTGAATTCGACATTTCCACATGTGCTTGGCTTTATTCACATGTGAAAAACTAAAACACGTGTCCAAAAACCACATGTGGGCACACTCACATGTGTTTTCCACATGTCATTTCCACATGTGACTTTTTTTGTGAGGGAGGGAAATCAGCTGGGACATTGATTGACACTTTTGGGACATTGACACTTTCACCTTGTGCAGTGACTGTCATACGTATCGGGGTAAACAATGGGTTTCTATGACTGCACTGAAAACAAGTAGCCTTCTAACCCCATCCCCACTCGCCACCCACAGACTCCCTGGATCCTCCTCATTATCGATCTCTTCTCTCACCTCAAAACTCTGCAATCCATGCGCCACGTATAAAAGGAGAGGACTTGAGGGACGCGAGGGAATTTTTATTTTCCTGAAAGTCTAAACCGGGAACACATCCTTGCCTTTGTGTTGTGAACGGATGCTGGTATGATTGCATCCCAAATGTCCTTATTAGAAAAAGAGAGAAGGAGGGGAAGCGGTGAGGGTGGCGGTGGTGGAGGAGCGGGAGGAGGAGAGGGGGGAGGAGGAGAGAGATGGGTCGGCATTCTTCTTCTCTGCAGGTTCTCTGTCAGGCAGACGCAGGAGCGGTGATGTGACTAATGCTGTAAATGTGCTGGCGTGCCTACAATATGGGCTGCATGAAAGAGCCAAGCCAGTCGTTGCTTTGCTGCCTGTCTCCTCTCCTACACGTCTGTAAGACTCACAGAAAGAAGCAATTTAAACTTTTTGTCTTCCTCCCCTTTTTTCATCTTCAGTCGGCAGCGGTAGAATTTGGTATGATGCTGTGGTAAAGTGCAGGTGATTTGTTTTGGAGATAATAAAAGAGCAGGGATGAAGAAGACCAAGTCATGATATATGATTCTGAGTCAGCTTTATGACACCCCAAACTACTTAGTCACCATATTGTTTCATATTTCAGAGGGATTAGCTATGCTAAGCACTAATCCAAAAGCTATTACTCATTGTTGACGTTTGGCCCCACTCCTGAAAATGAGACCAGCAGCTCCAGCTTTGGGTATAGGCGATGCACAATGGATATCCCGGCACCCTTCAACTGCTCCTCTCAGTGGTTTAGTGGCAACTTTAAACACGCCTCCAGTTTGGCTTGTCCCTGCTGTCACATTGACTTACATCAACCTGTTCAAGCACAAGGAAGCTTCCCCATCTGGAAAATCTTTTGTGCCACTGTACTGCAAAACCGAATCCTCTATTTCAGGGATTCTAATACATGTGAGGATCAGGATTCAATTACGAAATGCATCGTATACTTTTTTTTCCAGTGCATGTTGATTGGCTGAAAAATCTGCCAATATGGTGTTTTGAGATTTTTGTTGAATCAAGGGACATTATCTGAAATGAGTGGAGTGATCTGCAGTATTTCAAGATATCGTCACTTGTTTCAAGAAAATGATCAAAACAGGTGAAACTGCATTAAAACAAGTGAAATTATTAGTTATCTTGCCATATTGGTAGATTTTTTCACTCGTTTTCAGGAAAATAAGATTTGAAGATCCAATACTAGAATCAATGACTTGTTGAGATGGATCTTTTTTGCAGTGTAATGTGTAGTGTAGTGCACTGATTTATTATTATGGCAGGTTTATGGTATTTTGATGTAGTGATTTATATCCTAACATTGTTGAAAATGCCCAAATTCATATAAACATTAGCTTTGCCCTCTGCTTCACATTCCACATTGTCTTTAGGGAAGACATGGCAGTGGTACTTTTTTTTTTTTTTTTTAGGTGTAGAGGGCTTGAAATGCATTAACGGTATTAGGTGTGTGCGTTTAATTCTGCACAGCCTTTTAAGGAGAGACTTCCGATCTGTCTATACCCAAAGGCATGTATTATTTATTGTTCTTTGAGAGCACAAAAGTGTTTTTGGTGACAGGGGGCAATATCTAAATGGGTCCTCTGAGTGCATCTAACCTCCGTTTTCCCTTTGCACACTTCAGGGCATCCTGTCACTGTAGATTTGTTTAAAGAAACACAATGGTCCCTTTGTGACAATGATTGCTTCCTCCGTTCACTCTTTGTTATTCTATTAGGATCATTGACCGTAGTGTTGTTCCAGCCTTAGCAATTGACTTTGACTTAGGAGCTCCCTCTTGTCGTCGCAATAAAACCTGTACAAAGTGGCCCTCTCAATTTCAGTGTGACACCACAGCATTAGCTTAACATTATGGGCATAATTTGTCGAGTTATGATAGCATATAGATGATAGCAAATGTGCATTATTACACCTGTAGCCACATTGGAGTAAAAAAAAAAAGGGTGGTGGAGGGACATGTTTGGCGAAATGCGCTCCCAAATTTACTACTGCTCTTTAAAAAGGGGCGTTCAATGACCTACGGCTTTTATCCACCTCTATCGGCGCGCAAGGGATTGCAGCAACATGAACAGGTCTCTCTAGAGATGAATAAACTAGCAGATTGGAGCAGAGATCCAGCAGACACATTTATCAAAGAGGTAATATATATATCACAATGCGAAACACTGAAATAATAATACTGCTTTGCCATTTGCTTTTTAGTTCTTTTTGGGTTGAGAATGAAACGGCACTCACTCGTAGCACCGTGTCGAGCTGTGGGGGGGGATCGGGATATTGTTCCCCAAACAACATACTGGACGGAAAGTGAGTTTTGAAAAGGCTGGCAAAGTAATCGTTGAGTCATCGGTATCGATCAAAACCCCGATCAACCTCCTCGTAGATAAAATGTGCTCATTTTGTGCTATGGGACCGGTAAAAAATGTTATTGCACCTTTACAGAGGGCTGTAAGTCTACACCTGTAACTCCATAGACCCGTCTCTCTCTCTCTCTCCTGCTGACAAATTGAGGCAATTACTCTGATGAAGTTCAAGGATGACACCATTATGATGATGTAATAATGAGCCCAGCCCACCTGACAGGTCCTAATAGGAAAGTGCCGAAGGACATTTCAATGATGAATGAGAGCCTCCTTGTGGATTCCTTTTTTTTGGCAAAAGCAACCGCAAACCAGGAACTAAATAAACCCCTCCACCCCGCCCCCCCCCTCGGGAATTCAGATGCCCAGAAAGCCTGTGTCTGTGGGATGAAAGAACTTGTTCAGCGCAACATGTAATATCCTGTGAGGAGCTACCTTTGAGATTTTCTAGATTAGATTGCTTCAGCATATCCGTTTAATTTGATGTGGAGTATCTAAACTGTCTCAAAACTGCCCTTTGATATCCTAACAGAGATCTGGCGGAGATTAGCGTAGAAAGTTAGCGATAATATATGGATTTAATAAAGTTTGGGCGCAGACTATTGCAATTTAGAAGTATCTGTAATGCAAATCGGGACTAGAATGCATATTTTTAATATCAAAACACCTTTTATGCTCAAAACCTCCGCGCTTTATCTGATCGTCGAAATGAAAACTGGATGTTCTCGTGTCCAGCTTTTTAATAAAAGTTAACTCTTACAAATTATAGGTCACACCAAATTATGGACAATAGCAGGTATTACGCCGTAAATCATCTCCATTATCAGCACATGAAAACAATCGCTTCCTCAAATCCAATATCGCTTTCCAGCAGCAAATATGAAGAGTTTCACCCTAAAATGAGACGTGTCACCTGACAAAAGTGACAACGAATAGCAAAAAACAAAACAAATTATGTTACTTTTCAAAGGGTACTAGGTTACTCAAGTCACTAGTTGACAAAATTATAACATTTTGACAGATTGAATCATCAATATTTTCACCAATACATTTTATTCTTTTTTATTTCCCGTAAAATGGACATATAGCATTTTGTAATACAACATATCATAGGCTCATCATTGGTACATACACATACACTCCTAATCATAACCCTTACCATAGAGAGCTTTCAGGTTCATTGGTACATACACTGATCATAACTCTTTCAGGTGATGTAACAGACCCCCCTGGCAGCCGTATTGGAGGCTCTTAGAAGAGCTGATTTCTCCACATACGACTCCAGACTGCACACTTTTAAAAAGTCTCTATAACACAGTTTACCTTTGCAAAGTTCCCCTAATGATGGCAATGATGTCTCGGGGTCCATTAGCCTTAGAGGCTTGCTTCAATTATATTAGGAACACTGGAGGGCTCCTGCTGTGGAGGGGGCCTGCAGAAACAGCTGAGAGTGTGGGCAAGGCAGCTGGTGGCCAACCTCCAGGCCCCTCGCTGCTCCACTAATGGCCCTGTCGGCCGCCTCGCCATCATAACCCCGTAACGCGATCTCCCGGGGGAGAGGCGGCCGCAGTAATGAGACAGAAATGCATGTAAATATTCACTAAAAAGGAGAGAGCCGGAGACGGCGCATCAGATATGAATGGCCCTGTCCTCTGGTCCGCTAATGTGTTTGTTCCTAAGTGAGCACATCAACTGGTCGTCGTAGGGGGAAGCTCTCTACGCAGGGTGCTGGGGGCTTTTGCCTGACGATGGACTATAAGGCTTTGTGTTTTCAGAGAGTTGACTTTGCAGGGATCATGACATCCCACTGCATGCGCCGTGCAAAGCAACTTTTTTAGGGTCACTTAAGGTCGCGGTTGTAGCAATTGACTTCTCCATGGAACGAGGCAATGCGGTCCCAGTTTAGACGATGAGAGTATTATCGTTAACGTTCCATTTTTATCACGGGTGCTTTGGGTTTGTTGTGCTTGCATTTTTCATCTGGTGCATTGCTTTCTTTTATACAGTTACGCACAGCACTTTTGAACCCGTTTGATGATGCTTGGTTTGTGGGCTCCTCTTCCGCAGATCCGACTAGACCTCTCGCTACGATGGGATTTCACCTTTTACTTTTCACAATTAGTGCCCTTTTCCAACACTTCACACAAGAACTAACGCCTCAACAGCACCGGCTTCAATAACACGCCCAGTAAAACTTTATTAAATTGCAAAATGACAGTTTACAGAAATAATGCAACAAACAGCTCGTGTATGTCATATTACAAATCATCCAAACCTTTAAAAAGTTTGTTTTTGTTTGTTCAACAGTTTTGAACAATATTGAGAAATGCCTGCTACAAAAAAAAAATCAAAATCAAATTAGACATAAACTACGGAATGAAAAAGAGGCAAATTGTGCAGATGAACGAGAAAGATTGTAAGCCAAGAAAATGGAGGTCAAAACTAAAAACATTTCTCGCCGCGGTAGGGCTTAGGCTATGAAATACCATTACAGCAGGGAGAATGGTACAGATTGGGGAGAGGCCTTTTAGATCAGTATGTCACCAAGTATATAGAAATCATTACACTCTTTGATTCCAATTCCTCTTTCTCCACCCTTTAAAGCAAAAGGCCCAAATGGAAGAAAAGTACCTCTACTACATTGTGTTCTTTTTTTTTTATTCCCCGGCGATGTGTTGACTGCCGCTTTTCCCTGAATCGGTTACATTTTTCTACATAACATCACTGACAACTTTATCTGACGTAATTACACGGCAGATTTCAAAATATTACCATTTAAAATTTAACACGGTGGCTTTTACAGATGTAGCGTAGTAAAAGCCCCGCTATGTACTGCCTGCATTGCCTACGAGGTTAGACGACTACCACTCTGTTGTTCCAATGCCAGAACAACAGTTGTGTCATCAGCAGAATTACTTCCTACACCTCATTGCTTCCATCTGCAGACAAACTCTGGTACTTTGCTTAACATACAAATGCCAGATGCAGGCATAACTGCTGGACTGTTGCTCCACCTGTTCGGAGAATCGTTCATTCGTTCCACTTTCAAGGGGTGGGAAACCCACATGCTGTCAAAATAAGAGCGCGGTTTTCTTATAGGAGATATAGATCCAGCGCAGATCTTTCTGCAGTCAAGAGATCTTCAGTGCTGGCATAGTGTGAATGTTTTGTAGTTTGTCATACCTCTATCAGTTGAGACCCAGCTCACCTGAAGACACTGAGCATGGATATCAATTAAAGTTACAATGAAACATCATCTTGCTGCCTTAATTTGACTGTTGAAACAGGATGCTGGGGCGGGACATAACACGGGGAGGCATCATTAAGAAGTGGCCGACTCCGTTAGGGAGAGACAGGCAGAGTTATTATTTTGTAAGTGGGGAAAATATATGAGAAAGTGAAGTAAATATTGGCTGCAAAAAACATTTTATGCTTTTTTTTTGGGGAGCTGTGTAAAGATGGGCCCATTAACTTCAATAGTATGGGAGAAAGCTTAGATGGAACTACTGTTTGGTGATCCTATGAACTTCAATGAGAGTTTCCACCAACATGTGGGCGAGTAGATAATGACTTCCATTATCTACACGTTCCATTAAGCAAACTTTCACAATGTCTAAAAAAATATATTTTATGACTAATATAAAAAAAATGTTTAAAAATGATATTAACTAATGCATTGTATTTGTTATCTGGGCTATGCAATGATGTCTACATATACTTTACAACATTCATACCAACAATCCAAATGAATAAAGCACAAAGAGAAAATAATATCGGGGATTACTTGACATTACACCTTCATGTCATGTCAGAAATAGAGATGTAAAGCTAGCTAACCATTCTCAATGTACTTGCTTCTTCTCACAAAATGTCAGGTTTCACCGTCTACTGAGGTAGTGGGTCACTGTGGAGTATATTTACACATACTGTTAGGCATAAAGCAGAGCTATGGCAACAAACACTACCAAATAATGCACGATAATCCACAGTCCCAGCATCCTATTCAACGTAAACTCCATTTATAATTGGCAATAAACCACATCTGAGGAAAGGACGATGTGTGTTATTATAGACCTCGGCTGGTACACATTGCCTTTGAGCTCGCGCTGCTAGGAGGTAAGATGCCATCAATGGAGAGAGCGCTGCAGTATGAGGGGTGGTGCACTGCATATAGGGGCATTTATCCCAGAGTGGGATATTCATAAACTGCTTAGAAATGATGAACCGCGTCCGCGTGTTTATCGCGCAAATTACTTTTTTTACTTGCTTTCACCATAACGGAGAAGCTGTGTTTTCGGAGCATCACTCACTCGGTATACATTCATACCAATACGTGGTTGAATAAAGCAAAGCACGGGTTTGGAGGCTCACTTTCATTTTCAACTCGCACCACATATTTTCACGAAAATGACCCAATTATTTGGCTTCCCCAACACTTTGAGTTTAAATGATAGACGCAGCTGAATGTCTGACAGGTAGTATATCTCCTCTAATTGCAGGTATTTGAAGATGTGATTCCTTTTATCTCCCGCCAGTGATTACAAGCATGCTCTGCCCTAATCCATTGACTTTAAAATATTGCTTTAAGAGGGTAAGAAGATGAATGTTTATCGCTGCTAATCCTTGACTGTGATATATGACCGCTGCTGGTATCCTCTCCCTCCCCGAAAAACCTTGCATGCAAACCGCCCATTCAACATGCTGCTAAGACTGCCCTGTCCTCTACGAGTAAATCAATGCCTTCATTCAGTAAATCAGTTTTTTTACAGCCGTCAAGTAATGTTCTCACCTTCATAAAGTATTTGTTATGTCCACGATGACACCTTCTTAGAGGAGCATCAAGGCTGTGTCCGGGTTAGCTGTCACCAATGTCTAAAGGATGTCATTGTAATCTCTTTATAGCCGTAGTCGCCACATGGCTCCGTTACAGGAAAACGCTTGAGTATACTGTATGTATTTCACTCTTGTACAAATTAGATGTCCTGATTTATCGAGGCCCATGAGAGGAACCCGTCATATAAATCACTTAAAATGACATCTCACTCCCACCTATAGATAGCGAGAACTTTTAAGTCTTAACTGCATGCAAACCATAAATCATTCTGCTGCTTTATTCTAGGTTGGGGTTGCGAGGGTTATCTTGATAAAAAAAAAAAAGAAAAGAAAAGAAAGAAGCAGAACTTTCCTTTCGAGACAACTTAAAGCAAAATACTTTCACATGGGAAACGAGCCAATCCTTATCTTTACTAGAATATCGCAGCGTTTTATTTATTTTTTTATTTAGTGTTTGGAATATGTGGTGTCAAAAGGTGGAAGAGAATCATTTTTTTTCCCCCCTCCCTTAATTCTTTCTCAGGAAGTTGTGTATGGTCAGCAGGTTGTTGGCCAAAAAAAACCCTCTCCACGCTGCAGTCTGACCCCCCGCCCCGAGTGGAAGTTGCCCAAAACCAGACAGTTATGGATGAGGAGACGACGGACTCATCGGTGGCGTCGCTGACAGACGTTTACTTCCTGCAACAAGCTGAATCCCTTCAAGAAAAACGTCTTCTGCTGGCGCCATCTTGATGAGGCAGCAGTCGATGCTCTGATCCCATTCAACACTCATTGTCATCACATCTGTGACTAATTTGGCACAACACACATCTGTGTTATTTTTAATCACAACAGTAATGGATTATGTCAGTATGTAACAACGCATCATTTGTAAGAGTGAAGACCAATAGGATTCTCTGTTCAGACAGGAAGCTCAAATCCGTTTTTTTTGTATATCGGATTTGGATATGTTTAAGTCCGAACAGCAAAAAAACACATGCAATTATATCAGATTTAAACCGCATTTGCAGGTGGTTTGAAAGGCAACATCTCTGAAAATGCATCTCAGTCTGACCGCCCATTTGACATCACATGTTGCAACAAGAAGAGCGGAGAACAACAACCATGGAGGAGAGCCAGCAAGAGAACAGTGGTACCTGGACAGGCGAGGCGAGGTTTCATGCCTCCTCTCACCGCACCGTGACGAGAAAACACCAACACAACCTTCAGAATAAACATCAGCAAAAACTTCCACGTTACTCGTTAACGCATTGTTAGCTTGGCGCTGACAGAATGCGCTCCCTTAAGTCGACGTTGTGCGCCGCCTGCCTCGTTACTATGACAACCAACGTCGCGGTGACAGCAAATCACGATGCTGTCTTAAGCGCACAAATCCAATCCGGTCACTTCTATATTACAATATGAACAGTCAGCCCTGAAAAAAACAGTTTGCTGACGTGTGAACATGATGAAGAGCATTACAGCGGACAAGTGTGAAAGGCTCACGACACAGAAGCTTCTGTCATCATGATGTCATGTAAAAGTGTCTGTTGTTTCGTTTAGCGGCCCCAGTGGGTGGTGCAATCTTCTCTATCTGTCATAGGCAATAATGCTGCTACTCAATACATATCCCTGCCCTGGTCCAGCTGATTCACAGGTCACATGCACTCACGTTTCCATCTGTCACTCTTGCAGAGCCAGGTACAACGAAACAACAGCGTTTTCTTCGGGTACACTTTTGAGTTCGTATCCGTGCACCTGATTGCCGGGAGGAATCAGCGATATTTCAATTCCGCTTACGTGGTTGGAAGTAACGCGGCTCCTCTAATGACCCGGTTTGCATGGATTCATTTAGTAATTGGTCTGCCGCTCGCTGCTCCACTGCGCTGCTCCGTGTTGAGTTGTAAACACGGCATCCGGGTTACTGCCTTGACAGGCGCAGTTTGAAAAGGCCAAATGTGACTAAGGTGGAATGGAAACTCGAGGTGTGTTAACCGGGTTACGCTCACTCTGACCTCACTACATAAACAAGAGGAAGGAGTTTACACAACAATTTCAATAGTCTTGAGTTTTGTAACGTGCTCTTGTTGGCTGACATGTTGGGCGGAACCTGCCACCTACTGATTACAGGTCAGTCTCTAACCACTTAAGTTATAGGGCACGTCACTGATTACAGGGGTTACCGAGGTTTCTGCAATGGCAATCGAAATAGCTTGATGCATGAGGCTTGTTGCTGCTTTACTGCAAGGTAAGGGGTACTGTGACTTTTCAGCAATGGTAAAAAAAACAGCTTTTGAGTCGGCCCCTTATTAAAAAATAAGTGCTACTTATTAAATTTGCGTTTAAGTAAACATTACCACTAAAAAAAATGCTGTGCTATGGCTGCTTCTCATCACAGTGTCTAACCGACTGCTGTAAAGAAACAGCACTGTCTTATTTTCTGTTGCACATCGTTCACTGATGAACATTATCGTGTATTAGTGGGACTGAATTATTAATAGATTATATAGAGGAGGAAATGAAACACATTAGAATTGAAGAAATGATAAAGAGCTTTCTGTCAAGCCGCCGGCGTCCCGTACAGCTCGATGTGCAGAGCTAGGGGTTTCCAACTGGGGTCAGCCACACTAAAACAAAATGATGCTTTAGATAAAAGCATCCGCCAAATGGCATTTATTATATATTAAGACATTCTTAGGCTTGGGGGATGGGGCTAAATGCTATTCTTAGTTATTGATCCTATTTTGCTGTGTTTGCAGAATTGAAAGCAAATGAGTCACCAAGAGAAATCCATAAAATGTTGATTATAACCAAGTAAATGAGTGCTTACATTTTCCCACATCGCACAAGACTCAATATCGCCTCACCTTGCTGTTCCAAATAGAGGAGAAGGGAGAAGGGCTGGATAGCAAGTGCCTAGTGGCAACTTGTAAAGCCGGCACTGGCCCCCTCTATTATTAACCTACAGTGGCTGCCAATCCCCTGCCAAACTGCTGTCACTCTTCTGCCATTCTCCTGCCATTCCTTTGTCACTGAGGTAATAGCAGCCACCGAGGCCACTATCACTGGTCAACAGTGTAATAAAAAACAACCCAAAAAAATGCTGTGTATCCACCTTGTTAAATGCAGTGTGTTAAAACAAGGCAAAATAATAGTATAATAATCCTCTTTGGAGAGACGTCACTGCCTCCTGAACGGTGTGCAGTGGGATTGTGGTTATATAGGGTTACTTCAAAATTAAAGTCCCTTTTCACGTGGTGTGTCTTTTATTTTTTTTTACCATCCACTGTACTTCACGATGGCTAAACAGAAACGTGCAGGTTCAAATCCAATTATACTTATCCTTATGAATGCTGCTCTGTACTGCTGTTCTGCGGGACAGCAACAGGAGGGTAGCAAACCGCTCGCCTTTGTTAAAGCTTTTGATCTAATACACATAATGCCTCTGCAATTATAGCAATTAAGGTTGAGTGTCATTGTTTCTTGCAGCGGTCTCCCTCTCAATGGCCACTATTGACTTTCCATCTCATTTCTTTAAGTGCATTTTGCATTACAATGGCCTTATTCCATGCGTATTAGCCTATGGGAAGGTGTTGTAACTACACAATAATACTGCCTAAGGACTTAATGAAATCTACTTAAAACATGCCAACACAATAACTAAGTACAAACAGATACAATTTACATTATGTTGCACGTGTGTGAATGCATCATGGATAGGGAGGATTTCTAATATGTACTAAAACAGTATTATTGTGTACCTGCAGTACTTTTCTATTGGTTAGTACACTGGAATAAGGCCATTATGAAACTAACATGTTGCTGCGTGATGTTAAACGCTGTGATCTCTCCTTACGAAGAGTTGAAATATGTGCTTTTATCTATTTTCTTATTTTTATTTTTTTCATTAGGAAGAGCTTTTTGCTGCTCATTTTACAATACGTGCGCATGTGTTTACCCGAGGTCACCGAGAATGTAAACTTTCCTTTTGAAGCGGTGTTCAAATTGACTGGAAGAGGGAGCGGGGAGTTGGTGCTCCCCGCCGTGAACTGCGGACCCCCTTGAGAAACACCGCCGCAGCCATCTTCCAGATTGCTGAGGGCATTTTAATCTAACCCTCCACAAACTTAAACCCGCAGGCGCGTGCACCGATGGACACGCGCACAACGCCGAGCAAGTGTCATTAAATCAGGGAAGTGATTGTCCTCTTTATTTTCAAGGCGGGCTAATGCGTCGTAGAAGTCCCCGGCAAATGAGACGCGGTGGAAGGTAAGGGTAAGAATGAGTAGAATAAAGGGGGGGAGAGGACACCGAAAGCGTGTGTGTGTGTGTGTGTGTGTGTGTGTGTGTGTGTGTGTGTGTGTGTGTGTAAAAACGTGACATGACCTGTCTTGCCACTCAAATTTCAAGAAAATGACACACACACAGTATCTACACGATTCCATAGCTGGAAAAAAACAATTAAAAAAAAAAAATGGCGGTTGTTTCCTCACTTGGCAAGACGCTGATGCCGGCACCTTTATTTGGATTTCAACCGATTCCATTTTGACATCAGATAAGGGTAAACTAGGCTCATTAGCATCACTCTAATTAGATCTCTGCCATGACTCCGTAATTAGCTCACCAGCTCCTCAGATCTCCTCAGATCTCCCGAGTTACATCAAAAGGAAATCTTTCTCCGTTATAATTCAGAGTCCCACGTAATTTTCCCTTTGTTTACCTTTGCTGAGTAACAATCTCCATACTGGCTGACAGTTTCCATACAAAACGAAGTGGTTCTCTGGACAGCAGCACACCACATATACCATGCAGGGTGTGGGTGAGGGCTTGGGGTGCTGTAATGGTTCAAAGTTAAAAAAATATATATATATATACTGTATATATAGTACCAGTCAAAAATTTGGACACACCTGACTGTTTCTCATGATGCCTATGTATGAATTTCTGTTCAAAACTAAAATTCTAAATAAAGAAAATGCACCCGCAACAGGTAGTTTTCAATGTGAACTTGAAATTAGAAATGTAGAGGTGGAGAATGTTGAACCACGACGATTAAATCATCATTTTAAAGGCACATATAGTGATTTTGTTGTGGAATTTCTTTGCTCGTTAATGCCAAAAGGTGGCTACTTTGAAGAATATAAAATATAAAACAGTTTTGATTCATTTTTTTGGTCACTGCATGATTCTTTTTGTGTTATTGGATAGTTCTGATGACTTTACTATTATTCTAAAAGGTAGAATAATAGTAAAAAAATAAAAGAAAAACTTCTATGAGTGTGAAGCGTGTCCAAACTTTTGACTGGTAGTGTATATACGGTATATTCTCAGGGATATCGACCCGTGTGAGAGGAAACTGTGCCATGTTCCTTTAATGGGAGATTCCACCCTTGAATACTCACACTGTTATAAATTATCCATCTGTGATGTCCAATGCATTCCGTGATATGATGAAACTGCCTTTCAGCCACCCCGAGAGAAGGGGCCTGAGCGTGTTGCGTTCACTGGGTGTACGGGCATATAAATACAGCCAGGTAGCCAACTAGCTTTTGAACACCGGGTCTATGATTGCCCTTTTTCTGAAAAATGTCAGAAAAATGATTTGTTGAGAGGAGCCTTTTAAATATGAAGTGCCTAGCAATATTTAAGGGGAGTGGAGCACGTCATTCAGTGACATATCAGCCAAAGTGGAGGCATGCAAAGCTTGACAGTTGTCAGCGGGCTACTCTATTATTTCTCTACTCTGGAGAAGACCAGCTGAGAAGACAAAGTATTTCACTTGGCGGTGGTGGAGGGACCGGACGGGTATTTTCGCATGTAATGGCACTCGTTCACATTTAAGATATTTAGCTGACAGGGGAAACTTCAGGGACACTTTGACGGGATACATACGCCCGTGCAGGACACCCATTGGCCGCTGCAGAGATCAAACTCCTGACCTTTTCGGGGGGAGGAGATTTTAGTTAACCTAGACAAGATGCCAGATATTTAGGAGTGTCAAGTCCTAATAGTTGCTTGGATTTGTTTCTACCAGGTAAGAAATATCTCTAAAATCTTTTTGTGACCGGGTTAGTCATTTTTTTATTTCTTCTTGTAACTTTAACTCAAACTAATAGGGATGATAATAAAAGTCACATTTTCCCACCTAGAGGATCAACGATAACATTGACCTGCAGATGAACTCTGTAACCCTCTCTCCACATCACCCCCAATTAATTTTTTTTTCAAGGGTTTGAGTTGGGATTAACACATTTCTGCACAGCACAGCAAAAAATACACATCCCAGGGCTGCTCACCTGTCATCGAGGGGGGGGGCAGGTGCATAAAATGGCTGATTTTGATGACTTTTTTTCCCCCACATCTGTCCCACAGTGTAGAATCTCAACATTTAGCCCCTTGCATTTCAGAAGGGGCTAATGACATCAACGCTGGAGGCTGCTATGTATGGCATTTATGCATCTGCTCCGGCGCTGGAAGGCTTTCCTCATCCTTTTTTTCCAGGCAAATTAAGCTTCCGAAAATGAGCCAAATAAAAGCAGAAAAGCAGATCACAGCAACAGTCATAGCAATAGCGGTAGAGTGTGCTATCGCAGCTAATTTTAGAGCAATCTTAATGAGAAAAAAAAAAAAAAAAATGCATTCTCTCATTACTGGAGAACATCCCAAAAGCAATATTGAATTATTCTGTATGGTGCTTTGCTGTTTCCAATTAGGATACCCCCTTCTGTGATGGGAGAGCTGGCTGGAGAAGAAGAAAATGCATGTAAGAGAAAACTGCAGTATTACATGCTAAAGGGTGGTAAACAACAGCACTGTCACATGGAAACCTTGTCGAAATCTCGCACAGCCAGTCACCTTACATTATTTATGATTTCAGGCTTCGGGCATAAAATACACGGAATGACTAGATAACAAGATTGATTCATTCAAATCTCACGTAAGTCTAATACTGCACATTTCTATGTACTTCCCACTATATCTGTCTAAATGAACACACGCGGCCTCGCTCATAAATCAGTGGAAATATACAAAATATTCCAGGGCCCCGGAAAATTTAGATGGAAGATGAGCAAATAAATTGTAAATGCGCTGGGAACGTAGAGGGAAAAGAACACATAGCGCGCCCTTAATTTGAAATCACACCAAAGGCACAGAACCGGCAATTAATATACGCCCGCCCCGGTGAACGTGCAGAAAATGAAGAGCGTGGCGATTTTATTGTACACGAGCTGTATCATTCGAATTTGGAGTCATGAACATGGATCATAAACACACACACACACACACACACCTTCAGTCACAACACACTCTCTCCGTTTTCCTGTTTTTGAGCACACATACACTCATCCTCTCACTCCCTCATCACACTTTCACTTTCTGTAGGATTTTGTTATCTGCATCGGGGAGATTTTATTTTATTTTGTTTCCTTATTCTGTCTCCCTTTCGTGGAGTTCAACTTGTTTCTGTTGACGAAATCATTTGTGCCTTTGTCATCTTTTCTTTTTCTTTTGGGGTGAGATGGTTTTATGAGCCCCTTGGGGTTTCTTTGTCTCCTCCACACAGCTTGTATTTCACTCGTAAATGTTTCATCATTTCTGCATTTGTGCAAATAAACCAAAATAACAAGCAGAGACACAAATGATACCACATACCATGCAGCCTATGATATAAAGTCATATGTGACTGCAACTGAAGGGATGCCTTCAAAGCTGATGGTACTGTAATGTAACAGTAGTCAGCGGGGAGCAGGGGAGTGTTGCTCACGGTTTTTGACTTTCTCATGCAACTCGCTGATGGAGAACACAGTGAAAAGTTGGCAAGAGCATGTGGTCTTATACACAAAACTGTCAAAATGCTAACAGGGCCTGGCACAGTATTCTGCCTGGGAGGCAGAATCATTCATATCATCCACTTAAATAAGAACACAGGAGTCTTCCCTAACCAAATCAAAGTGTCATTAGACAGGCACAGACTGTGACTTAGGTTAGCACAAAAAAAACAGTCAAGTCAGTCGTCTTGAAACAGCCTCCAGAGCAATATCCAAGCGGAGACGTGAGGTGAAGTAACCGCATTACTCTACAGATGCTGCGTGCCGTTTCATTTACACGTGAAAAGTGAATCGCCGTGATTGGAACTGAGCACTGCCGTCGAGGGTTTTTATTTCTGATTCGGTATATTGCGTAATATGCTCTGGAGATTTTGGGGAAAAATCAAAACAGAGCCGTTTAGAGTATCATCATGTGTATATCCTGTAGATTCACTGTTTCTCCAGTGAGGCAAACCAGAGTAAAATGTCAATCCGTGCCTTCTGGGCTTTCATTAGCAAATAGATACTTTAAGTCACAGCTTAACCTTGGGGAGGAGGGAGGGAGGGGTTGGAGGGGACATCTGTGCAGCCTCACTTTGGTGCGGTATTCTCTACCATGGTACTGCTACAAAACGGTAGCAAAAAAAATCAATAGTGCATAATTTTCTTTTTGTGTTATTTAGCATAAAGAGTCAATAGATAAATACTGGATTGCGCTGAGAGGGATTCTCTTCATTAGCCTTCATACATCCTCTATTTATAAATGGTAAAACAGAGTCAAAAGATTTCACTGTGAATCTTTTCAGCTGAGTTTTTGATGATGTGATGTAATAGATATGTATAATATAGATATATGTTACTGCAAGTTTATTTGGACTACCCTTTAGTCATTTTTATTAGTTTGTTGTTTTAGCAGACAGATATGAGAGGCATAGCATAGCAGGAACTTGTAATGGGAATTTGTCTGCATGGGCAAATCCTCAACGACTACACCTTCTTCTAGCGCCCAGAGGCATTTTCCACTGTCAATCCATAATTTTATTTCTATAATCACTGTACAACATTTCACCAAACTCATGGTGGTAGCATGTTAGTTGAGAGAGGCGAGCTTGTGACTTGAAAAGCTGAATGGGGAAAGTGAACCAGACATGCTCTCCCCTAACTCAGCAATTACCACTGAGCAGACTGGAGTTTTAGTTCCACAGAAGCAGAGCTGCTCTGGGTGCAGAAATAATATGATTGGTTGAGTTAAACATCAATGGGTGAAGCCAAAAAAAGCAACATTAACATAGCGACTGTGTCACTAGATTTAGTGACTTTTCAGACTTTTCTCAAAAGTGACTAGCGGAAAATCTTCTTAATTGTAGTTGACTTTTTAGAAACCATGTGGGAAAATAATGATGTGTTGCTTCCCAATGCATTTGGCAACACATCCGTATGGCTGATGCTGAATTGCACTACTTGCTTGTCTAACCCCCCCCCCCACTAAGAGTGGAGGACTGTAGTACATGTAAATGATACATATGATGTCATGTGTCATGATCAAGTAACTTTTTGAGCAGCCAAAAGCCACTTTAGGTTAACTGGGTTATCTGAACTTCAAACTAGACATACTAATGTATTTGTGACCAGCTTGTGTCGGTTTTAATATAATATAATAATTTAATAATATTGTAAATGTTGAATGAATGCATTCAACATTTATTAAAATAAAAAAATGAAAGTCCATAATATCTGTTTCACTAAACGTTCAGTTTCTGTTTCACCAGTCTTAATAATCCTCCTCTTTCTTTCCCCTTTTCTTTCAGTAAATCTCAAGAAAGCCTCTAAACAGAATTACTCAATTACTCAATTAAAACCTTCCTGTACCTCAAAGATACCCAAAACTCAAATCCAAGTTCTTCAATGAAATGCTCAGGGTTTTAAACCACATGAATTATTCGGATCAATGATTCTCACAAGTAATTACAATTCAGCCTCTTAGTTTATTCATGACTTATTTTAGACAAAAGGAAACCTATAAAATAGCTTCCGTGACAGAAATAGGCTCTATTTTATAGTGCTTTTTCATATCATCTACCTATAGAGTGGTGCAGGAATGAGTCCTAAAACCAGGAAATGAGTTAACATTTTTGCACTTCTGGTTGCCTCGTCTCAAAGTCAATGGGTTTTTTGAATGGGTTTTTGGTTAGATGCCTGAAATAAGGGCTGTGGTTAACACAAGCTTAAGAGGTTTTCACATTTTGTTCTACGACATAAAATACGTCAGTAAATACCCCAATCGTGAATTTTGAAGCTAACCCTAACCCTTAAAAAAGGCGGTTGCTAACAAGTGGCTAAATGAGACTACAGAGGTTTTCAGGGACGTTAAACTCCATCACGCTGAACACGGAAACTCATCTACTCACTAGTCCGCCTTTACAGCCTCTAGTTGTGTTTCTACTCGCGCTCTTCCAAACTATTGTAACTCAAACTTTCCAACTTGTAGATTTATCAATTTATAGTATTTTGAGTAGTGGTGACGTTGAAGTCATGCGACCGTGGTGTAGTTCGTTTATAGCCTAACGTTAGCTTTTTACTTCTGGCGATTGTATTTACGCTTCAAAAATCATAAAAGTGGTGTTCATTTGTGAAGATTATCTTGCTGAACAAAACGTGTAAGTATCATAAACTTTTGTTTGCCACAGAGTTTATTTTCTGCAATAATCCAAAATCCAATGCAGAAAATCCCATTGGCTTTTTGTTGAGGGAACCAGCGCGATGCTAACTTCCGGGTTGGCCTACAAAAATACGTCATCCCTGGACCACTATAGGTCCGTAGGTAAGCTAGTTGCCATGGTCACGAAGGATTGAAATCGAGTCATGCGGTTCTTTGGCTCCGCCAATTGAAGTTTAACTCAACCGATGAGATTATTTCTGCCTCTAGAGCAGCTCCGAGATTGTCGAACTAAAATTCAAATCTTGTGCCATTGATGTGCCCTAGAGCAAGGCAGTTAACCCCCACCTCCTTCGATGGAGCTGCTTAACGGGCGGCAGTAAAGCACTTTTGTAGTACTTGGCAGCTCTGAGGTATGAAAGCCTGTAAGTGAATGAGTGTGAAGCATAACGTTGCTGTAAAAAGAACAAACTCAGCAAGAGTACGCTCAGCAAAATGCACCCTAGATAATAAAGGTTGAAAAAGAAAGTCCTTATCTCATATTCTAACTGTGGTGTATTGTGTTTTTAGAGTTGGGGAGATTGTGGAGGTGTGGTTTCCGCTGGCCCTCGGCACAGAGATAATGTTTTTAAAGCACACCTTGTTTGTCCGCAGTTTCATAGCAGACTTCCCCTTAGCTGTTTTGCCATGCTTAGTACGAGTTGACACACAATCATGAATTATCTAACAAAAAGTCCTACTACTAAATGACTACTTTTGCTAAATCGTAAAAGAAAGTGTTTTTAGTCCATACAGGCCATGTTGAAGACACACTCTAAATTTAGATAAAGGCTACGTGGCTTTTGGTGTGCAACTGCACTGTGGGACCCAGTGTTCCTGTCATGCACCTGCACCACGGGCCTCAGTTTGACTGCATGAGCTCCCCTCCTTCCTGAAGGTCACACCGTGTTTATATTTCCCTCAAGAAATGTTGAGCTAATGAGTTCGAAGATGATTGCTTGTATCTCTGTGGGTAGCGAGGGAGGGCTGCGTGTGACGAGGTGGTGGAGACGACGTGGGTGTGCATGTCTGTATGTGTTTCTATTTAGCCGGGGATTCTCTGCTGGTATGTCTGTGTTGTGGAGTGTGGGCGGGTGGGGGGGATGTAACTCTTCATTGCTGCAAATGTACGGAGAACTCCACAAAATCATCAGTTTTGTCAATATTAATATTTTTCATTCACTCAGCGTGGATGATGCAATGAAGACTCTTGCTGAACCGCCACAATAAAATCCCCAGGACTGCAGTAAATGTGCAGAAGATGCTCTCTGATGCTTCTCCTCCACATTAAAGCAATGCCATCCAAGCGTGCACGTGACCACTGACCATTTAAGGTACTAATGGCATTTCAAATCACGATGTTCCATGCCTCGTGCATTTTTTTGTACCCATATCAGAGAGAGCCAAGTTCTGCCCCCTGGGCATGACTAAAATATTCAGCGACAAAAAAAATAAATAAATTAATGTGGATGCACAGAGATATACAATGCCAGCTGCACTCAGGATTCTGCAGGCCATTTTGAAATACACATAGATGCATATTTCATATTTTGAATGAACTTTGACAGAGGATGTCAACATACTCCGTTTAAAAATCTTCATATTTCACTAGTCCGACTGACCTCCATTCCCTCGAGGCTTCAGATTAGTAAATCACCACTATATTTTACTACGTGCTATCCAGGGGAAGTGAGCCAAATCCAAAGACAGGATCAAGAAAGCAGACGATGCAGGGTCATGAGACTCTCAGGTCACATTCACACCTAGCATGTTTGGAGCTTTCTTTTATTCACGCTGGAGGCTTTTTCTCCTGCAGTTGGGTTGTTTGGCCAGGTGAGAACAACAGCATTGGAACTCGGGTGGCACCAAATAACACTTGGCACTGAGATGGAAGTGGAGGTCTCTTGGAGGTCCTCTCCCAGTCACACAGCGGGGCGGTTCATTAGGAAGAGCGTAATCCGAGCCAACCACAGGAGATGACCTAAATACAAAGAATTAACTAAATACAAAAAAATGAACTAAACACAAAAATGCAACAAACTTTTCCACTATGGTTCGGACCAGCAAACCATAAAATAAGTGTGATTGCACCCTTATTAAGTAACCAGTGGAAGTACCTGTTGAGATGGCACTAGATAGTTAAGAAAGTTAATTTGTTACAGCAGCAGCAAATTTGGGACACAATAAATGATATGAAAAACACTATAAAATAACTTTGCCTTTCCCTGGATGAAGGTGTATTTGCTCCTTGGCCAACAGTGGAAAAATGCAGTCGCACCAGACAGATGTGAATGTCTGTAACTGAGTGTGAGGTATGGTGTTGCTGAAATAGAGCGTATGTGCTCAGCAGATTTACCCCTCGCCAAAAAGGTTAAAGCTGCAGCAGGAAAGATTTTTATGTAGAAAATACGCTCATCTTATCGGGCTAAATCATGAAGTGTGGCTACAGCAGAGAACAGCCTCCCATCGTCCACAATTGAGACCCTGTGGATTTTCCTTCTATTTGCCCAAATGAAATTCTGATGTCGGGTATGGTCACTGGGAGGAAACCCTCGAAAAGTCATGTTCTATGATTTCTGGGCTTTGAACTCTCTCTCACTGCAGCTTAAAAAAAAAAAAAAAAACTCGGGCCCTGAATGAATTGAGGCGCAGGCGCAAATAGGCAGTGTCAATTATGGCCAATCAAATCAGCTCCTCTCATTCCCTTTAAAAGCAGGGCGCATTCCTGCAGGGGTACACTGACAGGTTTGTAATGGATGAGGAGAGTCCAGACTGGCTGTGCCAAAAAGGCTTCTCCCATAAGGAAAGTGGTGTAATGGTCTGGGAAGTGTGGAAGTGGCAAGGCATGAATGTAGGGCACCCCAAATATGTCGAAATATGTCCTTTTTTAAGTTGTAATGATGTGTATCGACAGTTTTATGTTGGAATCTTCCAACACACCAAATGTGTAGACCAATAAAATGTGTTTCCGTTATTTTGTCAGTGGCCTGTAGTTTGTTTTACTGAATAAACACTGAGGGAGCATCATTCCAGTGTGCAGGTCATTTTCTTCTTTTTATCACTTGCACAACTTGACTACAGTGCAACACATGTAACCAAGCCCCCTTATTCGAACTGGAGCTGTTGTGTTAGAGTTTGTAGAGTTTGTTGCATTCATGTGCAGCAAAAATAATGGTTAAAAAACGTTTCCCCGTCTAGCAGCGTTTTGGGTAGCTGACACTCACGTCATTAGCTTGACAAGTTCTATCAAGTGTGCCGCGCCGTCATACTACAAAGTGAACCGAATTTAATTGAAATACCTTTTAAAATACGCGCCCCGACGCTGTGGTTTCCCTGGGGGAAAACGTGATAAGTGAATTCTAAATTCTTCCTGTAAAAAGAAAGAGGTCCAGTGGTAATATTCCATTTCATTGGGATAATGAGCTTAAGTTTGGAAAAGAGCAAAGAGCCAGGAACCTTTTTTAAACGGGAATGGAGTGACAGGGCTGGAAAAGAGCCGGGGAACTCTGGGGAGACAACTTCTTAAATCCTCATCTCTTTTAAGTCAGAGCTTTGCTGACACTTAAAGTAGATACACGCGTGGAAGCAGAAGGACATTTAAATGGAACATTAGCGATTTATCACACTTCTCTTCGAGTGAACTAACTAAAGTTTAAAATAAGAAGTAGCGGAGCGCGTCTCAAAGGTGTTTTTATATTGTATTTGGCATCTACCACAGGGATTCATATGCATCCAGGACTAAAAGGAATTCATATGCACAGTCTGGGGACAGTCCGATCAATATTTATGAACCAGAACCAAGCCCTCCTAAAGCCAGAAACCAGAGAGTTCAACCTAGATGTCAACAAGATGTAAAGATGTAAAATATTGAGCAGCTCCATAGAAAAAGATTCAGATTTTTTCAGGGGGGGGGAATCACACAATGTTTACTTGAGAATATGTACACCCAGATTTGTTTTTCACGGCAGCATTATCGGTTCAAAGCTCCAGAAAATGCACTTTCGCACCCGGAAAATTCCTCTAGGTGCTCTGCCGATTACTTCACTTGTGTTTTGAATTCTCCGTGGAGAATTTTACACCTTGGTGACAGTTGCCTGGATGCTGGCTTTGAGACTTCAAGTCTCAGTTGTGGTTAGGGACCATCCTCTTAACTGGAAGACCTGGGCTGGAGCCCCGCGATGGCAGGCATCCATCCATCCTGCTTGAGTGTTGGGCACTGAATCCATATTAGCTCCAGGGTCTCTTGCTGAGCCTCTTGCTGTGACCTTCATCAGTGGAGCACAAAGGAAATTTCCCTACAGGGATCAATAAAGTATCTCATTCACAAATATTGATTGGCCAGTCCTGGACCATAGGATTAACATAGCTTCCTAAACTGAATGGTATTCCTCTTTAAGCGATTGGATTTGTGACATTAGGAGGGATATTACCTCCATCAAGAAAACCCCTGCGTTATTAAATTGTCAAGATTTAGGTCCTACTCTTAAATACGTCGAGCCTAGCAGGAAAAAGATGCACACATGCAACCTCATCAACCCTCTATCAACTCAACATCTACCGCCGCCGTGCTTTTAAAATGCAGCCATGTGTAGCATACGGCGTCGGCGCTCCGGTGACATACTGCACTAAAAGTCTTTACACAATATATATTGCCGAAATTGGGTTTGCTTCTTCTCCTCTGCCTGAGAAAAAAAAAAAAAAAAGGTCCTCTTCAAACTGACAATGTAATCTGGTGCTAAATCTGCGGAGATTTAGCTGATGAGAGATACTATTATGAGCGAGTATTACAAGTTTTAGGGGCATCTGTCTCGCTCCATAAACAGATGTTTCCTCTAATCCCTTTTTTTTTTGTTTCCCCATATTGCTTTATTTTTTTCTCCTCTCTCTCCATCCCTCCTAAATCCTGATCTTTTACTACCTCCTGTGCTACCTCCCTCTCTGTAGTGCCCTCTGTTGAGTGAAGTGACGGGCTGCTGCTCTTTTTATCTATTGCAGATTGGAACAAATCCTGAAGTCGTAATAGAGATTCTTGTTTACTTGAATTTGGTGACATCTTTGGTGCTCAGCCTCGTCGCTGTGGTGTTTCTGCACTGCACTTCCCAGAGATCACCTGTCAATCAAACAGTGTGTCCAGTACTGTGACGTCTTTTTCTTTGGATTTCCTTTATGCAATGTGCAATGCATAGGGGAGTTATGGTCTGGCTCCTCCTCCAGACCCTGAAGAAGACCCCTGCTTGAGGGAAATCCAGTGCGTCTCGTCCACCAGGCAGTTCGGTAGTAAGTCACACCAGCATAAGCAGCCTCTAGGTTGGTGCGCGGTGCGTTCACGGACCAGGAAGTAGCTCAACCCATTAATTAAATATTTCGTTCAGTGATTTTCTTAGCTCCAACAACACTGTGCTACCACAGCGCTTTAGTGTTAACAGGTGGAGTTTCACTCACTTCAAGCATGCAGACCTCCCCACCCAAGCAGCTAGAAAGCGCTAGCACACTTTTTCCCATAATTCCCTGTATTTATTCCCTGTATTTTTATTGCTGTCTTGTGTATTTCATGTATGCTCGCATTTTTATTTTTCTCTTGATTGCTTTTCTCTGTCGGCTTTATTGGTTTTGTGAATCACATTGTACCTTTTTGAAAGGTACTGTACAAATAAAGATTTACATACTTACTAATGAAAATGCGTCACTTCCTGTGTGCCAAGAGTGTTTGACCTACACTGGGTGTTTAGATTGATCATTCTACACACTTTGATGAGTATCGGTTGAATCACATCGATCATTATCACATCAATCGGTGATAGAAAGTGGCAAAATGAGAACGTACCACCGAATACTGCAATACTACTAACGGTGAGAAACCGAGGCGCAGAGATTTTAGCCGGTCGCAAGGCAAACTGTTTCTCCATTCTGACAGGATGTCCCCGGGGGAAACACGGCGATGAAAACACAGCATTTCATCTTTCAAACTTATCCGGCGACTAATGATATTCCCATTCAGCGAAACACCAGAAGAGAAGCAGCAACAACAAGAAGGGACAGGAACTCGGAGGAACGCACCTATGTTAATGAAGCAACTTCAGAGCCCTTTTCAATAGAAGCCACTAATGAGACGGGGATTGGCAGAGGGGATTGTTATGCGTTTGAAATGCTAATTAAATTTAGGAGTGAAATTACAGTTTGGTCACATGGCAATACCAAGATAGTACAGTGAAGATTACACTAATAAAAAGGGAGTCACCAGAGGAAGGGCAGAATTAAAGAGAGGAAAAGCGTACATTTGGCTTCCACGGTTGGGGAAGGGGCTCCACTGAATGATGCATGTGTGTGTGTGTGTGTGTGTGTGTGTGTGTGTGACATTACCATGTAGCAGGGGTTGATATTCTGCATGCATCATAAAGCGCACGGCGACCTCACTGATGTAGACATGCAGCGTTATTTGTCGTGTGTGTGTGTGTGTACATATGCTGCTTTGCCATGTAGGAGTAAGTGTTATTCTCAGTGTGTGTCTCAGTAGTGTTGCGATGTGTGCATCGACACCCCGCCCCCCCCGCTCCCCTAATGTACACATATCATTGCAGCCCCCCACTCACTTTATTTTCACTTTATTTTGATGATAAATGATTTTACGGTTGCATCACAAATCTCCTAGCAACCTGCCTAGAGAACTGGCTGTGCACAAATAATGGCTAAAAATGACGGCTGTCTTTGACGTGTTAACGCTTGCGATTAGTTTAAAACGTTTAAAAATAAAATAACGCAAATGATTCACGTTTGACCCCGACCTACTCCCAGAATTCTAGTAACATGAAAAAGCTGTAACCAATAAGTGACAACACACCCCCTGGCGAAAGTTGTTTGTACATATTGCAGTGACGAATTGTCTTTCCACCAGAGCACAAGTTTGAAGTATCATCTATGGGCCAAGTTTATATTTGCCAGTGATACCAGCGTTGAGACAGGACCAGGCAGTGTTTGCCAAGCTACACTTGCAGAGTGCCGTCGCGACAAGTCCATCAACAAAGCTACATCAGCCAAACTGGCACAAAACGGATCACCTTGGACTGCAGGCCCAAGACCAGCGGAGATTGCCTCCTGTGACGAATCATATCAGCTGCCTTCGAGAGCAACCGTCATCTCAAGAATACATGAACTGTCTGTCTGTTGCACTGACTGATCGGTTGGCAACCATAGTAACTACCTCGGTGTTAACAGAGCACCGAATCGACGCCAAATGGAAACTTCACTCGTTTGCTTCGACTGTGGTTAGAACCATGCACAGGACTGTGCATTTCATGCACAGTCCTGCGAACACAGCAGAGCGGACACGAGGAAGTGTCACTTCTCCAGGATGTTCCTACGCGGTGGAATTCGACTCTTTGAGATGATCAAGCGGGTCCTACTGCAACAAAGATCCGCTGAAGGCAACGCTGGCATAGCAGAAGCACGACGTAGCCGTGCTAACTTCAGCTGAGTATGACTGAACCATGCAGGTAAGATCATCTCCCATCCTCTCCAGTTTTATTTTTTGACAAAGAATCAAACAAAGCATCTGTCCTCTTTGTTATTGTTTGTTATAAAGAAGGTCTGCAGCCCTAACGTGATATCAATCTGTTCATCTTCAATGTAGGTATGTGACTGAGCCCCTTGGGGCGTGAGAAATATGTGTCCTGCTCTGTGGTGTTGCCTGCCACATCTCACGCATGACGGAGGTCTCTGATGTTGACCCAGCCTATGTGGCACGCTTCGAGGCTGCATTTACAGGACAAACACAATCATCTCATGGTTGAAGAGAGCAATAGCACCAGAGCCCAGATTCCAAAAATGGACATCTTGATTGACATCTAACTGTATTTTGTCATTTTACCAAAAGAACACTAGTAAATGCTGATTAACTGTGATTAATCGTATCACAATCATACTTTTGAGATTTTTAGGTCTTAGAAATCTTAGAAATCCAATCAGCTATTATCATCCATTGTTGCCCAAGAGCTGAGGAGAAAAAAAAATCCCTCTATTCAAACCCAGTTCTGAGCACTAGCCGTACATTAGGATTTAAGATCTGTAATGCAAAACTACTAAGTGCAGTGAGCGACTGATTGTTTTGAATCTTCGCTCCTGTGAGCCTTGTAAATCAGGAAGAAAAACTACCGTTTGACAACTTTTCAGAATTCACGAAGCTCCAGGAGCAATCTTTTCTGCTTCGGGGGGTTCAACATTTGTGCTCTGAACATAAAGCATCTTGGAAATGTGTTATTGTTAGAGAAAAACACGGTTGCCCAATATTCTCGTTTCCTTTAGTGCTATTTTAGATAAGAGAAGATAAGATGAACTTTATTGATCCTCCGGGGGAAATGGGGTCACTGCGGCAGCAAAGAATAGTAGGGGGGTAAATTGGAAATCAGAGTATAAAACAATATAGGATGTAATATAATACAATATAATATGATATAGGTTATAAATAAAATTTAATACTGAGCGTTATTATGATGCTAATAAAATGTCTCTCTGATGACTAGAAGAAGATTCACATAACTTTACAAACATTTTCCTTCAACACCACAAAGACGTCGCTGTTATTACAGAGTGGACACACACACTACCGATGATTCATGTGACGAGAGTCTAGCAGGAGCGACGGCCAGGGAGCAGTAATGCGGTATTGTTTGTGGACAAGTCTCTCCACACCACCACCACACTCACTGGGGCTTATATATACGATTCAGAGGTCAAGCTATCTCTGCGCACTCATAACTGCTTGCTCGGTAAAGAAGAACTCTGTGAATTAGCTGATAATTGGCCTACGGAGACGGGCTCCTCTGTAGAGAGAGAGAGACAGCATGTGAAGAGCGAGAGAGAGACGGAGGGAAGATGTTTTTCCTCGCTAATGTGCGCTTTCTCTTTAAGCGTACAGCGGGTGAAAGGTTGAGGGAGTTAAGAGATGGCAATGGAATTTCGATGAGAGACGACAACCATGCCTGCTCGTGTTTATTAGACCCCCCCCCCCCCCTGGTGAGCCACTGGCAAGCAGAACATAATTTACCCTGCTTGAAGAGTGTCGGCATTGATTCAACTTTGCCATTGATGATGCATTCGAACAACACGGTTCAACTTCCCACCTTGTCAATCGGAATCCGATGGGGTGTTATGATGACTGATGCCGCCGTCGCCTCAAATTAACATGACATGGAAGCGCTGCCGCGTACAGCGAGCTCTGAGGCTGAGCGGTTTAATGAGCCTGCGTTGGTATTGATTGTAATAGGGCCGTGCTCTTTAATGGCAATACTTCAAAATAGTTAAACCCGCCTTAAAAGAGCTCCGACTTTGGGTTGCATCTAAAAAGTGTTACATTTAATGGTTAAAAGATGAGACATGATGTCATCGAGATTCGGTGCTTGCTGGGAAAATCCATGAAGACAGAAAGCATCGACAATAACTGATCCGTCTCTGACCTTCCGCGCCCAGCGAACTCGAGAAAACCTCCATCGTTTCCAAGTTTAAACTTCTCAATCGACTCGCAGACTAAATACGGAGTCAATCACAATTCCAATTGGGGATAAACACAGTTAAGTCCTCCAGAAGTACCGCCCCCCCCACCCACCCCCCGCCCTCTCAGGAGACAGAAACTCCGCTAGAGCGCTGTGACACCACACATCTCTTTTCAGTCGTAACAAGAAGAAGCAGCTACCTGCCATTTTAATTGCATTTCTCACTTTTGACTAATCACACAAGACATAGTGGCCCTCTGGGCAGCCAGCCAGTTGGAGCAGAAGGACATTGTGTGTCAAATTTATTCCCTGGCAACAAAGCCGCGGCAATAACATAGAAAGCCGCCCCCGAACTAAATGTGTTCATTTTATCCTGTGACTTTATTGTGATTCGATTTTCTGACTTGTCGTTTGGTACGAATGGAGAAATTCTGAGGGGGACATTATTACTGGCAATTTTGGGGGAATAAAAAATCTTGTCCGCGCCAGAATTACAAATCCATGTGACACTTTTCAGTTCAATATTCCAAAAAAATGAAAACCGTAGCGCAATATTATGACATCTGAAGTTGTTGACCTTCAAATGTTAAATTCAATTATGCATTCAACTCACTGACTCATTTATCTGACACTGACAAATTGATATTTTGTCTCTGATGTTTAATTAGGATATAAAACTGATAAGCATTACACACACAATACTGCCTTGATCTAGCTGGAAGTAGTTTGTACAAGTAGTTTGTACATATGAAGGATAATAGCTGTAGAGGTTATGATGCCGCACTAGTCAAATGTTACTCAACAGTTTGATCAACATTGCTCACTTCATATTTTTTCTTAAAGAATGCATTGGTGATAGAATGAATTAGCTACTTGGACCTTGAACCTTTATGTATTTTTTTCATGTATATATGTGGCAATTGTTGTCTTTTATGTTTGTATTGTGAGCAGCAGAGCTTTTTCTTTTCATAATACTTAAAGTCACAAAGAAAGGGCATGTTGGAGAGCATCTTGCTTCCTTAGTGACGTATTTCCTGTTGAAACAGGATGTTGGGGCGGGACATAACCCGCCCCCATAAGGGGGAGTCATTCAAAAGTGTAAACCAATGGGATATCCGTTAGGGGGAGAAAGGCAGTTTTATTTGATGGGATGGGTGGGGGGGGGGTTCAAATGTGATGATATTCTCAGTTGGACATGAAAGATACATAGTAAAGGGATTTTGATATAAACATACAAGAAAATTAAGAAAAATAGATTTATTTATTGTTAAATTGTATTATGACAGTGACATTTATGACAGGTGGAAAAGTTATTTTTCATTTCATTGTGACTTCAAGGCCCAGTCTCCCAGACCCATTTGCAGCCTAAGAATTGCTATTGATGGATCATGAAATACTTTAATTTAGGTCAAGCCTTAATCAGATCTGAGATATCTGCCGTGGAACTTTTGAGACACTCGAACTGACCTGGAAAAGTTTTCATCTGCATTATTGTGGTCAGTAGTCAATAATCAACAAAACAATGACTCAATTTAGTAAAGCCATTATCTTCCACAGTGAATTAGCCTGAGGTGAGCTATGTTTTTCTTCTAAAAGCAATCACAAGTCCACAGCCTTGCTATTAAAAAAAATAAAACACAGCCATCTGAATCAATGTTTTCTGACATCTGTGTCCATTGAGTGCTCCATGCCGCTATATGTATTAATGGAGTTTGTTTGCCTCACAGCACTTTTCATTTTCCAGCTGTGATTGTCACCCACTGGTGTTGCGTTCTGTTTGCGATGTGCTGATAGGACAGATCTGAGATAGATATCCCCCAACAGCGCGCCTCAGAGACCTATCCACACAGCGGTAAGAAAGGGCTTACCCCCGCCACCCCATAAATGCTGGCCTTGCAAAGGCAACATGGGTGGAGTAATCCCCGCTGCTTGAAGAGACACCCTGCATGTGCCACGGGCTCCTCATTCAAAGGGTATAGCGAATGCGGCGGCGGAGAGCGGACGTCTCTCTGAAGGGTGTAATTGCATTCTGTTCTTTTGTGGGTTATCTATAGAGTAATTATGTTTCCAAACAATAGACTGTTATTGGGTTATTGTGTGCAGATTGCCGTCCTCAGAGATGATACAGAAGTGTGCAGCAAATTAATTGGGTGGACGGACCAGAGAGGGGCGATGTGTCTAATGTGTGTAAAACACTAGGTGTTGGAGTTGTTTTGATAATTAATCTTTTAGGAATTTTCTTGCCACTTTTGTTTTTCGTCTGCTCGTTATTTTGCCAGCCCAAGGTCACGCTAACGAGCCGCTAAGTGACTCGCCGTTTGCCAGCCCCTCCACTTAACCGTCAACTTATCAGGAGTTTGCAATTCGCCGATTACGGTTATCATTAGTATTCCGCCCCATCGCGGCTTCATCATACTCTATTGACCATGCAGCCACTTTGCGGGTCCCGTGATGCGCAAAGCGGCTTCATCATACTCTATTGACCATGCAGCCACTTTGCGGGTCCCGTGATGCGCACGCTGTGACATATTGTCAGAAACAGTAATCTTTCAACGGGAACAAAAAGGAGGTTTAAAGAGGCAGAATTGATGTTTCTATCTAGACGATAAAAATGCCAGAGTGCACTAGAGGCTTAACAACAACAACAACAAAAAAGTTCTCGTCAAACATTTGTTTTTCTCCCCCTCCCCACTGCAAAAATGTACCAGCACTGCACGGATTCTTTTTCATTATGTTTTTTTTTTGCATATCTTTTCTTAGTGCATGTGCCCTAGAAGTTTGGCGGTAAGGCACTCAAACATGTTTGGTACTGGCCCACTTTCAAAAGATGCCTTAATTACTTTGGGTGATATGTGAGCAAAGTACACAACTGCTCATTACTCCGAGGGAAACTGTATTTTTCGATCAGCAGAATGCTTTTGAATTCAATTTAATACATTTTCTATTTGCCATTTTTACTCTTCTGTTTTAATTTGAACATGTCAGCATGAATCAGAATATGAACCTCCAAAAGTCACGACACTATATAATCCAAAGTTTGCAGAAATGAACATGAAATGCATTAAATAATATTTCACACAATCCATCTTGTGTTTTTTTAGGTAAATGACTAAAATTATATTACATTTGTTAATTTAATTAATTCATTACAGCTTTGAGGAACATTTTCAATCAAATTAAGTAAATTACGTCAAGTCCAATTACATGTTTTTGTTCTGAAACTTTATAGACTTGCCTAAATATGAGAACAGATTCTAATTCTGAAACCAAAGGGAAAAGAAACTGCTCGCTCATGCAATTTTGCTTGTTAGTTTATTTGAAAGGAGAGTGTAGGTGGGTCCTGAGTTCTCTTTGAAGTTGTTGAATTCTTGAGTGCCTCGACTGGAAACGCTTTCATCATTGAAACAGATTTGAGCTCGCCTACATTTCACGAGAGGAGAAAAACACGGATTGAGCAGACGGGCAGATTTTTTCCCCAACTGTGGTCAGTTCTTCATCTCCTTGATCGCTTGTCATTTACATTTTTAGGCACTCAGCTGACACCCTTATCCAGAATGACTTCTATGAGTGAGCGATTAGGGGTTCAGTGTCTTGCTCAAGGATGCTTCAGCGTGACTCATCGAAGTTGATGGCTGCTGTGGGTAACATGACTCATGACAAAATGCTGTCCGGGCAGAACTGCCTCCAAAACAAATCCTGGACTTGAAATACTTATTGTGTGGTTTGATGAAGTTGGTGAAAAAGTTGTAACTCGAAAATATCAACTTTTCAGGACCTAAAAGCAGACTTGTTTTTAGCTTGACAGCCATTTGAGTTTATCTAAATGGTTTTGAAAGGGTTTCAATCAACCCGAGGGTTGGAATATGTGCTCCTCCAATTACAGTTAAACCATGTAAATCACCAAAACTGAAATGCTGTCTGAGTGAAAATGTTGTATCTTCCTATGTATCTAACTCACTAGATGTTGTGTTCTCATTCACTTGAGCCATCAGTAATACTTAGAGAGTGGAAGTGATGGTACATCCCTTAATAGCCTCATAGGGTATTACGACTGTGAAATGTTGCTTGACTAAAAGCAGTCGTCGTAAAAAAAAATACGATCCTGCTCTGATTGTAATTGGAACTCTAAAAAAATATATTTTAATTTTCTATTGCGTTTTTTGTTCTATATTAGAAAAGTGATAAAACTAGCTCAGCATTAAAGTACATACACTAACCCTACTATTTCCAAGGAACACAAAGTTTAAAATGACTCATTACATCCTTTGGGCATCCTTTGCAATGTTGCAATAGTTGTTGGTCGTCTTATGTATGAAGAAATACAATGCAAATATATATCATTGCATTGAAATACAGTCTAAATGTGTTAGCTTTTAATGCTATCATAATAGCACTAGGCAAAATATTCAATGTAATGTGGTTTTGTTACTATGGTATCAGACAGCTAGCTAGCAGCGCAACATCCAGCTAGGACAACCTCCCACAAACAGTCAGTATTTAAAAAAGGTTAACCAACACAATTATGTAAACATACAAACATACTTCATTGAACAAACTCAAACTGATCTCTTCTACCGATAATCACAGAAATGCATCCGCTTCAGCTAGCACCGAACAAGCAATTTGCAGCCGTGGATACTCCTGTTTGTCCTGCTCCCCTGCCTTGTAAACATTATTAGCGGGAAATGCTAAAAGCCTGGATCGCCACATGGTCAACCAATGGTTATGGATGAAAGGAGTAAAGTGGTTTGTTTGTGGTTACACTGCTGGAAGGTAAACAGAAATTCAGTCACAATTAGCACAATTAACGTTGTGATGTTAGTTGCCAATATGTCCCTGCACCAGTGTCACCAATAGTCTCTCTAATTCATTGTATTCCTTAAAGTAAAGCCTCCCCTTAAGTCAATTTACCTGATTAAAAAGAGTTTGTGGCAACAGGTAGCATATAAAGCCTGTGAAATGGGCCTTCATAACAATAGGATACCTACATCCAACCCAGGTCTTATTTATTGCACCACTTGCACTGTCAAAAAAAAAGCAAATTGAAGAATGTGGTATTAAATTAGTGGCATGACCACCTTCTTAAAAACACTTTCTAAGATAGTTAGAAACATTAGAGAGCATGCAAGAGGTCATATCTAATAACTGTAGAGGTAGAATTCCTGAAGTCATTCAATCATCCTTTACATTACAGTCATTTGGCAGACGCTTTTATCTAAAGGTACTTGACACTATGTGGGGATCGAACACAACCCGGAGACTGAGAGTCTCATGCTCTACCGACTGAGCTGTCTGGGCCAGACATCCTGTATGAATAGTAGTATAAATACTAAGAGTTTTATAACCTGTAAAACAAAAGAGCCCATATATGCATGATACAGTGTCCATGTGGTAAGATATGCATTGGAGAAACATCCCGTGTCCTTTAAAGAACGCATTAAAAAACACAGGTGTTCTTTCAAAAGAAACTGGATGGCATTAACAAAACTAACCTGTCTTCCAGCTTTATTTATTGAACAGATGAATACAAACATAGAGGTGGTCATGTTGATCACATTAAAAGGTGAAGTTCCTGTAGTATTTTCCTAAATTCCTCTACCCTCTTCTAAATAGAGCCACTGGCTGACATCTGATCAGGCAGTAGGAACCTGTGGGGGGACTATATAGGAGGGATAAGGGATGTATCTTGTAGGTAACAAATATGTTGGCTTTTGGTTTCTTGCATGTGTACATCCTTTGCTTTTGTATGGCTCAGTGAAACTGTGTTTGTCAATTGGTTGTTGTTCCATTGATTTTAGTGTGTTTTATGTATTTCTATAGGCTGCTAGATTAATTGTTTCACATACCCCGACGAAGGCCGCGTGCCAAGACGTGTTGGTGTTCATAAATCTTTGCTCTCGGTACTGCAAGGTGGAATTTCTCCTTTTCTCGGTGTTAAGAATGGAAAACCTTGTGCGCAACCAATTCGACTTAGTGCTAGATCACCAATACAACAAAAAACAAATCTTACTCCAAAAAGGCAGCAACAGGGGAGAGGGAACCACAAACCTTCTTCAGACAATTTATAGAATCCACTACAGGTGCATCACACCAGTAATTGGGGCAATAAAGGCTCCAGTTGAAACACAATAAGGGCTCCAGTTGAAACACACACAGACATGGATCCAATTGAACACTAATAGCCTGCACTGCTCCACTGCCAGCAATGCAAACACAACAACTGTTTTGCAATAAGATTCCTCTACATAATAATGTGTAATCTCCTTTGTTTGATGACTCTTTCCCAGTGTTACCTGTTAGTGGGTCAAGACGTGCCAGAATACTTTTCAACCCTGTCACCAAGACAAATACCCGTACATTCATTGCACCTGGTGAATACAATCTTTCAGATTCTATAAATAATAAGGAATAAGAAACATGACTGGTGCTGATCTCTGAAGAAGGAAGAAGACAGTGTTCACGTTTAACTTGTTGGAACACCCACATCAAAGTTGGAGGTCAGTTAGTTTCAAATCAACCTTGAATGAAACGCACCAGATATTGCTTGTTTTTTTGTAAGCAGAGATCAGTGTGAATATGTGATGATTTTTATTATTATTTTTATATCTGCTGCCATGTTTCCGCAATTTGTGACACAATTTGTAACACCAAGTGGGAGATATCGCACCCTACAAAAATTGCCACGTGTCCTTCTTGTAATCACCACTGGGAGGTTGATGTTTTTTCCCATTCTCATATTTACAGTAAATCCAACGTGCGGCATCATTCCACAGGAGAACACGTCCTCACCAGGTGTGCCAACAAGGCCTATTGCCGAATCTCCAGCTCAGCAAATGGAATCAATAAGGCGATTAGGACGGTAACAGGAGGGCCCAGGAGGTCTCCTTTCATCTGGTGGGATGCTTTAAACTGGGCTAGGCTTTTGTGTTTACAATGGACATTATAAACTCAGAATAAACTTGGAAACCATATGGACAAAGACTCCACATCTTGCTACCTTTACAGGTTGGAATAACCCAATAAATGGTCTTGACTGATGATGGCTTTAATCTTTTAATTTGTGAAACCTAACAAAGATTATATGAGTCAAAAAACCTAAAAAACAAAACTATTGCGCTGAGTTTCTCCCAAGTAACCCGAGTAGTGCTGATTTGTTTTGAATAGCAGCACAGACAGCATGAAAAGGGCATCTAAGCGGTACCGGTGGTCTTCCCCGGTGCTCGTGAACATTGCTTCTGCAAGCTATGTAAAAAAAAGAAAGGATGACGGTGCTTTTGAAATTACAATAGCTTATACAACAATTTTATGAGTGACCTAGCATGAAATTAGATCCTTCTCAAGCCCTAAAACTGCATTATTGAATTCAGTCTCCGCGATGGTGTCTGCCGAAAAAAGGCCCCCCCGATGCCGTATAGCACGGCCAGATGTGATAGGAATGTAATTGATATGGCATGAGACGGCAGACAGAGATTAACAAATGTAATCTATATAATCAAATAACACAAAATAATGCCCATGCTATTAAGCTGCATGCCTTGATCTAACTGGTGTTTGCCTGCCTCTCTCTCTCTCTCTCTCTCTCTCTCTCTCTCTCTCGCTCTCTCTCTCTCTCATCATCAGTATGCTGGGTCATGCACCTCTCCCCCTCCCTACCATCTGCCATAACATCCCAGTTTTGAACCGAATGAGCAGAGCCGTCATATTTGTCCTCACAAACGGTCACTTTTACTGTTGTGAGGTGGGAGGGGGTAAGTGGCTTGGACTGGGGCTGGGGTTGGGGGTGTTGAGGGGGGGGGGGGGGTGTTGGGGGTGTTAATGGGTGCAGATTGATGCATGATGAGTGCCCATATTATGCTAATGAACTGCAACAGCCCCTTTCATATGTTCCGCAGAATGAATAGTGGTTAGCGCTAATGGCTACATTTTTGCATAGGGTAATGGGAAAAAAAAAACAAATCAATTGTCCCACTGGAGCAACCCGGCACTATGGAACCGGCTATAAGTGGATACACGAGAGGCGACGATTGGGTAATTCATTTATAATGCTGATGTAAGCTTTTATCCTGGTGCGACTCGTGACTCTGCACACGCTCCCGAGTCTCAGTGCGTATACGTGTCACCGTTCTGTCACCGGCTCTTAGTTAATCATTTTCAATTTTCGCCAATATTGATGTAATTAAATCCTCACGCCATTTAGGCGGACTGCCGCTGTGTCCCGTAACCTTCTCATCTACTAATTGCTCATTTCAGCAAAAAGGAAAGACACTTGAAACTACACCTGCTTGACCTGACATTAGTGCAGCTACATAATTGATAAATAATGTTGTAATATATGTATTCACGGGCATAACAGGAGCTGGCGTTTACCGCGTGTAGTCTATGTTATTTGGTCTCTGTTTAATCACATTTGTCCCCCCCCCCCCCCCCGCCCCCGCCCCATCACACTGAACTGTGCCATCTGTTTCCCAGCGACTCACATCTCCTAACTTCCGTCTCTTCCCCCAGCGGTGCTGGAGAAGCAGCCTGCTGGACCGTAAGGATGGAGGCCACTTTGCTTTGGATGATCTTCCAGGAACATCAACAGCATTTTTTTTCACGGCGGTGGCTCAAACTAATTCTGTGAGCATCACCAGATGTCTTTCTATTGATCTCTGCACAGCTCACCAACTTCTCATATCCTAACTTGAGCAATATTTTAATGTAAAAATACACCTGTCTTATCAGCCTACATCACAAGAGAGAAGAGTGACCCATCCCACATAATTCATATCTCATAGATTCAAACTATTTGCCCAAAGTAAATTCTGATGTCGTGAATGTACTCTTCTCCACCCACAGAACAGGTTGGTGAACACTGTATTGAAGCTCAAATTCTCGCTGCCATTTGGAGCCCCAACATGCAGAGTTGCCTCATGCAGCCGTTAAAGTAAATATGAAATGGCATTTTGTGCATCTAGCTTCCTTAATATAATGTATTTCCTGTTAAAACAAGATGTTAGGGCGGGGCATAATGTGGGGCGGGAAGAGTGGTCGGCGGTGTAAACCAATGGGATTGTAATGGGACTGTGATGGTATTAAACTCTGCTGATTCCCATTGTGCAAACGGTAAAAGATGCTTTTCCGATGCTTGTTTGCCAGATAAACATCAGTATTTTGAATGTGCAGCTTTATGTCCTTTTGTCCTTTGTTTGTCTTATTGTGTTCCTACTTGTTAGCCTTGTTGTTTTTTTGTTTTTCACCTTGTCTAGTTCTTCTCTCTTCTATTGTTAAGTGCCTTGGATACCTTGAAAGGCGCTCTTAAAAGAAAGTTATTATCATTATCGTTATTATAAAGACATCCAGCTCTTTCACTGACAGGTGTTCATAGGAGCTGGATGTGTTGAATCAGACAGGTATGCTATTTATTGGAATACTCTCTTCCTACTCCCAACAATAAAGTGTTCACTGAAATATCGAGGGAGTCTGAGCAATTTAATGATCTGAATATTTTTTTGTCAGTGCACCCTTAGAGGGCTAAAAATATACCATGATGTAAGCACAATCACAGTATATGAATGTCTTGTATAGTTAGGTGTATGTGGCATATCTATTCACTCATTGTGGCTTGTATGGCTGAAGTCTATTTTGCAGTACAATTACTATGGAATTCCAAAAAAGTGGCACATTTCTTTGTTCGTGGTTTATAATCTCACATATGCTTTTTCTAGGGGACGTGAAGGAGGATGAATATGCATGATGGGGCCCGGGATCATTTTTATACCGCCGAACGTCAGGCCGGGGCGCTTTTAAAAGATGGTGCAACTTGCCCCAGAAATGAGCTAAAGCACTATTGATGACCTACCTTCCACTTCACATCAATTCAGCAAATGGCTGCATTGTTGTGAAGGCACAGCGAATGATTATCCAGAGAGAAAAAATAAATAACCACCCCAAAGTGAGAAGGAGGGGGGGATGTGTCCTTTTGACATTAAAAACATTGTGATCAAATGACGGATATAGACAATACGTCAGCCGCCTCGCTGAAAACATTGAGGGATAAAGTAGTGGGATGTGAGGGATGTGAAAGCAGGGTGTTCTCTTATCGGATTCATAGTCATTGTAATGAAAATAATGAAACAGGAGGCAGATGGGAGGATACACCTGCCCTCAACTACGATGACCCGGGTTCAGTTCCTTACTGTGGGTTTTCTGCTGTGAGTTAAGATTTTATTTTCAGCATCTACACCATGACTCACACACACACACACACACAAACTTTTTTCTTGTGGTACTTTCACATTTCGGAATAAGCCATCCTGGTGTGTAGTGCCCAATAGTTAACAGGACGGAAGGACAGGGTGGACCGAGTTTTCACCATTTCCCCATAAAAGATGCTCCACGTTGTAAAGAATGGCTCAGGCGTGTTCTAAATCCCAATTATAAGGAGAGCACACCGATAAGCAGTCGGAAAAAACTTTGGGTCTGCAGCTTGCGTTTTTACTGCAATAGACTTTGACAGGGACATGAAGGCCGAGTTGATGTGGTGCAGCAACGTTAGAAAATTAAAGCCTGGCGCTATTCCCTCCATATTTCCCGGGACACAGCACAGATGGAGGCGAACCGCGTGGAGCTTCTCTGGCGGCCGAGTAACCACTCCACACCGCGGTAAAATTGGTTTCAGGTATTGGACGGGTATATTCGGCTCCTCCAAAGTCAGCAGCGGCTAACACGCTATCGGCCCCCGAAATGAGTTAGCGGATGTCTCCGCTGATGAGTTTCTATAGCAGTTGGTTAGGGATCGTCAATAAAATAATTACATGAAGGTACATCATGCTAAAATTCAATAGCTTCTCAACCATGTGACAAAAACAACACAAAACAAATCACAGTGTTACAAGGGTAGAGCTTTATCGTGCACACCTAATGTTTGTCTCAATAAGTGCTTATTTTATTTGTTGAAAAATTGAAAAGATTTTAACTTATGTACATCCATGCAATTACTTTATTGATGACCCCTAACCTACTGCTACAGAAACTGATCTGCGGAGACATCCACTAAGCTGGAGGACCCGAATATTTGAATTCCTGGAAATAATTTTACTGCGGTGTGGAGTGGTTACTCAGCCACCAGAGAAACGTAAGAGCAGGTAAGTTAGCGAAATAGCAAGTTACAGCTGTAGTGATTTCAGCTACTAACGATTTTTTTGGAGCTTCAAACAGCTTTTCTCCAAGACACAGAACGAGTAGACAAAAACAGTACCATCTAATAGCATCTACTAGTGAGGACTGATTAATGGAAATAAATGGTGGAGTTGTTTTAGCGCAGTGAACGGTGCAGTACAATGCATAGCATCAATGATGCATAACTTTTTCGTAAGATGTCCTGCAAACGTTTTTTGAGAGCGCGTTGTTGAAAGGTGAGTTATGTTTGATGAGCTCCTACACTTGGGAAAGCTCCCTTGCTGAAGTATCGACATTCCTCACCTGAGCCCCAGAGAGCCGTCCATCAAGATTTTCACCATTACTGCCATTTAATCACAGATTAACCATTAATCAATCAGGGAATCTGTTGGACTCTATTAAATACCTTTCCTGGCCAATCCGCCCCTTCACACCTGCCAAGTCATCTTTCCTGTATCTCTATTTTCTCCGCATTAACAAGACCAAGTATCCACATTTCTTTTCAGTACAATGGAAAATTAATAGTAGAAATGGAGAGAGAAATTTGCCAGCATACCATAATGACATGAATTGTGAATGGAGTTACATGGATAGTTCTCCATGGTGTAACTGTTCATGCATCCAGAGCAGCAGCATCACTGGGATTCCTGCCAAGCTTTTTGATAGGTATTGAATCAAATCAATATGTGATATTATATGACCGAACATGAAAGCGTATTATGTTTCTATTAGTGACTAACGTTTCAGGGAAATATGAGCCACATTTTGCGGCCAAATTCCAATTTAGGCTAAAAACAAAAAACTGCACTGAGAAATTGTACTTTTTGTTTTAAAGCCCACTGGGAGGTGACATCCTCTAACCAACAGACAATAATAATGGTTGAGCATGGCGAGGGTCAGCTTTATTTGGACCTGTATCCACCTGAGCTTTTTTAAGGACCAATCCAAACCCGCCCAGCCTGGGATCATGCAGAAAACTACAAAGGTTTTTGATAATATTTCGATTTTTTTTCTCGTTTTAAGATAAAAAGATCACCTACCTAATGTCGGTTTCCGATTCACAGCTTCTCATTGGCAAGTGAAGGGAAAATTTAGGGGAAACCTAAATCCATCCATATAATAACTATGATACAGCAAATTGTCTCTAGCCCGGCCCAAAGAGACTTTTAGAAAAAGTGATCCAATATATGAAATATTTCTATTACTACTGTTTTGAAGGCAATATGTTGTGTTGAAATAATAAAACTGCTGTGCCCTCAATTGCAAGTTTGTGATATCATATCGAGGGCTAAATCATTTTGGTCCACAAATATTGCAGTCATCCTAGAAATGGAGTCTTGAGCACTGCTACAGAGCACTGGTCCCAGCCAGGCCCCATATGGTTCTGTATCTCAAATCAGGGGCCAAAAATTGTCCAGTGATTAAATTCAGTCTTTTCAAGGGTTAAATGGTTTTGGGCTAAGCAAACTACAACTGTTTGGGGTCAAAAGGAAATTCACCTTAACAAATTTATGCCATATTGTTATGCTCACAAAGATTATAGTGACTATCTATGTTATAGTTATTGATATACACCACAATTTATCTGAATGATATAAAAATGTTATTCTACATATCTAAAGCGAAAAATGTATGTAGAATTGTACTTCCATTATCTTGGAAATATAAAAAAAAGAGATCATTAAGCATTAACAAGGTTATTGTAATGGCTAACAGTAGACAAGCTTACTGCTGTTTCATTTTAAAGTTCAGGAATGTTGTGAATTCCAATGAATTCAACACTTTATTTGAGAAAAAATGGAAAAGGTTGAAAGTAAGGTTATCGATTGAATTAGAACAAATGTGGTGGCAACAAAACAAACAAATGATGGAGGGAGGGATTCTTCACTGAAGTCTGTATCATCTTCAAATCTAGAAATGAAATGAAAGTTATTTGGGTCTGTCGCTCTGATGCTCTTCCTCCCTGTCTTGTATGTCTGAGTTTACGCTGTGGCAACTTGCACCGGCAGCTTAGAGCCTTGAGGTCGTCAGTCATTGTTATCATGGGACTCTTCTATGCTGCCTGACTTGGTCAGCTCAGGGGAATAGCAATCTCTCTCTCTCTTTCTCTCTCTTATTCAACATCCAGCAGGTATGAATATATGCATGAATCATAGATGTGATGGTTTAGTGAACAAAGGGCGTGAAAGGGATATTGTCATTGTTTGCTGGTCATCCGAATTGAAATACTAGGCTCTCGGTGTTGATTTCTCATGCAGTGTCATCGCCCGATGATTTGATAAGATAACATTTGGTGCATCTTGACAACAAAAGTCAAGAGATTGCATTTTGGCGTCTCAATGCCCCGTCTAAGTTCCACATCTGCCACCTTTCATTACTTATCATATTCCTCACTATTCCTAGCGTTTTAGCTGCTGCGCTCGAGCTCCGAACAGAATGTCTTTCCCATTGACATTCAGCACCATTGCAGCAAATAACTCCTATCCTGAATGTTAAACAGATATGACATGGAGCTTTGATTGTAAATAATTTGGCTCAAGCTTTGGGGTCAGCCAACCGAGTAGCATTCACTTTCTCTTCATATCAAGGCCTTCTGTTCCTCCAGCTGCCGAGCTGCCTGTGTTTGAGACAGGTGTCACCGTGGCTGTCTGAAACACCTCCGTGCTTGATACGATTATCCCCCTACCCCCCCCCCCCCCCCCTCCTCCCTCTCCCCCGACTCTGTAACTTAACCCGCAACATGGCTGGGATACATCCCCGGTACTTCCAGGAATACCTCGCTGTCTGGACCGGAATACTATGACATGAGGGATTATATGGACGTGATGAGTTGACCCACCAAGATGTACTCGTATTTGAAAAGTGAACTGGCAACTGGAACATCACAGCGATAAATCAATGTGTTAAACGGGGGCCCCCGTCTTTTTTTTGCTGAAATGGTTTTGCTGGAGGATAGATCGTGTGCCACCAAAGGAGCTGCGGAGGCCATCTCAAAACAAAGGATGTTGTCAAACAAATAGATAAGATTTATGGTTCTAATTATTTATTGCAATGCCATTTCTTCCTGGTCACATTGAAAAAAAAGTTATTTTTCATAATAACAAAATTCATTACAATATTTGGGCCTGAGTCCAAAATGACTCAGCATCAAATGCGTAACTGGAGATTATTGAGTGATGCCAAAACGCCCAAATTTCTGAGTCGTGCCAAAGATGTGTTGAAGAGAGCGGCAGACACAAGTGATTCAGTTCAAATTTAGCTGCCATGAAATATTAGCCAAGGCCTGTTCATCACCTAAATTTGTCATTGTTGCCTGGCGACATTCGGCTCATTCTTTCAGGAAACATTGGGAACTTGAGGGACCTTGCTGATTTCCGTGCCGTAACTTGGCGTAGACGTCTCTCGTAGCGGGTGCTAGCCAAAATCTCACTCAATAGAAAAAAAGATCACAAATAGGGGCCAAGACAGCGAGCGTCGGCCCAATCCTACCCTCGGCCCCCCAAAGACGGGCAGGGCCATGTGTTTTGCCGTTAATTAAAATCCGGACTGGGCCTATGTTGTATGATTAATTACCTCATACCTTGAAGTAGCCCCGCTAACATTGATGACTCCCTCCTTGTATGTCATGAGCAGCACTTGTGCCATTCATCACCCCTGTAAGGTCAAGCTCAAAGCCCGGGCTTGATGGCGACATTGTGTTCTGTAATTACAACTCCCCGCTTCTTTCCGCCATGTTCGCTCGTCGCCTTTGTTTGAGTTTGATAAATATATTCCTTGTGTGCGCATCCTACCTTTGGATGTCTATTAGTGTTCCCATTAGAAATGAAATCAATGTTTGGATACAGCATGGCTCTATGACTACAGAACAGAAGCCAGCACTTTATTTCCAGGGGCCATTAGTAATGTTCTCATAGCCCATGCCATTATGAATTACCACCTGGTCCTCTGCAGTACAATGCATACTGTGAAATATCACGTCTAGTTGAGATTTACGGGGGCAGCGGCTGCTTTTGTTTCGTGCCGCATCTCGTCTAGCCTGAACCCCAGTATGACAGTGAGGAAGGAGTGCTTTTGAAATTGGGAAGTAGTAAAAAAACCAAAAAACTGTCTTCTCAAGGTTAAAGCAAAATCTTAAGATATTCAAGAGGTAGCTTTCTGAGATATTCAGCACTGATACACATCACACAACTGGAGCATCTTTTTCTCCGCTTCCCTCTGGAGGGAGGGCATTACATACCTTTTTGGCTTTGGAGAATGCCACTGAGCAAATGTGTGTCTCCTGACACCTTGAGTTAATGATCAGCCAGCTTCCAGAGACGCAATGTATTTTGAGTCAGCAGCGAAGCATGACAATAACCTTTAACATTATCATTTACACACATATTATACCACAGGACAGATTGTCTATAGGCTGCCTTGCAGCAATAACTCATACACCACTGATAGGGTACCATCCTCATTTTTTCACGTTAAGGTATGTGACTTTGAGGTGGCGTGCAAGCCAAAATCGTCCATCTTGTGGGATTTCAATTTTGTCTTGTTCAGAATGCTTTCCTTCAAGGTGAAATATTGTGTTATCACCAGAGGCATAATGCTCTTAGATTAAAAAGAGGGAAAATGGAGGGAAATGAAATAAAGTGAATCTTATTATATAGCTCGTCAAACAACATTAGTTTATGCAGAGATTTGAATTACAGCTTGCAGTTTTGACTGCAGGGTAACAGTTTCAAGGCCATACCATTCCAGTGCTATGAAAGCAATGAGAAGAATAAAATATTGTGGAGGAAATGCAGATTGACAGGCACCTAGAGAATCAAAGGCATTGGAAACCAATGATTTGTTGTGCTCTGTACAGGGTAGGCTGTAATACCGGCAGCCTGGTGTGATGTCTGGTGTCTCTATGAGCTGTGAATTTTCAGTGAGAAAGATGAAACTACGACGTTGCCATAATTTAAAATTAGTATAATTTATCCACGTATTTATTAGAGTCTCTAGCGGCAGCACGTGCAACAGCAACTCTTCCACATGCATTCACCTGTACTTAAGAATTGTGTTATCTATGTCATGCAGGTTATGCTGCTTCAATGTGTGTGTGTGTGTGTGTGTGTGTGTGTGTGTGTGAGGAGGTAAAGAGAGAATAGACTGACTAGGGGAACTCTGACTTCATAAATCAAATATTACAAATGTTGAAGCTAAAATATACCATAAGATAGTAATGACATAAATGATCATAGAACATCACCACTGAAATTATTCTGGGATTATTTTAGATGTCAAAAAGAGAAGCATATACTATATACTCAATTTTATACTACTGCTAATAATCAAAATATTATTTGTGTAGCACTTTTCTAACACAAAGTGCTTCACCATCAAGAAAAATAAGTGCATTGTGTTCAGGCTGGAGTGGTTGGAGTGACTTTTCATTCATGCAGTAACAAAGATAATTACAGTAGTATAGGTGAGAGGAAATAAAAGCATCAATGACATTCAGGTTGCTTAACAACGAAAATGGCTTCATTTTAGAGAAATTCCCTAAGTGAACAAACCAGGACTGCAATTATCTTTGCCTGGTCATCAAATGCTTCATATTAGCATATATTACTTCTAAATGTTTCTACGAAGTCTTGGAAATCCTTTGTGTCGTTAAGGCAATCTAACGTGACCTTTGCTATGATTTTCTGGATTTAAAGGGTGGGTATAGTTCTGTATCGTCAGCATAGCAGTGGACTGAGATATTGGGCCTCATTCACGAAACGTGCGTACGTTCAGATTTGATCGTAAACAAACATTTCTGCGAACACAGTCACGTTCATTGTATTTGTTCGTATCTGAATTTGTTCGTTGATACGATCAAAACCTAGGAGTGCTTGGACACATGCGTATGTGTTTGGAAACTCTCTCTTAGAATGCCTTATTCTTTATGCAAAATCAATTACAGTAGCGCCAAACCTCAGTAACAGCAAAATGTTTCAGTGGCCTACATTTGTAGAAAAACTTGTAATGTGTTGATCACATGGACTGGACGCCTTACAAATACAATTATGTAGTCTTACCATCTGATGAAGATGCAGCCTGGATTTGATCTGTCTCCAATGCCGACTGGACACCCGACAGTGAGGTCTCTCCAATTATGGAATTGATCCTCTGATCCATGTCGGATAGCGTCGCAGTGCGCTGCCGTCCTCCTGTGGCTGATGATATGCGGCTACTTCTCGTTATTCTTTTTTTGCAATCTAATTTCATGTCAAACCGTTTCTTTTTTACCTCAGCAACGGCGCGTGCTTCTGCTGAAACAGCATTGACATCATTAATAATTTCTTGCCATGCTTTACTTATATCAGTTCTTTTGAAAATGATGTTTTTTTTCTCTTGCTCACATGAGAGCAAAACTTCAAAATGTCAGACTCTGCAAAGATCCTCTTTTTCCCAATTTTGGCCATGGTTTACTATCACATGATCCTTAATTCTGCAAGCAACAAGCAATTGGCATTCTCCTTCTGATACACCTGGGGTTGGAATCCCATGTGAATGAGGCCCTTTGTGTCTACCAGGCCAGACAGTGAAGGAGCATATCAATAGAAAAACAAGGGTGGGGCCTAAAATGAAACCTTGAGGAACCAACTTATAACCCCCTTTGTACTTTAATTAGCTGAACTGCACTGACAGTTAGGGCTGTCAGGGTAGTTTGGGGGCACGTGTTGCAATGAATTTTACACTTAGATCTCAAAAGACCTAGAAGCTAAAGCCAGCCCTTGATACATGCACACACTTGTGCAATAATACGCTGAGTCAGTGCATGAAAGTTTAAGTAGTTCAACTTTTGTGCAGAGCATTCTTATGATACACATTTTGAATAAGCAACCATTTCACTCAAACAAACAAGCGAAGAGGGGAAAAAATATCATGAAGCCCCCACACTGTGATTCTTGAAAGAAAGTTGCCTACATCGAGACAGCTGAACAGCCATGCAGGCGTTTCTTCCCCCTGGGTGATCCCACGACCCATCACAGATAATCACCCAGTTCCCGCACAGTCAACACTGCCTGCTGCAGATGTACTTAATTAATCCCTGCCCATCCAACAACGGGCTGGAAGAAAGTCCGGGGAGCTTTATTTTGTGTACAATTAAAGATGCCCTTCCCTTGAACATCCTCCTCAATCAATGCCACCAGAGGACAAGCCGGCGTTGATACAACATACAGGGACCGTTGGAAAGGCAACTGGCAAAAGTTGGGATTGATTGGATGACCTTCAGAGGCCTTTTGGAGCCCTTTCAGTCTGGTCTGTGCGCTGCGGTAGTCTGTCTTATGTATCCGCACTATGTTTCGGTGGGTGTGTGTACTTCCCCAAGAGTAGCCACGCTAATTCCCCTTCCCGTATGAATGATTGTTCTATGTAATGTAAAAACACGTCAAGAGGCAAGAGGGGAAACATGATGGGAAGCAGCTTCCTGCCGCTGTCAGGCCGAGTTTAAGCCTCATGTAAAGCGCTGGTATTACACACAATAGCCTGCTGGGCACTGAGCAGGCACATTCATTTTCTGGAAATAAACATGTTCAGAAACATGACCTTTGGTATCGATAGTCCCCACACAGCACTAATCATTTTCAAATGCAGAAAAACGAACCGCGCTGGTTCTTTGACAGAACCAAAAGCAACTTTTTCCTTCAGCACTTACTGAGAGAACAGTCTATCCCAAATCTCTAGTTAATTAGTTCTATCCTAGCAAATATAATCTCATCAACAAAGGGGAAAATATGCCAGTCAAATGTTTATACAAATTATATATTTTTTTGTGGCTAATTGCAACACAGGCCTAATGCAACACTGACTCGGTACAATCTATCAGTCAAGCTCACAAGCAAACAAAGTAAGCAAGTTTTATTCTGCTGATTTCAACGTTTTTAATGTAACACATTTATATTGAAAGTTCAACAAAGGAGCCATTAGGAAAGTTTTTGCAACTCTAGATCAGAGAGCTGAGATGACCCAAGGAGAGAGATGTTTCACAATCCCATAGGGTGGTTTTAAAAAAAGCTAGACATTTCAATTCAGAAATGAATCACAGTGGAGAAGCATTCTCAAATGACCAAACATATTTATTTTGCAGTTCAGCCACCATATCCTCAATTATCCTGTATCATTCAAATCTTACAGCCGACAAGGTGAGAGCATCACATGTACGTGCACTTTTGAAATGCTAGGAAAGAAGGGATCCATTATCTATCTCAGCTATCTGCTGAACACAACCTGGGTTTGAATGACAGCGTAGCTTGTTGCTAAACAGTTCAGAAGGCAGAAACCCTGAGGCAGGATTAACTCTGAATGTGCATACTGCTTGTGCTGTTTCATTTGCCACCCACTGTGTGAAGCTACTCTGTTGTTAATGTGGGATGACCACACATCAGTTCTTATCGAGACTGTGGCCTTGCAAGTTGCAACTAGATGGATGAGTCAGCTGACGTACACGCGCTCACACTTTTATACGTGCTGGCTTTTGTAGCAAATCAGCAATGGCTCCAGGAAGGTGTGTGCCATAAAACCTTTTGATGCATTTGTCATTTAACAAAATTTTTGTTGACCTACTTTTTGGTTGATGTCAAAGACGTCACGTCATTAACCTCAGCCACGATAGGGGTAGTGATGGCAGTAGTTGGCAGATGCCAAAGCTATGCACCTGTCACCAGGAGAGAGTGGATAATTTCATTTCCTCGTCCTACACAGCGGCAGATGTTGCTCAGGTGTACACGAGGACCCGGTGTATGGATGCTGAGTGTACAGAACGAGAACACTTCCAACTATTTCACTCTGTTAGTAGTCAGTTCAAGGAGAGTGAAACAACACAGACGGGGAGAAAATGTGGTTGAATGCTTTCATTCAACACCGTTTAGCGGAATAAATGTAGCAGCAGAACTGACAGAGGGGTCAACGGTATTCCACATTTCAATGCATTTGATGAGAACAGCAGTAACACAACAGGCTACGGTAGAATGGGCCAACCCAAACCAGTAAAACATATGTCATCTATAGGCTACAATCAAACCCAGAGGACAGTGTGAAACAGTATGAGCAGCCTGCAGTTGCAAAATTTTGCGCCATGAGATCTGCCGGCTACGTTAACCTGTGCCAGATGGGTTGCCGCAGCAGGGACGCCTAACAATTCAAGAGAACAATCTGTAACGGGAAGGGTTTGATTCCTAATATAGCCAATGTGCGTTCATCCACATTCATGTGTGCTGCTGAAGTGCCATTGAGCAACACATTGAGCTCTTAACTACTCACTCACTGCTTACCAACATCACCTTATAGCTTACTGTTGGGACTACTGCTTATTATTGCAAACTAAGTCCGTCACAATAATCCCATCATGCACTGCTCAACTACCTTAAAGAGGAATTAAGTAATCTATGACCTTAATTGACCTCTAGGGGATTGGAAGTGAAATACTGTTGGAGATTTTTGGGTTAATGGGTGTTTTTGTTCCAAAACAGAGTACAGGCTGGAAAGTGAGTTTTAAAAGCCAGAAATCTCAGCACCTGGAGAGGTAATCATTCAGTCACTGGTATTGATCAACAACCCTATCAACCCCCCACTGACGTATTATGGTCAGTTTGGGCTGCAGGGCAGTGAAAATCATACCTTTTTTCCCTTTTGAGGAAATCATATTGTTAGAAATCATGTCTGCCTCTGTCTAATAAACAAAAGTAAAGGTTCTATTATTGTGAAAGTTTTCTTTCAGCCATGAATGTTCACACCAGAGCTGCAACTTTTCACACAACTCAGACAAATTAGACAATGGAAGAACTTACTTCCAGGTTCCTCACTGCCATTAGTTTGCATGGACTGCAGCCATAAAGTGATGTATGGGAATATATATATAATCTGTTTATGGTCGTAACACAGCACATACCCTGGTTTTTCATAATAAAGCGCTCTGCTGTACAATCAGTGCTTCTCTGTAGGAATGCAGCACGTTATAAGTTATGTTTGTGGTTAAATTGCTAATATAGCTAACTAGCATGCCATGTAGCCTGACGTTGCTGCATTCTCCATGGAGCAAATGAAGGCAGCTGATCCACTAGGGAGCCAGAGATCACTTTCAGCTGCTAATTAATGAGGAATGGTCATGCTTGTGTTTTAAACAATGAATGTTCCTGTCAGTATGCAGTCCAGCCTCTTTGGACTTGGACAACATTTTAGTCACTGTATACTCATTTTCAGTACCTATTTATCATTACTCCACCATTAAATTAGACAGATTTTTTTTTTTTTTTGGTATGGTACAGGCGTTCCATTTTCACCATCCTTCCACTACTGTAGGCTATAAAAAGTTGTTTATCTAAATGTGATGATGGGTGAAATTTATTATGGCCTTCAAGCTAGCTTTTTAGCTAGCAAGGGAGACAATGAAACTGACATAGGAAATCTGCCTTCTTTTCTCGCCTCAGGCTTCAGCCATCTTCTGAAAAGACAATATGATTCTACGCCTGGTGCCAAATTAAAACATAACATAACCCGGGGTTGACAGAATAGCTTGTTGCCAAACAGTTTAGATGAAAAAAAAAAGATGATGTTTCCTGAGGCAGGTTTAATTGTGAATGTGCATACTCCTTGTGCTGTTTAATTTGCAACCCGCCGTGTGACGCTACTCTGTTGTTAATGTGGGATGACCACAGATCACTTCATATCTAAACTGCGTCCTTTCAAGTTGCGACTGAATGGATGATTCAGCTGACGTGCACGCACTCGCACTTTTAAATGTGCTGGCTCTGTAGCAAACCAGCAATCAGTCTGGGAAAGTACGTTCCACAAGAGATGCGTGTGTTTTGATGCATGTGTCATGGTATACAATTTTTGGAGAACAAAACATTCAGTCTTTGATTGATTTTATAATGATCTTGATAAACAAGCACTCAAACAATCAATCAGATAGATAGATAGATAGATAGATAGTTTAGGACTGCAGTAGCATAACCCACGTCAGCAAAACTATCCCAGTCACAACACTATGTTCAAATCACAAATGACATTCTAAATTTAATGAATTAATTTTCAAAGTCACAAATGGAGAACAATTTTAGGAGCAAATAGAAAGACTTGCCAGCTGCAGAAATAACTAAAATCTTTGACTTTGTTGAGTCAATATTGCTCCATAATCAAAAAAAATGTCTCAGTGTTTGAACCTTTCTGATTAAAGTAGACCGTGAATCACGATGAGCTGCGCAGTCATGCAAAATCAATATTCTCTCACACAGTGAGAAATGTCCACATTGTGAAGTCACTTAAGAAATTGTTAATTTCATATTTGTTTTGACAGTAAAAGTGTGTGTGCGCGCGCGGTACTTATCTTTCATCACCTTGAGGGTTTGCCTTCTGTGTTTGCCTTCCATGTCAAAGTAGACGTGTACCAGTCTGCCCGTGTATCTCACAAAATTAAGACATAATGGAAGTCTTTGAAGCGTACACCTTTAGTACCCCCTTTTGGTAGCCGATAATAAAAAGGAATTCTTCTCCCATGTTCAGCGGCCCACTCGGGACCACTTGTACCGCACATCAGTGGATTTCGAATGGAGGAGCTAACGTCTTCTATGAGCCTTTCATTACTATAATTGCGATGTCTGTCCATCACACGGCTGCCCCTGAACGAGCCATGTCTCACGTTGTACAACCGTGCAATACTTTACATTGGAGAAATATGCTGTGCACACTTCAATTTGAAGCACACGCTCACATTATGCAGGAAAGTCAGTCAAGTTCAATTTTACATTCAGGTCGTTGTTTTTTTTTCTAGCGTATGTTGATTAAACTGACAGGAAACACGTCAAGTGTGTGATTTGCATGAATACGTTAAAGTTTTTTTTTTTTTTTTAAACACGGAGCCTGATGTTTGGGATTACATTACTGCTTGAGCTGCGTGGCATGAATCATTGTTTGCGTGTAAAAAGTTAGGCAAGAATGATGTGAGTCTCAAGGGAACACGTGCAAACCCTGTAGATGCATAAGCCCACATTGTAACAAACTACAACTAAAGTATAAAAACACAAATAATATACAGAATTAACATTGTTATCTATTATCCACTGGAAGGGCTAACACAAAATGACAATTAAAATTTTGTTTAGCCGACAACAAATTGATGAGTTTAAGGTTATGGTTACAGTAATATCCAGAAAAGGTTTTGTTTAGACAAAATAAGAGAAAGTGATTAAAACTCACATTTTCATAACCACAAATGAATACAATAAATTCTACATAATTATACATTACCAGTCTGTGTCTGTTTATGAGCCCTAAGATGCCCTTTCAAAGTAAACAGTTCATCAAGATGAGTGATGATACACTTTGCTGCCTCACCCCGAAAAGCTGCAGATTTAAGTTAATTCAGTGAAATAAGTTTGCTGTGGTTGAAGTTAGGCCGCAGTAACGGGTGAGAAGTTTTAAATTTAGGTTGCATTTGTCTTTCTTGATGTGGACCTCGACCTGTAGAGCTAACCCTCACTGATGCGGCCTGCCCAGCAGGATTTGGCGCTCCCCGCAGAGGCTTCCTTATTATGGAGTACGAGGAACACGAGTGTTGCCCGGGGGAATTTATTTAGGTTTCCCGGTGAGTGCTTCAGTGAGAAAGCTTTTGCTGTCGGAGAGAAAGCACAGCTCTATGCTTATGCTCTTCAGAAACAACAGCAATAAAACATGAGTTGGTTAAGGTTAGGTTTAGATGATGGATAGATTTGTCACCCGTGGCAGGGATCAAACTTGTCTTTGGGTGCTACTGCCGTAGGTGCTATCCTTGGCAAATCCCAACTCAGAATTCAATGGTTTGGTACATAGGTGCTCAAGCCCCGTCAGCGTTGCCCTGCAGCCCACAGAGAACCATCCTAGAACATGTTCATATAGGCATGTCATGAAGTTACAACTATTTATTGCACAAATGGTCATACAGTTGTATTTGGTGGTACAGGCTCTGCTCTCTCGGGCGCTCCCTGTATGAATCCAAGCAGCATGCTAAAGATTTAGCGGGGAGCGCAATTGACCCCCCCCTAAGGGTATACAGAACAGAAACCCAGCAGACACAAATCATGAGATATGAATACACATAAATTCAACAGGCAACCATTGCAAGTACATTGAATAATAAGGAGGAGGAAGGGGTGGGGTGGTGGAGGGGAGTAAGCAGCAGGTAGGAACCGCAGGGATGACTGAGGAGCTGGCGGCTTAAATAGGTCGCCTTGTTAAAGTGTCAAATCGTGATTGGAGTTTGTTCGGATCAGATGATGATCAGCGCACGACTATGTGTCCTGCCTGAACAAACGATGAAGCTTCATGTATGAACATTTTTTAAAGACGTCATGTTGTATTAATTGCTGAAATTGTATGGATTTTGTTTGAAAGTTGTATGGTTCTTGAGATACGTCTGTCTGGAAGGAAGTCAAATTAAAGGTGCACTGTTTAACGTTTCTTGTTTCTGCTTATCTATGATCCATAATACATGCTTAACACTTTTGTATTTCAAATATTTATATAATTATACTACATGGAGCAGTGAAGTCAACAGGGTGCTTTATGATCTTGTTATGTAAATGATGTTTTGCTACAGTAAAAGACGTCTAAATTAAATTGCCTTTGTGTGCTTTTACATAACGTCTCCTCATTAGCAAATTGGCATTGGCATTGATTAACAAACTGATTATTTCCATTCATTTGCTTTGCTATTATACTCTTCAACCTTATGGGACAAAGGTCTCATTGGTATCAACGGGGTGCTCGTTGGAACGGAAGAGCTTGTTGCAATCAAGTAATAAATTCAATCATAAGAGTGCACTGATGTTCATAAACCCACTCTAAATCATGTGTTTAAAGCAGAGCGATACCAACTGAAAACATGTAATCTACCCATACTAAGTTGTTTAGCTAGTTACCCTAAGTGACCTTCAAACTTGTTCAAACTAGCCGTACTAGCCTAAAGCTATCTCGGTAAGCTAGTTAGCTAACCTGCTGACCTTCCAAGATCATGAATGCCATGGTCATGAATGAATTAAAAAAAAATAATAATAATAATTTCCATTTATATATAAGTTCCCTCTTTGCCATTCAAGCTTTACCAGTTAGCTAGCTTGTGCTATGAAAGAAATGGTCCAGACACTGTGGTGTAACTCAACCAATACAATTATTTATGTTTCTTTTTCTACTTTGCGGTGAGGTGCTAAACACAGATGCACTATGCTGCCTCAGAGTTTCCCCATATACCCTTTAATTCCTGTGGGATACATCAAAGGGATTTCCGTTATGTCAGCAAGAAAGACATATTAATACTAATGGCATTGGTCAGATTTGTTCTAATGGCTCTGTTCCCATTTCGTAAGCAATCGTGCATAATACCCATAATGGATATGCTCCAAGAAATCCAGACTGGGATTATTAAAAGCACATATGACATACAGATTTAAATAGTATAGCTGTGTTACGTATACAGCGAAAACATGGCTTTGTTTCTGCCTTCCTTTGTGATCGCCCCTGCACATTAAAAGGGCAGACCATTGTGAATACAGAAAAGCCATTTCTTTCGGGCAATAATTCAATATTATACGGTATATTGTCAATGAAGAGTAACCACTTTCTCCTTGATGGGATGGCCTAATTAATGGCAAGGATAATTAACCGAGTCCCATTTCATTGGACACAAAGTGAGAGGCAGCAGTCCCATTATCCTGTTGATAACTGAAGTGTCCTTCCTTTCATCTCCAGTCTTAATGCCGTCAAATACCATTCCTGATTGTTCAATTTAGCCGGAGCTCTGGGATCTAACTGCTTGTCGAGGCACAGGAGTGCATCGCCACTGAGGTGAATGCTCAGTGAGGTGTAATCAGCAGTTTGCATCATAACACACGGTAATAGTCTCTCCGGTTCACTTTTTAGACATGGCCTCGAGAAGAAAAAAAAAACGGAGGCTATATTTTGAATGTTGGATGTTGCAGTAAGCCAGTACAGCTTATCACATCTGATGCGTAGAATATTTCATATTTAACGGGGGCCAGACCTGAAAAGGGCGAGTTTATCAGAGGTGAGCTTCCCCGGTACAGTATTCCCACACATTAAATAATTTCCGCGTTGAACATCGAGGGCAATGAATTCCAAAAAGCTATTGCAGCCAGATGGCAGTGGAAAAATCCAAATGGTCCAGAGATTGCAGAAATGGAGGTCAGAGTCTAGTAACCTTGGTGGCTCAGGTAAGTGAACCAAGATTGAGCCAACGACTAAAGATCCCCCTGAGGTAATCTGATAACATATATACTTCCTATCGCATAATATGCTCCACACACACACACACAGGTAACACACACAAATGGACAGGAAAGGGCAGATATAGATCAAAACGTATCTTGTCAAAAATTTTGAAATGCTCTACTCGTTGCATCAAAATAAATGACAACCTGTCGGCGCAATGTATCTGGCTAAAATACGTGTAGACCTCATTTTTCCACGTTAGAAATAGTGTCATTTCAATTTCATGAACAAATAAGGTAAAAAAAACAATGGACAAAAACATGTGAGGTACTGTACATGTGAAGTACTGCATACTTTCACGCATTTGAAAAGGGAAGGTCTTCTCTTTGTTGTACCACATGCTCTTAATGGAGGACAAAAAATGTAAGGATGTTTGTCCTCCAGCATTGGACCGTGAATGGTGCAAGGCTCTTTGACGGGCCCCCTGCTGAAGCTTTTAAATAAAGATTTACTTATGGAATCAGTTTTTACATGGAATTGTCTCAGTAGCCCGATATTACAGCGCTGATCTTTCCAGGTTCGCCGTCTAATAGAAATACCATTTGTAAGTGATAAAGCAGGGCAGTTCACATTGGGTCCCAGTTCTGTTTAAAGAAGTCATTGTCCTTTCAGTGTTGCAACTTCAGGATTATTATGTAGCTGACGGATGGATGAATAAGCAATGCGGTTTCTTCTGGTTCTCAAAGTCCCCTTGGCGTTAATAAAAATCCCTCCTATCTAATAGCCTTCTGTGGCTTTGACCCTTGCACTCCTTGCTATTGGTTGCTTTCGACGTTGGCAGTCTGGGAAGTTAGGCTTAGTCTGCTATTGTGCCCATTGTAAGTTGGATAAGAGCATCAGCTAAATGTAAATGTAGGTCAGCGGAGAGTTGCTGCTGGACAGAGCCATGTCTTTAGGGCTCTTCCAAGTGCAAAGTTACTCTATTTAGCTTTGCTGCACTCTGAGTTGGCAAATTTACTATTTTAACCCCGAATTTTCTCCTTTATTTATGTAGAGAATATAATTATTTGCATGCACCTCTCAGTGGGTACCAACACGGATGCTTAATGGGAGCAATTTTCCCATTTGACTACTTTTATTTTGACATTTTTCTTTTTCTTCGGCAGTATTATTGTTTGTTTTTGTTTGTTTGTTTTTGTTTGGAACGTAACCAATTACGCACACTGGGCTGTCAGCTACCTAACGAGTACTGCAGTAACATAAAAAAGGCTTATAACCTGTTGCCGCATCGCAGGGCTATAAAGCGCCTCTGATGTCATTTGTAATAAAAGCGCCGGGCCGGGTGCAAACAAATGCTTTTTTGCGTTGATGAAACAGTTATGACAGTTGTTGAGGCATTACCAGTGTGGGCTCATATTCTTTGGGGATTATGAGGAATCAACACAGCTGCAGTGAAGGTGGTGTTAACAGTAGCAGATGTTATTTGTTTTAATACTGAGCGTGGAGGGGGTGTTGCTGCCGCAGGCATCTTTTGCCTCAGACTCCCGGTGCTTTATTCCAGCAGAGCCTTTACGTCCCTATTAATAAACCTACTTGGTAAACATACATACTAGTGAGGTACTGTGTTGAAATAATATAGGTATTTATTTACATTGACATAGCTCCACCCACCCTCAAACGCATTTACACTGTTAAAAAATATTGCAGATGTAACTTGTTGGTGGTGTATTTTTCTGATTCCTGTGGATAAATGAGCAAATGTAAACCCTCAGAATTGAATAGACTCATTTTGCACCGATGTCATCAACAATCATACAGGGAGAAATGCATCGTAGAAGAGGCAGAGATACCAATTTCTCCACAACAATAGCCAAGATAGACCAGAATGCAATGCAGTGACGAAATGTTGTGTTTTAAGAAAGGGGCACGACTCGCTTTTTCTCACCTGGAAAACCTCGCTGTCTTGCTGTAACAACACGATTGTTGTTTCTCTTTCCACTTACACGTAAAACCAAAGGCTGGATTCAGCAAATCAAAGGGCATTCTGGGAAATGTAGGAACTCACTAACTGAGGCAGAAGTAAACGAGGCAGATTGAAGGAAAGTTGGACGCAACAAAAAGGTAAATTGCAAAACTTCATCACAAAATAACTCCTGGACTGTATTGAACATCACTGATGATACAGAACAGTGGAGGAGAATCTGAGGGGGGCGGGGTTTCCTTCCCAAAGGCATACCGAGTCTGGAGCATGTTACTGTCTGTCAGTTGGTCAGGGAAATACAATATTCTAAACCAAGAAGTGTATCCTTATCTTTTCAGGTGGACCACAATCAATAAGTAGACATTGTAAAAAAAAACATAAATACTGCAAGATTCTCATCATTTTTTTTGTGCTTACTGTAAACAAGATATTATTGGGTTGATAGGAACACCAGAAAACACAACACCGCCGATACCACAGGACCATTAGCATTCATGATCTGTGCGTGTGTCAGTCGGCTTTTGAAATGGAGACACCGCTCCAGCTTAGGGTAGATCTCATCTCCATGAAAATAGAGGTGACCAGATCGCTCATGTTCTGATTATCATGAGATAACGTATGCATTAAATGTGTAGACCTGAAAGTTAAACAATGTCAAACTCTAAATATACACCGTCCCACGGGATCTGAAATTGTTGCCGCAGCTTAATATCCCAGCAAGCAATTTCATGCGACCAGAGATAACTGGGACATGATGTATTGCGTGCGCCAAGTCGTATACTCAGACTTATTTGCCGCGCCGCCTTTTGTTTCCTGTTTACAATACATCCTTCTATTGACACGGCCTTATCGCGTCTAGCCGTTAAACGGACATACTATTCCTCCATCACTTGAAACGCCGTCACAGTAACGGTAAATACGATGTAAGCGGGGGGAAAACAGGAAGCGGCTCACCAAAGCCTCGCCTCGCACTGCAAAGGAGAGATTCAGGTGAGGAGGCTGTTTGCAAAAGTGCTGATCCTGATGTAATATTGACAGGCGCTGAGCCAGCCGAGGTCTCCAGGTCTGACACATTAAGGTCATATTACTTTCCTCCAACCTTTCTGCCTGTCTGGCTGAGCGGCGCGCTAAAGATAGCACCCGGGCAATATTGAGGCCCCCGACTCCCCTACCATGTTTGCGATTAAAAATGCATGGGGCCTTTAATGTTAAACACGACACAGGACGGCGAGGAAGTGGAGGTTGGGGACGCGTGTGTTGAAACCCGTTGTAAACAGATTAACGCCGCAAACCTGTCAATCTGTTGCCCGACGAAAATGGATATGCATTACAGCATAATATATCAAAGCCCGGTTTGAATGGAAACACAACAGGCTTGATGTTTGTGAACAGATGTTACGATTTGGCACGGAGCAGCTCAAGTTGGACGGACAATATCTTATTGAAGTGTCAGTGCAAAATCCAATATATCGTCTTGGCAGCATAAATAATGCATCACGGGCTCTTAGGGTAAAATGGAGAGGAGGTTATAAATATGAAGCATATGAGTTGTATTGACAGGGCCTAGCCAAGCTGGCACCCGTCATCGGCGGGAGAGCTCACCGTGAAACAACAGACAAGTGTCCTCTGTCTTGCTCTGCCCTTTATCGGACCACAGGAGGTCAGGTCGACGAACACGGATTTAGCTGTGTAGGTGAAATTGACGTCACGCTGTGGTTTGGCAACGTACAACTTAGTACAGTAATTGAATGGCCTGGGTCCAGCCCCCGTGGATCGTTTTCACTTTCACTAGTAGAATATGTGATCGTTTGATGGATCTCTTTGCGGAAGTGCTCGGTTGGCAACCTGATAACAGTTGTTTTTGGGGATATTGAATGATGAGCTTCATGTGATTTGTGTGATATTAAAGAAGGGGCAAGAGAAAAAAAATGGGATTCTCTTGAAGAATCCTATTTCTAAGTTTCATCTAACTGAAAAAGTTTTGCTGGGATGCCTTTACTTTTACCTTTAGATCCATTTTTTCTTTCATTTTGAACTCATTATATCGACTTAGGAACAGGTAAAAAAAAAATGAAGTTCTAACTTTTTTCGTGTTTCAAGGGAACAGAACTCTTGAATTTTAGCACGAACATGACTTTTGAGCTGCTTTCCCTGAAATAATTGTTCCCTGGATCAATGATATTTCACTCCTCGGCCTACAGTGGATCATTCCTGACCAGTTACAGTAGCAAAAAGTTGCTTTCCTCATGGGGGTACATGCAGACCCAGATTAATGGCCCACAAACTGGCGGATCCAGTTAGAGAGCTCAGTGTCTGTAACTCCTCAGAGAAACCCACTGCCAGTCCCATGATTCACTGTTTAAATGAAATGGTTAATCAAGCAAATTAGTAAAAATGAAATTATTCATGGGGCTGGATCAAAACTAATAATTTAGTACATTTTTAATTATTCAGACTTAGATGCATGCAACATTCAACATAAGAAATATTCTATCATATTTAATAGACAATTGGTGAGTGAACTAATACAAGGAACACTGCCTGTGTTAAGGGATGCCCATACTGAAAATACAGTCTATGCACTAATGGTGCAGTAACACAACAAACATCCAACCAAAGGGCAAATGTCAAAAGACTGGATCGGACAGTTTGTGGGCCATTTAGAGAGAACTCCCAGCAAGCATTTGATGGATCGTGACATGCAAGAGGTGACATCAGTTCAACATCATCCCAAAGGAGCACAGCATTTTCACAATATGATATTACGATTAGAAATTCATACTTAGACAGCTTTTGAAACAGTTTTGAACTGATGTCAGAAAGATTTAAATCCTGATCTAAAACGATCCAAAACGACGCACTTGGCAACTATGGAAGACCACAAACGCCATCCTAACTTTCATTTCGGCACATAATCACGTGCGTACTTGTGCACTCTGTGCAACTTTCAAAATCACACCATTATTAATTAAATTGAAGTTGATGTTAGACGCAACGGTTGACCGACAAAGCAACACAAGCTGCACTTGAGCCGCCATAATGATCGTGTTATATGCTACATAACCAGTTATGTTAATGAGGTCATTCATTAAGCTAATCAATACATTAATTAGCAAATATTTCTTTGTCAACATACCTGACTTCACATAACACACAACACATGGTTGTAATATGATATAAAACATTAAGGAGTTATAGTGGTTTTAAGAAAATGTGTTTTTTCTCATGCCAATGCCAATTTATGCAGCAAGGTGCTCAAAACAAGTCTACCATGTATTGCTCTTGAGTTGTTGTGTTCACAAGAATTTGTCTACATACAGACAGACAGACAGACACATTATGACAGACAGACACATTATGGTGGCGGGACAAAAGAATGTCTTTCTATCAAAGTGCAACGGAGTCGGTATGCAAGGTGAAGCGCCGAAGAAAAAGAGGAGAATGGCTCATGTACAGACATATAATATGTCCACAGGGGACAGCAGGGCCTCCTCCGACTCAGTGTTCACTGCAGTGGTAGAGCTCCACAAGGGCCTAATGAGCACATTTTATCCCATAGTAATGGGTTTTGACCCCTGAGACTGACTGACAGGAGAAGTAATGCTTTATTATACTGTAGATATGTCGTTCTGCAGTATGTGTCCTGAATGCGATGAACTATGGCAACTGATAATATAATAACTGTCAGATAATGCAATAAAAATGTAAAAACACATGACATTAAGCGGTGATTATAACATCATAAGAGATGTAACATAAGTAAGTAAGTAACTGACTAATGATGTAATAGTAACTGACTAATGATGTAAAAGTAACATTGACTAATGATGTAATAGTAACATTGACTAATGATGTATTAGTAACTGACTAATGATGTAATAGTAACTGACTAATGATGTAATAGTAACATTGACTAATGATGTAAAAGTAACATTGACTAATGATGTATTAGTAACTGACTAATGATGTAATAGTAACATTGACTAATGATGTAAAAGTAACATTGACTAATGATGTAATAGTAACATTGACTAATGATGTATTAGTAACTGACGAATGATGTAATAGTAACATTCACTTATGATGTAATAGTAATATTGACTAATGATGTAATATCTCATATGAACTATTAGTCAAATCCATAGATTTCTAGAATAAAATAAGTACATTTTGTATTTCCCTATAGCACAAAATGACCATAATGCATGTGCAGAGGGTTGATGGGGTTTTCGGCTTTTATAACCTACTTGCTTTTCATAACATGCAAATCTGTAATGTGAAAATGTGACTTTGTGTCATTTACAGGCCACCGTAGCTCCAGGCGGTCGGGAGCGGTGATAGGTGAGGATAGGTTGGAGGGCTGTGCCAGAAACTGGTCGACACTGTTGCAATAGCTACTGGTCGCCAATAGAGGTCAATAGAAGTCATAGATGAATTACTGCCCATTTAACGATTTTGGCATATTCCATTCAATGACTGCCAGGGAATGGATTATTATGTGGTGATTTCAGTGTCACATGTGGAATCCAAACTGTTGATTACTTGTTAACATGTTAACCAATAGTGCCATTCAGGTTTATTATTTTCACCGATGTAGACTTTTATTGTGGTAAATTTGGGATTCTTCCATGTACTCCCCCTCCTTCTGCTAAATGGAGAAGGGTTAGCCTAAAGGAAGCAGGCTAGTGTCTGGAAGGTTGCCAGTTCAAATCCCTCCCATCCCTCTAAAAACTACAAGGCGTTTAACCCCCAAGATTGCTGCGGGTGTCCTGGGCAGGTCCCAGCTCCCAGGTTTGAATGTGTCTAACTGTGTTTACCAAGGCGATGTTGAAAAAATGAGCGGATCAGCAAACCTTCTCTGAGGAAATAAAAGTTAAAAAAAAATAATAATAACTCCCAACACTCCTCGCCCTCCCCGAAACTACAACTGGAAGTAGATTCACTGAACTGGAAAAAGAATAGCTAATCTTAAAATCATTCTTCTTTTCTTTTGTGACAAGTGAAACTGTATTGAAAACAAAGTCCTCACCTCGCCGGCAGATTTCTCCGATTTGTTTTAAGAAAAATGAGATTTTAAGCCTCAGCAAGATGAAGTGGCTTCTTTTATTATTTATTATTATTATTTATTCTTTTCTTTCTTATTGTTTTGTTTGCAGTGAAATCCCAAAAAGGAGAGGCGGCTACCATCTCCAGAGGCTGCCAAACAGCTCATCCTCCTACCCACATCCCCACATCCCCCTGTGTTTCAACACAGTTGACAAAAGGGAAATAAATAGCAATTCCTTATTCATTCCTATTTGTCTATCTATCTGTTGAGCTCAACGCCCAGTGGACTTTTTTTTGTTTCAGAGTATCACTAGCTAAAAGTGCAAACACAGAGAACGTCAGTAGAGAGGCTCCAGGCTTCGTCTCCAAACAAAGTCAAAGTGTTCCTTTCTCTCGCCACTCGCGTTGGGCTGAACGTATCTACGTTCTCAGAGCTGGACTGAACTGATCCCAGATCAGAGGAGGATTCTGTTTAGGGGTGGATTTCCCTTTCTGAACTGCGTGTCAAGAGGAAAAGCGACTCACTTCCAATATGTCAGCTCTAAATCAAAGGCTGCGAAGGACACCAGAGAGGAGGAGAGGATAGCGCATGCTGCTGTACTATCTATGGGATGTCTGTGTTGAGCTACAGGCAAACCGGCGGAGCTTTTTATCTGGCTGTGCAACCTGGCCGGATGGCATTCTCTTGGCACGCCATCCCCGTGACTGGCCTCTTGGCTTGTGGCCTGGAGATATTTGGCTCACTGTGCGCAGCAGAATCACCCCATGCCCATAACCCCCTACTTTCCTCTTCTCTCTCTCTCTCTCTCTCTCTTTTTTTCTGTCTCTCGCTCTCCCACCCCCACCCTCTCTCTTTCCTCTCTCACTGGCCTCTTGCCTAAGGACAACTGCAGTGCTTTGTGTGGCCTAGCGGGTCCCTTCATTCTGGCTTCATGGCCGTGGCTGGTGAGGAGACAGCTCCATGATAGCTACAGACAACCGCACAATTATACAGCACAGAAAGAAGGATGGAAGGTGGCTTTTCGCAACGCATGAGGGCCTATCAGCTGTGACTTACCAGGGCACCGGTGTAATTCAATTGTGGGGATGGCCTTGGGTGGTGCAGAATCAGGGGACATACAACAGCTTATTATCCACCTCTTTTGCTGTCTATCAAATTGATAGCTCACTCTCGCCGCCATCACATTGACATTGTGTGGAATGTCCTGTGTCTGCCCTGCTTAATTGAACACAGAATTACCCTATTTGGACACGCTTAGGAGAATGGAGCTTAACAAATGTTGAAAATAGGAGATGAGATCGGAGCTGACCTCTGGAACACACTCCACACACAAAAGCCAGAGGCTGCAGTCACACAGAGATTATCTGAAGGGGGGTGGTATGAACATTTTGTAATCTGTCAAATGCTGGCACTGCAAAAATCACAATTTGTAACATGCGGCGTTCTTTGCAAAAAAAAAAAAAAAAAACATTAGATGTTTTATGCTTTTGTGGCCCAAGTTGTAAACTTTTGGAGATATGTATTGGGAAAATGTGTTTTCAGGAGATGGGAGGATGGCAAGTGGGAGGTCATTCAGTCATTTTATTATCTAATTTACTTTTAATGGAGAGAGGGTTGGAGACGGGGGGAGAGAGAGTGGGGGAGGAAGAATGGAAGTTGACATTTCCCGTAGGCTTCCTGCACTCGTTCTCTTTTGTTTTAAGTTGTTTCCATCCCGCGCGTGAGCAGGGCGAGTGCAAGGACGGGAAGAGTAATCATCCCTACAAAAGGATATATGGCGGCATGTCATCGGCGTAACATGAAAATGAAATATCTGCGATCATAAAGGCTCGATGGCGCAACTCGTAAAAAAAATGTTTTTAAAACCTGCGTAATGAATCGTCATCCATAACAATTAGAAGGAATCTCGGAACTTTCTGTTCTGCAGTGGATGTTTCATCATTGTCAGGTAACTGAAAAGCTCCCCGGATCGAGCGGGAATGCACTGGAGAGTGAATATAGATTAGATCAAGGTCCGTAGACAAAGGGAACTCCATGCTGCTACAATACAGCTCCATAGAAATAGCTTCTACTCCACAAAAAACAGAAAATCATCATTATCTTGATTGAAGTTCATTACTGAATACCTCTACAAATCCAATCTGTAAAATATTCCACTTGCCAATTTAGGTTTTGTCTGTGAACGACCTCACTTCACCCCACTATCCTTTAAAAATGCCCCTAATTCCTGTGATCAACCTGTTTTTGCTCATTACTGCCAAGGCTGCAGCTGATCAACAATCCCCCCCACCCCCCAAAGAAGCATCTGACATGAAAGCGATGAAGTCTCCATCTGTGCTAGAATATTTTCACTGTTGTATGAATATTCTGTCTTTGGACTCCTCACAAATTGCCCTTTAATCTTTTAAGATGCCACTCTTTGCTGCAGGGTGTCTGCGGGTGCTAAAATTCAAAGTCTTGAACACAGTGGAATACAGCCTTTAACTCTTAATACAGGATCAGAGGTCTTAAAATGTTATTTCTCAGTGGAATAACGGGTCTACCATCCTAAAAGCGTATCGGAATATTAGTGATATTGGTCTTAAATACAGTATAACGGGCACTGAAAGGGTCTTGAAACATATTAAATTTAACTTGATGAAAACCTGCAGCCACTTTCAAAATCTCTCATATGATCTGAGGTGCTTGGTGCGTGGGATTTGGTTTGCAGCAGCAAAACATTTTGAACAGCTTGCAAGTACCTATTCAGTGATCTATGCTGCCCTCTACTGATGGCACACCATGCAAGTATATTGAACCAAACAGCCCACACAAGTCTGTAGGTGTGAAACACAGCCATTCAAATCATTCAAATACTAAATAAAGACCATATATATATGCATGTATAGTTTACTTGAGCTCTAGACAATTCATTTCAGGAAATAAAAAGACATGTCTGTGAAGGACTGTGAAGTATAGAATAGGTCGGGATGTGAACCATGTTGACAGTTCTATGGGTTATAAATACCCAGAGCTCTGTGGCAAATTATTTTATGGTGGCATGTTTTGCAAAATGAAAATAATTTGTGAGGCTGGTGAGAAATGTTCACAATATTCCAGCATGTATTTGTTGTGACCTCATATCTCCACCAGATGGAGCCAAATACCAAATAAAGAAATGGATTCTTAGCTGTCATGTGGCATGGCGCTCCATTCTCAAAACACATTATCATTGGCTGTAGACAGTGTCATAAGGTTTAATTCATACCTGTAAACTGTGTGTATCAAAGACCGTGTATTAAGATGGAAATTGGATCATGTCTAATTTAAGAGCACAATTCCAAAGACAATTTGAATCAACCTTTATTGAATTGTCCTTGACTGACTGACAGGTAGACAGGAAGGCAGGCACATTAAAATATGACAGACACTGAAAATAAGAAATACCAGTAATGTTCAAATAGTTTTACACACACACACCACACACACACATATACACCACAAACAACTCCTTCCCATAGTAGCGCTGTCATATTTCAACTAAGATATGTACATTTTCCATCTTTGCAAAGTCATTCTCGGCGGAGCGGTACATTAGTGTGACATCACAAATTAGAGGGCGGGGCAAACACTTCACTTCCTTTGTTGCTCGCAAGTAGTGGATGTTGCAAGTGGAAATTCAGTAGCATTCCCCTTTTTACTATAATACATCTGCATTATGTTGAACCTTACAAAGTAACGTTCCATTGGCAGCCGCAAGAAATGGCATTATGCACTGCCTACATAATCATCTTAGATGTGTGTGTGTGTGTGTGTGTGTGTGTGTGTGTGCCACAACAAAGATAGCATTCACCATTTCTAAACAGCAATTACTTTTTCCCTAAGAAAATTATCCAGATGGGTTTGAAATATGCAACAATTTGTTTGGTCATTAAGATGCCTATTCAGAACTGCTTTTGCTTGTAATTATAACAAACTAGGCAGTATGCCATGCCATTGATGCATTCCCTTTGTGCTCAGGAGTAATTTTCTTTTCCTCAGGGAAACGGGCTGCCTCCTGTTTGTAATGTTCAACCCGCATCCATAATTCCTATCCAGTGGCGCGTTGAAATCTCTTTTAACCTGGAAGAGCGGCTCCGAGATTGCCACCGCCGCCGTCGCCGCCGAATGGCCGGGGCAGCACTTTTTGTTGTCGCGTAATTCCGCCTCACCTCGGAAGAAGTATTACCGTCATTTTGTTGAAATCGCCTTTTTATACCTGGGAGAACGGCTCCAAGATGGCGGCCACCACGAATATGATGGAGTTATGGTCCTGAAGTCCCGGTACCCGGTCGGTGCGGATGCTGTGCTGTCCACTAGTGTGCACATGCAGCACAGCACATCAGTATATACATATATCAGTTGCAAGATATTGCTCAAGAACTATCGCTCTATTGTCGCAGACTACATGTTTACCCTTTACCCACAAGGCCGTAATCCCTCCTTTCTATTTATGCCAACATGATGAATAATACATAGACTCCCTTTCTTTGCCAGCAAGTTCGCAATCGAAATTTGATCTCAACCCAGACTGGCACACATACATACATAATACTGTTTGGTTTATAATCCTTTGAATGTTTTCGGCTACCTTCCCTCTAGATGCGCCTGTGTAAACCGGCCGCTTGAAAAGATGGATGTTTGGAAATCAGTCCCATAGCCGTTCATCAGTTACGACGTCAGGAGCGGGACGGGGGTCTTCAATCTCCGTCCTCGCTCGGGGACAGATAAGGACCCGGAGGTTCACGAAGGGGGGAGGAAGGGAAGTACGAGGAAGGGAAGTACGAAGCAGTGCCCTGTTGTATCGTGTAAGCTTCGGCTCATTTTCGGCGCCGTATCGGTGTCGGGTTGGGGGTTTGGGGCGTACTCCCCGTCGTCCAGTTACCGCTCCGGTGGGGTAACTTTCTATCTTATTATTTGGGGATTTTGTGGAGGAATCCAATTACTCATGAAGTGTTTGTATATCTAGTCCGTGTCATTAACTTGTGAGTTGTTAATGCAACATGTCACATTCCTTGTACTCTTGTGCTCTTTCCTTGTGGATTAAAGTAATTTGCTGTTGTAAGAAGGTCCAGTGTTTTCTCTGTTTTGCAATAAAAAATGAAGTGAAACCCTTCGGTGCCAACCACCGAGACTACGCGCCTCCCAATTAGATATGTATTATTAGGCTGAATTATTCTGGGTTGCGCCATGAAGTTAATAGAAAGCGACTGTTACCTTGTGGCACTGCCAATAAATCTGTTAGCTGTTTTGCTAAGTTACTCATGTGGTCGTGCCAAGAAATCCTTTTAAACCGTACTGTTTGCAGTTCCAATCCGATACCCCGTGGCAGGCCGGTTTTCTGAACCCGGTTCAAAAGTAGTGACAGTGATGCCGTGGCCAGTCAGTCGCTGTTTTAACAACGCAGGGGGAAGAAAAAAAAAAGACAAAGCAGGAGGTCAAACAAAAGAGGAAGGCAGAGACAAAATACCCAAAAGTTGAAATGCTCCACAAGAATGGAGATTGAGAAGCAAATCCACAGGCGCAAAGTCCCTGTTCAAACTGTGATCTTTCACGACACCTTGTTGCATTATATCAAGGGGAAAATGCTCGTCCGAAAGCCGCAAGGAGACCATTTGTATGGAGGAGCTGGTTCAGTCGTGTTGCTCAGGAGATTCATTCGTTTCTATGGCTGAAAAGCTCCCGCATACTTTTCAAGAATCAGAGAACCCTGCATCGCATTTTTGGAAGGGATGTTAACAATGTGCAGGCAGGAACAACCGTGAGAGTATCACTAAACCGACATGATGAAAAAAGACAAACTACAAGTGATGCAGTGTTGAATCTTCACCAGAAAATATAGCAACAGGACTCTTATCTATACAGTATGCACAAGTCTCTGTTGGAACCCAGATTGCACTGAGCTATGGAAGTCAGTAGGAGACAAATAATATTAATAGTAAAATAAGCAGGAATATATACAGGTCTAAGGAATCCAGAGTATAAATAAGTATAAATATCTAACTACACAGCCAGAACAGAGTTGAGTATTTAACAACTGTGTGTGTGACAGGAGCTGCCGGTGTTGGATGTCTGTAAAGTGCATGACAATGACCAGGGGAAAGCTGACAGACTGAAGCAACTTAAGGCTGTTGACACACAGAACATGACCGAAGTAGCGACGAATGCCACAGCATAAAAAAAAGCATGTACTGAGGGACAAATGTAGGAAATAATGTCTCCAGTACGCTCGGTGGAAAAATTCTGAGGCGTCAACTCTAGGGCTGTAGAAATTGATTCAGTTGTTCACCCCTACTCTTGTATTGACGTCTTCCCTGTTTCTTTACCAAAAAAGTAGACTCCAGATCTCACCCTCTGATAATAGGGACTTATCTTTCACTGTTTTGAAGCCATTTCTCCCCACCCTGCCCAAGGGCCAAAAAAAAGAAAAAAGATGGCATGAAAGTGATGGCATGAAGTTGTTTTCTCTCTCTCTTTGCTTCTTTCCGTCAAATAAAGAGTAACATTAGCTATTAGCGCGCTAGCTAGCCTGCTTTACAAACCAGGCTCGTCTCTCTCTCTGACACCAAAGGCCGGTAATACCTGACTAGCCTGTTGCTGGTGACAATTAAGCTAAAGAAATAAGCCAGCTCCTTTTCAGCACCGGGCTGGAAGCTGTCCCCTTTCATCCACTCACACCAGGAAGGTGAAACTATGGATCAGCTTTTCATCCCTTGTCGTCGCAGCCTATTTGCTCGGCAGTCTAACGTGACGTCTCAACTAAGTAACTGATGATACTTTGTGTGTTTCAAGCGCCAATTGACTTGTTAGAGTGGAATGAACCAGCGTGGTCCCTGGGCCGGGCAGCATTTCAGATCTGTTTAGTGCCGTAATTAGACAAAATCTTTTGGCTCATATTGCAGCCATGGCTGAATTACTTGAAAGGCCCGATACTTTGTGTATCCGTGCTGATTGGTGTAAACGACAAGTTATGTGGCTGAATAACTAAATGTGTAGGGTATACTATTAGATCCTGAAAGCAGAAACAACAGTGGGGGCCAGTGACACATTCATAATCAGCCAAGATGTTGCATAAGTAGTAGTATCTGATGGGGGTATTTCTTTGAATTGTATTAAATTGGAATTACTTAATTGGAATTACTGATTAATGATGTTGTTTATTATTATTTATGTCCCCAACCTTAATTATAATTCTTCATGAATCTCACTGTTTCATTGCTTGTTAGTGCGTTGATTTGTATTAATAACTACATTAGTTTCTTCTATAAACTTCTTTTAGTAGGAGAGATGGACCCGACTGTGTTAAAGGAGGGAGCGATGCAGTGGGACTGGAAGTGGCAGTAGACATCATCAGTATTGCGATGTGGCTGTGGGAAGCGGTTCACACGGGTCAGGTCGGGGTCTCCCTAGTAGGAGTGTGTTCAGGGCCCCAGGGAGGCTAGGATAGGCCCTGCACTTGTCGCCTAGATGCTGTCCCTACTAAGTTTAGTAAAAAACTATTTCATTCAGTCGGTGCAAGTTTTTGTCTATTATCAGCAGCTCTCTCTCTAGTTTTAAGTGGTTCAACCACACATTTGGAAAATAATGACGCAATTTCCTGCAAATTGATTTAAAGACCTATTTTAAACTCCACTAAAATGTGTTCGGTAACTCGGTAATCTCCCATTGTACATTGGGGTAAGTATATTTATTTTGACATTTTCATGTGCACTTATTATGTGCTCTTGTGGTTATTGGAAATTACAATCTCACTCACTCATGTAACTCACCCTAATCAGTGGTCTTCACCTCTCTTTTCTCCTCAAAACAAAATGATCAAGTTGATTTTGATACTTTTTCTTGACTATGAGGACATACACTATGGTTTAAAATGTACAAACGTGATTGCTTGCGCTTTTAAAAGCTACCGCATCACTTCAAATCATCACGGCAACACCCTGAAAGTGGAAAACATGTAAATTAATCGACTGAGCTATAGCATGATGACAAAGTGGGAATTGCTTTATCTGAATGCCATGTTTGCTCTGAAATCATTTAACACCTGTTGTTTAAAAAGTATTGGTATAAATGCTTTGCCAACCTGGAATTCATGACAAGTCATCATTAATTGCATTAGCCGTTTAAAAAGACGCCTACCTGGTTTTTAGCGTCTAGGCTAAAATGAGGCTAGGATTTAAAATAAAAAAAAACAACATAGGATTTAAAAGTGAAGGTTTAGTAGACATCTATGAAAATTAAAGCATTATCTTGTTATTTCTTGCACATGTCTGATATTTACAGCTGTTTGTGAATTGTTTAAATATGTAATAATGTATTTACTGCTTGGTCTAAAACTGGGAAGTACACAGTCAAAGAGATCCCGGGCGATATGATGAGACGTAAAGCAGAGAAGCGATGTGGAAAAGACGTCTACTGCTCTGTGCATTATATTTATACATTATATTTACATAGTATATTTGAAGCGTCATTAAAAGGCTTTTTTATCTTACTGTAAGAAAGCAACAGTAAACATGTCGTCTCCCACCAATGATTCCGTCAACCTCCTGGCCGACTCGGCTAACAAATGTCTTGTCGGACCTGTAATTGTGGCGCCCCCCCTTGGGCCAATCGGTGTAATTGTGACAATGTCGGAAATCATTCCCCCAGGTTTTCGTCACACTCCGAAACACTTGACAACACAAATCCACACATACGGAACATTTTGTAGTCTCATAAAACAGGGCTGCTTTTTTTTTGTTTTGCCTCTCCTGAGTGTTGTCTGGCAGAAATTCCCCTCCACACACCATAAAGTCAGGAAGGTGACAAGGGTAGATCACATCAGCTGTTTAGCGTATCATCAGAGCCACTTCAGTATTCCCAGTTTGACTATGCCAGACTGAGACTTACAAAATTGACCTTGCTTTGTAATGAGATAACTTTCATGAAGTATAAAGCATTGAGAAGGCAGCTGGAACTTTCCAGCAATAGCTTTAGGCAACAATACTCTTTGTTTGACTGTAAAATGTGCTGTATTTCTAAGAGATATCAATATTGGCAGGAAAGGGGGGTGGTTTCATCTACTGAAGGCCAGTGTGGCAGACGGCTGCTCAGCCTCAGTCTGGCAACGGGGGGGAATGTGGCAGACCGAGGGGCTGTTGGAGGCGTGGGCTGGATGCAATCTGGAGAGAATCAAGGTGGTGGGCTGGTTCTCCAGTACTGCCTGCAGCCGGGAAACTTTTAAAATGTCCATCAGACGAGGAAGAAAGGAGCAAAGAGAGAGAGAGAGAGAGAACTGGACCGCGAGCTTTGCAACCAGAAGCAGACCTGTGTTTGGAGCTGAAGGCTGACCTGGAGACCGGGTGGGAGGCACACCGACTGAGGACCCGAGCTGGAAAGTGGCAGTCAGAACCTGGTAGTTTTATGGTGTGCGTGTAAATAAAGCACCGTGGAGTAGCAAGCTCGCCACAGCCAGTTAAGGGGTTGTAAGGGGTTACAAGTAGTGGACAGCTATGTAATCAATACGTGAGAAAATGTTGAAAATGGATGTCGTTTGTGACCATTTAGCCACATCAAACCTCGAAAAGAATGAGTTAAAAATGAGTTAAATTTCAAGCATTTAATCGTTCTAAAGGGTTTTCCCTCGATCAAACTGTCTGGAAAACCACTGGAAATTGGGTGGCCCAGATGGAGTTAGTCACACAAAGATCTGAAGCTTCAACATCTTGGGGATGGATTAAAGTATTTAGGGAAGATGTTTGCTAGGGAAGTCCAGCCTCAGGACAAGAATAAAAGCCTCAGGTGGTCCGCTGGTACTGTCACATCCCATACGCACGCCAATACATCACCTGCATTATTAATTGCAGTACTTTGCGTCTCTTAGTCTTTCCTCAGCCCACAACAGACACATAAAAAAAAACATCATGTATTATAAATCACGACATGAGGCCTGTTTCTCACAAGCCTTGCAGGGGGGCGCAGAAACAGTCTAAAATAAGAAAGTCTTGATGTTACGGCATCAACCTGCTATCCGCGGGTGATCCGCGCTGATCTGAGAGGAGTTGTGCACAAACAAACTGGGATAGAGCACATGGGAGTTGGTGCTGAACTGTCTGTCACGTACGGAAGCTCTTTGCACTGGGGAAACCGTTTTCAGAGAGTTGCTCATGTGACTATTCCAAGACGTAAGCCATGTAAAAGCCATTCAAATTGCATCAATGAGAGTTGGAAATCAATGGAAATACTGTAGCATGCATGGGTGTGAAAGCTTGCATGGACGGACACACACCAGAGAGCTTCAACGCTTCGATGTAATGAAAGTCTCAGTCTACTATCTAAGAAATGAAAGAACATTTTTTTTCTCTCCTCACATCGTTTTATCTCGGGTCATCACACTTCCGGCGAGCCCAGCTGAACTCACGCAGGTGACAAGATGGATTGAAAGTCTGCTGTGTGGAGAGGCATTTTGGGTTGCAGGTTAAGGAAGGAAACAGCAACAAGACAACTGACAAGATGAAGACTGCTTGCAAGTATCGGAAGAGAGCTTTGCCTGACAGGAAACACTAGCAACACGCTGCACCATGAACACATCACAACGAAAAACTCCAGTCATATATGGTTAAATGTTGTATTTGAGTCTTAAATATGGTTTCAGATGTTTCTCTTATTCTTCAGGCTTATTTGGGGATGAAATTGGTGTTAAATTGTATTTGAACAGTCTTTCAAATGTCCGTCCAGAAACTCACCAAAGAAAAAGATCAGCGCGCCTTGTCTTCTTCTATGGACCTCAGCTGAACTGATAAAACCGCAGTAGCCCACAGTTGGTTTAACATCAGGAGAAATCTGTCATGTATTATTCCATGTGACATGCAAATGCCTTTCTTACATCAAACAGGGTATGTTCTACTTAAGCGCTAATCATGCAGCCACATGCTAGTCGGGGGGAAGATTTCCTCTCACTGACTCGAAAGCCAGCGGAGGCCCCACAAGGAGAGACCGCGGCCGCCTCCCCATCATCCGCACAGGTCACCGCGGTCAGGTTAGTGGCACCGCATGAAACGCACTGGTGATGCACCATTAATGCGCCGATGAAATAATCATCACCTTTCACTGGAGATACGCATTCCCGTACGCCAGGTCAAGCAAAGAGCGTTCCTTTTGATTCGGCCCTGTTGGGTATATTCAGCTTTTTCAGAACCCTGTTGATCACAGCGCTAACCGAGAACTGCTTCGCACAAATGCTTTATATTAATTCATGAACAATCAACATTTATAATGACTTCATTACACATTTATGTGGTATAACAGTAGCAGACCAACATTAGCAGATTTCAAAATAAAACACCCCCCAAGGGCATTTCCAATAATGAGAATAAAAACCCTTTCCGACTACTAACAAAAGGAGCATTTAATAACCGTAATTGTGGTGTCTGGTTCTATGGAGGAATTCTTTAATGCTGGTTGTAATCTCTGCATTTCTTTTCTGGACAAATGTGATAATATTGGGCAGCAAATCTGGCTCAGTCTTTTCTCCTCGGGTTGAAAGCCAGTCGCAGCCAGCAAGCTTTATTCATTTGATTTGATTTATTCATTCATTTGGTAGGACCTCTGATATGTCAGGAGCTGTTGCCGCCCACACTATACATTTTGAGAGAGGTGGTCCGTCAAATAAGCACATCCAAGACATAGGAAACAGGAAGAAAAGATATGTTTCTAGTCTACATGAAAAATAGTCACTCAACTAGTTTTTTTGTAATGCAGCAATTATCTGTTATGTTTCTCAGAGTATTTATTATCACCAACAATAAAGATTCTGTCACAATGTGTGATTGGATGCTTAAGAAGAGGGGACAACTACTTTATTAAACTCACATTTGACTTAAATAGCTGTGGGCAGGTAACCTAACCAATGTAAACACCTCAGCAGGACTTAATATGTTAACATAATATTAGAGATCAAAGAAAAAAAAGTCAGAAAGATGTATTCAGCATCTTAAAACTTTGAGCTGAATATAAATTAAATACTGTTGAAGATGTGATCCATTATCGCCATGTCCTTTATCCTGCATCTATCCTTCAATTGAACAGGGATAATCTGCGAGATGCTCGTTTTTTAAAATGTTGTTTGATCATCTGTCAATCAAACAGTGTGTCCAGCACTGTGATGTCTTTTTCCTTGGATTTTCTGTTGCTGGAGTTTGAGTTTCTGTAGGTGGCGCTCCTTTCTTTGTCTGTTCAGCCACGGTGGCTATCGCTGCTCATGCTAACTACCCAGTTCTTCTTCTGTTTATTACAAACAAACTGAAATGGAAAATGCATCTCTTCCTGCGTGTCAGAGGATTTTTCCCAGGAAAGACCGACCGGGTGTTTAGAACAGCAAGTAGTCGTAAAGCAAAGAAGTACATTTTAAAACTCTCAAATAAGTGACCAGACCATTCGCTGGAACTTTTGATCACTAAAAAGAGACAATTCCTCAGGGGGTGGTGCAGTAGTGCCCAAGTACCTCAGGAAGCCTGCATCAAAACGTGGGACTTCAACAATGGCTACAACACAGTCCTGCATTGAGCTGGCAGCTGTTCGATTTCAGAGGGGCATGGATGTGAGGCGGCTGCCTACTAATTAACAAGCGCTGTATTGAATAAGAGAACATTTGCAGAGGAGTCTTTAATAACAACATGGAAGTTAGGCTAGTATGAGTTGGGGAACAGCTTGTTCTGGCGATAAGTTGTGTTTGCCTTTGATTCAATTTGTTTGGTGGCTGTGTGCTGGGTGGTCCAGTAAACACACCCTGAGCGAGCGATGAGGAGCAAAGACGGAGTCGGTGCTGCGCTGGCAAACAGCCTCGTCGCTCTGCAAATGTGTATTTGTAGTGTTAGATGTAAACAATGAAGAACATGACTTTTATTTTACGATGAAAACAGAAAAGCCCAGGGGAATCAAAACTCACATGTCCAATGCCCGTGGACAACAGATTTTCTTTCTACTTCAAGCATTCATATCATTTCAGGGCCTCAGGGCAGTAGTCAAAACAGATATAGCACATATAATTAATTTAATTTGGACTTGTCACCCACTTGTCACATTTTCCGTTTTAATTCCCCCTCATCTGAGGTTATGCCACCTGTTCCCAAATTTAGACACTGCATTTCATTCTAAGCTAAAATTCTCTCTATTATTAAAATGTTGACGAAAATATCAGGGTGTTTTTAGGTGTTCATTGCTCTAACAAGCAAACGTATACTTACTAGTATAATTATAATAGCAGCTGCCACTCCAACCCACTCCAATTATAATAGCAGCTGCCACTCCAAGCAATTTGCTATTAGTACTTTTACATCGATTAAAAAAATATTGGGTTTTTTTTTCAGTTGGGGAATCGTTTAATCTAAATGGCACAAGCAATTCACTCAATTCATTTCAACTGTCGCGTTGCAGATTTTGTGCAGATAAAAATCAAACATGTTTGAAAATGGTCCAGATGTCTGAGGTGGCTAAAAGACCAGGTCGGACGGCCTCTCTGACCCGCTCAAACATAACAAGCTTCTGTAACAGCTGAACATCCTACACGTCGAGGTGGCTCCAACATGGGCGTTTTTGTGTCAGATCTCAAAAACCTGTCTGTGTCAACTAAATCAAACCTAAATGTGTCTACTGTGCAACACCTATTGGTGATGTACCTTGCATTCCTGGGTCCATCTAGTTGTTTGGTGGTGTATTTTTCATATATCTGGGTTGATTAGTGGTAGACAACATGATGTCAAGTCGACACATGTTCTCTGGGGGTTGTTGAAGTGCATTCTGGGAAACGTAGGAAATCTGTTATCTGAGGTAGAAGGGTTATGGTGCAATCCATTGTACTCGGAAGTCGCTAATTCTGAGTTGGTATTCCCGACTTCCAATCAAAATGTGTTCCAGTGCATCTGCTCGGGAAAACATGGACGCCCACAGCAAACTCATGTTTGTATGGCAAGTCTCTGAATTTCACAAGCATCTAAAGAGGACCTACCTCAACTACTACAGCGCCATTAGTGGAGAGAAACGGCACATATCAGTGAACTAGTAACGTTAACGTTAGTTGGCTAGTACCGCACGCTAGTAAAGACTTCTATCATATCAGTGAACTAGTAACGTTAACGTTAGTAGGCTAACAACACGCTAGTAAAGACTTCTATCATATCAGTGAACTAGTAACGTTAACGTTAGTAGGCTAGTACTGCACGCTAGTAAAGACTTCTATCATATCAGTGACGTTAACATTAGTAGACTAGTACCACACGCTAGTAAAGACTTCTATCATATCAGTGAACTAGTAACGTTAACGTTAGTAGGCTAGTACCACACGCTAGTAGAGACTTCTATCATATCAGTGAACTAGTAACGTTAACGTTAGTAGGCTAGTACCACACGCTAGTAGAGACTACTATCATATCAGTGAACTAGTAACGTTAACGTTAGTAGGCTAACAACACGCTAGTAAAGACTTCTATCATATCAGTGAACTAGTAACGTTAACGTTAGTAGGCTAACAACACGCTAGTAAAGACTTCTATCATATCAGTGAACTAGTAACGTTAACGTTAGTAGGCTAGTACTGCACGCTAGTAAAGACTACTATCTCGTAATGTTGAGCACAAATCAACCGAATTGCGTTACAAATGTAAACTACAAAGTTGTTTCAACATGTTTTCATAACAAAAACGACATATGCAAAGGGAATTGTGTTTACTGTTCACGGTGTTCGCCGATATATTGCTTTGACGTCAGGTGTGTTTATATCGGCGAATATTTCCGACTGGGAATTCTGAGTTGAACGACTGTTCTGTTGCACTTTTCCGTGTCGGAGGTTTTTTCCAAGTTCCAAGTACTATGGATTGCACCATTAACCCTAACTGTAACTCAAGGCAGGTTGAGAGAAAGTGGGTACACCAAAAAGGTAAATTATAACACTTAAAACACAAAATAACTCCTGGAATGCATTGAACGCCACAGATTGGTGATATATAACAGCGGAAGAGTATCCAAGGGTGGATTTTTCCTTTACAAAAGAGCTAATCAAGGAAATGTGATCGTTATTTTTCAAGCCAAAAGCCACCCAGCCCCCTCTACTGACACTATCCTCCTCCACTCTTGAAAATGCTTTAATTTAGGCAAAAAAATCCCTTTTGGTATTGATATTAAATTCAATGTACCAATACAGAGCTATTGTATTGTTTTCTCTCTTGTCTAAAGTGAGCGTATTCATCACCTATGGTAGAAAAAGTGGCAATGCAATGTTTTCCTTTGCTCCCCTCAGACGAGGCGATGACCCCCCTCCAATTTCATCCTGGCTCAAACCTTAGGGGGGGTGTGGCGTTGGCTGGATGCGGGAGAGAATCAGGCTGGTAGGCTGGTTCTCCTGCGTCTGACACCGGCTGCCGCCAATTAAGGCTGATTGGACAACTGCAGCCTGGAACTGATTAAACCGTTGTGTGTTTGTCTTCTCCAGTGAGCGGGAACCCGACTGGCAGCAGCTGACTGAAGATTTGAGTTTATTTACCTGGTGGCCTAAGTTATATTGCGTTGACAAATAAAACTCTCTTCCCCGTGTCTCTGTCTGTCACGTACTGTATATATCAAGACATAATTTGCTCAGTTACACTGGTACAGTAAATAAAGCTGTGGAACTGACATGCATGCCTTCAAAAATATTGATAAATAATAAATTATATCTATACATTTAAAGGACAGTGACACTTATAATTCAATTAAACAAAGGAACACATTATTTGTAAAATTTGATTGTAATTTAAATATGATTTATTGAGAAAAGAGTGAATTTTATCCTAATAATACAGCCATGGGCGCAAAACATATCTTGTTTTGGTGACGATTCTAATAGATGTTTGTTCGCTTGGAGAATGTAAACTACTAGTAATTAGTAAGAACCACAAATTCTCTTTCAACGTATCAGATTGCACATTATTCAGTCAGGCAATTAACCAGGGAACTAAACAAGACTTAAACCATAATGTGGCGGTGTGAATTAAATATTTGTTTCTCCATCTATGATTCATAACGTTGTTGCTCTTTGGCAAGATTGCAGTTTTAATTTCTCTCCATTCAAGTATGCAGCAACATCTGATATTGTTCTCAGGATGTGCAAGTTGGAAGCAAATGTTGTGTACAAGGTCAGAGGGAGGTGAAGTGAAATAAAAGGAGAAAATAAATCAACAAATGGAGAGTCAAGGGTGATATGAGTAGCATACGAACAGCAGAGACACCCTACCAGTGTAAAAGCTGCTTATAGTATAGATTGCTGTGAGAAAAGAGCTAATAGTTTTACAAGGCCAGTAAACTAATATAGTAATTTTTCCTCGTTTTTTCCACATAGTTTTAGTGCTGTCACATAAGATTTACACTGTATCATCAAGTTATTGGTAATATGAAAAATGTAATTGGTGCTGAAATGGTTTCAACATGGGTCAAAGCTATTAATTCTTACCATCTGATAGCGGAGACAAGCCAATATGTAGTCACGTCAATAAGTGACGTGACTAATATGATGACAGGCAAAACTCAACAGCACAAAATTCAAAATAGATGTTTTAAATTGGTTTTCCAGCAAGGAAAAATTAAATCTTACCGGCCACTTAATCTATGAGTGGCTCTTGTTTTTTTGTTTTTTTTTAGCTTTTTCAGATAGCCCTTTGGCTTTCTTTGGCCTGCTACTACGTGAAAAGAAGTACATAAACTTCCCCAGCAAGTACTAACAAGATTATTCAGAACCGATAACAGCAATCTCACTCAGTGGTTAAACTATCTCCTTGCAAGTAATTTGTTCTGGCTCTTGTTTTTCACAGGAGAAATAATAACATGATCCCCCTATAGCACCGTGTTTCAATCCTCTGCAATCCAAGACTTTTCATCGCTCTGTTCTCACACGACCCTGAACTGCACACAGCCCATCCCATTGGGCAGTTTTAGTCTGAAATATCTGTTGCTGAAATGGTGCTGATATTTTAACTAAAGAGGACTGATACAGAAAATAAAAACAAGAAACAAAAAAAAAACATTGACAACATTGTGATTTTGCTAGGAAGTCCCAAGACAGTAAACTGACCTGGGCCTCTGCCTTCAAGTGCTAAAGCAAAAATCGGAATTTTGAGTACGCGTGAACGACAGACTTCACGAGATGTGACATTTAGGGTGCTTAGAGAACATAAACCCTGTCGATAACCAATGGAAAAAATGGTGTAATCTATTACTATATGTTATTCTTTGGCATCCCATGTATCGTTGTTTCTATTTTCACTCTTTCCTTTTTAGTTGTCACCTATTTTCATTTTTATAAGTAATTAAGCCATCATTTAAGCACTTGCATGGATTTTCTCTTCATTCTGCCACCGCAGCATTGTGCCGCTTGATTCCTAAAGTAAAACATCAGCAACCAAAAAAATATTCAACACATGAGCATTTGAAGGTAATATTCTTTCAGTTGTCAAGCTTTTTACCCTTTTGTGCATTATCATATTGCTTACAGAGAGGATCCTTCACATTAAAGGATACTGTTTCAGCGAGATAGGTATTAATGTTTAGGTATACCATAAAAGTTATTATGATTTTCTGTGTTCTGCTGAAGAGAAGTAATTTGTAACCTACTGAATCAAAAACAGATGAAAACACCAGCACTGTCACCACTTCAGTAAGCACAAAAACAACAATGCCATCACCAGAGGCAACAAACTAGAAAATATAGTTTTTCCATTATTTTATTAAGAAAATAAGTATAAAAATATAAATATAAAACAATATGACTCAGCATTCAAACAGCATGAATTCAGTGTATGACATTTATCCTACAACATACACTTTCCATTACATATTACACCTATATGATGAAATGAATTCACAGTTTGACAAATCAACTGCACCAACCATTCACATGAACATTGTTTGTCAAACGAAGATAGCAAATAGTGTATAGGATGTCCATCATTAAAAGCACTTTGTACATTTACAGTATCTAACGTAGTCGGCCGGAAAAGCCTCTTTGCCCCTCCCCTACCCCGCCCCCTAACCCAGCCCGCTGCCATTAAACATTGATAGTATACAATACTACTATCTCTCAGGTCAGTTACAAAAACACATTGTCCACACCATTATTCACAAAAAGTTCCTAAAATTCAAAGGCATCTTTACTGATTATGACCAAAAACAGTAAAACTGTGAGACATATATCTCCAGTGAGAAAATTCAACTCAGTTCAAGTCTCGGTTTCCATTTCAACTTCCACAAGTGGATCCCAGGAGTGTGTGTGCGTGTGTGTGCGTGTGCCTGCGTGTGTGTGCGTGTGTGTGCGTTTGAGTGAGAGAGAGAGAGAGAGAGAGAGAGAGAGAGAGAGAGAGAGAGAGAGAGAGAGAGAGTCAGATAGAAAGATTGACAAATAGATAGCTAGCTGGCTAGCAAGATAGATTGACGCACAGCTACAGCTAGCTAGCAAGATGGACGGACGACTAGCTAGGTAGGATAGACAGAGAGAGACAGATAGCTAGCTGGCAGGATAGACAGACAGACAGCTAGCTAGCTAGACAGATACAGAGAGAGAGCATGGAAGCTAGCTACCTAGAGAGAGAAAGAGAGGTCATCGAAGAGAAAGAGAGAGACTGTGGGCTAGCATGGCTCTGAGCTAGGTCTCCCTGTCTGGGCTCTTTCCTATGTACATCTCAGCCAGCTTTTTGAACTGTGGTCCCCAGTTGCCGAGGTAATCGTAATCCTGGTCCCCTTCGGTGGCGGCAGACTCCAGTGAGCTGAGGGACTCTGCCAGTGACCCACTCCCCTCATAAGCATACGTGGCCAGGGAGTCGTAGGGGGGAGCGGTGGGATCCGTGTCGTTCTCCTGCAGCCTCCCGTTAATGAAGTCTCTGACATCCGTGTTATCCTTTATAGGTGATGTCCTCCGAAAGGGAAACAGCATTTCGGGTATGATGTCCCTGCGCAGCTTGTTAGCATCCATCACCTCTGGGTTGCGCAGCGTGCCGATATCAAAGGCCTGAGTGTCCTCCTCTCCGCCCCCTTCATCGTTGTAGCTGACGACGTTGTCTCTGACATCCTCTTTGGAGATGATCAGAGGCTCCTTCTTCCTCTGCCTCCTCAGGGCAGCAAACAGCACCACGATCACTACAAGGAAAAAAAACCCAGAGGGAATCAGAGAGAGAGAGCTCAGCAAAGATGTGTGCCTCTTAACATGTGTCATGCATTAAAGAGCACAGGGGAGCGAGAGCGCAGAGGGGAGACACATTTGCTATCAGTGATAAATCCCCAGCACTGCCTCAGGCATTCACCTCCTATTATTAAAGATTCAGCAAAAAAGCTTTTCTTTTTCCCTTGAACGGCACATTCACTGTATAAAAGGCACAGTGGTTTGGAAGAGCTTTTTTCCCCTCCTTCCTATATTCTCCTGCACACGATTTAATTTCTCATCTCCTACTTCCATTTTCAGCAATAAGACGTTTAATCAAAGACTGCAGCGCGAGCATTCTTTCCAGAGAGCGGCGCTGTGAGAATGCAAGATTTTAAATGAACAACGTAATTCTTCTGAGAAAGGGGGAAGCAACCACTCGTGTGGGGACTGGCACAAATCCTGCTCCACCTGTCCTCCCATTCTCCTTCCCCCTTCTTTCCCCGTTCCCTCCCAGCAGGTGCTGTAGTTGTCTACCTGCCTCCCACCTAGGTGTTAATTACAACACCTTCACCATTGGGGCCGGGGAGCTCTTTAAAAGGTTCTGCACCAACATTCCTGACTGACCAGTGGCACGTTTTTAGACAGCGCGGAGGGCCGCAACGAGGAGGACCAGATAGGAGGAGCTGTTCCAGCCCAGCGCCTGCCTGTCAGAGTCAAGCGGAGGTGAATGAGACAGTCTGTCAGGGGGGTTCAAGCGAGAAAAGCGTCGGATAATGAGCAGATGTCATGATATTTTGCTCAAGAGGAGAGCACGGAGTTCAACCTTCAGCGCTACCGAGTCCGAGAAGAGAAGATGTGTAGGGAAGGGAACAATGAGTTAACGCAAGTCGGGAGAAAAGTCTCGTCGATACTAATTTGCTTGTATGGGCAGTTTGGTGTGAGGGCACAGATCAAGTGAGATGCCAGCCGCAAAAAAACAAGAGATCATGACGGGAGGAGAAAAGCGTAGGGGTGATCAGGTTCAACACATGGACAAGGTTAAGAGGCAAACATACAGGACAGTCCACACACACACACACCTTTTCGTGGTACGGTATGGTATCCGACATTCACAATGTCCAGTACGCCTAAAATTATGTTGCTCAAGTACGACGCCCGGCCACGCAGGGTAAGGTTCAATGACAGTTGAAGCCCATTACTTATTGATATGCCCTTGAACATAAGCACCACACATTTTTTTTTTTTTGCTTTTTGCTGGGTAAAACGATATGTACTCTTGCTGTTCTGCACTGTATGCTTTTACATACTGCATTAGATCACAAAGAGGGCTGAAGTGGTGCTTTAGGACGTCAGGAAATAGCATGCAACCTACTTTACCGGGGAAATACACAAAGACCTTTTTGTCAAGTGGATTTGCTAATGAAAGCAGCTTTCAACCACTGCAGCATTTTTTTTTTTTCTGAGGGTGAACTAACCAAGAATCTGAAGTAATGTGTTCCTGAGTGGCCCTGCTTTCATCAAAGTTGATTCCTCGACTGTTGAAAGGAACCCAAGAAATAACACTATCACCACTATCATTGTGTTCCCTATTAATTTATCTATGAATGAAAATCTCAAAGTTTCTACAGTGTCATTGATGCTGAGGTACTATATAATAGAAAGTGATATCATTCAATGCTATTTTCTATAATACTATGGTCTACTTTGAAGATCCACTTAACCCAACCTCTAACTGTAAGTGATCTTTGCAATTTGCCTTCATGAATTCCTCGGCTCTCTTTAAATGGTCTAATTGTAGTTAATTAAGTGCTGCGTTTTCTGTTTCCAGCAGCAGCAGCGGTTTGTTTGGAATCAATAGAAGAAGAACTGGGTAGTTAGCATGAGCAGCATAAGCCACCGTGGCTGAACAGACGAAGAAAAGAGCGCCACCTACAGAAACTTCATCAACAGAAAATCCAATGGAGAAGACGTCACAGTACTGGACACACTGTTTGATTGACAGGTGATCTCTGGGAAGTGAGGACCAAAGATGGAGACTACATTTTTTTTTAAAAAGAAGAAGAATCTTGCTTATTACCACGTATTAACCATATGACACAGAATGCCAAGAGGGCTCAGAAGTGGTCTGGAGAAATGCATGTGTATGGAAGGACACACACACACACACACACACACACACACAGGGAACTGGTACTCACTGAGGAGGATGATAACACAGAGCAGGATGGCCACCAGAGCTCCGGTGGTGAGGCCATCTGAGAAGGGAAGGACCTCTGGGTTACATGACTGCATGTTCCCCCGGCTGTCGCAGGCACACACTCGCACAATCAATGTGCTAGTGCTGCTCTGGATGGGGTAGTCATTGTCTGAGATCACCACGGGGAGGAAGTACATGCTCATCTCACGCCGTCTGAAGCCTCCTCTCCGTGTCAGGATATTGGCAGTGTTATCTATGGAAAGATGGGGCGAAGCTAGTGAGCGTTGAGATAGATCAGTTCACCTAAATGATCACACAATGAGGAATCCAAATCTTGATGAGATCTTTATCCCTTGATAGAGACACAACCCCAGCCTTTGCACTTTCAGAATTACTGGCACCCTTGGTAAAGATGGCAGCGAACGCAATGAGCTATGTTTTTTTTTTCTCAAAAATGTCCCTGAAATTTAATAAGTTAATTACTTTTCCAATAACATTTATTCCAAAAACAAAAAAATAGCTTGGCTGTTATGCTTGGCCACACTTTGTTGCAAAGCTAATTAAAGTACTTTTCAGTTTGTTGTTTGTTAAAATTCCACTTAGAGTCTGGAGTCTCGGCCACAGGCTCTTGCATTTGAATGCATCCTAGTGGCTTCCAGGTACGGAGGAGATGTGGCTAGTATTTACTCTGGTACAGTGTGAACTACATGGTTGACTGATGGTAAATAATGGCACAGAGGGACCCAGAGGGAGTAAATTAGTAGGAAAAAAAAACCCCGGAACTTTACTTTTGTTGTGCGTCAAGAGAGAGATTTTTGAGGGAGTTTATCTTAGGATAGCATTTGGTCTGGCTATTTTCCTAATGATCTCTGGTGGGAAAGTTGTTAGTGTGAACCTGACTGTATCCATCTGTATCTTTATTGACAGTGGGAAGAGGATGAATGTGTATTAGGATTTCTACTCCCCAAGAGCATCAGTACTTCTGCATTAGTTTATTCAACCATGAAGTCCACACTGTGCCAGAAAGCAAAAATAACAGCATCTAGAAAGTATTGGAGAATTTAAAAAAAAAGTGGTATGTTCAAATACAAAGGCTGCAGTAAATATTTTTGAGGGAATATAACACATATCTCATGGTAGGTTTTTAGGCATACTGAAGCTGTTATTTGGAATATAATGAGTATGATTATGAATCTACCGATGTGGCCATTGAGGAAGTCCCACTTACTGCACGCTTGCTGAACTACTGCTGGATGGCTTCCTCCTCAAGAGGTGTTAAAAAACAAATCGAATTTTGCTCTCGTTTGAGTTGTCAGAAGTTATATAGAGTGATCTGCTTACTAGTTGGCTGAGAAGCATTACAGTTTTCTTCTACAGCATACTAATTTTCTTCTATTGAATGACATACAAGAAAGAACTGTCTGCAGTACAATGCAGGATAGATGCGGGATAAATGCATGAAGGCAGACCTTTATAATGGCTGCCACTCCAAGTGGAGTTTTGCCAAAACAGCTCTGGAGGATTTCATAAGCTCTTCAACAAAGGGTGCCAACATGACGTTTTTTGAAAGTAGAAGAAATAAGTACAATGGAAATATACAATCTTTGTCAACAAACAATATCTATATATCCCTTTAATCATATTTTATTCAGATTTTCCTACAGTAAATTTTCATTTTATTCAAATATACACAGGAAATATTCAAAATTGTAAGCAAGAGATGTTTGAGAAACATGTAGAATAACGTGTTACCTTCCCGGTCAACGATGGTGAAGTTTGGGTTGGTGGCGCTTATACTAAAGACAAACTTGTGTCCGACAAGGGGTTCGTCTGTGTCAACCGCACTTATCGTCTGAATCAACTGTGGAGAATAGAAAATAAGTAAATAAGTTTTGATTCTCCTTTCATAATGTCAACATCCAAAAGCATATTGTATATGTTTGATTTAAAAATGAGTAGTACATCGTAGTACATTGTAGTTATGTTGTAATTTGCAATAAAATAAAATGTAGTAACATTGTAGCAAAGTATAGCAGCTTTGCAGTTACGTCACAAATCTCCTCGCAACCACGTCTGGCGCCTTCATGGACGTTCATTAGAGAATTGGCTGTGCTCAAATATTGGCTAAATATATAGAGATACCTGAAAAAGATTCTTGTGGTGAGGTTGGAGGTCAACTCTAACGTTATAAGTAACAGTGAATAGTGTGATGAGGAAGATTTGTTTCCACATTTAGGTTATTGTCACACAGTAAACTTGTCTTTAGCCCTAGTCTCTACTCCAAAACAGTAACCCTGAACAAACTGTTAGCTAGCTAACTAGCCAGCGGGCTAATTTAGCAAAGCAACTGATGTTAGCTACTTCTAACGTGAATGCTAGCTTCTTTTAGATATGTAAGCTAGTGCACAAATCAGATTTGTTAACATGGGAAGTGATGGTTAGTTGACCAGATACTATGGTTAGCTAGCTAACAAGCTGACATTATCTAAACACAAAATGAATCAGATGTAAAACAATGTCATAAACAGCACATAATTTAACCATGTCTATTCAATTCTGTTGAGATGGCAAAGTCGTACATTAAGAAATGCAATCAGCTGTTCACAGCCACTGTTGCCCAAGAGCTGAGGACCTCCAATATGGCCGCCAGAGGATGCGTTATGTCACCTGAAAGCCCTCTGTTAACATTGTAATTATACATCATAGTTTGGATATTTTCAATATTTCACAAGCGATTATGAGTTTCAACGCACCTGTCCTGCTTTGACGTTCTCACAGACAAATGTGTCGTAAGACATGGCGAACTCGGGTGCGTTGTCATTGACGTCTAAGACCTTGATGAACACTGGCACTCGAGTTGTCTGCCGTGGGTTACCTGCAACACCAATGTTAAAAAAAAGGTCAACATAGATGAGAAAATAAAAATAAATGAATAGCATTTGTGTCCATATGCATATGTCTTCTGCAGGCGTTCTCTATATGATGTATGATCGTGGTTGTATGATTCAACAATTTTTATGTATTCTCCATGATAGTATCAAAGTGAGTATCATACTCATACAGAGATCTAACAATATTAAAGGGGCAATAAGTAAGATTTTTACTGCCCCATAGCACAAAATGACCATTATATAACTGTGGGGGGTTGATAGGGTTGTTGAAAATCAAAAGAAGGACTCAATGATTACTTCACACTTCCTTCCTACTGGTCCAAGAGGTCAATTAAAATCAGAGATTACTTATTGCCTCTTTAAATAGAACAATATTTAATAAATGGAAAAAGCAGAAATTACTTATTTCAGTAGCCACCACGGAGATGTTGTGCCATTTGGACATTTCTCGGTCCAACGCCTTCAGTGTTGTGATGGTGCCATTCACAGAATCAATGTTGAACAGCCTCTCCAGATCTGTATGGCGGTCAATAGAGTATCTGCAAGAAGAACACAAACATGTCATCATCTGCAGAGCGCGCCAGTTAAACCCCACACAGCACAGTCTGTCTATCTATCTATCTATCTATCTATAGAGGGTTTGCATATTCTGTGAGATTCCTTGTAAAATGAACTGCAGTCATGAGAAAATGCATTTATCCTTTCTGCTTTGCACAGAAACGCCTGCGACTGATGTTTATCTTTACGGTGCAATCACGCTAAAGCAGTTCTTCGATCTATGAAAAACGCATTTCATATTAAAGTACATCGCTCATCGTTTCCAGTGGGGGGTATTTATTCCGTGCTCGCTATTGTCTGAAGATGATACGTCCTTCCAAGCGCCTCCTCGTTTGTCACTGTCAACTTTAATATTCCACTGAAATTTTCAACACGCAACACAATACTCCATGTGGCACGGGCACAGAGTGGCATATCTCTGTCAGAGACCGGCAGGCGCCATATGTGTGGAATGGCGGAGCCGAGCTGTGAATCGATAGAGCAAATTAGGCTCTTTCACTTTGACTTTGTGCAGTGCCACAGAGGGCTTACATAATACTGGGAAATAAACAGTGTCTGTATTCACATCACAGGGCCGCCGCCGCCGCCATCTTCCGTTGGGAAATCACCAGGAGGGACCCATGAATAATTCCCCTCCTCCCTCTCTCCTCACTGACACATGGCTACACTGATGGATTAGATTTAGCCAAGTGAGCACATTTTCATCCCCCCCCCTCCCCCAAAAAAAAGATGAGAGGAGACTTTGAATTTCTACCATGTGTTGCTTGTTTTCTTATTGATTTCTGTGCCATTATAATTAAAGCTGGAACATTGGGTTCGGTCTTGAAATGATCAAATTACCACAAGAAAAACATTGCACCCATCTGGTAATGAGGACATATTTGCTTAATGGACCATTGATGAATTAGTGAGTTTGCTCGATTTCAGTGCTTTATCCCTGAGAGGATGAATTAGCTGTGGAAAAAGGTAGGGGCGGCATTTGGGCATCTGGCACCGTCGGGTTCTGGCGTTGTTGAGAGTCTAGACACTTTCCTCTCCCTCGTAACTTACTTGACTTGCTTGCTGTCAGCGTCGGGGTCCCTGGCCGATACCACGCCGACGAAGCTGCCAGCAGCCGTGTCCTCATGCACCTCAATGATGTAAGGGTTCCTGGTGAACACAGGGGGCTCGTCCACGTCCTCTACTGTCACTTTGACCGTGGCGTAGTCTTTGAATTGCAAACCGTGGATGAACCGCGCGTCCAAATAGGTGTTTTTCACCTCTACTCTGAACTCGTAGTCCTTCTTGCTCTCGTAATCCAGTGCCTAGAGATGAAAGAGCGGCAGAAATCAAGCTGTAGACTATCCCGTAAAAAAAACAAAAAACGTCCACTTCCAGGATTTTGATAGGCATTGCATTTCATTTGTCTGCCTTTATCTCATTCATACTCCAAATTTCTACATTACAAATCCAAGTGAGGAATACTGATCTTGAAGATCTTCTTATGGGAGAACTAAAAAGAGTTTCCAGCAAAAGGCCGCTTTATATTATTCATTTCACAGGCTTAAGACTATCTGGTTTTATACAGCAGCTCAAAATAATTTCAGCCGTATGTCTTTCTTAGTTGAATAAATGTTATCAGAGGGCTGTTTCTAATCGGAAACTATACTATCTATTTTTCTCCATTGAAGTTAAACACCGCGTGTGATAATTGGCTGAAGCTGAATGACCTGGCATACAAAGGAGCGGTGAAAAGACAGCCAACATTTAATTTCGATGAAAAAAGAGAGGATGGAGCCGGATTCCAATGAGGCCCAGACTCTGAATGGAGCCAAGGGAATCTCTTAAAGGTGAAGGGATTAAAGTACCGTTTATAGAAGTGACGATAGCAGATGTATAATATCTGGGGAAGAGCTGGCCCTTCCTCCAAAAAGGAGCATTCATACTGCAAAAAATTTAATTTAATGTCAGTTTAATCTCGTATCGAGTCTAAGACTGAATCTGAAAATATATATATATATATTTTCATAAATCTGCCAAGAAGGTGAAGTAGTTACTTAATTTCGGTGCAATTTATCAACATTATCAACATTTTATTGACAAAAAAACTCTGTTGGACTCCACTTGTATCAAGTAAAAATAAGACATTAACCCTCAATAATCGTCTAAATGACTGGCCGAGGGCTTCATGAATATGATGTGAAAGGAAATGTGAATGAACAAGAGGAGTTATTTACTTTCTTGACTATGATGACACCCTCTTGTGTGGTTTGGTCGGTGACGATGTTGAACATGTCATGACCCCCGACGATGCTGTACTCCATTTCGGCGTTGCGGCCAACGTCTGGATCATCGGCTTTAATGCGACCGACGGCGCCTCCAACCTCCGTAGACTCGGCAGCAGTCACACGAAAGGAATCTACAGATGACAAATTCATTGCAGAGTGTGTGTGTGTGTGTGTGTGCTGCACTCATGAGTAGGTGTGTGAGAGATATGAGACCTAACATAAAAAATGATCAATCGTGTTTTGAGGCCTGTGGCAAATCAATACAGCAGAGGCAGAAGTAGCATCTCACGGTTGGCGAAGCGCGGCGGGCTGTCGTTCACGTCGGAGAGGGTGATGCTGACCGTGGTGGTCCCCGAAAGCCCGCCCATCTGTCCGGCCATGTCTTTAGCCTGGATCACGACCTGGTAGTTTTCCTTCACTTCCCGGTCCATGCCAGGCAGGGCTGTCTTGATGGTGCCTGGAAAGAGGTTTTTTTGTTACCTCTAATGCCAGTTTTATCCAATTTTAGTCATGCCTTGGGTAAATAATATGAGTGATGCCTTTGAAAGGGTTTGCCTTTGAAGTTCGTATGAGTCACAGACAAAGTGAGCCGCAAATTGACATGTAGTACAGGCCCTGAAGTCAGAATAAAGCAGAATAAAGGTGCCGCGCCTCTGCTTTTAATGTTTGATCTCTTGTCTGACTGAAATGTGAGTTCTTAGAAATGAGATGAAAAAACAGAATTGAATTACGCACTTATTTTACAGACTTAAAATTTTGCATCACAATTGACCGTAAGTCTGTTATGAACGACAGATTCAAAGTCCAAGTGGGGGGAAAAAAAAAAAGGCTAAAGGATTCCCAGATTATCAACGCCGAGGAACAGAGCAAATCCTTATTCTGCTTGTTTGAGTCTCGCAAACCCTTCGCCCGGCGGCGCCAGAAATCGGTTTAGAGACTCGCAAGCGTGAGCAACCGCGAGTTGGGGGACGGCTTACCGTTTTCAGAATCCACAGAGAAGTAGGGTTGCCCCTGTAGGATGCTATACACGAGCTTGGCGCTGTTCCCGTACGTCTGATCATCGGCGTCGGTGGCCGTCACGGTGACGACAGATGTACCTGCGGAAGAACAGACGCTCGTCAGTTTAATGGCAAAGCAGTGATGCTGCACCTATTAAAAGAGGGGAATCAATATCGCGTCATGGTTGTTAACCTGCTTTTCATTCAACTTTTGTTCATCCGGTGAAGGTTTGCTGAACATTTATGCTCTTTATCAACAAAGCTGTGACTCCTGCTTCCTTTAGTATGCATACCTAGCAGCTGCTACTGTCTCTTACTAGCCGGTGAGTAGCTCCACTTCAATCAGGGTTAGCCGGCGTGCTCGAGGGCAACTCCGCTGTAGCTGCTGTGGGAGGAGAGAGTGTGCGTCTCGTTCTCTTCCCGCTTTCTTTCCTTCGCCCAGCTGGGATTTCAGCCGGTGACCCTTCGATCACAAGCTTGCTTTTAACTTCTTCAGATTTCCTTCCTTGCCATTCTGACGAAGGCAGAAGGCAACAACACAACTTCTTACAGTGTATAGGCGAAGGGAGAGGCCAAGGTCCCGTAGTCCAAGATGATAGCTGACATTTGTGGTGCAATGTCACTAATAATAATAATAATAATATTAATAATAATACTGATAATAATAATAATTATAAAAATAAATAAAAACTAATTAAAAACTTTATTTGTGTAGAATTTGTAAAAGAGAGTAAAAATTCTAGGGTAAAAGGCGTCACGTTAAATCCTATCAAAATAAGTTTTAATAATGCTTTAAAAGTGATCAGTAAAATCGGATGACACTGCCCAGCACTGCAGGTACCATAAGGATGATATTACGCTCATCAGATGATAATCAAACGTCTTAGCTTACACAATGTTTTTAAGGATATAATCAGCTGTTATTTTGAAATAGGAATGTGATACATAAACTATATGGCCAAAAGTCAGTGGCACAGCTGACCATCACACCTATATGAGATTGCTGGACATCCCATTCTAAAACCATGGGCATTAATATGGAGTTGGACCCCTTTGCGGCTACAACAGCCGCCACTCTTCTGGGAAGGCTTTCCACAAGCTTTTGGAGTGTCTGTGGGAATTTGTGCCCATTCAGCCAAAAGAGCATTGGTGAGGTGAGGCAGTGATGTTGGACGAGAAGGCCTGGCTCGCAATCGGCGTTCTAATTCCTCCCAAAGGTGTTCAATGGGGTTGAGGTCAGGGCTCTGTGCAGGCCAATCGAGTTCCTCCAGACCAAACTGGTCTAACCATGTCTTTATGGACCTTGCTTTGTGCACAGGGGCTCAGTCATGCTGGAACAGCAAAGGGCCTTCCCCAAACTGTTGCCACAAAGTTGGAAGCGCCCAATTGGCTAAAATGTCTTGGTATCCTGTAGCATTAAGATTACCCTTCACTGGAACTAAGGGGCCAAGCCCAAACCCTGAAAAACAGGGTGGCTGAAACACCTGAACTCAATCATTAGTAGGGGTGTCCACTGACTTTTGGCCATATAGTGTACTTGAATACTATGAATGGATACATTATGGGATGAAACTCTTTATATGGACTATTTTGAATCATCTTAAGAACTTTAAAATATTGATTAATGAATTTTATTTGTCCACTATTATACTGGGCATAGTATCAACCAATAAAGACAATTTTCATACCTCACTTTTAACTTGTCTCCTCTCAAAATATCCTGTCATTGCAGGCAGCGGGTCGTCTACGTCCTGCACAACCCAGCCAAGCGTTTCAATAACACCACATTGCAAATACTGTCCTTGGCATTCAGGAGACCTCTGCTGTGTCCTGTTTGGGTCTGACTGTCTCCGTGCATACTAATGAATGCTTGAACATCTGTCCCACTTAGTCCCAGCACTGATAGTATAAAAGGGGACTGCTGATTTGTCATGGCTGGCTGGCTTGATTAACCAGTGTGTTCAGTCTGAACACATAAGGCAGTTTATTAGTCTGGAGAGGAGTAGTGGTGACCCTGACCCACCTTTTCGCTACTGGCCATGCACTTTAGAAATCTAACACCAATGCATTATGAATTCCAAGTAGGGAACTGTTATTTGTCATATAGACAATTAGGTTTTGATTCAACCCTGATTGCTCCTGTGTATTAATTTATGGTTGCATAATTGGAGATTCATTTCAAGTTGCCTGCATTATTTTCATAGGCTTTGTTTATATTCATGCCAATTGGTTTATTTATACTACTTGAATGGAATGAAGTGGAGTGCAATGGAGCAAAGCCTTAATTATAAAGACTGTCACAATCTAAACTTTCAATATTTCTATTGCCTATTAAAAATGGAAAATGGCATTGCTTGTTATGAATGCCCAATGAGCCTGACCAAACAAATCGCTATCATATGAAAACAGAAAAAAACCCGGAAAACGTGCAACGATTCAGGGCTACCATTTATGTAGAAATATGGGAGGAAGTATAACTTCCAGAACTGACTTCTATTTTCTTAACTGAATCTATAGCAGACTAAGCAAGGTGACTTCCCTTACATCACACAGTGAAATGCCGATCACGTTATTGTTATGCCGTTGGTTAAGTCACGTGTTTCAGAATACAGAATTGCTTTCTTCAGAATCACAAGCTTGGCGAGTATTTTCAGGGGTTCCTGCGGTAATGGAAAACCTGGAAAAGTCGTGGAGTTCAAGGACTGTTTTTTTCCAGGCCTGGACAAGTAATGGAAAAAGGGAACAAATGTCGTGAGAATTTCACTTCCCTTTAAGGAATAAAAACCCAAATCAGACATTTCCTGATAGTATCGGCCCTGAGTGACCTGGGACATTCAGATCAGACATTCAATCAAATATCGGTCATGGACATTTTGCTGTATGTCATGGCATAGTCTTGGAAAAGTCATGGAACGTGATTAGCAAAAATATGTAGGAACCCTGTATTTTGTAAAACATGTTTTTTATTCTTCATGAATCTTCATTTCATAATGTTTGAAATGCCCGACAGACTGACAAAAACAACCGTCTGTTTTTTCTCAAATCTTTTCTTAAAACAATAAACAAAGACGTGACTCACCGACTTCAGACATCTCAGGGACGCTGGCAAAGTAGATTTCCTTCTCAAACTTCGGCTCGTTGTCGTTGATGTCGTGGATTTTGATATTGAACTCGGTGTCGGGCTCCAGCTCGGTGTTGGTGTTCCTGTCCAAAACCTTGGCGTTGAGCGTGTACATGGCTTTCTCCTCCCTGTCCAGCCTCTTGGTGGCGTGGATGTCGCCCGACTTCTCGTCGATCAGGAACAGGGTGCCCGCCCCGTCTCCTGTCAGGACGTACTTCACGTTGCCGTCACCTTTATCCATGTTGGAGTGCAGCTGGGAATTGGAGAGAGTCAGTTAGGTCCAACAATGTGACTATTTACCACCAACCTGTCATTGAGGGATCATAAATTGAAGGGCATAGACATTTTTAGTTTTTTTGGCAATGTAGTTGAGATGACAAAATAAAAGCATGCTGCTGTTGAGGAGACAGTTTGTCTTTATCTCCTCAGTTTTGATTCATCACTTCCTCTGTGCGGTGAAGCAACCATACCCGACACCAGAATTTAATTTGTAGAAATACGTTGAATCTACTCAATCTTCTTTGTGGTTTAGGCTGATAAAACAGTATTTTTACATATAAATCTTGACTAGTGCAGCTTTAACATTTTGTAAAGCAAGTCTGTGCTGTGTTGTTGCCTGTCTTCTCAATGTCATCTACCACAAAAATCAGTACAGTGCTTAAGGAGGGTAGACTCCCAATATGCTTTACAAATCAGATGTAATGAACTGTAAACACACACACATGCAGACACACACACACACACACACACAGCTCTACAACCAAGCATAGCTAGGTATTTGATTTGCTCTTTACTGGGGTTCCTTTTGTGGCCCTCATATTTTTAAACATTTTATACTTTTATTTCACACTGCTCTGGTTTTTTAAACTGGGTTTGGTTGAAATCTACAAAACTACAAACAAAGAAAACTCAAAAAAATATGCTTCACCAACTGTGGAACTGGAACAAGCAGGAATTACATTTGTCAAGGTTCTTCTTGTGCAGACTAAAACAAATTTGTCCTCCCCAACAGATCTGGGTGAAAGTTTGGTTATGACAGCCAATTATAACACACTATCAGGACAGCACGCGAAACCCAGAATTTCATAGTTTGTCATAGATGGGATCATGGTGATTTGGGATGAGAGGAAAGTGGAGGGGGGGCTGAGATTCGCCTCCTGTGGACCCATAGGACCCATAATTCCTAGCTACACCCCTGGCTTTCCATCAAGGTTGTTGCGCATGTACATACTGTATGTAATCACGCCATGCCATGAAATGAAATCCCTTTCTTTTTCATGAGATTTAAATATTTTACAATATACTGTATGGCTAAGCAGTATGACTATCACTCCACATATCCACATTATTCAGTGTAGACATATAATGGATGTGTTTTGTGGTAGTTAGATCAGTTTGCAACTTGAAAACTGCCTAGTTAACTATCCAGGTTGTTGACAGAGTCACGTTTTTCCATTTTTCCGAACTGATTCCTAATGGAGCTGTGGATGTGTTTCAATATGCTCTCATCACGCCGCAACATTTGAAAGATTTCATTCCAAAACACTACATATCCTTTTTTGGAAATGTATCAGCCAATATTTTGAAAACATTCAACAATATATCAGTTTTGCAAGCAAAGGTATTAAGATGACTCATAAGATTAATAGTAACCCACGATGTTCATGTCGGCAATTATTTTGTAAAAGTAGGTTGTTGTTGTTTTATTTTGAAATACTGGATATATGGTTTGGAATAAAACTCTTCCCCTTGTGAATACTGAAATTCAACAGCATACGCCTAGTGAGAAATCTGGCTGTTTTAGTCTCTGAACAGAGCAGTGTCTTGGCGTGACATACTCCATTAGTTTGGATCAAATTAGTCTTGCATTTGTCTTCCAAATTGTGCCTTTGAAAAATGATGAAACTTGACCCCACAGCAACAATTGCTAAAATTAGTCACCTCTGACCTATCCATCACCTTGAAGCAGCTCTAAGTGTCACGGAGGAGTAATGGCGGCACACTGTGACAGACACTTGATTCAAGCTCATTACTGTACCGGGGTCTGTCAGCAGATATATTTAGAGCACTATCTCATGGGTTCACATTTAAATGACAAGTAGTTAGGGACACAGAATGTACGTCAGTAACTTATTAATATTAATGTCTGCGTGCTGTGAGGAAACTAATTATTTTTTCCCGTCGCAAAAAGTACAACTGCGGATGAAAAATCTGAAATGTCCCTGCCACTATTCTCGAGCAGAATTAAAAAAAATAAAATAAAAAAAAGGGGGATGAATGTGACAACGGCATCAAATGAACAATATGGCTCAGGATTTGCCGTCATGTTTGGAAATATTTACATACAGATGAACTCCATTATCAAAAGTCTACTTAAAGAGGAATATGGCTTCAGTTTGCAGATTCACATCTCTACGCTCCAGGACAGCCTATTGAGTGTTTGTCTCTCTTCCTAAGCTGCGAGCCGAGAATCGCTATCGACGAGAAGCCTGGAACCGTTAATTTCGGGGAGAGTGTTTTTGCTTTCATATGAGCTTCATATCGGCACCATCACTGCCGAAGCAGAACTCTGTGTGCCGATACCCCCCCGTGAAAAAAAATGGATAATGTCACCGCCGTCACCTTTTTTTCCCCCCCCATACTCTATTTAACTCGCTACTGGAACATCCAGCTTCAGCAGACGGCGGCTGAACCTCTTCTGCGGCGTATAGGAACGACATATTCCAGAGGTGTTCCCGTTCAAACACTGCGCCTCTTCGCTTATTTTAACAATAAGGCCGGTACAAGACCAATTTCAGGGTATACGAATTACGTTTGATTACTTTCTCCGACAATTTTTCATCGTATTATTGCCACATTTCCCCCCGGCCTCGGTCGTTAATCCCATGAAGAGGAACCTGAGAAGCAAAAAAAACAACAACAAACAAGTAGGCATGAAAGGAATCTCTACTCCATGTAGCCACGCTGTCTACTGGATAATAGTAATGAGACTAGTCTTGGTATGGATTGTACATATTTCCATCACTGAGCCCTATACAATTTATTATACACTTATTATCGAATGTTTTCACAAAGCCAGCTCCCTAATCATATGGGTAAACAGATCTTGTCCCCATGGCCATATAGATTTCTCCCCGACTCATAAATAAGGCTGGAGTCTTGCAGAAGTAAGCAGTGTTGTATTGTCTTATTGTGAGATAACCCGACACGTAAAAATAATAGTACTCTGTGCAGCTATATTTCAGGGATGCAGCTCCGGCACCGTGGAGGTTTTTAGGGTTTTATTCCTGCAGGGATCACCCGTACTAACAGTATGTATTCAATTCCTGCCGCGTACCAGCGAGCTCAAACGTGGAAATGCCTGAACATGGTTGTAAGACGGTTGCAAAACTCAGCTTGTGTTCCCCCCCAGTCGTCTGCTTACAAATCTGGGAACTCCCCGCTGGTGCGCTGGATTATGATGAGCCACAAACGGATCAAGTCTTTCGTTTTCATTGTGCGAAATGCTTCATGCCTTCCTCGAAAAAGAAAAAACAACTTGAATTCAATTTTTAACTGATCGATACAAGAGCGTTCAGTTCTTCACTGTAGCCAACAGATTATATTAGCCAACACACCCGGAGAAGATTGCACTGATACTCTGGACAAAGTGCCGCACAAAGTATCCGCGCAACACAAGCCTTGAGAAAATCAAATGTTAGCACAACCCCGCTGTGTTTATAGAGATTTAATGGCTCTCCTTTCCAGGCCTCGCAGCACAAACACAGCCTTTTCAAGGCCTTACAACTGAAGCACAGAAGAGAGCCTTGATGAGTTAAATCGTGTTGCACAAACACTGAGGAATTGTCAGTAAAGCACCAAAATCATTGGCAATTCTTGTCAGGTCTGTGGTAAGCATTGCTCGGTGCTGCAAGGAGGAGATAGCAAAATAGAGCTCAGAACGGATACTGAATAATTACTCTCTCTCTCCTTCTCTCTCTACCTCTCTCTCTCCTAAGACACTGGCAAAAAAAAGGCCTCTCTCATTGGAACAATACTATAATGCTCTCATGCAGGTTAAAGTAACACCTCACAGCATGTCTAGTTTGCTTGATATTTTTCACGGCCGGTGGAAAAAATCCGTGCAGCAGGATATCGAGCGAGGCCTCGCCCCGAAATCTCAAAGAAAAAAGTGAGCTGCCCTGGAATATCCTAATCCAGGGCAGCGTGTTTTTGTTTACAAGGCACAATGTAATACAAGGTACACCCCCGGAATTTAATAGGATTTTGTTCACTTCAAACACACACACACACACACACACACACACACACACACACACACACACACACACAGCTCCGAATGCTCCCACACTCCAAAGTTTCTTGATTGTATTGCACGGCATTGCGAGCGTTCACACTTCACAGCCCCGCTTAAGAAGTAGGGCACCACAGCTGCACTTGCTGAGTGCTCACACTCATTAATGGCCCCTGTGCAAGTCAGTGGAAATGACTATATTCAGAAAATCATAAAAAAAACTCATAAGCTCATATTTACAATTGAGTGCAAACACTGTGGGGATCATCAAAGCTGCGAAAGAATCATAAGTGTGCTCAAAAGCTTTTACTGATGTCCTTATTTTCCTTGCTTATCTTTCCGTTAGGTATTCAGTCGGCGTTGAGTGGTCGTCGCCGTACAGAATGGCGACTGTTCTTTACATCGAATCTGATTACACTAAACAAGAAATCAACCTCAGTGGCGAAGGAGCGAAGGAGCGAAGGAGCGAGCGAGTGTGGGTTGGTTTGGAAAGGTTTGATTGAATGTGAAATAAACAAGATCTCCCACAGTGCACTGCAAAGGCCATTAAATGATCTTTATGAGGAGGGCTATCGAGGCTTTGATGGCTTCTCACTGGGCATGTAAGTGCTTTTTGGTCTTGGCTCTTCATTTCTCTCTCTCTCTCTCTCTCTCTCTCTCACCCTATCTCTGTCTCTAGCACGATTTCTCTGCACAACTCCAAAGTTAAACCGATGGAATTAGCGATACGGATCGCCACGGCGCCCTCCGTAAGGCGGTACGTGCCGCCCTACTTCACCCCCCCCCCCCACCCTCCTCAGTAATTTATTACAGCCTCGTGTCTTTCTGACAGTTTAATAGTGAATGATATTGGACATAGGGAGAGTGGAGAGCTAGTGAATGTGATTGCTGTCATGCCACAGAAGTTGGGTGCCAGAAAGCATCAAAGAGTCAGGAAGAAAGCCAGAACACACCAGTCACTGACACATCAATGAATGGCCCCCTTTTATAGTTAGCATTCACTTTGTTGCTTCATCACATAACACAACGAGGTGAATTTCATTGGCCTTCTTGATTGATATGTTTTTTTCACCCTCCTCCTCTCTCTCCCCATTCCATTTATTTTTGCTGTTCCTTCCTCCTCAACACATCAGGATGATGGTTGCTGCAAAGGAAGTTGTCATATCCCCCTACTCAACCCTGCACAAGACACTTGTTTACTCCAGAGAATGAGGTGTGTGATGAAAGCCAGCCTCCTCTGAGAAAATTGGCTGTCGACAGTCACCTCATTTCCCTCCCTCAAGTTGATAACTGCAGCGTTGCCCATCACACCTGTCTTTATAGTGCTAGCACGGGTGAGCTGACAAGAACCTCTGTGATCTGGATGGGTGGGTGGGGGAGGAGTACAGTCCTGAAAATTGGCTCCTCTTTTTTTGTGATCTCCCGCGTTCTCAGCGTTCTTACTGGAGCTGTGTCGTAGCGGCAGCGGCAACTCCCCCGGTCTCGGTCTGGAGAGTATACTTCTCTGGCGGCTCGTGCTTGTCGCAGTCTCGTGCCTATTTGGACTCTAGTCTCGGCCACTATCTCCACCTTCGTTTATTTCCAGCGATTGTAATTGTCGTCAAACTAAGGTCACGAAACAGAGCTGCAACTGGCCTCTCTGCAAGTTCCCATTCATTTTTTTCCCCATAAGGAATTTGATTCCTAGCCACGTGAGGTAAGTCTCACCCTGAGATCAGTGTGTGAAATGACACCATCAGTCAATCTGATTTCAACTTGTTGGGAAATGGTGTTTTATTCCTGAGGTACTACACTGCACCACCCACAAGCTTCAGCTGTTACCATAGAAATGTTACCTGCTCCTTTTTTATGGATGATGATGATGAGAGGAGTGTTGCACAGCGGCTCAAACCATTACAAATCAGTAATCAATATTATCTAATTGGATGATTGTATTATTTAGTGAAAATGAGGTAATCAGTGCTGTTACTCACAATGCTGTATGGGATGAGTACTTCCTTCATATGAAAAATGAATGAAATGGTACATAAGTGTGTGATGAAGAGGGAAGAAGGGAAGAACAATAGATTCATAAAATATATATATATATTTAATTAATCTATTGTTATATGCTTGGTTCAATACACATCTATTTATATGACATGTGGATGGATGAAATGAACGGGGGGGGGGACTGGCTTCTGTAAAATGAGGCGGGTGCGTTTCAGCCGCCGTATAGGAGGATGACTCATCAGCCCTCGGTGTCTTTGACTGATTGGAGCGGTGATTATGTGCGTGTGCGCCACTCCGCCGTGTGCGTGATGGAAATGACTCTCCAAAATTAGCTGCTTGAAAGCGCCGCGCATTGTTTGAACTGCGAAAACGTCGAAAATGTCCCCGTTACACGGATGGCATCTGCCCTACAGGAAATTAATTCAACGTTGAAATGAGATATGATTCATATTGGTGCTTTCCGTTTGACATGAAATGGAACAGGAAAGGCTCAAGTCAGAGAGAGAGAGAGAGAGAGAGAGAGCAGTTTAATATGCACTTGCTGTGTATCTGATTGCAGTAAACGTTCCCTGTGAAGGCCAGTTTTTGTTTTTTCCCCCCCTCTGCCGGCCCATTTCCTCAACAGCCAATTACATCAAACCGCTCCTTTGTTGTCACGTTACCTTGCCGACGTATTGGTGGTCGTTTCCGGTGTACTCCTCGAGCAGAAAGAACTGATTCCACATCCACCCGCGTTTGGACCGCTGGAGTATCCTCCCATCGCTCCCGTCGGGCGTCCCAAACAGATTCCCAATATTCCCAGGTGCGAAAGGCAGGGCGGCGCCGGGCCACAGGAAGGAGAGCATCAGGAGGAGCAGAAGCTGATTGGTTATCATGGTATCCAATCAGTCGTGGGGGGCGGAGGGGGGGGGGGAATGTCCTGGGTGACGACTTGTGAGTTATGGTGATAAACTGCTGATCGGATGAACACTGGAAAGCAACGTCGTCAGAACAGACATTGTAGTCCTCTCGCCGACGTCCCGCGGATCCCTGTGAAAAAACGAGAAACATGAGCGAATCAGATCAAGTGACAATATTGATTAGTCTTGAAATTGTGAGATTGAGGCCACTTGTGCATCAGCGTTTCCCCTTGAATTTTATCCTTGGCTGTTTGGAAAAGCCTCTGAAAAGACATTTAAGACCACGGGACACTAAAACTCTCCACTGGAGGGTCAGCTGCTCTTTAAGGCAGAGTGACCCACCCCACCCTAATTAATGGTAGGGGAAATCTGTTGTGCAGTAATACTCTCATATTACGTCCATATGCTTGAGATCTGAGACAGCAAATGTTGTTGTTTTTTTGCAATCTGTTACAATTTCCAGAGAAATGTTCAGAAAACAAGTTTTTTGAACCTTTATTTACACAGGAGAGCACTTCAGCGACAACCCTGCTTCACCCTCCATTCAGGTACAGACACTTGGGAACTGCCCATCGCTACCCCCCCAGTCCTGGGCAAACTTGGGCATTGACTGCCTTGCTCGAGGGCAGCGCTCGCTAAGGAAGGAGACCGGGAGAGCTGTTCCACTTCCTCCAGCCCAGACTTTCCCAGCCTCCACCCAGGCTTTTTGAATGAGCAACCGTGACGCAACTCTACACCGTAACACAGTAGGATTTGGTCCAAGGCGTTAAGAGGTGCATTCAATGTCGCCACGTGGTGGAAGCGACAGCACCACTAAAATGATCCCCCCAGATGTCTTATCAGGCTTTGTGCCCCGCAAAAAAAAAAAAAAAAAGGTATCTCTGTGTTATTGGCAATCATCTCCCCATACCTCCGCGAGACTGTGTCCCCACCAGGACTGCTCTTGATAGGTAATTTGGGGATGCATGCATAATTTATGGGCCTTTGGAAGTTAATCCTAATAAATCTTGCCTCCCTTTCTAAAAGAGCCCATTTAGTAGGGGCCCCGTATAAAAGGCCAGAGTGCCAGAGTTATCCTGACAAGCATTCACTGTGTACCTCGGGGGAATGCCGCATAAAGGCACCAGACCAGTTTTGCAATTCCTCCGCTTTTGTTCAGAGCTCTTAAATAAGGACTGTAATGTCAATGGAGGCATTCAAATGAACAAAGAGCCCGTTACTGTCTGCAAACAAATTACGGTTCCATTGATGAAAGTGGAGTACGGAATATGAATGTTATCCTTTGAATAGAAAATCAAATAATTGAGCTAATGAGATCTCAAAGTAAAACATTGCTCATTCCACTCGTACTCGCTCGCAGACAGACACTTTTAACCGAGCGAAAATCCATGTAATCGGGGAATAAAGTGCAATTAAAAACGTTGATGAAGTTCGTACGAGTTTGGGCTGAGGACGCTCATCGAGATTAAGCCTTGAAAACGTCAGAATGTCTCACAGCATTAAAAAAAAAAATTTTTAAAACCCCAATGCCATCGGATGCAACGTGATTTATGGCGCCAAATTCTTTAAGCCTACGTAATGATGTGGAAGCAGAGACCAAATTATGAAATAAAGACAGGTGTGAAAGTGCTGAGGAGGGCGGAGGGGGAACTCATTAGGTGCCAATAGGCATCGCGGGTTGCAGCTATTTTAATCTCTTAAAGGTGGTTTGGATTTCGCTGAGAAGCCGGAGGAATCGGCGCTATACGGTTCTTATGGGGGGGGGGGGGGGGGTTATCTCTGTGCTCGCGGTCTGACATGAGGATGACACGTGCATTCCCCGAAAAAATCAGGAAACGCCGCCTCGCAATTAATCTCGTCTGATGCTTGTGATTGCATTTTCTAATTATCATTCCGGGCTGTCCTTGAGTTTTAATAGCATTTTGGATATTAATCTTTGATGTGGCATGCCTATTAAGCATTAGGCCAGTGTGTCTTTTCAGAATTCCTCCAAACACTCCATTAAAGGATAAGTGAGCGTGCTGAATCCACGCCAGATGCTATAGACTCAAACTGAATTATCTCAACTTCTTCAGCAGGGTTTATTAAAAAAAAGTTGTTTATGATTTGATTAGGTTGGAGGCAGCTTGTATGGCCCGGCATGAAAGAAAGACAGAGATGTGAAGGGACAAAATTGTTAAATATGCTCTTCAAGTTTTGTCTTCAAGTGGGGCTTTTTTCTTCTCTCCTCAATTTTGGCTAAGATGCACTCTGGCAAAAGCTTTTGCGGAGCTCCATTTTCTGTAATCTGCAAAATTATACATTCTTGTTTTGCTGAATAAGAATATCTTTGATCAAGACGTACACAAGCTGTTCATCAGGAAATGTTTGCCGGGAAAAAGTACGGAGCCTTGCACATCCGTCTGTACAAACGGATACAAAGCTGGACATGCACGCTGCCCCACGCGCTCAACTAGTGCAACTAAGCACTTTATTTCCCCTCCCTGCTTCAGTAGGATGCTTCTAGGTGCGATGTCCAGTAGAATTTGGGATGCTGAACCTTTTTTTCTCAGAGGTCTTGCATGCATAAGATATTTTTTATAACACATAAATATATCAGCATCAGCAGACTTTTGTTGCTGCAGTCATATGCACAGTAACAGTTGTGACGGCATCACTCCGGTTTCAGAATTTCAGCTTCAGTTTGCTCCCCGAACCTTCTCAAGATCATGATGGTGTATTTACCACACGGGCTCAACTTGTCTTCGGTCGGTGGACTCACCGATGCCGTGTTTGGATGAAGTCAACAAATGCAAATTCATTGTGAAACTATTAGAAAAATTTGGAAAAGTTTTTGGGGAAAAAAAGGAAAAAATGTTTGAATCAGAGCCATACTGCCAGAACCATTTGAAAACGATTACTTTGATCATGGCACACACACACACACACACACACACACACACACACATTGACAAACCTCCAGATCCAAATGTATACATCACACACACACACACACACAGATGAATGAGGGTGGGAGGACATGATTATGTGTCTGTAATCCCAAATTACAGAACCTCTGCCTCCATGACTGTCAACCTGATTTCACATCCATACGCCGTTTCAATTCTAGTTCCAGACGTATTGTCGAGGAGCTCAACAACGTGAACCAATGAGACGCAAGAGAGAGTTGGGGACAGACTGAGAGAAACAGAGAGAGAAAGATGGAGCAAGAAGGGGGTCATGAGGTCATCCCACCTTCATGATTTGGTGAGTCTCCTCGGTGGGCAGTTACACCTGCGTCACCGGAGCAATAACGTATGTTTTTTTGCATGGGGGGGGCAAATACAATATGCATTACAAAGGGAAAAACACACAGATGTGGGGCGAGGGCAAGAAAACAGTGTTATGTGATTGGCAGTCTGAATAGCTTCAGTGATTGCGTGCTGGAATTGACAGACCACCACAGGCGGAGTCTAAATCCAGCACGAGGGCGTCGATGCAGCAAGTGACAGGAAGCGGCACATGTGCAAACCTCCACTTGGTGGAGCCCTAGACCTTCCCCGCGTCTGCCTGGCTGCTGCCTGCAAGTCCTTGGCCAAACCTCAGCAAGCTTTACTCATGTTTTGAATTCCTCTTAGCAATTTTTGTGATACAGTCCACACTTCCTCACTGAAAATCTACTCCAAACTGCAGGGAGGGCCCTCTGCTTTCTTGAAAGGGGTACGCTGACTGTGAGAATATCACAAGAAAAGAAAAACCCCACACCGCTGTAAAAGAAGAGTACATTGTTTTGTTTTTTTGTTTTTCGGAGGTGAGTGTATTATAACGAGGTAATGATGATTGATCGGTCTAAATGTCTGTCTTGCTGCTGAGGATATTGTTCTGCTATGCCGATGCAATTCATTCCAGGTTATCACAGCCAAACCACACAGACACAAAGATGAAAGATGCCATCAGAAAAAAAACATGAATAAATTCACAATATTGACAATCCACTATTTCATCCAGGAAACATTTTACCTTCCTACTTCCTCGAATTGATGTATTTTAAAAAAAAACGAGTATTCACATTTAATATTTTAAAAGTGTCTGCGTGAACGCTCATGAGAGCCTCTGCCTGTGTGGGAGGATGGATCTCCACCTCTGTTCATTTCAACGCTGAAAGGTCACCCCATATCCGACAGTAACTCAGGGAGCGTGTTAGCGGCTAATTTGCGCTAAACAATAACGGCGTTACGCAAATGACCCGGTGCAAACGACACCTTAGTACATCACCTTTTCACCGACTGTAAAGCCGCAACACGCCGGCAACGTAGAGGAAAGTGGGAGCACCGGAGACAGAGAGTGAGAGAGAGATAAATAGAGAGAGAGAGAGAGAGAGAGAGAGAGAGGGGAAGGGGCGGATTAACTTTGTGCTGTGGAGGATGTGCACATGTACATAACCCGCAACACCGTTGGCTGCTCTCGCTCGCGCCGCTCCGACGCCGCGATAACCACCTCCGTGTGTTTCAGAGATAGGCATGCTACAGCGCCTCTCCATCAAATCCGCTCACACACACACACACAGCACAGGTATGATTTGCCATCACTACCTCTCGGCAGACCACCGCACACACACAAATGTACGCGTGGATTCAAACATATGCACACACACACACACTTACTGACGCACATACATACATACATGCACATGCGCACAGAAATTCACACATACAAACTGGTCGTATCAAGTCAGAATAGCACTTTATAGTTGGATGAAGCACTTTAAGATGGTGGTAGCCGTGAAGTTAATGCTTGAAATAAACCCTCTTCCGACTCGAAGTTCCATATTAAATGTCGACCACTGTGTGACAGGTGTCACGGGCTGAACGTTAGAAAACACACAACCCGATGCCAAAAAAAATGCTCATTAGTTGCACCAATAGAGAAATATGTGGCTGAGTACCAAATCTTCAAGGTTTGGCTAAAATAGGCATCATTCATGACCTATAATGATGAAAAAGTTCCACTTTTTCCAAAGACGTTTTATGGAGAAGCTGCAGATCCTCACAGTTTCCCCTTCCTTTTCAAATTGTGCATCAATAAACAATCAATAAAAAAAAAAAATCGAACATACAACAACAAACCGGATCGTCTCTTCCTCTACCGATAGCCTCAGCTGTAATCAGTTAACCTCTCTGAAGTTGCAGCACTTCTTCTCATGAGATACGCTGCTGCTGCTGCTGCTGCTGCTGCTGCTGCATTAGTCTGGCTCTGTCATAGCGCGAGGAGCAGATCAGCCCCCGGAGGCTGGAGGGAGGCAGGCAGAAAAAAAAAGAAAAAAATCTATTTAAACATAAATCAGGAAAAAAAAGAAACCTTACCTTTTTTGGGTTTTCACAGCTTAGCATCCATGTGTGATATTGAGTGCATGGTGGTGTGTGTCTCTCTACTCCTCAGCAGTGTTTAGCGGCGGCGAAGCTGACTCCTCACGGCAGTGCTTACATTCCAAGACTGACAACAGCACAGCCGGTGCGAATGTGTGTGCGTGAGTGTGAGTGTGTGTGTGTGTGTGTACAAGAGGGAAAAGAGAAAGAGAGAGAGAGTCTCCTGCCTGCTTCCCTCCCTCTCTCTATGCTTCTCGCTTTCTCTCTGCCCTCCCTCGCTCTATTTCTCCACCCCCCTCTCTGGCTCCTCTCCCCTTTCCTCCTCTACACTTTCTTTTCTATCATCTCTCTCTCTCTCTCTCTCTCTCTCTCTCTATCTCCTCCTCTCTCTTTCTCTAGCAGTGCATCACTTCTGGCGGTGGATGTCACTGAGGCTGAAGCTGAGGCGACTCTGCCCCTGATTGGCTGCCATTCACAAGTTAGCGATAAAGAAAAGGGAGAGAGAAAAAGGGGAAGAAAAGCAGAGGGAGGGAAAGGGAAGGGGGGGGTGGATAAGGGAGAAAATAGTGCCCTTACATCCCAGCGAGCATCAGTTGACTGTGGAATGGAGAAATGGGGGAGGTTAGAGGCTGCAGAAAAGGGTGGACTCTGGGAAGGCACAGAGAGAGAGATTTTTTTTTGTGCTGTGAATGCATCCACAAAGCTCTGCATAAGAGGCTGCACTGAAAGCGACCGCTCTGATGGATCGACTCTATGATGTTTGATGTCTAAAGCAATCGGCCCCATCTAATCTTCTTTCAATGACAGTGGAATGAAGGAGAAAAAGGCCATAACTTGTAAATCAACCACACAGGGAGGAAGGGAGGGAAGGAGGGAAGGAGGCGACCCTTTCCGCCACGCTCCTCTTCATCTTCATCTCCGTCCCTCCATCGCGGTGACTTGGCCCGGCAGTGTGTGGCAGGTGCACACGCCGTCCAGGCACTCTGTCATCTCTTCTCATTATATGCCCCCATGTTGGATGCATATCAATACATCTCTGCACAATATGTGCGCCGTTCGGGAAAAAAAAAAAAAAAAAGGGAGCGAGAGGGGGAGAGAGAGACAATATATCACGGATGTGTTCCGCCGCCGAGGGGTGAGACGGAGGAAGAGGGAGAGGGAGAGAGAGCGATAAGCCATTAGATGCTGATATTCATACCCAACATGTACCTTGAGCTGATAAACGGCGGCGATGAAGTGACTTTGAAATGCATGGGATGCCACTCAGGGCTGCGGTCTCAATGAATAATTTAAGGGGAAAAGCAACGGTTTTTTGCCGGGCCGGCCTCAATCTGAGCTCAAGTTTTTTATCTCCAGATATGAATCATCGCGTGAATCATCGTCTCAAACTCCGGATAAATAAATAAAAATGCAAACAGGCCGAGCCAATTAACAACCCGGACAAGCACGCGAAGGTAGCCTCGCTCTGATACCGAGCCAGGGCTCCCCCACGCACTTTATACGCCGCCTCGTTGCGCGGATTGCGCTGAGAGACCGAGATGGTAGGTGTGTCTGTTGTATGTGTTGCCGTGTGAATGTGTGTGTTCGACTGGGGGGAGGTAGAGGCGTGTCGTGTTTACTTATAGCCGTGTGTGTGTGTATGTTTGGAATCTGCGTGCACATGAAGTTTCGTGTGTGTGTGTGCACCTGTGTGTTCATCACTAACAAGCCACTGCAAAAAAAAAAAGCAGGCTATTTTGTACATCTCTGCATAGAATTAGTATTAATTTACTTGCTATTTGCACCCCTGGGACGTTAATTACGTTGTTGTTACGGCGCCCAAACAACTCGGTGCAAACATCAGAGTACAAGAACAAGCATTGTACCCAATTCTGTTTCATGAAATACAGGAATATGTTCTCAGAGCAGAAACCCTCCCTGCTACTTCACTTCACACACACACACACACACACATCCCATCTTCTCATCCCACTGCCCTGGGCCAGTAATTTATAACTCTAAGTACAAGTGCAAGCATGCCACTTCCAGGCAATTTACAAATTTCCCTTTTTTTATTATTTTTTTTTTATGAGGGCTCCACTGCATTGCATGAAAGTTTTCCAGGCCAAGGCAACAGAGTGTCTCCCTGATCCTCTCCCAGTTCTCGGCGTCGACTCCAATCAGCGTCACCGGCGTGTTGCACTTCCATTCACCTCCACACTCCGAGGCGCCGCTGATTACGTCTCTGATTTCCCTTTGCCCTCCCAAAGGAACACTCAAGTGTGGATGTCTACCCGCTGTTTGTTGTGCTAGCCTAACAGCTGCAGCTGCTGATAGGTTATTGATATAGCTCCCTGTATGGTGATGATGTGACCGCATTCGTTGAGCGAGGAAAATCTGAAGCTGATCCCGAATCTGTTGTTGCTGAAGTTAATTACTTAAAATATATATCTACTTCCCCTTAAAAAGTAATAATTTGTTTTGTGTCTTGTCAATCATTTTGCAGTAGGTGTCACTTTTTTGTTCTTTTTTTCAAATAGTGGATAACTCATTTTGGTATAAAAGTCTGTATGTATGGTTATGAGTGGAACCTCCCCCTTTATACGGGACATATTTCTATCATTATGGACTAACTGACACATTGCTAATGATGAGTAATGCCCAAATGCCTCTGCAACGCCGCGGTGCTTCTTTGAAGTCGACGTCTTCCATGAAGTTTGATTACATTCCGAAGCAGGGAGGCTCACGGATTCACGTGCACCGTTCGCGCCCGTGCATCATATCTTAAGCTGGAAAATATAATAAGTCGTTAAATGTGTCAGCGTCGACATCAAAAGGTATGAGGGATGGCTGGTTACCTGTAGCTGTCTCTTCCTAAGATCTTTCCTTCACAAGGTAGCCAGAATTGGAGCGGAGAGGTTTTCGCACATTTACTGTCGCTGATGCTACAGCAACTTCCAGCGAGTGAGAAGGTTCTGCGGGGGGTTCGGCACCTTGCTCAAGGGCACTTTGACGATATACAATGTGTACAAAACATTAGAAACACCTTCCTAATAGTGCCTTCCTCCCCCTTTTGCCACCAGAGCAACCTCAATTTATCGAGGCGTGGACTCAACAAGGTGTTGAAAGCGGTCCGCGGGGATGCTGACTCCAATGCTTCTCACAGTTGCGTTGAGCTGGCCGGTAACGGGTATCTATTCTGAATACATCGTTCCATCTCCGTCCCACAGATGTCCAATTGGACTGAGATCTGGCGACTGGCTGGGCAGGCCGCTGCATTAAGCTGAATCCATTGTCGTGTTTGGGAACACATTCCTGGACAACCTTGTGGCACGGGGGGAAAATAAAATAATTCACAGATGGATGCACTGCTGCCTGAAGGGATGCATCTGATTGGAAATGATGTTCAGTGACATGTGGCATGATGGATGCACGGACTCGTGTTTATTTTTTCTCCATACCCTAATCCTTCCATTAGCATGAAACAACAGGAACCAGGTTTCATCAGGCCAGGCAATGTTTTTCTAATCCCCCGGTGTCCTGTGTTTTCCGTTCCTTAGCCCACTTGCAAACGCTGTTTCTTATTTTCACTGAAAGAAGTGGAAGCCCGTGAGGTTGTCGGCTGCCAAACTCCATTCATGTCAGGGTGCGACGAGTTGTGCATTCTTTTATGCGTCTTCCGGCATCAATGTCGTACTGGACTGTCAGTAGACTAACTGTAGATCGTCTGCTCTGCACAGTTCATGTCAGCCCCCATGACCTCTTTCATCCATGAGCTGTTTCTGACTGGCCTGCCGTTGGCTGGATGTCCTTTGGGTGGTGGACCATTCCAGATACACGGGACACTGTTGAGCTTTAAAAACCCAGCAGCGTTGCGGATCTTGACACACTCAAACCAGCGTGCCTGGAACCCACTATCATACCCCATTCAAAGGCACTGAAATAGTTTTTTTCTTCCCCATTCTCCCACATATAACCCAGTCCATGTCACAATTGTCTCAAGCCTTAAAAATCCTTTAACCTGTCTCCTCCTCTTCATCTACACTGAAGGACTTAATAGGTGAAATCAATTAGGGGTCGTACCTTTCACCTAGTAAGTGACTATCTGGTTATGGGATGGTCTCTGTGACCAGTAGACCAGCCTGCCTCCTGAGGAACACCTTGGTTTCTTAATCAAAGTTTATTCAGAAGTCATCTCCACTTAGGACGGAGGGATTTTGGTTAATATTTCATTATGCAACTGAGCTCTGAAAAATTTGGGCCAATTCCACAGGCTTTTCAGCAGGGCTGTTCACTGTAGCGTTTTCCTGCTTTTTAGCAGAGGGATTTTTATTGAAGCGTTTGCAGGCTCCCACTACGATGAATATTCACTGGCATAGAATGATTTTGAACTCTAGAGTAGCTCTCTATGAGGCTCTATGCATGAATAGCCAGTTAACAACACTTCCTGTATAACTATTACTTTGAAAATGTGGTTAGTTATTAGTTATTTTTTCCAAAAACAAATTTTAAAAGTTGAGCCACCAATAGAAATTAAACCTGGTTTGGTTATGGTGGTGGTCTCTGGTCTCTAGTCGCTGGTCTCTAGTCTCTAGTCTCTAGTTTCAAGTCTCAAGTCTCTAGTCTCTAGTCTCTAGTCTCTGGTCTCTGATGTCTAGTGTCTAGTGTCTGGTCTAGTGTCTAGTGTCTGCTTTAACTCATTTCCTCTTGTCCTAAAAGCCAATTAAAGGAATGATGGCAGCTTCAATCACCCTACTTAACATTTTCCTCATGAAAATACCCACATAACAATCGAGTGGAAAGAGAGAGAAAAAAAGTGTTCAGTCGAATGTGTCCTCTATATTAATAAATCAATGGATTGTTTCATTTGAGTGTGTTTGTGAGAGTTCCTCAAAAGTAATACAACCATTAAATCCCTTAAATCATGTAATAATAATAACAGTAATAATACATAATATAACCTATTACTCTCTGCACTAACTTTTAATACAACTTATCCATGTAATATTTTACACATTACTTTGTGGAAAGAACTTGTGGGGACAAATCCCTACTAATGTACGGTGACATTTTGCATGGAGTGAGGTGGTGTGTGGGAAGAAGTGCTGGCTGATGGTTTCCCAAGAAAGACCCCGAGGACGCTACTGTCCCAGCCAAAGTGATGACACTTCACTCAGTCTGTGAACACTTACTTACGGAAGTGCTCAGCGGGTGATACATCTGCTTTTATTGACTAAATTGCCACTCATAAAAATTTCACAGTCCACTCCCCCCTTCTGGGCATTTACCAGGTTTTGTGGCGCAGCACTCTGCTGGGGAAATTATTCATCCATTGCTGCTGAAATAATTATGGGGAGTGTGAGTTTGCGTGATAAAGCATTGTTTTCACGCTGTCTTCTGTCGCACGTGTTTTCTGAAAAGCAAGCACAGATCAATAAATCATGAGAGATGACTAAACAGAATCAACAAACAATGAAGTGGTGGCAAACGGGGGATGAAATAGTGGTGAGTCAACTTTGTCGACGCTAGTTTTTAATAGGGAGTCACCATATAATCCTATGGTGAGAGAGACAGAGACGAGGACAGGCAGCTCAAACCTGATTTGGGAAATATCTGATCGTGTATCAAGTCAGCCAAAAAATATAGAATCCGATCAGTTTTTTTTGTTTTTTTTTTCCAGATCAGTTTTAAATCACATGTGTAGGTGGTTTGAAAGGGGATTCAAATTGTATCTCCGAAAATGCATCTCAGTCTGACCATCAGATTTCTAGTGTTTTCATCGTCACTCCTCACGTGACTCACTTGTCATCACGCGTTGTGATAAACAGAGAACAGCAAACATGGAGGACAGCCAGCGAGAGAATACCAGTGCCTGGACAAATGAAGAGGTTTCATGCCTCTTCCTGCTGCAGTGCCATTAGAAAATGTCATTATATAGTCAGAGGCAACAGCAAAAATATTATTAGCTTGTTTGCTGCACCAGTTATTGGACAGAAAATACGCCTGTAGCATGTGCGTGCCTGTGCTGTTACTATGACAACCGATGGCAGCATATGATGATGCTGTCTAAATACACACATCTGATGTGGTCACAACAGTTGGCAAACAATAAGAGAAACTAAGGCTCCATTTACACAGGTAAATATAGGCACAGTACAAATCAACGGTTAGTTATAGAACAGATCAAGGGTGCTATACAAACGTGTCAGAACAAGTATGTGAAAAGTTTCAGTTCATATTTGCAACCGCTAAGGGTTACATCCCTGAATAGATATGAACCGTCATCCCGAAAGAAAAACAAAAAAATCAGACATGAGCAGCAATCCAGAATTGAGCATGAAGGCTTGTGGTGTGAAAATCAGTCAAGAATTACAGCCCCAACCAGCCCAGCAGAGAGCCCCAAGTCCCCCTAAAGGGCTTTGTCACCAATCAGCTGGCAGTAGAGGAGGTAACTAACATTCCAGTGTGTTGTCTGAGTGTCTGTACGTGTTGCCTTTTGAATCGCAGTTACAGGCTGACACCTTCCTGTTCCCCGGAGGTCTCTCCAAGGCTGCCTTTCTCTCACCCACATGTCAACCACGGATGACATTTAAAGACCGGCGAGACATTCGGTATACCTTAGCGCGACGTGTTAATGGTTCTGCGGGCGTATAATGCTGTCTGCTGTGCATCATGCTGTTGAGCTTTTTTTTGATGAGAATTGGAACCACAATAATGTTTAATCACCAAGTAAACTTCACCGGTTGTAGCCGTTGCTTAGATACCACGCAATAGTGGCATGCACACACATTCATGACTGTGTGTGCTTTTTGTGTAGAACAAAATAAAAGGTACGTGGAATGTGCAAATAGATGTGAGCGATAAAAACCGGCATTTTACTCCCAGAATAGGTTTGACATAGTGGAATAACAGAGCTTGAGTAGCACTAATGCCCCACAAGGTACAGCAAATCAGAGACATTTTCTCAATCGTGGTTAATGGCCTCGTCATTCATCGCCAGCTCGTCTCTAACAAGCTGAGCCTCGGGTAGCATAAATGAAAAGGTACGGGGGGGAGGTGGCTATATGAAAATGGACGAGCAACTATGGTATTTATCAACTATTGTGCCCAAATGTCGTAATTTGCATTGTCCGCGCCAAAAGATTGATAGACTCCGCTTCTTGGTAAATACCCAGGAGAGATGTTGTCATTCCCAAGCCACAATCATGGCAATCACCTCCCTCTCCATCTAGTATGCAGTAAATAGTACGTGATGAGTATTTCTGACTCACAATGACTGCCAATATATTCATGATTCGTTTGAGGCCATTAACAAGGCGCACACTCAAATGCCAGCGTATCTAGCTTACAGTTTGAACGGAGCTGTTGTGTCAAGTTTAACAAGTTTTATTTCGGTAACTTTCACAGTAAATAATTCTACATTGCACCCCGCTGTCCACAGTGGCGCTCAAGGCATGTGTTTACAGGGCAAACCGGTTCTTCTCCTTTCAGACTTCAGAGGAGGTTACCTCGGGCTTTCGCGGTGCGTACACACCTCGCACTTCTGGCTTCTTTTTTTTCGACCTCCTGGAGTTTTGGTGTTTTAGGAGATGGGTGGGGGTCAGAACGAGGATCAGCTGTTAAGCCGTTTATGCATACACAATTCAAAACACTGCCTTTTGTCTTCATGTCTTTCAGAGTGCAATCGCACCTACGGTTTGTTTTCTTTGGTGTGAACCACAGTGGAAAAGAGGCAGAGATTTTAGCAATGTGGGAAGAATTCAACACAAACCAGTCCCTGTAACTTTAGCTAAGTGTTATGGTCTTGTCTGTGTTGTTTGCTGTAATGTCCTTATGTGGTGTTGCTACCAGTTCAGAACACACACAAGTTATTGGACTAAGTTATTACGATTGCAACAATCCGGCTGCACAATGAAAAATGGTATAGCCCACTTGAGCGGTGTCGCAGGCAGGGGTATTATTTTAGTTTGTGTAATTTTTTGTTGTTTTTTACTATTTAAAAGAATTTTGTGCTTCTTTTATTTGATTTTGGAACCAATCAATTTTTGCTTCTTAGACCTAGACCCGCCCATAATTCGCACCCTGAGAACACATGAAGAAATAGCTATATATGAGCGTCAATCCAGACTGCAGTTTTCCCTCAGTTCTTTTGTTATGCTAGGCTTTCCAACATCTGTGTCCAGCTTGCAGTTTGGGGTCGCTTCCTGAAGTTGGTTCAGATCACGTTCTCACTCCCTAACAAAACTGCATTGCCGTGCACACAGGACGAGGACCAAGACCCTAATTTTCAGGCGTCTGGGTCGGTTATTTGGCAGCACCCGAGTTCACTTCACATCGATCTCCCCTGCCCAAACAAACCAAACTGAAAGAGTAAACACTCCAGAGTTCAAATAAACTGCTCCAAAACACGCTTGGTGTGAACATGCCCTTAGTGTCGGTAGGATAAAAGGTAGAATTTTCTCTTTTAACAAGAGTGGGGGTTTCTCTTGATGTGTTGATAGTGGACACAAACCAAGGCTTGCATTAAAAGCAGTGTCATTCTCTACACAGTCCTCTGAAAGGCACAATAGTCTAGTAAACTGTGATTCTGTGGCTGTTTTTTCCTTCTGCTGGTCTTCCAACACCACTAATAGCACTATGTGGTATTCTATCCAAGGACCAATCAGGGCCAGACCTGCACTCTGTCAGGTACAGGTCAGTACCATTATGCAGAGATGTGATATTATTGCCTTTCTTTTGCATTGAATACGGAATAAGTATAATGGTAGAATAGAATTCTATAGTTACAGTTAAGCACTCTTTTTCCCAGCAAGTTGCCGTGTAATGTGTGAGCAGGAAGTGATTCAGTGTGAATCACTCAAGGACACTTTGTATATGACATATTGTATGTTGGCTCAAACCTGTGACGTGGTGACAGGACAGTCTTCCTTACTAAAGGCACAATGACACCCATAGGTCCCACTGCTGGCTAATTAAGGGGTATATCATCATAAAGCCTGATATGATGCAGTAAAGTCACTACTGATTGAGAAATATTGATGTATAATGTCATGAGTGCAGTCCAAGCACTTGAACTATACTGCACCACACGACCAATACATCTGTAAATATCCAGTCATAATAATAATTCTAACAATTGCCTGCTCATGTAGTTTTCATCCATCTGGTGGATTTGCCCTTACGTAACTGCATCTCATTGTAGAGCACTGTGCTGTATGCTGAAAAAGGCTGCATGCAGCCTATGCTGAAGGAAGAAAGCTATTATTAATAAATATGGTTGACATTTTTCCACAATCATTTTGTACCACCGTATCATTGCACATTGAGTATCGCTCAATGGCGGTGACATCATGCTTGAAGCCGTCCCTTTTTTGTCCGCCTGCACACACAAATCCACAAAAGAATGTAAGACTAAACGAAAGACCTAGACTTTGACACCGACTCCGGCTAATTAATTTTCTAATTAATTTGTAATTCCCCACAACCAATAATCTGATTAACCAACAATCACCACAGAGACCTGGGGATACGAGGGCATGCACATTCTGTTACTATATATCCATAATGGCATAACGACAAAGGCCCAATACTCTGGGTTTAATCACATAGGAGCATAATAACTGACCGAGGCTTTGGGATATTACTTGCATGAGGTGACGTGGTAAGCATCTCTAATAATACATGTTATTGTACATTTATGGAATTAAATATAATCCCAATACAGCACATTTCCACATACATATAATTTGTGTATGTTATGTTAGATAGCAATATCTGTGTTCTGTGCACAGTGAAGTTTTTAAACTAATGTTTAGACCATCTTAGTAACTTAATCCCCCAATGTGTAACTATTAAATGCTCTAAATTAACCAAAGTGAATTAGTCTCCATAGGATTAAATTAGATTAACGACTCCCTCTGGTTGTGTCTAAAATACAGTGATTCACCAGGCAGATAAGGCACAATTTTGACACCGATCTCTCAGGAGCTGTCAGGCCAGACTAGTGGCTTCAGATCAAGGCAGTTTTTCCACACAGATCGCTCTTTCATCAGACAAACCTCTACACCCCATTTGGGGTTTGTCATCTTTTTGTATGTAAGCGCCTTTTATTTGTGAAAAGTGCCATCGCAGACCGCCCAAACCGTTCTTCTTAAGGAGGACGAGGCTTTGGAAACGGCGTTGCCAGGGAACAAATTGGAACGGGTATAGGACGTGAAATTAAATGTTAATGAATTCCGAGGCCTTATTCCTATGCTGATCAGTTGCATTTTGAGGAAAACAAAAGCGGTGTTAGCGAAGCAGGGGGTGTGGAATGAAGTGATAACATATCTCATTCCATCGCTTGATTTTCAAAAGGAGGGGAAAGGAAATTGTGAGACAAAATGGCCACTGATGTGTGGAGGTATACATTTGATTTTCTTTTTCCTGTAGCGAGTCCTTGACATAGAGATGTGGAACCTATTTTGAATAGTGCAAACCACCGATTCTGTATTTGACCTCGCATCTGTCCGTCATAATTCTTACAAAATAAACCCTCATACTATACACACACACACACTTTGCCTGAAGGACTTTTTAGCAAAGAAAACAGACTGGTGAACTAACTTTACTCAAGGGCGCAAGAGTAATAGCTCCAGTCAATTCATCGATGCTGACCTGATGTCCGACCACTCAAAACCTCCATTCCTCTTCCCTGGCGCCCTTGCTCTCTGCAAAGACAAACATGATACGAAAACAGATAATCCTGCGGCTGAGGCATCTTGCATTGTGCACATTGCCACAATTACTGATTAATTGCTACAGTATGGCACGATAATTGACGTTGTTTGGGCGCTCAAAAGCAGGGCAGGTTTTTTTTTTTTTACAATTACATATCACTAGGCGATAAGATAGATAGATACAAAGATAGATGTTCCACATTTGGCCTTTAGGGACGACATGTGTCTCCATTCATTCATCTAACCTGAATCTATGCTGCATTAGTTCTGCAAACAATTATTTTTCAAGCAAATGTTATACCCTAGAATTTTTTTATATATATATATATATATATATATAGTAAATTAAGAAACTAATGCCTTTCAACTAACTAGTTACCAAAGCATTCTTTGAGCATCAGTAGATGAAGTTCAAAGTTTATTTATCAAACGCACAGCAACAGTACACGATGAAATGCTTAGGCTTTGACGCTCCTCTCAGCAACATAAGAATAGAAGTAACAATATGAAGTCGCAATGAAATAAGAATAGAATAAAAGTGACAAGTGTCGTACAAGCGCCAAGATAAAAAGTGTCTCAGATAATAAGTGTCTCAGTCAATATAAGGCGAGGTAGTAGAGGTAGTATCAGCGTATATGCAACATAAAGTGGTGGGAGTATCGGTACGTGTACAATACAATAATAATCACAGTATATGTGCAATACAGCAGGAATGTAAGAGTGCAGGAATGAAGGTGTGTGTGTGTGTGTGGGGGGGGGGGGGTGGATATCTGTGGTATGTGTCAGTGTGAAACAGTTTGTTTACATTTGTTTGGAGCCGTGGTGTCCAATCATGAGCCACGGAGGGCCCAGAGTCTGCAGGTTTTCCCTCCACCCAAACACTCCACCAGCTGATTTCACTGATTAGCACACCATCAAGCAGAGAGGGAGCAGCTAATTAGTGAAATCACCTGGTGTAGTGATTGGCTGGAAGGAAAACCTGCTGACTCCTGGCCCTCCATAGCGCATGGTTGGACACCACTGATGTAGAGGCTTTGCAGTTGCGTCACAAATCTCCTAGCAACTGCAGCCTGGCGCCATCATGGAGGTCCAATGGAGAACTGGCTGTGTGCAAATATTGACTAAATATATAACAACCAGGCCCGAAAAAAGAGCAGTATCTGAAAAAAGGGGTGTGGCTGTAGGGCAATTTAGCCCTTTAGCCTATAGCCCTTTAGCCTTTAGCCCAAGTCTCTACTGCAAAACACTCTGCGTTGTAGCTTGAGAAGAGTCAGCTCAGTTAACATGAACCTAATTTAGCTCATGTTAACATGTGACTACTAGCCACCGCTAACGCTAGCTTCTACTAGATACGTTAGCTAGTGCGTTAGCTACTGCACAAATCACATTTGTTAATAACGAGACAGTAGCTGAGCAGATACTATAATTTGCTAGCTAGATGTATCAGATGTATCAGGAATGATCGGTTCCCAGTCAAAAACAGCACAGATAATTTACCACGTCTGTTTAGAAACGCAATCAACTATTCACGGCCGTTATAAGGGCTGAGGACCTCCAATACGGCCGCCAGAGGACAATTATTGCCTGTAATGACTTAAATTATAATATAGAGCTGTATGCCATGGAGGGCCGAGATTATGCAGGTTTTCTCTCCAACCAAAGGGGATTTCACTGATTAGTCCCTCCTCTCTGGTTGAAGGTGTGTTAATCAGTGAAATCACCTGGTGTAGTCTTTGGAGAGAAAACCTGCATGCTCTCGGCCCTCCATGGCACATGACTGCCCACCCCTGATATAGAGTATATACCCAGTAAGTACAATCTGTATGCTGGTAAATACTTAAATAGCTCGGGTTCACACTATCAGCCCAGCTTTCTCATTTCATCTGTTGCTATGGCCATACATTCTACAGTCTTTATGTAACTCCCGCTCTCCCCAAGCATTCCTCCGACAGCTAGCAGAAGGTAACGTGTAAAACTACTTTCAGAACAACTCAACCTCCACAGTGTACCTCCACTCCTCTCTCTGACAAGCGGTGACACTGTAACTGTCGATCTTTCCTCCCCTATTAAGGAGGAGGTTTCACATTTCTCGGCTCCCGGCTGCCAACATTCTTTTCTGTCTTAGTATTTCTCTTTGAAACTTGCCATATCCAGATAAATCAAATCATGACATATCGAAAAGCACTGTTCTCAAACAGTGACTTCTCTGACAATGCTGGAGACAAGTTTGGACGTCTGGTACGGTGTATTGTTACTTGTGGTAGCTGGCTGTGGTATAAAAGAGTGTTAGCCAGCAAAAAAAAAAGCTGCACTCTAGTGACTGCTCGATGTAAAAATATATTGAATGTGCCAGACAGCTTTTAGATTTATGAATATCACTAATGGAGTATGAAACAAATGCCAAAAAAAAAAAAAGAAAGAAAGATCCAGTGTGGTTTATTGGCACGAGTACACCATATAAACTGGTCCAGCTTTCCAGTTCCTAGATCAAACTGATTTGTCTGCTTATTGTTCAGTCACTTTCACAAAAAAGGAAGAAATAAAATGGATGATTATAGGTGAATTTGTGATCAACGGCAGGAAGTACCCAGGTGCTCTGGAGTCGTGGATGTCTATCATTGGCTTAGATGGAGCCCGTTGGGACCTCCACTGACAGTGGCTGCCGGGGGGACTTAACTCCTCCACCAGATGCTTTCCTGGCTCAGGGATATTCCTGGGGTAGATATTCTGGAGGGAGGAGGGGGTATAAGCCTGTGCTACATGACTCACTTTTATATTTTAGGGTATATTGCAGAATATATAAGTCCCATGGGCAATTTGGTGGTGATATTGTTCCTGCTGTTCTGTGTTAGCGCAGTTCAGCATAATGATGCCGCGTTGGGGGAAGTTAGTTCCAAAAAGTTATTCAGTTCATTGAAACGTCGAGTTGAAAGGAAACCAACGAGAACCCGCGCACTGATGAAAAAGGAAGACATCTAAAAGAGGCCAACGGATGCAAAAAAAAAAAAAAGACGATTATTTACACGAGGTGCAAAAGTGACAAAAAACAGAGGAACACTAAAAAAAAGGGCACACACACAACAGAAGACATATCATTAGAGAGAGAGAGAGAGCTGATAGATAATGAAATTTACATTAATGAAGTTATGGTGCATTTACAGTGAAATTAGCCCGTTATGAAAGTGGGATTTCGATGACCCTGGGCGTACTTTCACAACATTTCTCAAAAAAAGGACAATGAGTTGCTGGGGTCTGGCTTTTACAGGGATGAGCTCCCAAAGAGCTGACAGGAATTTGAAGTACTTGCAATATTGCACCACAATATCCGACACAGAGACACGAGCACGATCACTGGTACTCGGGTGAATAGGTGGTGGCTGCGAGTGGGCCGATTCGCACCGAGATAGCAGCATATAACGTAACGTTGTTACCCGTGAGTAATTATTTGAGAATCAGTCGCAGGGCCCTTGTGGAGTGACACTCATGGGCGGATGGGAGGTCGCTCGGTCACGGTGGCGATAGGTAAACAAGCAGAATGCCGGGATTACAATTGCAGTCGAGCCTCCGTGGCTTTATGAAGAGGTCAAACCCAACAGAAACACAGTTAAGAGGAAAAAGAACACTTTTATTCTCTTATGTGTAAAATCTGACTTCAAAATAAAGTATTGGCTAAGTGTACTTGTGTATGGTATGCTGTGGCCACAGAGTTTTTGAGCTGTGGTGGTGTGTGTGTGTGTGTGTTTGGATCGTGGGCATGGGGGGGGCATTACATGAGTATGCAGTATGAAAAACACTTCCTTTCTTATTTGAGCTTTTTCTACAAGGGCTGACGGTGTGTCATTTGGATTTTGAGGCTGTAAAAGTTTTGCATGTGTGTGTAAGCGCTTGTAGGCGCTGGAGTAAACAATTTTGCTTTATGGTGCGTTTGAGACAGATCCATACTTTCAGGAAGTTTTCATCTAGTCACACTGATCAGGCGCGTACGTGAATATTCCCAAAATGCAGATGGTTGGATCATTTCCAGATTGTGTTCTCTGAACACATAGCTTGGCTGGATAAATCAATGCAAACTGGACTATTAATTAAAATAAGTATTATATCTGTTTACTTTCTTATTATCTTTAATTCTGGTTTTAAGGTGCAGAATTTACTGTACATGCTGTTGGATTGCTGCCATTGTGCAGTGATGCTGTAATGAAACAGCTTATATCTGTAATGTTGTAATGCCTTTTTTTACTTAATGAGTGCAATGTGATTTAAATCAAAACTACCTCAGAAAGCCCGCATTCGTTTTCATCCAAGCTTGTATTCATGCTTTGCCAGCTGATGTGACACGGCGGTGATGCATTTCATTTTCCACTCTAGCCTGGAATGGAGAAACCTTTTATTGATCTTTAGTTATCTACGAAATGAAAGTCAAGTAATCAGTGTATTGGCTTGGAACGAGGATGCATTCTTCCAACAGGTGTAACATTGATTGAAATGCATAGAAATCCATGAAATGGAACAGAGCAATGGCTCAGGGCAATGTTAATTATAATGATCATCCACACCATTCACAGCGTGATAGAGTTTCAACAGCTGCTCAAGGGGCATTACAGCAGATAGCATCGCTAAAACTGACTGAGATAACCACATTCGGTAGCTCCACCTTGGAGGAGACACCATTGCTTCCGTATCTTTGCATGGCAGTGCCGGACAAGTGAAAATTCTGCTAACAGAGGGTGAATGCATGACCTTTGGTGTGTAGATTAGCTTCTACTCCTCTCCCAGCATGAGGCTGTTAATCCAGTGAGAGTTTTATAATCCCCACAGTTTGCATCCCTGTACCACAGATGTTACCAATATCATACTTCGGCTTTGAAGGAAAAGCTGCTCATTACGCCTGAAATGTGATGAGTCAAGCATGTACATATTTATAGAGCCTTGCCTTGTTTTGTAGGATAAATACGGTACTAAGGAGGACAGAATCAGACGTAATTAGAAATACAAAATATTGAAAGAAAATGTATAGAAATACATAAATAGCTATAAATAAATAACAGAGCATTAATGAATGAATATATGAGTCATTTATTTCCCTGCTGTCAATCAAACATGTAAGTGGTGTTTTAACACACTACTGATTGGTTGTGGTGTCGTGGTGCATTGCTCCATTGGATTTCCCCTTACTTGCCTGACAGCAAAACAACTTTGTCTGAAACAAACTTCCAGCTTCCCACCGCATCATCGACTTTAACCTCATAATAAGGCGGTAAGTTGGCCGCTGCCAGGAAGGCCGGCCGGGGCCAACTGCTGTGATGATTAACGTTACGATATCCACAGAATTAAGGAATGGAATTTGGCTTCCACTGCAGAGGACGACGATGCTTCCCCCCGATTACCTGCTTTTCCCTGCAGAGACAATAATCAATTACTTCAGTCTGCTATGAGCTGTTTAGATAAAGAGGTCGACCCCTTAGTTCTTGGGAATTTGGAAGAGGTTTCTGCACGACTGTACTTCATCTTCTATACAAAGGAAGTTTGGTTGGACGCATATAAATGAATAAGGATTTTTTTTAATGTATTGTTTTAATCATTTATTTATTGAATTATGTTCACTATTATTCTTTCATTTATCAATCAATAGATTTCTCTGCATATTATTGTGTACATGTATTTATGTTTGTATGTATTAATAGATGTTTCAAAAATTTCAAAAATATGATTTCATGATGATGATGATTTTTTTTTTTTTCAAACGCACAGACAATATGAACATTTTCCTTGAGAGTAAATCATTGGTTAACAACATGGGTGTAAAAAGTACCCAGCAATTATAAGTTAAAGTATGGGTACTGGTAAAAGTTTACTGAGTAAAAGTCAAAATGTTTCTACTTTTAAATGTACTCAAGTATTAAAAAGTAAAAAGTGTTCTTTAATTTTAGAATTGTCTATCCATTGCAATAATAAAAAAGCTTAGGGGACACTTTTTAGCGTTAAAATTACTTCACTAAATTCACTAAAGCCAATCGTAACACCGCAGAAACTAATTGTGACATCGCAAAAGCCAATTGTGACATCACAAAAGCCAAACGTAACACCACAAGAGCCAATTGTGATATCACAAAGGCCAATTGTGACATCGCAAAAGCCAATCGTGACACCACAAAAGCCAATTGTGACATTGCAAAAGCCAATTGTGACATCACAAAGGCCAATTGTGACATGACTAAAGCCAATCGTGACATGACTAAAGACAATGGTAACGCCACAAAAGCCAATTGCCAATTGTGACATCACTAAAGCCAATTTTGACATCACAAAAGCCAAACGTAACATCACTAAAGACAATTGTGACAAGACGAAAGCCAATTCAATATCGCACATCCTAAGGTTCTTGTCAAAGAGTTGAAAAGCATTTTTAAAGTGGCACTATGGTTACTGTCCACTGGAAGCTTGTTAGCATTTTGTATCAATGCTAGTGGAAATGAATGGTTTCAGCTAGCCAGTATTTACCAAACCAGATACTGGCTAGCTAACCATGGGTGCCAATCGTTTCGTCTTCATCCCTCGTAACTTTAGTGGACATCTTCTCTAGCTTCTCTGACTGTCTTATTCTGATAGCAGGTGTCATCAGGGGTTTCTCGCTTTCTGGTCTTGCAGCATATTAGTTCAGCCAATGAAAAAATAATACTAATTTAAAGTTTGTTGGACCTGCGAGACTTACTTGTACTTGGAAGGTGTGAATTTTAAATGTAAGGAGTAAAAAGTATTTAGTACTACATTAGTTTGAGTAAGAGTAGAAGTATAAAAATTGAATAATACTCCAGTAAAGTACAAATCCTCCCGAAATAGTACTTAAGTATAAGACTTAAGACTTACAATTACTCAAGTACTTTACACCCCTGGTTAACAAGGCAGAGTAGGACTAACCCATGATTTCTACCAATCAAAAAGAGACGCAGCTGATTGGCCCCGCCCTGGCACACCTGAGCCTCGTTTTGACTGGGACTTGGATTGGTGGCAATAATACATTTTTGAAATGCTTTCCGAGAGCTTTAAAATGAAAACTCACAGCAGAAAACATCTTCGCGTGAGTCTGGACTTGAACCTGGGTCGTCGGAGTTGAAGGCACCCGAAGCTCCATGCCCATACTTTAAATGTCTAACTACACTGTTTCAGTCACGTATGCTCCGCCTCCTGTGTCACTCGAGGGAACTTCACACGGGAACAGGCTGGGAAAGGGCTAATATCACAGTTGAAAAGTATACAAGAGAAGTAGTTTGCTCCAAAACAGCAATGCAGTCGGCCTGATTACCTCTACCCCCCCCCTCCATCATGTTTACTTCATTTTTGTATATCTATCTTCATTTCACCAGCCAGATGACTGAATTGTGGAGATTACCCTGTGGAAATTTATCACAATGTAAGATGGCAACGTAAGTGTCCGAGAAAGCGCCTCGTCCATCATTGCCGTGTTTTTACTGCGGATGACTCAATTTGAGATTTTGTCATCGGGATGCCACAAAAAGGGGCCCGGAGGGGCAGTAGAGCCGACAGTAGAGTTGACTGATGCCACATAGTTGTGTTTATTTGTGTGTGTTTGGGTGCAAATGTGACTGTGTGTGTGTGTGTGTGTGTGTGTGTGTGATGCATCCTCTAAACACACAGCAGCAGCAGCACAATGCCAGGCTATTCAGGCCTTATTTTTACAAAGCGAATACACAGACGAAAGGCATCTCTGCAACCCTCCACTCATACCGGCTGCTTGCATCAAACCATGATACACTGGTAACGTTTACTCACCACCTTCACACCACGCTAATGAAATAATTCCTGACACATTTATGAATAAGCAATCGTCATTTAGAATAGTTTCGCTTCACATTCATGTAGAAGGATTATTCAGCAGATTTTGGAATGAGTTCAGCAGAACAAATTGAATTTCACTTTAATGCAGTAGCCGAATTCTCCGCCAATGTGCAGTTGCAGTGTTCAGTTTGAGTTATGGAGATGATTCCAACCTCCCCCCCCCCCCCCCCCCATTAGAGAAACATATGGTCGAGGGCCACTCGCCATCTGAATGTGTTGCAATTTCATTGAATGGCTTATTTGGGGTATTACCTTACAGTGAGGGAGAGAATTTATTGTAGCAGACAACACCCAACTGCTACAAAGTGAAGGCTTTGGTGGATTTGGGGTGTTTCCTTGCGTGATCTGGAAACTCTAACAACACAGATTTTTATAAAAAGTGGGTCTAGGTAAAGTCATAGAGGGACATTTTGTAGTTTCTCTCTATAAGACGGATAAAAGCATTGATACATCAAATCTGATAAACTGAGCAAAAACATGCACATCCCAATCTTAACCAGATGCCCAACAGAATAAAAACATAGAACAAAAGAAGAGTCCGGTACATGTGAGGTGTTTCGAGCTCCCTGCTCTTCATTATTGTCCTAAATTTCTACTGAGATAAACGTCTAGCTAATACAATTTTGAATTGCAAACAGTCAAAGGGACTTTTAATTTGAAATTTGTGATGGGAGTCATGTTTCATACATCATCTGCTGTGTGAGAGTTGCGCAATAAATGTTGATTTTGCATGAATGTTATTTTTTTTAGTTTTAATTAGTTGGACTCTTTTTTAATTAGGGAGTCTGATTGAGATAAAGAAACTCTTTTTTTCAAGACAGATATGGCCAAGAAAATAAGAAAAACTGCAGACAAAAAGATAAGATGAACTTAATTGATCTCCAAGGGGAACTTTGGAATTAATGATGTAAACAAACACGAAATACATTCAAAATCACCTGAGAGGGAGTCGCCAGTGCCAAACAGCAGAGCAGCAGATCAGGGGCCGAGCCTGTTTTGATCTTGACTAAGCATAGTATAGACAAGTATAGACGGCTAGACAGACAGCTCCTTAATGAGTCGGCCTGAAGATCAGCCTCTTTTCAGTCAGATCATTTTGGAATGACTTCCGTTCAGTCGGAAAGCACAAGAATAATTCAGTTGGGACCTTGGGGACGGAGAGCAAAAACAATCCTTCCAACTGTGGGGCAGTCATAAGTGCAGAGAAGAATAAGGGAGCAGAAGATAAATGTTCTTATAGATACGAATGTACCATTGAAATAAATCAACAAGTGGGTAAGGCAAGCAGATCAACCCCTCATGAATCACAGCGTGCATCGGCTAATCAGATACTCAACGCTTCGTAAAGAAAGTTCTACAATAAACCAGTGGATACAATAAAAAGCCCAGAATTACAACAACAGTGAGCTTAAGCCGGCGTCATGATGTAGAATCACAGATATCAGGGTTTCCTAGCAAGGTGTGATCGAGGCTTTCTAAATAGCAATGTCAGAATACTCCAGTTAGCTTTCCTCTGCATCTCAATCACGCTAAGATTTCAGTTTCACGTATACAGGAGACTAACAGGAGACTGTTTCTCATTCGCTCATGCTCTCTATCATGTGCTTTGTTGGCTGTTGGTGCATTTAAATGAACTGAAGATTTTCTCTCCACAATAATTGACACCACATTTGAAAAAAGTACAAAATTAGTGATAAAAAAAAAAAAAAAAGAAAACTTGTGGATAGTAGGGAGCCTAAGTCCTTGGTTAACAGGATCCTATTTATTATAAAGAGATTGAAATTAACGTAGTGTAATGAAAGGTTTTTTTTGGGGTGTTTTTTTTTCAGAATAAAAGATATATTAACTCTTCAATTGCTTCAAATATCATACATTCATTTTGCTCAACATCCAAAACAGTTTGTCTCCCACTGGCCAACAACTTTCTATTGTCAACCTGTCATCAGCTGCCACTGCACACAATAGTGTTTTGCTTGTTTTGGGGCCAATGCGATGAATGGGACCACATCATTTTGAACAGCACGTCAGTTTGTTTCCATGTCAATGTAATTGTCGGGAAGGGGAGGGGTGGGGGGCCACGTGAAGTTACATTTTAAAGACCGTGACGCAAATGAAACCTTTATCCTGCTGCTTTTACACGCACAGAACTCCTGTCAAGTTTGATCACATGAAAGGAGCGTGGACTTCATATTAAAAAAAAAAAAAAAGAGAGAGAAACAAACACCTTTTGAAGTCATTGTTTCAGAAGTTAAGTCCCACTCACTACTTAATCCACATTTACCATGGCGGTTCCCAACAATGCTCTAACAAGCGCAGTGGGATATTAAAAGTATCTGTTGGTTGTTTCTGATTAGCTGCCACTGAACCCTGACTGTAATCCCATAAGCTCAGCCTCATAGCGTACAGACTCTGAACCGGCCTACTGATGGGGAGGCGGTGAGAAGTTGTTCTTCTAACTAGTTCTTCTAATCCGTTATACGAAAGCTTATCGCACGCGCGACCTCGTCGGATAAATCCATGGGCGGCGCGGCGGTCAGGACGATCGCTGAAAAAGGTCACCGCGTCGGCAACAGCGTCCCATTAACAACCCCGTGTCCCGTCTAAACATCCCTCGGCGAGACACTGAATTGCTACCTGTTTTATTCACCCTAAGCCTCTCTGAATAACAGTGTCAGCTTAAACATATGAAAATGCACATTCTCGTGTAGGAGGAGATCAGTTTTGTCGACGTCGAGGTCGATAAAGGTCACAGATTACTTAACGCCGCATCAAAACGTTGAAAATATTCCGAATTCACTTTTTTAATAGGATGGAGATGAAATGGGCCGGCATTGACCCCCAGGTAGATTGAGCCTCCAAGGAAGAAAAATGGCAAGTCATCAATCATAACGAGTCAGTCTGGGTTGAGTGGCATATCTATCCTCATTCAAGCTGTCTGTACCCATTAGCGGGCCAAATAATGTGGAGGCTCTAATATGCTTACAGGTGATTATTCTATTTTCTTTGTTATTAGGCTGCTCCTGGGTTAATCCCGGCTTTTTCTTCAACTGTCAATATGGAACTTGTTTTAAGGATGAAGGTTGTTTAGTGTTTTGCGAGATAGAGATGTGACCAATTAATTTGGAAAAAAAAAAAAAAGATGGAAAATTGACCCTCTCTCTATAATGATCAGAACGGAATTGTTATTGGACGGGTTTGAGTTGGATGAGCCTGTCACAGAAACCAATAGCAATTTAAAGTTCATTCTTTAAGGGGAGCCATACACTTTCTGTCTGTCTGTCTCTCTCTCTCTCTCACACACACACACACACACACACACATTTAATTGTCATTCTCTGATGGGTCATGTTTGATGGGTCTACAAGGCACTCATTATCATCACCACAGATGTACAATGGTGGGTGATGAAGGGTCAACACAGTCAGAGCTACAACGCCTCTCAATGATTGGATGATTTGAAAACTCATCCAATCATTGAGTTGATGAGCTGCCTGGTATCCCTTTTGCTTCCTAATGTTTTTTTTTTGTTTTTTTTTATTACTCCCGTCAATTGAACATTCCCATGCACAGTGATCTGAATCAGTGACCGTCGCTGTTTACACGGTGCCTAAAGACAGTAACTGATTAAATTTTGTTTGCAAAGGCGTCAATAAATAAAAGTAAACAGTGCTGAAACGATCACTGCCCTTGCTGTAACTTACTGGGAGCATGGGTATATAGAATACCTGGCACATCAAGCTGGCGTTAACACGCCCTGGGTGCAGCACTTCAGTCTCGTTAAGAGCCTTGTCAAATGTTGTCAATAAAAGTTTACACCGGATGAGTCATCGGCGTTTCACAGCATGCTTACAGGAAGAGCGCAGACAGATGAAAAAAAATAAATCTGCTATTTTGGGTGCAAATTTCCAGTAAGGTAAGACGAAACTTTATTGATCCCCGTGGGGGAAATTAGGTTGTTGCAGCAGCAAAAGTAACAGGATTCAGCAGGGGAAAGGGAAAGAGAATATAAGCACATAAATAGAATAGAAACAATTGTAGAGGTATGTAAACATATGCTGCCGACACTGAAACACCTTAAATAGACATTACTAAATATGACATATGTAAGTAAATAAATAAACATATGTTATTTAACGTTTCCTGCTGTTTTCTTCTTATCGGTACCTTATGGTTAGATACATAACGTGGTGGTTGTTTTTCCAACTCATTGGCCCTCTGAATACAAACTGACATTCATCATGATATTTAACAATTCAGAATTCCAAACACAAAAAAGCATTCATGGATGCTATGGATTTAATTAGAAGAGCGTTTGCCAGAGCTGTTCACATATTGCAATTACAATGCAGTTACAGTCACATTAAGCAGGGGGGGAAAAAAACTCACCAACTAATGAATGGCCGGGGTGTGTATAGCTGTCACTCCCCCCCTATGAATTTAGAGTGTAATAAATATCATGCAGGGCTGACTGTTTGCTTGATGCGATAAAAAAAAAAAAAAAAAAAAAGGTCACACTTGGGGAGATTTGAGGAGGATCTAAAAATAAAATATCTTATCAAGGTGTATGCATAATTGAAGAACGGTCATTTTACATAAGGAGCGGGAGTTATCTCTCTCATCGCCCTTGCCAATCATCTAGTGTCACCGCGGTAGGTTCGGGTTCGGCCCCGTCATCTGCGTCTGATAGACCAGCATGTGACCAATGACATTAAAATCCCACCGTCCCGGGGATCCCCGCGGCACCAACGGAGAAGGAATTCATTTTCGCTATCCCTCCCATCACCCTCCCAGTCATCAGTGTCTAGGGTGCATTTCTTTCTTTTTGTTTTCATCTAGTTGTCTAAACAGTTGTAGGTATAAAGAAAGAAAAAAAAGGGATGTTGTTTTTTTTGGATAATACCCCGCAAGAACATGTTTGACAGTTGAACGGGAAGGCAGCTGGATAGAGTGACAAATGTGTTTTGTATTTGTTTTGCTGTTGAGCGTTTGTTTCTCGAGGCTTTGCAGCAGCGTCGCAAATCTCCAAGCACAGCCTGTCCTCGTATAAGTGTGTTGTAGTCGCCAAGAGTGATGCGCCGCAATTTGGTGTGATGACACTGAAGTAATGCAGCGGGAAAGTAAGGGTGTGGGGGTCAACTCGGGTCCAGACTCATGCAAAGACGTTTTTTCCATTTTCAACAAGGTTTTAACCATGAGCAAAACCTTATCCTAACACATGCACTGATAGGTTATGTGGTTAGCCATGCATAGATACAGTACTGTGAAAAACACCAATTTGCCCCCCCCTTTTTTTGAGTATTTTTACATTTAATTTGGTCAACTCCTTTTGTGGATTCAAGTATTATTTAGTAGTATTAGTAGTATTTAAGTGAGTCTGATACAACATTACTGATCTACACCACACCACAACATTGTCATTTTCTCCTCAGTAAAAGTGAGTTGTAGCTTGAGAAGAGTCAGCTTAGTTAACCTCAACAAACAGTTAGCTAGCTAACTAGCCCGCAGGCTAATTTAGCTCATGCTAACATGTGACTACTAGCCACTGCTAATGGCAATGTTGGCTTCTACTAGATATGTTAGCTAGTGTGCAAATCAGATGTGTGTTGCAACAACACAGTGATGGTTAGCTGACCAGATAAGGTTACTGGTTAGTTCCCAGTCAGCGGCCTCACAGCAGGAGCACAAGCCTCCAACCATGAGCAATTATCTTGCTGTTACACCCCAATTTTACATTCTTATCACGTAAAATGACAGGTATATTGATTTCTTGACCCTGCAAACATGCCCTCAGGATTTGAAATCAAGCCTCTATCTCCATTAGGTTCATGATGATGGCTAATAACGTCAATCAGCTAATGGCAGAAAATCCCGGATCGTCACAACACCAATTGTTCCCTGACCCAAGGCCTATCTCTGCACCACATTTCATGGAAACCAATTCATGAGATTTAGAGAGACAAACAAACTAACAGGAGTGAAAGCATAGCCTCCTTGACCACGTTGATTCACTGTGGCGTTATGTCACCTCTATCCATTAATCCCTAGGTTACTAGGTCAGGGCAACCTCTTTTGATAGGATTTTCTAACAAAAGAAGAAGTACTTAGATGCTAACCGTACATTATGAAATTTATTAAAGAACTAAATAAATATATTTTAAAGGCATTTCTGCTTCATTAGATATTACACTGTGGAACAGGATAGATCAAGGTCTTCACACCCAAAAACATTTTTCAGGATGAAATCATTTTTATTTTATTATTGAACATTAATGAATGAATTCTGTTTTTTTTTGTTTTCAAGAATGTTTTTTTCAAAACCATTATATTGACATGGTAACGACTCATAAGGTTGTCCTTGTCTCAGAATTCATCATTTATCTACATCCTATCGGACTATTGAATTCAGATGGTAAATTGGACCCAAGAATGAGGTGGTGATTGCTGACCGTCCTGCATGCATCCTGTCATAGAAAACTTCAATAATCTAAAGAGCATCTGTCAAAAAATAATGCAGTCAGCAGGAGCTGTCCATATCCATTTGTGAGCAACATAATGCTGCTATCTGGGAGCTGGCAGGAAGCAAACAGTGTGACTCCTGGTTATTTTGAATTTATGAATCCCGAAGTGATGCTCTGGGTCACGTCAACCATGCTAATTGTGAAATGCCTCAAGAGACTAGCGCTGTCGCAGTCAGATCTGCAGAGTTAAATCAAAGCGATGGTAAAACTTTTCACCAGGTATGGGAAGTAATGGGTTTCACGTAATGCTATTACAGTAATATGTCTGCAAGAAACCTCTTACAATTACTGTACTATAGGTAAATAACAAAATAAAAAAGTAAACATTCAATAATCGGATACTTCTAAAAGTCCTACCCAGGTTTGAAGTGACAAAAAGGGGCCGTGATTGCGATTTTATGGGTGTAAATTAAAATTTGTGCAATTTTGTTTTCATTTTTTTTAGCCTTGACTCACCCAGGGAAGATCTGCTGAACAAACAGGCTCTTTCTCAGCAGCACAGTTAGAGACATCCACTCCTGGGAGATGCCCAATACAACCAGTCCTGTGCTGTTAGCCACTGAGCAGTTCCACTGAAGCAAATGGGAGTAAATTGCCTTGCTCAAGGGCACCTTGTCGATAGTCGGTACTAAAGAGAGAAGAACGGGGATGCACTCATTTCCCATCCGCATGTTTTTCCTGGAAGGGTTTCGTACTGTTGATACCCCCCGCTGACGCACTCGAAAATACGGCTGTAGATGACAATAACACATCGAGAAGAATTCGATTTCCAAACAAACCGCTGCCGCTGGAAACATACAACGCATCACTTCCTGCGATGCTTTTCCCGGGAAAGACAGCAGGTGTTTAGAACAACAAATGTATCAGTTTCATGAACTGGGAATAGATTGAATTCGCTGTTGTGTTATATCAGTCAGGGGGAGAGACTTTATTTATATGATAATTACATGAAAGCCATGATGTCCTTGAGGGCTTTTCTTTACTGTGAATATGATTATGACGAGTGCCCTCCTGTGTATTATTGCTGTATTATAAAACAACACTTCACCTTTAAATATATGCTAAACTGACCCAGTTAGCATGGAATTACTAGAACCAGTGTGACGCTGTTGAACTTGTTACATCATCACCTTAAGCATATCACACCTAACATGGACACATGTTGACAGGAGACCAATGTTATGATGCGATCCACTACAAACCATCTTGATGGATTATTAATACAACCGTAGTTAGTTACAATAATAAATAATCCAGAATGTACTGTATCTTTACCGGTATTTTGATTTTATATGCAGCGGATTCATAGATTCATTGCTTTAGGAGTTTGCTCGCAGTGTGAAATATTAAAGCCAGAATGTAGAACGTCCTTACCAGTGTCTTGATTTCTGAGTGCATCCAATACAATGGAGAAAGTTTCAAATGATCTGGGGCAATTATCCATTATGGATTAATTAAACTTGCCAGCCCTTTTGTAATCTAAATCTAATTGGACTCATTAGAAAATAAATTGCACAAATTAATGGCCTGGAGAGAACAAGGACAAAAATATAAGATTTTTTTTTTTTTGCTGTTCGTTTAGTTCCATTTTGAGGAGAGAGGTTATTATGTTTAACATCATGTTTTTGCCCTCTCATCAAAAGAGCAAAAAAACACATTAACAGAAATATATATATAGCATATGCTAACTGTTACGGTTTCGACATTTCACCTTGCCTTTCCAATCAGGGCAGTAATAGACAGGTATGATAAAATAGCAGCCATTGATTTAGTTATAGCCTGTTAATGAAACCCAGCAGAATCATTGACAGCACACTCACATCATCCCAGCATCATCAACCTCTGCATCCCTCTGTTGAAAGATCCTCAATACTTAAATAAACATAAATGAGGTAGCCGCTAACAGGAAATCGACACTGTACATCTTTAACTAGAGTGATTCATTCAGCTACTTGCTGGAATGATCAGACAGACTAAAGGAAGCCATTATACGTGCTCGCCATTGATAGTTTATCATTTCGGGAAAGAGGCTGATCAGCACTTTTAGAGCTGTAACTGCCATTCATAACCGAGATGGATGTGCCTCTGTCTTCGTGGCAATTTGGATATCTGTTGAAGTTACTTGGATCCATACCCAGTTAAAGCACAACGATACCAGAATAGATAGACAGGAAGTGTTTTTGTTATTTGTTAACTAAACAATTCATGCATTGCTATGGGGCATGTAGCATTAAGTGCCTCATGGGAGAATTATAACTAATTTATAATTGTCTATTTATATACTGTATGTATGAGTGTATGTACTCATGCACTATGTATTCATATACTCTTTGTTAATTAACTATTGATTAATTCTATTTTGGTTATTGTTTGTTTAGCTGTTGCATTAAAAGCCCAATCAGTGAATATTAAAGTCAAAGATTCAGAACTTCACTCTCACCAATCACTATCTAAACAAAGCCAGTCTGTGTTTCAACATGGAGCAGCAATTATGGATTGGGCCTTAATGCAAAAGGACCTCATTAAGGCCCTCTCAAGAGAGGGCTTCCAGTGCCGCCCTCCAGGTCTGAGGTGAGCAACCTGGGCTCAACCAGTTGATTACAATATGGCCGGCAGTCAGTCAAGCTGTGGATTCACTCAAGCTGTCTCAACCTTTTCGCAGGTTCGCCTCGATAATGCCTCCATTATTACACAGATTTGTTGATGATGTTTGCTGATTGGCCAGTGAGCACATGCTGAGGTCTGTTATTTCTAAATAACAGACTGTTGTTTCATCTCATCGCATCGCTCTGCAGTCGAGAAGTCGTGTCCGTTTTGTTGATTTGGAATGATTTCTACCTCTCGACACGTTGCAAGCAGGAAGATGTTAGTCGGAAAACTTAACATATTCCTCTTTACTCCTTACTCATTTTAAAAGTAATTGCGTAATCTTATTACTCCCTGGGAGAAGTAATTCACTACTCGCTTTATTATTTTTCCGCCCCCCCAGTAAAAAACAGAGATTGTAAATACACCTCGCCTAAAATACCTCGCCTGTGCGCTTCTGTGACTGATAACCACAAATTGCAGCTTAGCTTTTAGTATCTGCCATAGTTTACAGACAATGATATTTTTGTCGTCTTTCTTCCTGACAAAATCAAAGTAATGGGAGTACTTCCAGCCGCTGAATGTAAACGTATCCATCTCTAATCCAAGTGTGTGGGCGCAACACGAAAATGAATCCAGGGATGAAGATTGGCTTAATAAACTTAAATGTGATATGAAGGGTGATAACAAAGGTAACCTAGTAACGGTTTACTTCTCTGATTAGTATTAAAGAAAGAAGTAGTAATTTGTTACACTACTAGTTACTGAGGAAAGTAATAAGATTACTCTATCATGCTACTAGTAATGCATTACTGCCCATCACTGTTCCTTGGTAACTGCAGACAGTCCTGATGCACTATTTTATGGTGAAAGCTTGTAAATTACTTTAAAAGAAGGATTACGTACAGTGAGCTGATGTACAGTCATTCAATACACGGCTTCCACTGGCTTCCATAACAAGCCAGTGTTTCTAAATGCTTGACCAGCCCTGGTACTTCACCTTGAGCAATTTATTGAAAAAGTAGATCTCATGCCACAGAAGGTTTCCCGACTCGTCTCTGGGTGGATTGCGCTGGTTGATGAAAAAGCAGAAATCACTTCAATCAGAGCTGCACCAATCTGAAATATCAAAGGTGTCAAAAAGTATTTTCGTCAGACAGATAGTTACGGCCCTCGGTTTTGCTTGGCCGAGTCAGACGGCCCTTGTAAAATACTTGATAAATATATACCTGTGGCTGCATAACAGTTAATTGATAACCAAAGTCACCATTCATATTGGTATTAGTACTATCAATCAATCAATCAAATTTATTTGTATAGCACATTTCATACACAGAGGCAATTCAAAGTGCTTTACATAAGGTTTAAAAAGAAGAACATATAAAATAAAATACAATACAAATCACAGTGCAGATAGGGCATTTGACTATATTGCTTAGCAGAAAAATACCATTTAATAATTATTATTATTTAATTATTATGGCTTCTCATCACGTCTAACACATCTTACCTTTTTTAAAGCTCACCTAGCATCTAGGAATAAACTATAGAAATACAATCTACAAAATCTGCCATTGAATTTGATCTTCTTTGCACATTTTATGAATTGTAAAATGATGTGTTTTATAAATGAAATGTTCAGATATGAGGTCAAATATCAAGGCCTAATATATCACAGAGTTTCCCTACCATTGAATATGTGCTGGGTGACCCTCAAGAGCTGCTAACCTCTGATTTCAGTGGAGAGTTTTAGTGTCCCATGATGGTCTAAATCCTGGTTCAGAGGCTTTTTACCACCCTGATAAGAAACAAAAAGTTCTGGGAGGAAAACACTGACAACAAATATCGGTCGAACCCTAGAATAAACTGCCGAAAAGAAGCAGCCTTTGGTACCACAATGAATTCAGCAGCCAATGATTATGCCAGAGTACCATATTAATTAACACACGGCGCGTGGAATAGAAATAACAACCCACTCGAATGCCGCAAAAGCCCGAGCAAACCTCTCAGACGCGATTGATGGACGGTAATGAATCAACCTTAAAAGGCAAGGTTCAAGACTTTTAGTTAGACTATTTTGATGATTGCTAATGAAACCCCCTCTGAAAACATTCAAAACATTTTCAAAACACTTCCACCGCTAGTACAAGTCAATTGGGATTGAAGCAATCTCTTCCCAAATTGGCGGCAAGCCATTCCATTTACCCTCATAAGCTGCATTAATAGTCCGAATTGGTAATAAAACAGTTTGAGGATTTTTATGTGATTTCAACAGAAATGCACTCCTGCAAGCATATCTTTGTAAGTCCTTCGAGGGGATTTGAGCAGTCAGTGAAGTAGGTTAGGGGTCTAACTAGTGTAAACCTTCCCTTTAAGGATGCTGCATATCACACAATACTGATATTTAATGTGTCATTTTAGATGCTGTTATCCAAAGCGCCTTACAGTACTGTGAATGCATACAATAATATAATGGTTGGGCCCCAGTGGGAATTGAACCAACAAATCCTGGTAGTGTAAGTGCCATTGAGGTAGAGAGGAATCTGATGCTCAAAAATCACCAAAGTAAAAGCTCCTCCCTGTTTCTCGATGTATTCTCCCTGCTTCAAACTCCCCCCCCTACTGTAGCCCCGGCTCCTCCCCCCACCGTTTTTCCTCGCGACTAAATCAGATCTGAGAGTCATAGATCACCTGAGACTTCACAATAATTTATATGTAAATCGGATGCCATCTATTAGCCTTTCGCAGAATCGGCTCAGATTATTGGGCAAAACAGAGTCACGCCTGCACCTGATCTTCTGTCACAGGCTTCCTCCCCGAAGTGGGAAGAGTATTGTCATTAAACCCCATTTCAGACGCCACCTGGAGATGTTTTAAGAGATTTACCCGCACTCGCCAAATCATTTCCTTACTCTCCGGGGCACCTTTGATTGATGCACCTTGGAAATGTTATGAATAAAAGTTTGGATTATCCTAGCGCCCATATCATTAAAGCTAGTCAGTCACACTCTACAATAGCGGCAGATACAGAGGGGCATCTATGAATCACCCAACTAGGGGAGGGACTCATTGGATTTATTACATCAATTAGTTTAAACACAAATTTATTTTTAGGGTACCAATTATGTGGGTGACGGTAATTTACCCTGTACCCATCACAAATGAAAAACCAACCTCAAATATTTCTATATCAATATTGAGTTTATTTTTCACGGAGGTGTCACAGACAGCGTCTCGCCATCGTTTCTGCATACCTGCGCAGAGATATTTGGCTCATCCGTTGTGCAAAGTAATGATATTTTGCTGTTATAAATTATGCCTATTTTGGTTGAAGGCTCGGGAGAGTAATCGGTATCTGTGCTGCCTTTCCTCTAATTAAATGACGGCACGCGAGCAGAAGAGAGAAATGCTTTAATTTTTCAAAAGTGACTTGCAACCGGGAACATAATGTGCCAGCTATCAACACAGGTAACAGGTAGAGGCCTCAGCTGACAGGTTTCCTAATGAAGAGCTGGAGCACAGCAGTGTTGTCTCCATCTGTTGTCAAATCATCTGGCCGCATGTGTCAAAGCATTCATACTGTTGCTGTTCTCCCCACTGCTGATGTTTCCCTTCATCATTGCATGTCAGTACACTGTGGCCTACTCCTTCCTGTTTTTGTTCAATTACCAGCCCTATTCACTTCCACAATACATGCAGGAGACCATGCCGGGGCATTCTGTAAGATTTTCGGCACTGGAAAGAGTACAAAAATATCCTCCTCAAGGAGATATACTGGTACTTTGCTGAAAATCCCGGAAAATCCTCCTTACACTTTTAGATCAGTTTATGATGTTGATGCATTTCCAGGAGTTATTTTGTGTGTTTGTAATTTGCTTTTTACTTTACTTTACTTTACTTTCCCTCAAGCTGCCTTGTCTACTTCTACTTCAGTTAACGATTTCTTCCATTTCCCAGAATGACTTTCAACCCCCAGAGAAAGGCGCCCCTTAACTCAAAACACAGCACGTCTTGTAGCTGCATTGCATTCTGGTCTATTGAGGGTACCATTGATGGAGAAATTGGTCTCTTCTACGATGAATTCCTCCCTGTGTGATTGTTGAACGTCGGTCTAGAAAGAAGCCCTTGCTCTTCGATTCTGAGAGGCTGACACCAAAACCTGACGTCAAATATCTCGATATCTCAACGTCACGTCGTCTACGTCTGGCCAGTTATCAGCAGGACTAAGAAAAATACACCAAGCAACAAAATGTGCCCAGAAATGTAAGGTACATCACCAATAGCTGTTAATGGTGTTAGTGTTGCAGGTGGGTTTTTCCTTTAAGTAAAACTATTGGTGTAAAAATCTACTTAGAACGTAGCTGAAATTCAATAATATTGCATGTATACTAATATGAATTTCATTATTAATTTCTGAAACTCATGTTATGACTTGATCTATGATGGAAAAATAAAGTGGAAACACCCATCGTCATCATTCAATAACATTAGCTGTTGGCTATCCACAGATCCATGCACAGCAATAATGGATCATCATGGATAAATGAACATCACGGAGCATTTTACATCACAGCAAGTGAACGTTTCCTCCGCATGCATGTGCAGGTTTACTGCAGATACAGCTTGCAATCGGACGGTTTTCAGAGTAAAAGCGAGTAAAACGACCGACTTCAAAAAAAGTACAAGCACAAGCAAAAAAGCTTCTCAATTACAGTGGCGGGTAAATGTCATTTGTAACTTCCACTCTTTATTACCAGTCATTTTTCACGCTTACATATCAGCAACTTTAATCAGCCCTTGATTTGCTTGACCTTAGACATGTGGCATTGATGCATACATCTGGGACTGTTCTGGAGCAGACGGGTTTTCAAGTGAAACTATCTCCGTGGTGCATTCCTGTCCAGCTGGCATGCCGGCTTACTCTAAGACCCGCCACTGCTGTCAGTCATAGCTGACACTATTATGGTTACTGAAAGGGTAGTGAGAGGAATTACGCCATAGAACACGCCGGTTCACATATTCACACTCGTTTATATGACACTGGCGTAACATGCTATATTGTTAAAGTGTCCTATTAAATTGTGACGATCATGAACTGATATGCACAGACAAGCATTAAACTCCATTGCATGTAGGATACAGTTGCATGTAGTATAAACCTCAAATCGTAGGTTTCTGTTTGCACGTGTACTGTCATTATGTGAAATCTTTTGGTCTGCTTTATGATACTGCACCTCCACAATGGTGCATTTATCCTCTATATAATGCATTAAGCTGCTTTTTTCTATTCAAGGTAGGCAGTTTGCAGTTATCATAATTTTATATGTGATGTGCAAACTCCTTTCTGCTGCAGCTTATCCATCCTCCTTGGCCGGGGAGTGGGGAAAAAAAAAAAAAAAGAAAAAGCTGTGTTATTTTTCAACTTGAATTATCTGTGCTACTGATGCATGGTGCAGTTGCAATGATTCATTTTAAAAATTCAATTTTGCAGCTTAAACACTATCTGAGTGTAATGGGGACAGGGATATTAAGCATTGCCAAATTAAAACTATCCATAACACTGATTAAAAGCAGTGCCGTGAACACACACACACACACACACACACACACACACACACTCGCACGCGCACACACGAACAGTAAGCAGTTCTATTGTGTGGTATTCCTTCGTGACGTCTTCATTTTAATTCAGAGCGATTTCGCGAATCAAAAACCGTTAGATAGCGGAACATCAGGCGAGATGTTAGCTTTTTGTTCGGGGGGGGGCCTAGTTTGCAGTCGCACTCAAAACCTTGTTATTTCCTGTACTTGTGTCTTTTCAGTTTCATACGCGTGTCAGGGGTGTTTTTAATGAACACCGCAGTCAATTTGAACCTCATAGTAATTTGAATGTCATCACACCTTCTTCTTCCACTGAGGCATTAAATGTCGTTAAGGTGAGCCAGTGTCTCGCACGTAATTGAGTTGATCTTTGTAAGTGCACATTGATATATTTGCTTCATTCAAGGACAGGGGGGAGTGGGGTTTCACGGTTACCGCTTGCATGACAGGATCCCCTGCTTTTCCCCAAAAGCAGGAAGGATATGCTTATATAACTTTATTGCTAACGCCCTTGCAAGCACCCTTCATAAAACTTAAAGACATTTATCGCTTAACATTATGTTCCGATTTATAGTATTGTCATAATAATGGACTTGTGTGCTGAGGGAAACCTTGTGTCTTTCCAACAATTACAACAGACCCGTGGTCTACTGTCAGCACATTTCTATAGGTACCTCCAGATTAGGAGTTTTATTAGGACTCATATACCACACTATGAACACATGCCCAAACATAACACACTGGAGAGCATTCTTGTCATGTACCCGGCACCTCTTCTTGTATGATATTTTACAGGCTCGTGTAGTTGTGTCCAATGTCAAACTGAAAAATGATTGTGAACAAGAATTTTCACCACAGTTCTATAAATGCCAGACATACCTTAGCACAATTCAAAGTAGTTCACAGACTCCATTATTCAAAGTCCAGGCTTCGTGCCATATACTCCCTACACCTCTCCTTTATGTGAGAAGTGTAAACAAGAGAGCGGGAACACTTACCCGTCAGTTCTGGTCAGTTAAATTCCTTTTGGACTCTTGTATTTGACCATATATCTGAGGCCTTTCATAAAACTATCGCACCAGATCTTCTACTTGATATCTTTGGATCAGTGGTAGTTAATCCTTCCATCAATAAATATGAGGGGCGAGCCATTTCCCTCTGCACACTGTTGGCCAAACGCCTTAACCTACTACAGTGGAAGTCAGAGGCTAGATCTCTATTCCAGCAGTGGCTCAGGGATCTGGGAACGTGCTTCCTATGGAGAGACTATAAGTTTACTAACAGAGATAATATCTTCCTGAAAACATGGCACCCCATGCACTTGAAACACAACATACAAGATTTTATGTATATGGAAACACATCGTACATTTTGTTGGCTGTCAACGTTTCTATCATCCTATATGCTGGTGTCTCTGTTTATTTATTTATTTATTTATTCATTATTATTATCATTCTCTTTTCCTATTCGTTCTATTTTCTGCTCGTATCCCCTCTGTCCTTATTTCCTATTATTATTACTAATACTGTTATTTCATTTTTATGTATACATCCATTCTTGAAAACAATAGACAGAAGGTGGTGAAGATTTAACGTAATTTATTTATAAGATCCATTTTCTACTACTGCTTCATTTTCTCATATGGATCCAAAGTCATTTTGTGTTGAACTTGTACCTTTATAGACCTCCAAGGCAAGGGCTGGAGGGGATAGGGTGGGAGGTGGGCGAGGTGAGGGATGTTTGTTGAAGTGAAGAAAATGGAAGGAAAAATATTGCTGTAATTGTACACTGTATGACTTGCATTTGTCCTTCAATAAAATAAAATAAAAAATAAATAAAATGTTTCGATTTATAGTGACGCTTGGGCAGATCGCATCAAATATTTAGTCGCGGTCACAATCTCCAGGAAAGGGGTTAAAAAGCAGAATTAAAATGCAGTGCAGGAAATCATTCACTCTCCTGCTTCAGCTCGCTCTTTATCTCGACGCCGCTCCTTATCTGACTGTTTGACCAAACACGTTGAGGCTTTTACAAACTGTACAGTTGCTCGAGAAACAGGAGAATAAATTACTTGTGAGCATGGCTCATTGAACGGATCCTTGGCAATCTGAAAAAAAGAGTCTGTGTCCTCTCCTGTTTGCTGACTTTGATGAATTTCTGCTACATCAAGCAGCTCAAATTCAGCCTGATGTATTATTGATATCTTTTATGACTTGGTATGGCGGAGAATGATGTATTTACCAGATGTAGAAGTGCTGCGATACGTCCCGACGGTTTGGTGTTCATGTTTGGACAGGGAAATTAACCTTATCAGATAATCAAGAGACTGTTGAAGTTAGTCATTAAATCAACTTCGTATTGATGATGATCGTAATATGTGAACCCAAAAAAATCCACATCATCATCTGCCTCATTATACAAGACTGCCAGCAGCAGCAGGGTAAACATCCAGAAACGAACATGCGACGTGCATGTGCAAACACGCACGTGCATGTGCAAACACGCACGTGCATGTGCATACACACACACACACACCAATATATGAAACCTTGTTCCCGGTTAATACGTAATTTCCATATTGATAGTCAGCTTAATAGACCAAGAAGGAAATGGACAATTTTCTACATTCATTACCAATGCTACTTTATAGAAAAGTAATAATGCACCTTTTCTGACATCCCCTGTGTATAATCATGTTTTACCCCACCGTGTTTTTTTTTTCCGTCTTCTGCACCTCAGCGAGAAAGCATGAATCAGCCGGCATAAATGTAGCACCTTATCGCAATAAAAAATTCACCCCTCACCTATCTGACGGCCGCGTTCTCAATCAACTCGCTCAAATGAGGTTAGCGTCTCACAGCCGTGCCTCACGCTCTATCTCCTGCTCGCCGTTATTCAGTGGATCAATGTTTACTGTTGGATATAGTTGGGCATTCAAACGAACACAGTCTGGTCTTATAAATTGAGTTTATATTACATTTTAGACTAGAGTTTAGTCGAAAATGCTGTGGTCGAGAACATTGTCCCAATTATTAAAAGCTCCAGAATTATTGCCTTTGAAAGGAAAATTCCACCCTTGGATGCTTTTATTTTGTTAGATATCATCAACCTGGATGTGTCCCTGTGTGATTGTTGAACGTCGGTCTAGAAAGAAGTCCCTCGCTCTTTGATTCTGAGGGGCTGACGCCAAAACCTGACGTTCACCATCGATGTTTTAGATCGCTGAAACATTTTGTGCTACTAAACTCCATTACAGCTGCTGGAAATGTCTCACGTCACCTACGTTTGGCCAGGAAGAAGAACAATACACCACTGAACAGTAGTAAAGTGTTTTAGGGTGGGATTTTCCAAGTCAGTTGCCAATGCATTAGGGTTAGACTGGTATATCGGCCCTGCCTTAAGGAGCTGCTAACCCTTAAAACATGTCATTAGTCTGGGTTTTAGTGGAGCGTTTTAGTGTCCCGTTGTCTAAATGCTGTTTCAGAGGCTTTTCCACAAATTCCAAGAATGAAACACTCACAGCACACGCCGAATCTTTGCAATTTTTGTCCGCATGAAAAGTTAAAGATAACACTGAATATGAGTACCTGGACAAAACTTCAGCTATTGGCAGCTTCAATCCAGAAAAATATCGGCATCAGCCCTCAAAAAAACCTTCTTTACAAAAAGGTCACGACACAGGTGAAGTCTCTTTGAGGTTTTATCGGCGGAGAAGGTAACGATAATGTAAACTCCACAGCTCGACTTCAACGAAGACATCTCACAAGGTTGGGTTTTCGAGTGTGTACCTACATTATTCAATATGTTCCGTCTGTCTGTCCGTCTGCTTTCTCTCTCTCTCCCTATCTCGGCCTTCCCCACACCGGGCCTAATTCAAACAGAGCCGCGAAAGATCTGACTTCGCACTATCTATCAACCTGTTTTAAGGTTAATGGTTCGGAGGACGGAGGACGATCGGGGGGGCGCGTTTGATCCGGCGCGCCTGACCGCATCCCCCCCCCCCCCCCGTAGCTTTTTTTTTTCTTAGCCGTTTTATCCACGCGGTAACTTGAAGTGAGTCGGACCAGAGCTGCTCGGGCCACAGAGGGGCTGTAATGTTAATTAAGCAGGATGGTGGGGGGGGATCAAGATGACAGGGACGTACCCACTTTGAAATATTTTCTCTGCAAGCTTTCACAACAGGCCTGTCCCAGCAGCTTCTAATGGCTGTCACGGTGCAGTGAGCGCCTTGTAAATTGCCGCTGATCTTTCAGGTATCAGGGAGCGCGTTTGTCATATGTGGGGTTTTTTTTTTTTTTTCAACGCCCACATCTGACAATAAAAAGAAAAAGCTTTGGATGTTCTGAGAACTGATAATCGCAGCTGAGAATTGTTGAAAAGCAAATGAGCCTAGTGATATTCTGTAACATACCCTTGAAGCAGCACAGATGACTTTATTCATGCAAGTAGATGAATAAATAATGGCAGCCTGTGGCTATCAAAAGACCACCAGACTGGATGCTCAATGACATTCATTTTATATGCTAGTCAATAATTACACATTGATTAAATATTTGAGAAGGGCAATTAAAAAGGGATTTTTTTTTTTCTTTTTTAACAATACATTACAACTATTTTAAACGGTTTCGTTTTATCTGTCGCTTAGAAGAAAAAAAAATAAAAAATCCATCCCCAAACAGAATTCACATGTGTTATTCCTACAATCTGGGGCGGTGCAGCCTTGATTTGTGAACATGAACAAATCGCTGCAAAAGCTAGAAAACAAGACAGCCAACACTCTGCTCCATTTTCCTCTGGTCTTCTGTCAGAGGAGCTGCATGGTTGAATTAGAGTGAACTAAATACCAAGAAGATGCTCTGTGCATATTGTATTGTATGCTAGACTGTGTTGTAAAATGTATGTCTTTATTTTCAGTAAAAACTAAAAAAAAATAATGAAATGTGGGAATCATACAGTGTAATCACGTCCAAGCAACGAGACCGGAGCCGTTGTAATCTTCCTGGAATCCTTCAGATTGCCTGTACGATGAATATAAACCTCAGTATAAGCCCCGTATCTTGGTAACAAGCTCCCAACCTCCACCACGCTCTCCGCAGGACTCTAAATTGAGAGACGACACATGGGGACAGCACAGGGTAATCTACTAAAAGGAGCCCTGCATTTGTTCCCACAGTCGGGAGGGGGGGGGGGGGGGGGGAGTGTGTGCCGCGGTGCGGGTTGGCATGCACGGGCGCGAGTGGGTGAGATGAGTGCTGGTGGTGGGAGGTCACTTTTTTCTGCTGCCCACCTTGGCACACGAGCAGCTTGTCTTCAGATCAGAGCTTTGCCATGAACCGGAGGTTGGCAACGAATCCAAGTGGCCGGGGGAGATAAGGCAGCCACTGGGACATTACAGATGCAGGCATTAGCTGAGTGGAGACTTGATGGAGAGCAGGGCAAGCTGAGGCCTTTGATAATGCTGCCGATGTTTACTGCCGCTACTCAAGAATGGGGCATCTGCTCGGCGGTCAAGAGACTTCAGGCTTGCACAGACACCAGCGCTCGACAAACCCATCACCCGCCACCAAAAAATGATAGACATTTTTTTGATGTCGGTTATTCTTCGCTCTCGCGGCGAGGAAAGACGAATGAAAATTGTCCCGAATGTTAGCGTTCGCCATCCACTAACATTTTACGGCGTTTTAGTGGTAGCTGGTTTTAAGTATTTATGTTTAATCAAATGACAATATTAGAGAATTCTTCATGTGATTGTCTCTTAAGGCTCGGTGTGGATCTGCCCCCCCCCCCCCCCTTTCTCCCTCCCAATTTTTTTTTCACCTTACTGACATGCAGGCGTTTCCCAGAGGATTGCTAGCGCGCTACGATTTCAGCTTGCCGCTTATCTGACAGTACCAGCGCCTGTCCCATCCTGAATCTAACATTTAACATCCTTCTTGCCTCTGCACTGGCTTCGAGTAGCTGCTGCCATTTCCTGTGTGTGCCAAGTCTGCAAAGCAAAAAAAAAAAAAAGGACCCTGACCGCAGCGGGGAGAAAACAGTCGACAAAGTGGCATTACTCCCGCTGTTATTCTTCAGAGATGATTCTAGGGGTGAGTTATTTCATTACTGGAGCAGAGATTAAATGTCCAAAACCCAAGGAGGTAACCACTTAATGTACAATTTCTATATAATACATTCAACTGATATATAATACAATCAATTGATATATAATACATTAAATTGCAATCCATTTCAAGTGCAAATTAGGTCACACAGGACCTTTTTGAATGCATGCATACAAGTATTGTACAATAAATATTTCTGCTATTTCATATTACAGTCTGCCACCATTTCAGTTGACCTCCCCTCAAAAAGGGATGATTGATTATTGACGATACACGGTGACTTTTATTCTCTTGAAATTCCGTGTGGACATTATTTACTGCGTTTAAAGCATCTCATATGAGCACACACATTTACAGTATAAATAAATTAAACGGTCATGAACCCGCCATTGTTGAGGAGGGTAACAATTGTATTTTTCAATATTAACAATGCTGATGATGATTGATTGGGATGGAAAACTAATCAGTTTGTCATATTTCAGTTTATTGATTGGTAATTTATCAGAGGAACACTATTACACGCTTACTGCTGTCCTGAAATCCTAATTCATTTCACAGACAAGGCACCGGCATGCCAAATTAAATACGGCCCTACCTCCTGGTCTCAACCTCTATACTATACTTCATGGTTTCAAGGTTTCATTTAATATGCTTCGTCCACAAATTAACAGGATCTAATTTGAAATTTAATATGGAAAAGGCGGATAGTAAAAGGTCACGTTTTGGTGTGTGATGAAATACTGTATAATCCATCTTATGGATCTTGCGGTCTAATCAAGCATGGTCAAGTGGACTATGGACTTTGGGTTTTTGTCATATTTATGTCAAATCTGGTCTTTAAATCATATCCTGAAACACACTCTATCAAGCCGTCATGAGCAAAGAGAATATCCTGATCACGGCGCTGTTGCTTTGCGCTACGTTGTCGTCGTGCTGCGCGTTGTTAGCATATACCCCACCCATTCGGCAAAACCGACACCGTGTGCTTAATTGGAAAAGTCGCACAAGTTTGCTTGACCTTAATATGACATTTCACTTTTCTTTTTTTTTTCCCGCTACATTTTCATTTATTTGCACGCCCACCTCGACATGGCTCTACAAACACTTCACCTCACAACGCGAGCCGCTGGAATGTGTTTGCCCGCCCTTGTTCCTGTCCCAGAAGCGTTGCACTGGAGAAGGAGCCGTTGCAATGAGTAGCAGTTGCTCCTAACCACTCCCTCTGGATATGTAAAACTAATTTAAATCAATGAAACTTTTTTCCCTGCATAAAATTGATCCTTCAATTAGGCGGTACAACAATTGCCGGGCTTTGGGGACAGGTAGAGATTGATTTAGCGATGACCCAATTTCCCCACCGGGATCATTTATCTTTCATCTTATGTCGCTTGAGTAAAAACGTGTGGTTTTACTGGGTGTCGACTTTTTTATTCATTTTCATTTGAGGCGTTCAAGTTGCTATGTATTGAGTGAAATGTAAAATGTAAATATATCCAATTAATGGTAGGTCTACACTACGGATAACTGTCACTGGGTTTAACACTGGAAACACCAAGCTGTGGGTTTTCATTTTAGAATTGAAATAGACTTCCTGTACGAACCAGTGCTGTAAGATTTTTAAAATCACACAAGGGAAGTTATCATTGATGGCTCGTAGGCCTCCTCTTTCATCCCAAAGTCCATTGGCATTTCTAATGTCAAAGCAAAGGTCTTTAATAGTTAATGTATGACTTCCTGTGAGGAATTATACAAAGCTTTTATTTTGTAAGAGTTTTTGTTGGACATCTTGTTTCGTAATGAAACAAAAACTAACTGCTTGGCTGATAACTTTAATAATTGATTGACTAGTTGTTTGACTTTTTCCACTCCAGCTGCTCTAATTTACACTCTTCCACCCGTCTGAATTTGGGCATTCATTAACTATTGATAAATAGGGAAAAGTTAAATCTACCCACCGGCGACAATCACATTTATTGTAAGAGACTGCCAGGAGGCCAACAAGACTTTTTCTGTAGTATTACTATTCCTTTTCAAAAAGGTCTTGCCAGTGGCTCTACATGCCTGCAGCTATTTTGCCCTGTGGGACACATTTCCTCTAGCGACTCTTGCCAATCTTGTACCTACTTCCAAAAGGTCGGTGCCAATTCGTTCCTCGCAGTCTAATTTCTGCATGGCCCTTTTCTTGCATCCAGCTCCCCTAATTATCCTGGTGCTATGAGGCATGTCAGAACGTATTCATCCTTCTACCACCAAGCAGGTCTCAAGCTCCTACACTTTAATTGGTCTTCATTATAAAAAGGTATATGGATTGAAACCAAGGCGCAGGTAAAGGCTTTTTTCTTGTTTGTAAAGTATGTTGCACAGTGAAATATAGTGAAATATAGGAATATATAATATAGGAAATATAGTATGTTGATATAGTGTGTTTACAATAATGATGCTTCTGCAGTTATACTGAGGAAGCTGCGTATAAAGCAGTTCTTTCTTTTTGTGATACATACTGCACACACACACACACACACACTTCTAAGTATAATCTGGGAGAGAAAGTGACATGGTGTGAAAAAAAAAGAGAATTATCTAAATCTGTCACTGATTACAAACCTGACAAAAGCTCACTTTCCGAAAATAACTTTGGCAAAGATTGGTTGAGTCCTGATGAGGAGTAGCTATCTTTATTTGATCCCTGTCTGGGGCTAAACATATTGGTGAATAGGGTTAAAAACGTTTTATTCACCAGTCATCCAAATTGTAATAAAAATATTTTGCTTACAATATGTGTACTAACAACACTAACGATTTTCTTTTCTTTTTTGGCAGAAGTGAACATCCAGACAGCATTTGTCTCCCCCCTCTATTTACACATAATGGTTTAGTCCTGCCCTCTCGCGAACGGCACCTAGTCAGGGAATCACAACTAACAGTGATAATAAACGTAGTGTGGCATAAGGTCTCCCAAAATGTGGGTAAACGGAGAAGGGAAAGAGAGGAGAGACAAAGGAGAGAGCAACAGTACCTCACACAATTTTTCACAAAGAAAGGTGAGTTTATGTCTGTGAGAGGTGCAAATTAACCTGTTAGCTAACTCCTTAGACTGTGAAGTGCTAGCCAGCTATCATATCATATCATCATATCCTGACATAAAAAAATCTGTTAGTATTCACATTTAATTGAATCAACACAAACTTTTTTTTAGCAAGATATTCATACTAAATCAAATGTCCATGGTGCCAGGCCCAGCAGATTCACCCCACCCACTGAACCGGTCCCAACTGAAGGAGGAGGAGGTGAGCAGCACTGTGTTGAATGGCAGTCAGTTACTATAAGACAACAAAATGCATATGTTGGAAAAAGGCTATCCTCTGTCTTTCTATGTCTCTTTCAAATATGAAACTCAGGTATCGTTTAGTGAGTGATAGTTCCCCAGATCATGATAAGTGAGCTCCACTGTCTGCAGACTTGCATGCATGTAACACGGCACAGTGTTTCCATAGCTCACTGCCAGTAAGACTCAAGTATTACTGCAAGAGAGCTGCAAATGTAGAGCTGTGTAAAGCTTTGAATGGGTCATTACGGTCTGGAGGTGGTTACAGCGATTGTTCAGGGTTGGGGTGACCTGGGGCCCAATGTGTTACCTTTTCACAGGGCCTGAAATCCCTGGCGGAGCACTTGGTTGCGGCATTGGCACCTAATACAACAAGGAATTGATCATGGTTCATTGTATTAAATAAATCATAATGTGCGTAGAAGTAGTAGAAATTTTAACACAGAACAGTGTCAATAATGATGTTGTGGCCAGTGTTTTTGGGTAACACTTGTGACTATGTTAGTAGTTTCTCTAATGATCATTCGTACTTTGGTGGTTAGGGAGAGACTTCCATCGTTGTTTGGGAAATGCACCTCAGATTGACAGCCTGTGTGTAAGTGGTGGTGAAGTGCCCGCTACTTTCAATGGCCTGATTTCAAATGACTACAGTACACAATAATTATTTCATGTCATGAATAGAAGCGTAGAATAGTATTGTTTAGAATAGTGTTTTGTTGTTGAAAATACACTTACAGCTAAACAGGCCTGCTAGCTTGTTAGCCTAGCAGAAACACTGGTATTGTAGGATCTGTTGAAGAAGCTATGTAAGTAGAAAAATGGTGTTTTCTCTGCCAGTATTGGGTGTATTTGAATGATTTTTGCTTCTATCCATCAAGGTAACGCATTCCTTATATAGGATATATATATCCACATGAATGATGGTGTTCCTTTAATGTGTTTGAAACAATTGAATACTTAATAACAGCTAATAACATTTAAGTCATTTTATGTGTTGCAGAAGAGAAAATGGTTTATTCCAAAGCTACTAGACAGCAACATTTGACTGTAAGGAATAATTCCTAATGTATAAGCACACTAATGATTAATCACATCAAATAACATGCTAGGAGTCAACTACCCAGTTGGCTGGCTAGTTAGACACTTTTTATTAATATTTACTTCTGAGGCAAATCTATAATTCAGGCATATCTGGAGCAGTCACTTCCACAGACAAGCAGATTTGTCTTCTTTTTGCTGTATTTGCTGTGACCACAGCATGGTACAGTGAGTGATAAGCGCTTTGGTAAAAAAAGTAAGAGGGGGTTTATCTGTAGCAGTGCTGAGTGGGTAGCTGATAAAGGGGCAACCCAGATGACTTGTTTTCACAGTAAATGAGGAAATGAGGGGGAAACGTGTTAACAGCACGACGCAGAAATATTTAATCAGGAATTGATAGTAAGTCCAAATGTACTAGGTGCTGATTAAGTTAGGCAAAAAAACATGTAGCCAAAATAACCAAGGCTTTAAATTATGTTAGAAATATTTTATAAAATTCTACATAAACCCAGCCACCACTAGGCACACTTAGTCTTGTTTTCTATAGCACTCAGAATCTGATCCCACAAAAAAGGTGAGTTGTGTTTGTTGGAAGATGGAATTAGTTCAAGCCACGTCCCTGAAAATGAATTTGAAATGAACTCAAGTCAAGGTTGTGCAATTTAAAGAATTAGGGGGCATTTGAGTACCTATTCTGCTTGTTCTGCTCTGCTGCTGCTCTAGGAAATAGTTGAAAAGCTACTGAAAAACTACTCAGACCCAGACACTTCGACTTTTATGAGAGCAGGTGGCCATGGGGACGGTTTGTCTGTCCAATCTATCAGGTCACTACCCTCAGATATTGATCACACCTTTGTTCCCTTCCTTGGTTGGTTTTGATCAAAAAGGTTGGAAAATTACTCTTTGAAATAAGATGGAATGGAGACACAGTATTATTACCTGTTTTACTTTTAGGCTCCAATCATATTTTGTTTTTAAAATAGCTTTACAAGGGGAACAATTAGTGTGTTCAAAGTGTAATTTTCCCATCGCCATTCTTTACTGTGCTTTAATTCATTCTAATTATTAGGATTCAACTTTATTGTCATTGCACAGAGTACAAGTACTGAGACAACGAAATGCATTTTTCACACACCCCTGACTAGATACACACACACACACACACACACACACACACACACACACACACACACACACACACACACACACATATATCACCCCACACACATGCACATGCAGGTCAGAGCACAGGCGCAGCCAGAGCGGCGCACCTAGAGCAGTTAAAGGGTTAAGTGCCTTGCTCAAGGGCACTTCGGCAGTGTCGGTGGGGACCGTAGCTGTGACACCAGTCATTTTCCAATCACCAGCTCACAGCTGGAACACGCCCTCCTGGTGGTGCAGGGGATCGAACCAGCGACCCTCCGGTGATGGGTAGGCCTCTCTAGCCGCTAGGCCGACCTGAGGCTTTGCAAAGTAATTGCATTCGGATCAGAGGAGCTGAAACATCAAACGGTAATTCATATAATATCCCCACCTACATTTAGAAGAGGGAATATGCATTGGCCACGGTAACTAACATGAAATGAAACCATTGAAAATCGCATGATTGGACTGACCTTTTGGTAAGAGCACAGTAGACCACATCTGTAGAGGCCTCTGTTATCCGAGTCGGTGCATGTTAACTCATTAAATACCTACTATATATATATAGTTCTATCATAATGGAGCACACAATTGTAGGTGTCCTATCTTAACTTTGACAACACAACTTGACCTTTTTGCCATTCTTCATTGCATAATTGGAAAGAGGTTATATCTCGCGGTATTTCGGCTACTAACAATTTTCCTCCGACAAAATGTCAGAGAATTGGTTAGGGAGAGCGCAAGCTGATCAGAACCAGTGACAACCACCAAAACACCACCAGACCATCAAACCACCAGACACACTTTCAGCTGGGCAGCGAATAAGACTGAAATCACAACCATTTAGGAGTACACCTGATGACATTTTCGGGGTGATGAATAGAAACTTGATTACATTTCATTCAAAAAGTCCGGTCCGGTCCGGACGACGACGGTGGGCCACCCGATGTGACCTGCATACCTTTTCAACAATATGTCTGTGTTTCTGGTTGAACCTGATACCAAACTTCCATTTGTGCTCCCCAAAGTTAATGTAAAACTCACTCTGACATTTATTTAAAATCCAATTTAGCTCAGGTGCTAGAGGGATATCAAGTCTTGATTGAGTTTAGTGTCACCTCTCTAATGAAGGAACCAATGCAAGGGCTTAGCGGCTGATGCATAGGAGCAGATGTCAGAAAGTGATTTGACACATATTCCATCAATTTCACCATGTACCTGCAAGGAAATAAAATGTATGAATAACTCAATCGGTAAACAGACTAGCTCATACCAGCACCACAAAATTGCATTAAACCAAACGCTAAATCATTGTGTGTGTGTGGGGTGTGTGGATGGCTCTGTTTAGGAGGGATCTATCATTGGGACAGTTTGAATTTGAGGAAAATATAAATATTGATTTCTCAGAATATCAGCTATTACATTTTGTGCCACAAAAAATATTGCCTACGCTCACCTGAGGCAGGTGTGAAGTAACTAACAATTACAGTAGGTGGACTACTAGTCATTGTGCGTTATATTAACGTAAAGCATCCACATCTGTTTAAATGCGTTACATTAACGCACAAATCTGCACATACACTTGCACATGTATATGGCACATATTCTTTTTATTCTATTGTTATTTTCTTATTTCTTATATCTTTTCATATATTTTAGTGTGAATTTCTCTATTTTCTATTGCATTCTTGACCTTTGCCTTTACAGTACTTGCTTTTATTCTTGTTTTGTTTTTATTTTTCTCTTGCTATGTTTATTGTTTATTATTATGCACCAAACACTAAGACAAATTCCTTGTATGTGAAAACATATTTGGCAATACACCTGTTTGTGATTTCTGATTCTGATAGTGTTCCCGTGGTCCACACTGCAGTGAGACTTAAACTCAGCAGTTGAAATACAGTGTGGATATGTGTGTGTGAAAGGAGAAGTTTCGCCCCTTGAAATTAAATGGGCCTATATGATTTCCCCTAGTAGAAAATGCCAGAATTTGACAGAAAGGCAAAGCAGTATAAAGGTCTCATCTTGATGACCTGCTTAGAATGATACAGCAAAATATTGGCATTTTAATAAAAATGCCTCCTGACATTTCTGTCATTTTCTAATTCCTTTCTGTCAGAGTGACCTTTTCTTAGCCTCGACTGTGAGCATTTCCTCATGCTCACATTATCAAGATGCTTTGGTCTCTCTAACAAACTTCCGATGACAGTATACTGTCTTGGATAATAGAAAGTCTGGGAAAAAGTACTCAAAACATCTCGAGCAAAACGTGCAGTTCATTATATGAGTAATTAGAGCAGCAGTCCGGCAACTTTGATAAAAAACGGAGGTGCAGTGATTCATCTTATGTTTCCCCCCCCCCCACAAAGTCTTTGGTAGTGTATGTTGCTCTTGGTCATGGAGACCAGACTGGACTAGTGTTGAAGAATAGCCCTGCACTCAATATGGGCTCATCCATGTTGGCTTGTCTACTATCTGTCTATTACATTAATCTGCAGCCTGACCTTTAAAGCCGTCATGTATCCTGTGGCTCACATTCAAAAGAGATACAGGTGTGTGTGTGTGTGTGTGTGTGTATATGAATGCACACACCTGTGTCGATGCATCATATAGCTGCACGCGGAAATATTGCAATCCAAAAACAGTAGGGGGAAAAAAAAATGCTGTTCGGTTCTAGCTTAGGAATCTTCTTTCATTCTTGAGACATTAAAGCATTGAATATTTTCTGCTTGTTCCCAGAATCATTAACGCACAATGCACAGCAGTCACACGCCGCTCATAAGCCAATTTAATTAGCCAAGCCTCTCAAAGCATTCTTAAACAAGACATCTTAAGACCTAATAAGACGTCAAACATTTCTGGCATCTTGTCCCCAGGAAATCAGCCACATTGTGTCTGAGTATTCTTTGGCACCTTTAGCGAATGCACAGGGCCTCATTTCTCAACGCTTAAAGCAATACCAGTTTGGCAGAATAATTTCATTTTCCTGAGCGTGCTCACTTCCACACGACTCCAAGCGCCACACTGGTGTGAGGTAATTGCACATTTCCAGTGCGGTTTCACCTGTTTTGAGTGTTAATATCTTGAAATGAGGCGCATCAGTCTTCTAGTGTCAAAATAATGTCCATCGATTGAAGACATCCAATTGAAAGAAGTCGATTTACTTTGGAAACAAGTGAAACTATTTCATCACATTTGCTTTTTTCACACTTTTTAAATGATTTCAAGGCTCAATACTAAAGACTTGATATAGACAAGTTCATCATGCTTAGACAAAGTTACAGGGAATGGAATCGGATTTGATTAGACTCCCCCGCTGCCAAAATCTCTCACCTGGCAGGATGACAGGTTACCAAAACTGGTGAAGGAGCCACTTGTGAGTCATGTGGCTTTTGTTTACAAGCCCCGGTTTGCTTGTAAGTGGGCAGGGTGAACCTAAATGAACCACACACAAAAAAATGCCACAAATTAAACTTTTTTCCACAGTGGTTTGGAACGAAGAAAACAAACTGTAGGTGTGATTGTATGCCCACCTCGTGACCCACCTTGTGGTTGTTAAGCCACTCCACAGCGAAGGGCGGTTTGAAGTACACATTTTTAAAAACACGAGAGGGAACACCTTTGTCCCGCCGCCGTCCAGTTGAAACAACAGCGCTTCTCAAAAATGGCAAGGTTTGTTCAAAGCTTGAGATAAACAAGGTAGATAATGGATATTGCAAGGCACTGATGAATGAGTAAAGCCTTGTGAATGTTGTTTTGCTCGGGTAAAGGTTAGCCAAATGCAATGGTGCAAGGTTTCTAGCTTGGCGAAAGCGAGTGGAAAGGCTGTGTGGACCACACAGATTTATTTTTACATATTTATATTTACTGGCACACTAGATCTGATGTTACTCTCTCTTGTGCTATTAAGCTATTGTGCTATTGCCTGTGTGGAAACCTTGGATGTCATAGTGGATGAGAGCAGGTCTGTCATGAGGGTTTCAGCTTCTTTTACAGGCAAGTCAGATTCATTTTTTAATAGGCATGAAGTGTCTTAATTGTATCCATTAGAATCTACTGCACTACAGCAATAAAAAAACATCAAAATAAAAAGAGCTTTTTTTTAACTTGTCCTTCAGCCTGTGCCACTTCTGTCTCACACTTGCTCGTCAACATGGCAGTAAGTGATTTTCACAGTTTGATATTTTGATATAGTTGTTTCTGATGTATTCTGATCTAATTATTTTTCAAACATAAATGAGGATCTCTATAGCAAAAAAAGATGAATAATAATGGTTCATTAATTAAATAAAACATGGTGAAGTTCCTGTTTTCTTGGTTTGAGAAACTTTACAGGCATAAATACGGATACAATTTAAGAATAGCCGTAAGTGCTGGGGTGGCACTGTTATCAGGAAATTGGGCATCTGTGCGATGCCCTTTTTTTTTTTTTTTTCAATAATTTTGCTTCAATGTCTCCAGTGTTTTCCCCACTTCAATATCATTCAGAAGATGGCTGTGTCATTCTCTTTGTGCTCACTAGGCCCTGGTTTTTATAATTGCCTTCTATTCATTCTCAGGCTAGAGGCTGGATGGGGCTGTATTTTAATTGCACAGGCCTGAAGACATCGCAGGCAGACCACTTCCAACGTGGCTAAACTAATAATCTAGGGTCTCAGAGTTTCCCAGATGGAGTTAGCAGATGACCTTAAAGCTGTCATCTGTTTCCTTTGTTCTTCCCTCTCGTGCTTGACTGTTTTGACGTTTACCAATGTGCAAGTCAGGCTATAACAAAAGAACTCAGCGGTCAATTGCTGCAGGAGGAAGCTGGACAAACTCCACTCAATAAGTCATGCTTAACTCTGCGTAATAAATAATACATCATATTCCATTATTGAATCTATCCAATCACATTAACCAATAACAAGGAGAGCAAGGGAACAGGTGAGTGAGAAGCAGCTCAATTCCATCCCCTAAATAAGGGCGAGCTGACCAGCTGGGGCTCCTGCAAGTGGCTACATCAAGACTGACAGCTGCCAGATAGCTTACAGACTTGTCAGAGCCATGGATGACCTCAGATGTCTAGCAAGTATTTTCAGGAATGTGAACGGGGGTGGCGGTGACAGGGTCAGGTGTAACGTGTATTTATTTTTATTTTTTTCTAAGTTTGAAGCTGCACTAGGAAAGATTTGTTTGTGAAAAAACACCCGTATTGTCAGCCTAAATCACTAAGTGGGGCTGCAATAGAGAAGAGCATCCCCCCCTATTTGTGCAAATAAAATTCTGGTGTCTGGTATGTACACTTCTCTGCTCACAGGAAGTGATGAATCAAAACTTAACAGTGAATGAAATACAAACTGTCTAGTAAACAGCGGCGAGGCTCCGTCCAGAGAAAGGTGGACAGACTTTTTCATCTTTTCCTCTCTCGTCCCTTTGGTATGAAGCCACACAGACCAGCCGGGTTGTAAACATGAGCGTGCTGTGTGCAGTTTACTGATGTCATGTTACATGATTTCTCTGTATTATATAATTTTTCAAAAAGCTACTTGCTGTCATTTGGAGTCGCCAACGTGTTGAGCTGCCTGGTGCGGTTTTAACCATGAGCTTTCCTCCAAACGACATATTTCTGCTTGGTTCTTGACATAAAAACCTTTTTTTTAATTTTGAAATTCACTGAAACGTCTTTGATGGAAAGTTCCCACCTCATAACTCCAATGACATAGCTGCACTCACCCACCATTTGTTTTTCTAACATCCAAGCCAGGTTTCTACATAAGGACTCGCCCTTGTTCAATAGCACAAGTGATCGTTAAACCTAGCCATATTAACTTATCTAGGTTAGCCAGTTAGCCTAGCTTAACTGAAGTTCTAACTAGCTTATAGCTATCGAGGTAAGATAGTTAGCTAGCCTGCTGACCTTCCAAGATCATAAATTTCATGTTCATGGATGAATGAAAAAAACTCATTCATATTTTTTTATTTACATTTTGACCAGAGTTCCTTCTTTGCCATTGAAGTTTTCCAGTTAGCTTATGCTGCAAAAACCTGTGGCTCCACCCACTGAGGTTTAACTGAACCAATAAGATTACTCCTGCCTTCAGAGCAGATAAAAACCCTACAGTACATACATCTGCTTTTAGCATTGTGCATTCTTTGGCCTAGCAGATCTTAACCTGTGTAAATCATTTTATACCATGCTCTTGGAAGCATACCTCAAAAAGGTAGAAAGTCAAATAGCAGTGCACCATTCGGTCACATTTTTCCCCCTACCCCATGCTGAGGAGACTATTAAAATTACTTGCACTCACACTGCGGAATAGTGCTCCCCTGCAGAATTCATGATAGCCCAATTTCCCTTTGTCAATGCTCCCACTAGTATGAGATAAAGTTTTCTGAATTGGCAATTGTGGATGATCATGTCCTGGGGCAAATGCCTGTCATTTGTCAGATTCAGCGGTGGACATATCAGCAAAAACACATTTATACTTCATATTCTCACAGTGTAATGGATCACAGCTCTGGAATATGTTCGGCTGTTGATGAATGAATGATATACCGCGGTTGTGTTGAGACATTGTCAGGGCATTAAAGATAGAAGAGAGGTTAGATGATTGGGAATCCCTCTTGCACGGAAGAAATGAATTAGTAATACGGTGTTTGCCCCCTTATGATGACCGCTGAATTTAAATGCCTGACACATAACAGCACTAATTGGGAAGTACTATGCTGCGAGCGCTGTATGATGAATAAGTTAATCTTTAATAGAAACTGAAATAACATAATGTAGGAATATTGATGAAATGATGTAGCAGATTCAGTATAATGTGAAAATGTTTAGGTTGGAGGTACAACTTAATTGCATTACACGTCAATTAAGTTGTCACTGTGACAGCACGGTGTAGTATTTTCTCTAACTCCATCGTGTTATTAATATTACAATATTGCCAACTGAAAGCACAAGCAGGTATTTGAAGCTACTATTTTTTTTCAATAGTTACAGTCACAATTGAATCATCACAACTAATCCCATATATTAAGCCCAAAACCTTAAATTTACCATCTCCAGCTTTTGTTTTCATTGAGTTAGCACATTTGTTTGGATGTCGAGCAACAATCAAAGAAGGATGAACTCTTCGTTATATGAAATGACAATATAATTGCAAAAAAGGAAACACGAGGCATTTGTGACACCTGTTTTAGGGTAGGGCTCTTCATAGTCATTTATGACGTTGAAGGTCATTTTTCACTTTCTGAAGATCAGTTGTCATTGCAGGTTTTAACATCATTATCCTGTGCTCGTCATGCTATTAGCCATGCTTGTCTGGCTAATAATATCTTAAGGTTTCTGCAGGTCTAAATGTCTGGTCATGTCCGGGCCTCGGGGGTTCAGAGTAGTGCTGGTTTTCTATTCTGCCAGGTCGTTGACATTCTAGCTGTCTAATCAGGGATTGGTTAAGACCTGGGATGCCAGGTGAATGCAGTTAACTGGTACGAGAGAAAACCAGCAGCACTCTGGACCCCGAGGCCCTGGATTTGAGGAACTCTGCCATAGAGCTTCAGTGAATGTGGTGGAGGACTCATTGTAGGTCTGATCTTGCTCTCCCACCTCCCCCCCACACACACACACACAAAAGCTTTCTTCTTCTTCGAGTCTGTAAGTGACTGTTTCACAAATACAAATGGCCAAATCTGAAAAGGCTCTTCCTATAAAATCTGATTGAATGCGACGTGTTGCAGTAGAGAGACACACAGTCTTGTTTAATTAAAAATCCCACCACATACACACACATACGCCACTTAGCAATGGCAATTCGTCGCACAGAAATCTGTAAACCTTAAGGTGGAACGACACATTGCTCTACAGGGCTGTGCACTCAAAATAGTATAGTATTCTTGCATCATGCCTTTCTAAACCTTACTAATAACATGGGAAAATGCCATTGGCAGAGGTTTTTTTTTTCATTTACATTGGTTGCCCAGATACCTTGTTCCTGTAACGCAGTGATTAGGCGCTTATAAACATCAAACAGCGAGCTTTTGACTCCCTTCGCTTGTTTTCATTCCGGTTATTATATTATTTTTCTCTTTACTTGGTGCGGTTTGTAGATTTTGCAGCTCACCAACTGCACAGATCAACAATTTTAAGGTAAATAAAACAAAAAAGGGGCAGGAGAGATGATCACATTTACAAGTAATTACAAGGGAATTACTGCCTAGTCCCTGTGACTGCGCTGACCGGCATGAAGCGATCCAATAAAAATTACAATACGGTCACACAAACACCTTCATACAACACTATTATACCTGGTAATGATCAACATACATAATAAATGAGCTTTCAATTACTGAGTTGTATCCATACCATGTCCACATTTTCATTTATATTAGATTCACATTCTAAAATAGACACTATAGATGAAGTCATTGTAGACGTTCCACTTCTTATTGCTTGGTTACCCACCTACTATTATTACTACACCTAATGGGAAAGTCATGTTTTGCTGTATTTTTCAGCTGTTGGAGGTTTTGAGTAATGGTTTGATAAGTAGTTGGTTGAGACAGTAGTTTTGTCCTACAATAAACTAATCTACTGAATAACATTTATGTAATCATTTTTTAAATATTTTCATACAAATAAGTGTTTGTTTTGCTACCTGTCTATCGCCAATTCCTGTACACCAGAGGAAAAATCCTCTGGCACACAGGAAGTGATGCGTTTTAGGTTTCCGGCAGCGGCAGCAGCAGCGGTTTGTGTTGGAATAAACAGAAGAAGAACTGGGTAGTTAGCATGAGCAGCGATAGCCACCGTGGCTGAACAGACAAAGAAAAGAGCGCCACCTACAGAAACTCAAACTCCATCAACAGGAAAATCCAAGGAGAAAGACGTCACAGTACTGGACACACTGTTTGATTGACAGGTGATCTCTGGGATGTGCAGTGCAAAAACACTGAGCACTAAAGATGGTGCCACAATTTCAAAAAAGGAATCAAGGATCTTGCAGATTACCATTTAAAAGAATTGTCTGCAGTGCTAATGCCGGATAGATGCAGCATCAATTCATGAAGAGTATGTCTACTCCGGCTACCACAGTAAGAGAAAAATAGCTGAGAAGATAAGCTCTGCAGTAACTCGTTTACTGAAACTCTTTCACAGCACTCCACATCTTACACTCCCCTCCACTAGGCACCAGTTCTTCTGATCTCCCTCCTAAGTTCATCTCAGCTGATGCTATTCCTGATATGCAACAGAAATACAGAAGGGTTGAGCTGATTAAAGTTGTGAGGCACTGTAATATTGCTGAAAGTGTTTTCTACGAGTGTATCAGACCCAGCACTGTAAACCGAGCTGATGAGAGCACTACGCGCCATGCAGTCGATGTATTTAATGCCAGAAGGAGAAAATATTCAATCTTCAAGGTTTTTTTTTTTTGGTCCTCTCTTCTTGATTTGAATACCTGACTTGTGTTTAAAATTGCCGTTTATGTACGGGATTGTCTCTTTTCTCTTGCTTTTACAATCCGTCATGATGAAACACACTGTGTAATGTTTCCCAGTAACAAAGGCTTTTCCTCCCTTACTTCTGGCCATATTCAAATGACTAAAACTGTCCTCATTATTGCAGAATAGATGCACCCGTTGCACATGTTTCATATTTTATGGCGCGGCCGCCGCATTACTTCAGAATTCTAATTTTGTTCCATTTTCAGACTGGCCTGGCGAGTAATAGCTTGCAAGATTACACTTTTGTGTTAGAATATGCCTATTTAATTCTACTGTACAACATTTGAAAAAAAAGCCAGGTGTTCCAAGTTCCAGGTGCAGATGCAGAATAAAATACTTTTTTGTATGGCTGGCTCTGTATGGGTCAGTAACTGTAAAAACATGCTGCAAATCACCTATGAAATGTTGACTTTCCGATTAAACTACTTTCAGCTTTAATTCAATAAATTGCTACCCAGAAGATCACAAATAACTAACAATATCAGAATATACTGTATGGCTCACTGTGTGGTTTTTGCTTGGAGGCAAACTGCAATTAAAGGTTGTCTTAGTAAATTGAAAAAGTGAAATCGTTAAAAGGAAAAATCCACCCTGAAACACTTCAACACTGTTAATAAAACGCCCCGTACCTTGCATTTCTGGGTCCACTTTGTTGTTTGGTGGTGTGTTTTTCTTATTCTTGTGATGAATTGGCTAAACATAGACCTAACGTCGACGGCGATATATTTCCACCGCAGCTACAATGGAGTTTGATAGCAGAACATTTGTCAGCGATCTAAAACATGAACGGTAAACATCAGGTTTTGGTGTCAGCCCCTCAGAATCAAACAGCAGGGGCTTCTTTCTAGACAGTAGCCAAGATAGACCAGAATGCAATGCAGCCACAAGTCCAGGCAACGTTGTCCGGGGGTTGTTGAAAGTCATTCTGGGAAATGTAGGAAAATCACTAACTGAAGTAGAAGTACAAAAGGCAGGTTGAGGGAAAGAGGAACACCAAAAAAGTAAATTAGAACACTTCATCACATAATAACTCCCACAATCCATTGGACGTGACAAATTGGTGCTATATAACAGTATCAGAGTAGTTTTCTCCTTCCACTCTATGATTATAGTACATAGTATAAGTACAAGGGGATAAAAGCATAGCCGTGTACGCAATTTTTTGCTCTCAAGCAGCTCAACCTAGAGTAACATTCTATGTTTGGAATAGGAAATATCGATTCAGGAGTAATGTCAATGCATCCAAAGTACTAAGAGTGGGTAATTCAAAATGCCTTGGGTGGGAAAAAAAATCAAAACTAACCCTTTAAAGCTGTAGAAGTTGGACCGAGAAATCAATAGCACCCAGCATCCTTCAACCTCAAGCATTACTTAATCATATATATCTCTCCCTCTATGGAGGCATAATGAAATGTTTGGCATTGTTTGTTTTCATGTGTAAGTGCTACATGTTGGCTTTTCCTGTGGTAAACATATAGTAATCTTTGATTGACAAAACTGTCGATACTCTTTATGCTGCTTTTTTTTTTGCATCGTTATTTCCACTCTTTGCTGCATCACTGATCATTTCCCAAAGATTTCACATCATTTTAAATGTGTAGGTAAAACATCCCAAATGGAAACAGGAGGCAGCTCATCGGGGCGGCTGTTGCACCTCCAGTAGTTTCTGCTAGAATTAGATTTTTTTCTTACCATCACAAATGATTTAACAGTATTATCCAAAGCACGTAACAGTCCATTTATATTTTTCATTTTCTATCATGCACGTTTACACACCTAGATGCTTTCTGTACATATGGCCCTCTGTATATCTTTTAACGTGTTATGAGCACTTTTATGCTATAATTTCACATTTTTCATCATATTCTCATTTTTCCTGTCATTTGTTATTTTTGTATAACTTATTTCATACTGCACATATTTCTTTGTCTTGATAAGATCTACTGTTACTACTGCTGCTGTTTTTTTGCACACCTTTTCATGCTTTCACTCATACATTTCTACTGGACATGTTTTAGTGTGAAATTGTCAGGTTGCGTGTGTTTTATATGACGCACATTTATATACGCATGGTTTCATGGGTATACGGGCAAACTGCAAACTCGTTCTCAATAAGAGCACCAGGATCAGCCATTCCTTCATGTGTTCTTAACTGATACGAACACCAGAGAAGATAAATTCCACCAAAGAGAACAGACAAGTCCATCATGCTTATCTAAATTTACAGGGACTGGAACCAGATTTGTTTGACACCCCCGCTGCCAAAATCTCGCAGGATGACAGCTTACCAAAACTCTATCCAATAAACAGACTCCCTGTGAGTCCTTGTGACTTTTGTTTACCAGCCCTGGTTCGCTTGTAATTGGGCAGTGTGAACCTGAATGAACCACATGCAACAATTGCAACAACTTTCCACTCCGGTTTTGCCCAAAGAAAACAAAATGTACGTGTGATCGCACAGATTCATTGGCTGTGTGCAGAGTGGGGGGTTTAGAAATACATTTTTGACAAAGAGAAGCCATATTTGATGGGCCAGACGTTGAACTGCACGCTGACCCAACTGTAGGCTAATCCATTATGTATTGATGAAGTGTTGCAGGTTTGTATCTTACCATGCCACTTTTTGGCACCGCTACAAAGTGGAGGAAGGTGCCAGCACAGCTAAAATTAAGCAGTGTCTCACAACTATGACTCTCACTCCCGCGGATAGCATCGCATGCCGCCAGGCCCCTCTCCACTTGGCATGCTGTTCCTCTGGGTTGCCTCTGGTAGGATTCCTGCAAGCCAAGAAGAAAAATAAACACAAAAATGGCAGACTTGAGGCACTGCTGTATCGAGGATGGAAAATCCTGGCTGACTTTGACAAACTGATTAGTGAGCAGACGGGTAACACAAGATTAATTTGTGTAATTATCGTCAACATGGCTTATCTCCCAAGGAGAAATTTCATGACAAGGGGATAAACTTGGATGTATTCCACACCAGTCTACGTCTAATGCCAAATACCTACAGTACAGTCGTAGTCTCCGTAGCTAGGTGCTCCGGGCGTTAAGCAAAGCACAGGAAGCAGTGCAAAGAATTGAGATGCAACGTTATTTGTTTCATGAAAGATTCTGGTACTTTGGTCGGCTGGGCGGAGGGTAAAAACAAGTAAGCTTTGTTTCCCTCTCCGTGAGACAGTTAATGTATGATTTTTCCGGGAAAATCTACCTGTCTCCCACAATTCCCAGCAGAGGTGAGCTGTGTCAATATCTCACACTTGATCGCCTGATATCCTTTGAAACCAAATAACCTGTTTATGCCGGTAGAGCTTTGTCCGTCCCTAGCCATCTGCCCAAATGTTGAACTTGTACTGATGAAAAACACACAGCCGCTCATGCTCATGTTGAATTCCTTATTGCCGCTCAATAGTTATCGCAACGTGACAGTAGAGGGAACAGCCTTGTCATGTACGTTTAGCTTCAAATTGCTCGACTGTTCTGATAATCTGTTTGACAATACGAAAAAAACTTGCCAGACTGTCCCTGCAAAAGGAAGTGCAGCTTAGATTACTTACATGGGCAATAAGTAAGACATTTACCGTCCCATAGCACGAAATGACCATAATTCATCTGCGAGGGTGGGACGGTTGACAGGGTTGTTGATCAATACCAATGACTCAACGATTACTTCCCACCCATTGAAATCTCAAGGCCACCCCCACCACCATCCCATTGTGATCTATCACCTTTTCACGAGACGTTTCTGTCCGATCTCTGCTCTAATTAGCTACCTTACCCGTCTCCATTGTAAAAATATGACGTCTGTGTCGGTTTGTGTAGGAGTTATATCAGTGTTGTTGCATTTCATACTAGTCGCCGATAAGGGTTAGGTCATAGATTGCTTAATACCCCTTTAACCAAGAGTAATTTATTAATCTGGGATTAATCCCCTTGATGATGTATAATATCCTCTGACACATATGAGGTCATTCTGGGTAACAGTTTGGGAACAAAATGAATGATGACTGAGACTACAACATTTCTTTTTTTTTTACCTTTTGAAGAAATTAGTTAAGCATCCGCTTGTGTTTAATACTGTGTGTGGTTCATTGTGATAGGCATAGCTTCTGCTGTCTGGGCGCCTCCCGCTGAGCCTTCCAGCACCAAAGCAAGAGCAGCTTGGGGTGGACCGACCAGGGACCAGAACGCTGTCAAGCTTCCACCACCCACGAGACAAAGGTGTTATTAATGTAATATAACACATAAACCAATGGGGGGGGGTTTGCCTTTCAACACTCCCTGGTGAACTGTGTGTTGCGAATGCCTTTCTGTATCAGCTACACCGAAGGTGCACAGACATAAAATGAGCAGCGAAATTACAGTATTAGATTTGGGATGTTGTTTGTCCCCCTCTCCAAAGGTTGCGACGAGGAAATGAATGATTGATAGGTGGGTTCATCGCGTTTCAGCGTCGTCCCGAAACAATATTTTCCACCCTTCCTTACACAGTGGCCCCTCTGACTTAATGTTTCAAAAGTACATCTATATTTATTCATTCATTTATTTATTTTTGCCTCTTAGAAATACAGTGGGGCTATTTCCTCACTGTCTCTCCTGTCAGTATAGTATCTAGTTCCTCCTTTCATCACTTAAGAAGTGACAACTTTTTTTGTCAGCGCAATGCAGATGATAGATCTCATTTTAGTTCACAGCCTGTTGTTGGACCTAAATAAGTCTTTGTTGCCGCAGCTACCATTTGTTAATATTACAATTATCTGCGATACTCTTTTAGTCTCTATTAATTAATGATTTATGTTTTAGCAGGAATCTGAAATACATTTGACATCCCTTATGAAGATAAATTGAGTGACTGAATTAACATATTATACAGTGTTAACTGTCATCTGAAATTCTACACTATTAGCTGTGTGAGTGTGTCACCAGCAACTTTGTGAAGCAGTAAATACTAGGGCTTTACCCGATACAGGTTTTTGAAGGCTGATACAGATGTATTTAGACTGAAGTTGCCAATAGACGATATTTTTTGGTGTTATTTAATATCTTTAAATTTGACCTTCAGCGTTTCTGTCTGGATTTTATTCTTGTCAGGGTGGTAAAGCATTTAGACCATCATGAGACACTTAAACTCTCCACTGAAACCAAGACTAATGACATTCTTTTCAGTGGGTTAGCAGCTCCTTAAGGCCAAGTGACCCACCACATATCAATGGTGGGGGAGGTCTGTGATACATTGTGCCTTTCAATGAGGAATTAATTTGCAAAAAAACATTATATTAATAACTAAAATGTGCAAAGAAATTCACATTTCATTGCAGGTTTTACAGACTGTTTTATGTAGCAGTAGTCAGGAATGAACCTCCTTCACATCAGCAGTATATGACACTGGCTAGCCGATATCTATCTGACACTATTGGCCAATATTGGCAAATATATCAATCTAACCCTACTAAATATGAAGATGAATATTGGAGCTATGGTAAGGAATTCATCTAGATATACACACTGCCTTGCAAAAGTATTCAACCCCTTGACTTTTTGCACTTTGACTTTTCACCGTTACTCAGATGTCATATTTGGATTGTATTTAGCAATTCTGAAGATTGGTTTCCTGTCAAACTTATCTTTCTTGCTAACAAAGCTGAGACCAAGTCCCTTCACTAGATCTTAATGGGACTTGGATGACATTACAGTCCAGGGCTTGAAGTTTAAAAGAAAATATAAATCATCCATTTCCAATCATTATGGTTGAAAATACAGAAGGTGCAGTTGCAGTGGGTTTTTCCAGTCCATTTTTTACTGCAGAAATCAATGGAGAAATTGGACAGGAAAAACCGAGGAACTATTTTCACCTTCTGGATTTTCGATGGGAGGGTGATGATTTATCTTCAAGACCTGGACTGTAATGTCATCCATAAACGAACCATATATCCCATACTGTGTTTAAGTACACCCTAAGATCCCATTAAGTCCCATTAAGATCTAGCGAAGGGACTTGGTTTCAGCTTTGTTAGCAAGAAAGACAAGTTTAAAACAAGTTTGACAGGAAAACAATGTTCAGAATAGAATCTAAATATGACATCTGAGTAACTGTTGTTGAACACGTTTTTGCTAGTGTGGTAACTTACCTCGAATGAAGCAAAGGCGTTGAATACTCATGCAAACTTGATTTCTGTTCTTTTAATTTTGTATATATACACACATATATAACCTACATACTTGCCCGTCAGTGCTGCTCTGGTGCACAAACCGTAACTTAAAGACACTAAATGAAAAGGAAGCGCACTTTGACACGGTAGAAAATACAGATGTTTCATGGAATAGATGAGTGAAATGCTTTCCAAAGAGTGGGTGAAGTCAGGGGTCGTCCTTACACTTCGCCTCACTTCTCCGGCAGAGTGGTGTGAGGCTGAGAGGCCAAGAGTTAACTGGCCAACGCCGGATCGATCCCAGGTCAAAGCAAAAGGACCCGGCAGATATAGAGTTCACCTGACAGCTAGATGCTCCTCCTTAACTTACTGATTTTTGCTTTAACCTTGTGACCCAACACTTTCACCACTTTCATTGTACTCTTGTGCTCGTCTAAAAATCCATCCAGTGCAGTTTCCCTGTTCAGTCAATATGTTGACTTGGCCGTTTCAGTTTGGCCTGATGATAAACAAATAAGTGGCGCTGAACGGTTTGGCCCTTTTTGGTTTATCATTTTATGGTAATAGCTTTGCATAACTACACCCAACCCTGAACCAATAATTATGTGTCATGTCAGCTATTCATTTCCACTCACTTTGCAAGGAGTCACTGCGGTCCTTTATGTACAGTAGTCTGGTGAAAGAGTTAATTACATTTGAATGACTCCATAATCAGAGGACACTTCACTTAAACTGCATCACTGTGGGGGCTCACTTTCCATGGATTTTTGACCACAGCTACAGTCGAACTGCAGCCGCAGAGCCCAGATTATGCAAAACAGCAGCATTCTCCTGTGGACCAAAGTTACATAAATGTGCAAAAGAAGCCAAGCACTAAGACAGAGAGAGAGAGAGAGAGAGAGAGAGAGGTAGGGGTGGGGTCGTAGATGCAGGCTAAATATTCTCACAGTTTATTAACTATGATTTTGGTAACCACTGACTATGCTTCACTCTGGAGTCATTGATTCTGATTTGATTAGTTATAAAACTCAGTGACAAAAAAAAACACATTCTAAGTGAACCCATCAAAGGAATTTCCTTTTCAATTTGATGTGTTGTTATCAGGGTTCAACCGATATGGGTTTCTGAAGACTGATACAGATATTTTTGTATTCAATCAGTCTTTATTTATATAGTACATTTCGTACAATTGACTTGCAATTGCAATGCACTTAACATTAGAGGTAAATAGTGCAGAAAAAACATAGGAAGACAAATAAAAAGGAAAGTAACAATAAAAACAAGAGACACAATAAAACAGAGAAGGAATAACAAAATGAGAAAGAGAACATAAAAACATAAAAGTAATAGACAGAATTAGATGGAAAAATAAAAGATTGTAGCTTCCGATAGCAGATATTTGTTATTCAGTGATTTTATTCTTGGCAGCCACTGCCACAGTATTCGGGCCATCGTGTGACACTAAAACTCTCCATAGATACCCAGACTAATGAAATTATTTTTGGGTTAGCAGCCCCTTGATCAATTACATTTATAAATAATATGTGCAAAGGAAATAAAATTTAATTTCCGGTTTTACAGATGTTTTATGTAGATGAGGTTATGGAGGAACCTTCACCTAATGGTCGATATCCGATAATTAATAAAAGCCTAATATTGCCCTGATATATCATCTCTAATCCTTGTTGTTCTCAAGTGCAAGAATATACACTGAACAAAAATATAAATGCAAGATGTAAATGATCATTACTCAGGTGTGCCTTGTGCTCGAGACAATAAAAGGCCCCTTCATAATCTGCACTTTTGTCACACAACACAATGCCACAGGTGTTTTGAGGCATTGGTGGCTGCAGTCCTATGCCTGTACGCACTGTGTGTACATTAGTTCAGCTGACATTTTTAGCCATCTTGCCCGTCTGATTTTCTTTTCTTGTATAAAATTGGGATTGCACATCAAATGGTCTTTGCATTTTTGCTCCATCCCACTTCCACTTGAAATGCATTGGTTGTGCCGCTGATTGGTCAGTGGACAGTACACCAATGAGCATTCAGGTGTTTTATAAAAAGTAAAACGAAGGCCAGTGATTGGCGTTGTTGGTTTTGTTTAGCGGTGTCTCATAATGTATTGTATCATGTCAAATGATTAGATTAATCAGTGTGGAGCAGGCACATGATTTAATTCATTCTTTGTCTTTTTAGTGTTCATATAGCATATGCATATATGCTAGTTCATCGTGTCATTGCATTTAATCTAAGTTGCTCTTATTTAGAACTATTGCCGTGCTGGTGCGTTGTTGCTGTGTTTTGACTGAATTGCTCTTATGTGAATGCAGTTGAAATTAGGAAAAGCATTGCTTTTGTGTTTGTGCTGAATGTTTAATTTGTTGCATGTATGCTCTCTTAATGTGATATTCATCATACCGTGTCTCATAGCTGTGCATTGAGTGGTTGTTGTAGGCCCTTTGAGAGGTCTTTGAATTGTGATTGCTAATTGATCGGCACAATGCTTTATTTATAGACTACATGTGTTGCGCGTTATGTAGTTCAAAAACTCTCTCATATAGTCACCATAATGTAGTGCAAACACTCTCTCAGAGACTCACCAAGTGTTTGCCTATCCATCTGTGTGTGTGTGCGCATTGTGGCACCAAAGGGGGAAAGGCAGGGGTCACTTAACAACTAACTCTTATTTCAACAACTCTAACTCTTACTTATCATCAGGAATGAAATTTCAGGCAGATCTTCAGCAGCCTCCCTGGCTGCTCTCTGGAGGGTCTTGAACTTTTTTAAATCAGCTCCCACATGGCTGATTGTAATGTCCTTCACTTGGGGCAAGATGGCCAACTGACTGTTGTCTGCTGGGGAATGTAGTCCTTTCCCACAGATTGCCCAGTTTTCCACAGCGTGTGAGACTTGACAGGGTGGTTGTTTACACTGGAAAAATTCTTGCAGGCGCCACTGTTTTGAGGGAGTGTGCAATTGGCATGGTAACTGCAGACACAGACACACACACACACAGACCTTGTGTAACCACGCCAGCCCAAGACCTTCACCGAGTGTGTGGCGTCATGTGGATAAGTGGTTTGCTGATGTTAAGGTTGTGATTAGAGTGCCCTATGGTGGCGGTGGGGTTATGGTGTGGGAAGGCATAAGCTACATACAGCAAAGACAAAATGTCAAGTTGAATGCACAGACATACTGTGACAAGATCCTGAAGCCTGTTGTCATGTCATTAATGTTTCATCATGATAATGTTGCAAGGATCTGTACACAATTCCTAGAAGCTGAAAATATCCCAGTTATTCAATGCTCACCAGACGTGTCACTCATCTAGCATGTTTGCGAGGCTCTGGATCTTCATCAATTACTTTACTATAGAGCTCTACATACCACTCAGTTTGCAGGGAATGCTGGTCTCCAATACAAACCAAAGGTGCCAACGGAAACTACTCAAAAAGTCAAACCCAAAACTTGCATCAAGACCGTCAGCCAGTGGACTAAACAACAAAGTATGTGAGCAATGCCACATACAAGCAAAGTATCAAAATGATTATTACAAGTGAAATATTGTGTGATAATTGTACAATCACAGCAATTAAACAACGTGTAACTGCAGTGTGAGATTTATTGTATTGAAAGGGGACTTGCTTTTTTTTTTTTACTTGCTTTTTCGGTTCAACTGTTGAGTTTGCATTGGCTCTGTTGGTTTGTATTGGAGAGCAGCTACCTCTCAGCTCCCTGCAAACTGAGAGGTACATAGAGCATAGTGAAGTAATTGACTAAATATCGTAAGTAATAGTAATAAAATATAGTAATAAATCAGTTTATATGTCCTGCTAATGATAAAGGGAGTAGAGACCATTGATGAAAGTCATGAGTCATAGAATGAATGAGAGGAACAAAGTTTTCATCAAACTAATTTAATGCTTGTTATGTGAATACCTAGATATGTTAATTTTGTTTTGTAGTGCTCTAAAAGGAAACTCGTCAAGGGGGTACTTTCTGGCAACCGGATTAACTGGCATGAGTTCGCTCTTATCCAGGTTTAACTTGCATGAAATCATACTGAATGGCTCAAGTACGGCCAGAGTTTGGAGAATTAAATTCTAGGGGTCGGAAATAAACAATAATAGGTCATCTGCGTAAAGGGAGACTTTCTCTTCGGCGCTGCCTCTAGTGATGCCTGCAATGTTGTTGTTGGATCTTAATATAATGGCTAGTGGCTCAATGGCCAAGGCGAACAGCATAGTGGATAAGGGACACCCCTGTCTTGTTCCCCAATCAAGAGAAAAATATTCAGAGTAGTTGTCAGTGCCTATACATGCCACATGGGATGAATATAGAAGTCTAATCCATCAGATAAATGATATACCTAGGCCAAATTGTTTTAGTGTGTAAAGAAAATATCTCCACTCCACCCTATCAAATGCTTTTTCGACATCCAGAGATATTACCATTTCTGGGATTTGTGAAGAACCACCATTGTAGAGTATATGCAATAAACGTCTAATGTTATAAAATGAATGTCGTTTTTTAATAAACCCTGTCTGATCTATTGAAGTGATATTGGGTAGGATCGGCTCCAGTCGATGAGCTAAGACCTTAGCGAGTAATTTAATTTCTGTGTTCAATAAGGAGATTGGGTGATTGCTACCACACTGGAGGGGGTCCTTATCTTTTTTTCATTAAAGAAATGTATGCCTCACTTAGAGTTGTTGGTAAATGTCCAAATTTAATTGCTTCATTGAACATTTCTCCAACAGCTTTCCAGAGAACGCCTTATAGAACTCGAGATAGATCCTCATTAGAAAGCAGTAAAGTATCAAAACACCAAGGTGAACGAGGGGTATACCCGCCTTCAAAGGAAAGATCAACTGCATGATCAGAGATTATAACAAGTCCATATTTACAAGAGTGTACAGTAAGAAAGAGGGTGATTGTCCAAAAGGAAAAAAATCAATTTGAGAGAAAGAATGGTAAACCGGAGAGAAATAAGACTACTGTTTGAGTTTAGGATTCAGAAAACGCCAAACATCTGAAATAGCATACTGTTCTAAGAAGGACCGAAGTAACCTTGGCAGATTTAGATAGAGTGGAGACTTTGGGGGAGGAGTGGCTGAGGGGTTGAGACAGCAATGGAAGCCCCCCCCCCCCCCCCCCCAAAAAAAAAAAATGAGTTGGTGAGAGGACAAGTCTGGAATGGAGAAAATACATTTCCTATAAAAGTTAGCGTCATCCCAATTAGGGCCATATACATAGAGTGAGATACATGTTATAGAATACTGAAAACGGGACCGATTTATGTATCGGAATTGCAGCTTCACAGGATTTGGAATGGTAGAGCCTTTCCCAATTTTAATATGATCCTCAGGTTTGAGGTGGGTCTCATTCATTCAGAAGTTTGATCTGGGACAGATTTAAGAGCGGCATTAAATACACTCAGGCCGAATCCCATTTCTCATTTTCACCCTACGACTCGTTTTCGAGTGCCCCTCGCCCTTCAGCTTGGCCCTCGGAACAGAGTTACAAGGGGTAGTGGTTGAAATCTCCCCCTATGAAATGGGACAACCCTTCAAGACCCTGATACGTCATCGATGATGTTTACGCAAACAGACGCAACAAGTTTGTTATCGGACATTACTATGGCAATAATGGTATTATCACAGTGACATTTGCCATTCATCTGATGGAGATAGAAAAGCATGGACGCTCGCGATTCATTCACAACTACCAATCGATCAAACAAGTCATCAAATAAAAAACACCACTGCTTCATTACCGGGCCACTTCTTGACAGAATAACGTTAGCGGTGCTCTGTAGGCTAGCAAGCCGTGCTCCTAACGTTACCCTGCCAGTCTGCACTGATATTAGAGGAGCCGTAACAAGTGCAGCAACTTCGCTGCTGGACTTTAGTTATATTTCGGGCGTCATATGCCATCAAAGGGAGGAAATGCAACATGGAAATATGTCAAAATGCGGGACTGTCATGCACAAATCAGCCTAAAAACAATGTTGTAACGTTAACTAGCGAGGTAGAGACATCGGCATACTAGCGATTTTTTTGTTATGCTTGTTATAAAGAAAAGGTCTATAATACATTGAAACGACATTAAACTAAGATAATATGACGGTTAGAATATTTTTTAAATCTTTATTAACGAAGAAAATACTACATCTGTGGTTCACTTTGGATGGTAGTGTAGCGTTCGCCATGATCTTCCAGTTGATTCGCAGGTCTGGGAGACTTCTCCTAACCCTCGGTTTGTAGTGTGCCCCTGAAAAATCTCCGTTTGGAGGGCCATGTAGCCCTAACACTTAGCCCTACCCCTCGATCCCAACAAGAATCGGGACACCCTACCCCTACACGTGAACGCGCAAAAGGGGCTAAGGGGGTAGGGCCAAGGGGTGAATTGGGATTCGGCCTTCAACTGTTCGCCATTCAGGTTTGAAATAAGTGGTGGCATGTCAGCAAAATCCGCTGTCTCATTGCCTTGAGGGCCTTTTCATTGTTTGGGAGACATTATGGACCGGTATAAGATTAGTATTTTCAAAAAGCAAACGTAACAAGTTTTGTTAGCTATCCATAAATTATTTAATCACACAGCAGCGTAGTGGTTAGTAGCAAACTGCTCTCTTCATACACGGAAGTCAAACCATCTCCATTTTTTTAGGCATGTTTATATTGTGCACTCTATTGTGCAACTTTTTCTTTCCTCAACCATTTTCAGATTTATTACACTCTTGGCAGATGCTCTGTGGCAAAAAAAGAGAGAAACAAACACTATAATGACAGCTTGTGATCAAAGTAAATGAGTCATTAATAAGATGTAAGCCTTGTGAACTGTCTCCATTTTGTTCTCCCATGACAGCATATGAAAAGAAGTTTGAATATTTATCAGACTACATGTTAATTGATGTCATTATGAGAAACAACAGGGATAATGCAAGTTGAAAGTAAGAAACTTTTCAAATAACTCGTCAACTCAAACACTCTGCCCCTACTTCTTTTTTAATGGAACCTCACTACATTGTGTTGATGTCAAGCACTGTGTTAATACCAACTGAGGACTTTTATTCATTATCCTTATAAATTGAGAATAAAGAATAATCTACTATATTCTAAAATCCTCTCAAGTACTGATGTACACTTAAGACTCCACTTGAACAAAATTCAGTGCCATCATGTAATTACCCAGCATGTATGGACTTACACATTACAGTAACAAATAATAGTTTTTGGAAGCCAATATGTTTTTTTGTCATCTCTGTTTGAAAAAAACAACCTGTATTTAAAATAATTTTGTTTTTCTGTGGTAGTTGCATGGCAAAATGTTTTAATTTCTCCATGCCTGCATACAAATGTATACATGAAAAAGTAAAAAAGTATTTAAAGTAAAACTTAAAGTATTTCTGGTGGGAGTGGGGGCAATCAAAGTACATTGACTTGTCCAAATTGCAAGACTCCATTGATATTTGCGGAGAAATATTCATTTTTGAAAGCAAAAATGAAGTGGGAAGTGGGAACGGCACTGACTGAATTCTAAGTAACGTATCCTATTCTCTGAAAATGAAGTAACACGATGGACATCTGTCGAGAGAAAACCCTGTAATTTCCAACAGTATGTCTTTATCGCGCGACATAAGATTACACTAAGGCTCACATTATGCTCATGACTTCACAAGTGGACTATCATTTACTTCCACATGCTTCACAGTATTCTGAGACTGCTGTTTTCCCCATTAGGGAGATGAATCCATTTGCTGATGATTTGCATAAACACCTGTCAGTGCTTTGTCCCCCACTGATAGCTAATGAATTTCAAGCATTGACTCTACCTCGCTGTTCACTTACAGCAGCCTTTCCTTGAGACAGGAGGGCTGATTTTGTCCCTAGTTTCTTCTTCGGTTGCATTCAGCAGCTTCTACAGTGCTCATCAATTCAACCTATTCATTCTTTTACTAATGTGTACTGTATCTCGTCACCACGTAACAAGACAAGAGATTTATCTAAAGGATAAATATCCTTTAGGCAACTCTTCTTTGTCCAAATTTCAACTCTCAACTCCAAACATTCCTTGTGAAAGGTCATGATTTGCTTATTGAGAGTCATGACACATCTGCCATTGGAGATGTCATTAAATGCTTTGCTTTTCATTAGATCAGCTGAAAAGATTATACTGCCCTATAAAGGAAAACTGCAGTATCTACTTTTTCTGTGTTCTGAAAGCCACATATCCAGGCTAGGTTTTAGAATCGGTATATTATAAAACGCTTTTTATAGACCTGCTTTTATGTCCTAACTGTTATTTTCATATTGTCTTCCTCTGTGTTATCGTTTACTTTGCGGTGCCTTGATGTGACTTGTTTTTTTGTTGTTTTTGCTTATTTTTTTACTTTACTTATATTTCATATCAACAAAAATGTACTATTAAATTCTGCTAAACTATTCAGCCTCCACTTCAGCATCAATATTACTTTTGTCAGGAAAGGAGGTAAACTCTTAAGTCTTTTTTGTGTGCCACCACTTCACACTTTGGCTTTGTAGGGCAGTATAATACATAATGAAGTATCTTAAAAACACCTTCTACCCCACTTGACATATAATTTCAAAATCCCCCATATAATATGCTCACAGTGTATAACAAAACCTGTGTGAGTGCACTGGGAGACCAAGGATCTGTGGTCTGGATGGTGATGAGTTGGTTCCTGCCTCATATAGTTTGTTATAAATACTGCCTCAGACTGACTGGCTATAGGAGCCATGCATCACCAGGGCAGATAGGCCAGTAAAGCGATGATGTGTGCGTCCTTGGCATGGGGTGGGAGGGGTTGAGAGGGGCTCATAGCTTTTATCTCTGGCAAGCATCAGCAGAGAATAGCCATCCCAAGGTCAGCCTTGAAGGTGAAACATCAGTGGAATGCTTTTCTATCATAATTCATTTAGTGGACATAATGTAACTGGCAGAGAGGCATTTGTACAAGTTAAACTGAATCTTACTGTTACCTAAACATATCTCAACATATCTTACTGTTGGGACTTTGCGAGTGATTTCTGCTGAATTAGCTGCAAATTGGGGGGGTGGTGGCAATGGTAAACGAAGGTAACGATGCTGGGCATATAATGGACTATAATGGGCATGCTGGTTTTGGCTCGATGCATGTAAAGGTCATCACTTAGAATAGCCCAGTTAACTCGTACCCCAATTATGAGAAACCAGGTTAAGATGCCTGGCTTTCTCCGATATGTACAGGGTAACTGTGGCATGTGAACATCTTACGCCTTTCACTTTTGGTTTTCTCCATCAGTGTAAACACGCGCAGCATTACGGATACATTTGGATGTGAACAAAAAAAACATGGCGGTGAGTAGCACTTTATTATTATTATTATTATATAATGGATCATCATTTCTTTCCCCTGTATTAGAAGTAACCCTACTGCTCAGTCAAAGAGGGGAGATGAAAGTTTGTTGCTGGGGGACTGTTTTATCTGCGGGAGGGACACCACAGGTAGGAATATTATGTTAACTGGTTTATTCAGAGCATCAGGAATATTCACTCGCAAACAGCGTATCCCAAATAAGTCCTTAACCAGAGTATGGCTATTGTAAGGTACTGAGGAAAGCAAGTTGAAACACACACAAAATTAAACAGATGTAACCCCCTAGATACGAACCTTTGCTACAGGAGTTTTACCAGTGATTTAGTGCCCGACCAAGTTATAATGAGACACAGTGGGGTTGAATTTGAAGGGCAATAGGAAGGTGACAATATTTGGCAGCCACACCGTGTTTGCTTAGCTGGAGTAGTCGAAGGGGCTAGAAATGAAGCAGATGGCCAAACAATAACCAGAAGCAAAATGCGCAATCCCTAGAGGGATGGGATGAAACTTGTTCAGGAGTTGGCACTGAGGGGCTCCCCTCCACCAACGCCTGGCCTTTTTGATGTGTTCTTCCTGTGGCTGTGGTCATTCCAAACCAATAAATCATTGTGACAATAAATGCGGTGACATCTGCCACACAGCATCTGATGGCTGACAAAAGTCATCTGTACCCTTGATCTGTGAAGGGAAAAGATGAAAATAACACGCAACAGAGGAGCCAATGAAATTAGCCTCCCCATGTGTGCCACGGCTAACACTGGCAGATCAATTGGTAAATTAGTGCAAATTGTATTGCCTTTTCTCTTCTCAATTAGTAATGTCACTACTGCTCAGTTTTGACCTTGACAGTTCAAGTGATCATCATGAGGGTGTTCCATTGTCACGCCACCAAATTATTACTGGAATAACCTTTCAAGGGATGCATTTTGTTGTTTTTATCACGTGTGTTGACTTCCTTATTGTTTAAATCACCACAGTAAGTCTGTAAATCACACAGGGTGTTAGATTTTAATATAGGTTTAATATAAGTACTGACAGAAGTGGCGCAAAAAAAAAGTCATCCCGGTGAGACTGGAATCAGACTGCTGTATATCTATTTTAGAAAAAAAAAAGGCTTTTACACTGAATACATTACCAATAACAAACATTTTCTCATAATAATCTTTACTTTTATATAATTTTGTGTCTTTTCACCTTTTTCAAAATTGTTGCCTATGTCACTATTCAGATGCTGATCATTTGAAAATCACTGGTCCTTCACAGTAGAATTGTTGTGTATTCTAGTGGATGCTGGGTAGAAGCAGCGATTGAGCAGCTCCTCCGCCCCCATGATGCGACTCGCAGGTACAGAGGGAACAGATGGGGGTTGAGTAAACACCTGAGGGTTTGGGGTGTGGTTACACTCTGTAAAGCCGCCATGTGCAACGCCAGGCTGTCGCACAGGACAAAAAAAGGAAAACCGCAAAGGCTATAAAAGGGAACCAGCATGTTGCATGGCTCAGCGGCGACGTTTACATGTGCAGAGAATTGCTTTCTTAAACTGGTTAATCTGGTTTTGAGTTGACTCCTGAAAATAACAATTATAGTATGTTACAAAACACACTGGTTTATGATCGATTACTGCCAGTTATACCCATTCAACCATATAAGTAACATTATTAAACCAATACCGAGATAACCAATTTACCCCCATTACACCCACACGAGGGAACTAACTAGAGCTAAACAACTCAAGTGCACAGTTGAGTTGAGGTTAGTAGTAGTTGGAAAGCTTATTAAACAATTATTGGCAATTAGAAATATCTTGACTAACGGTAAACAACAATACTTTGAACTATTGGAAACTATTAGAAACATGACTGAACAATTTACACACACACCGTGCAGACGAAGGGAAAGAAGACCCCACCATGTTTGCCAACTTCACAGTGGCTACGTTTTACATGCATTGAAAGTTCAGTCCCCGTTTCTCAACTAGCCTGGTTGTGGATCAACACATGTCAACGTGATAACTTGGTTAGAATAACGCGGCTAACCTCTGATTATGGAGGAACACGGTTCACATGTCTAGATTATTTTGCGATTTTAAAAGGGTTACTGTGGCATGGAAACATCGTACTGCTTTCACTTTTTGTTTTTTGTGGTCTGTGCAAACTCAGGGTTATGGGTTATGGGTACATTTTGATGTCAGCAAAAAAAAAACACTACACAGATTACTGCTGGGGATTAGCATTTCTTTCCCCTGTATTATGAGTAGCCTGCTATTGCTCAGTTAAAGCTGGCAGGTGACAGGAATATTTTGCTAACTGGTTTATGCATGGCAGCAGGGATATTCAATCGCAGCGTACCAAAGGTTCATGTAAACAGCTTAACCTGAATAAGACCTTAACCGGAGTATGGCCCATAGCCAGGTTGCGTCGTGCATGTACACGCTGTCACATTTCTAAGTGCTCGGTTTTGCATAGGAAAATACCAATTTTTTTAAGTTGCATGCAATACTTCTAGAGAGCTAGACCTTTATTAAGTAGTGTCAGGTCGTTCACAAAGCCACTTCTGGTGTTAAAATTGCCAATATCTGTTCCACAACCTTTGAGATATTTATGTGCCATAAAAACACATCATTTATTGGCGAGGACATTTAAGTAACAAGCCAGACGATGGCAACCCAAGGGGAAAAAGTAATGGGATTGGAAATTTTTCTCAACCCCATGACGAAAATCGATTTTTCACAGCGAGTTTTTTGAGTGAGATTTATTTCAACTATTCATTCATGTTCCCTTTTAGTGTCTTCGTAGCCACTTTGAATACTGATTACATTTGCAACATGATGACCGAATAGAAAAACCTGTAAATACATTATGACAACAGAATGGCAGAATTCTGACCAGTACTGCAAATTGCCAGTGCTTCATAAAAATCCCAAGCCGATGAATTCCTAAAATTATGTGTAAATTCTGAAGTAATAGTTCCACGCCATTGCATTCACCTCAGTGCCATCCATCAATAACGTCAAGCATTACTGAACCAATTTATTAAAAAGATCTGCATCCAAAATGCTGTGCAAACCTAGATAAAGAATGTCAATTTCATTGAGCACAGTGATACATCACAAAGGCTGTCTACATCCAGTATTAGCTTAGAGATGAGTTATTGTACATACCGCCTTTTGGTAAAACGGTCCATATGGTATTGCTATTCATTCGGCATTCATTGATGGTACTCGGTCAACTCAGAAACCCTCACTGTTGATATATCTAAACTGTTTCTCACCTTTAACTTGTGCTTAGCTTTTTTTCAGCAAAAACTAGATTACTTACACAAGCATTCTTCTCCCCACAATAGCGATATTCTCATAATAGGAGATAGAGAATAGAAATCACCGGCAGCAGGGATCCCATGAGACTCTTTTGACAAAACTGGGGTCTGTGCTGTCAAGGGACTGCTGGCATTTTATATTTCCGTCTACAACTTGAGAGTTGAAACTAAACAGACTGTGTCTCCTGACTTGGAAGAGCTCTCAACTCAAACAAACAAAGCATTAATTTACATGTATTAATATTAAGTAAAGCTGTTGGTTTCCTAACAAGGCTACCGGAGTGTGCTAGGTGTTTGTTATCACAGAGATGATGATACAAAAGTTCATTGTTAAGAGGTTACTTCTTGATCTTGCCACACGTCTTTTAAATGTATATTTATGAGGACCCCTGGCACTTGAAAGCAAGCCAACACTAGCTTCAAGCACGTAATTCCCCATTAATGAATGTATTTATTCAACAGCATGTTCAAGCTTTGGTGTGCCCTCTCTTTTCAAACTGCCCTTTTGAAGATGCTGTTATGCACTTAATGGCTAAGATGCACATTGTTTTCTTTTCTTCTTTTCCAAAGATAACAGCAATATCTATTTCCATTTTGCAAGGACGGGGGAAAATGTGACGTAAGAGATACATAAATACAGACTCAAATTAAGTGTCAGAAATAAATATGTATGTAAAAGGAGGAAAAAGGAAACAGCTCTGTGGTGGGAATCAGAACTGGCGCGTGAAGCTTATGGAACAGCAAATGCCACAGGCTCATACAATTATCTTTCAATTCCCACAGCAAAAGTGTTATTGTTCCAACAACATTTTCTGCAGAATCCTGTGAATTTGTTACCAATCAAGGATCTGGCGCGTCAGGTGAACGCATATATTGTTAATACATAGCACCAATATGGTAGTGTGTAATGCATCAAGATGATAAAAGGTCAGCCTGCTGCGATATCTTGAATAGAACAGTTTACCAGGTGGACACTTGAGAGAAACCAGTCCGGTGTGCATCTCATTTCCAGAGGTCATCTCAATAAAACATCATAGACCTCTGTGAAAAAGAGATACCCCCTAGAGAATTTAAAACTCTAATATGTTGCCAAAAGCCATTCTATTAATACCCTACATGTTCAGCATTACTGTACGATGTTAGCTGAATCATGTACTGTATGAGCAGTAGTGATGTACCAGACAACAAGCGCTAGGTCTAAATGTGAAATGCAGCCATTGAAATACTGGCAAATTTGTTATTTTCTTAAATAATTAAATTAAATAATCAATAGTACCAAATTAAAATAAATAATGGTACTTTGTAATGGAGTCCTGGATTGACAAAGTAACAGTTACTACAGACTGGATCATCTATATAGAGGAATTTCAGATCATGTAATGTGCCCTGTGGCGGCCATATTGGAGGTTCAGCTCTGTTAATTGCTAATTGCATAATTGCTTGCAACTTGGCCATCTCAATTTTTGACTAAGAACTGATCATATCCTCATTGATATATCTGATTGATTTTGTGCTTAGATAATGTCAGCTTGTTATCTTTGAGAAATGCCTGTATGAAATTAAAATATCTTGTTTGTAATGTTTTGTCAAATTGTTCCACACCAACACAACAACAATCTTTTTCCATTATGTCTGTTTTTCTAGCCTGGTTGTTATATATGTATAGCCATTATTTGCAAACATTCAATTCTCCAGTGGACCCCTATAATGGCTCTAGCCGTGGTTGCTAGGAGATTTGTTACACAACTGTAAAGCCTCTATTGTAGAGGCTGAATGGTGAACTTTTTTTATTGTTGTTTTTTTTCTTACAAAACAGATATAACTTCATATACTTTGGGTGAAGAAACAAAGTGGTATAGTAGTCATTCGTTATACAGGTCACCTTTCCAATATAATGGCAGCCATGTGATTCAGTCTGACCAGCTGTGGCTGTGCCAGTAAATGCTGTGCTGAGAGTAGATTTCCTGTTCAGCTCAAAATTCAACCTGATCATTTTATTAGTTGTAGCATTCACAATCCCTTTTCTGTGTTGTATTTAAGCAGTTTCACAGCAGATTTACACTTGTGTGCTGTGGCTCAGGCGACCAATTTTCACATCTGGCTTCGCCCACTTCCAGGTTGTAATGTCCTTCCCCTCACAATGCTCTAGGGATTGCTTCTTGGTATCCATGGAGGCGTTGTCTGTTGTAGACTGAGATTGCCCCTGGTCACTGAGTAGGAAGCAAGTCCATTACAGTATGACCCTAAAGGGTCATTTAGAGGGGGCCATCAATCTCCAGATGAATATGTCTGCTGCCTTTCAGCAAGGGGGGCACAGGATCTAGTCAAAGTGGTAAGACAGTATCAAGGCTACACTACAAAAAAATTGCCAAGTATTTTTTTCCTGTGAAAAAGGTTTCGTAGAAAACCTCTCTTAGAAAAAGGTTACACATGTGTTAAGTCCTAAAACTAGATAAACACAATGTGATTTAACAAATAACACACAAAAAACATACTTTAACATGTTTTTATTGAACATATTGTTGAAACATTAACAGCCTAAAGGCGGAAACACACTATTCTTCCAAGAATCAGGCCAGCTCCCCGATCTAAGGCTTCGTTGGGACCAAGTATCAGCAAGGATTATCTGGTAGTGTGAGGGTATTACAGACTGCATCTGAACCCTCTTGACTCGCAAGCTGATCGGGACTCCCTCGATAGCATCAAAAATGTATGTATGTACGATTCAAAATCAGCGTGGATCCTGTAGTGTGTGGGTTTAAGAGACACTCGGACACTGCCCTCCTCTACCTCCATTGTTGTTTTGACTAAATTCACGTTGATTCACCTGCCTGAGCCCCTGCGAGACTAGAGGTCCTGACATGTCAAGAATATGTACAGCAATCTTAATCGTATCATTTGGTGTGTGACCCCTGGCCCCTAACTCTGTCCAGTGTGAGTATTTTAACAACTTGAGGCTAAACAAATCTGAAAGAATCTGTTGGTATGAGTGTGATACAATGCGTTTTCATGATTGGTTAGGATTTTAAAATGTGTCTAGTATGTAGCTAGCTTAAGCTAGAAAAAGTATGTGAAACTATAGGATAATGACTTCTATGAAAGGGGCTAATTGAAGTCGGGTGATCCAATCAATGAGATGACATTCAGGTGTGGGTTAAAGGTGTCTGGTTGTTTGGTTAAGTTTGGCTCCCCAAAAAAAGAGATCTGTTGAAGTGGAATATGACCAGGTCAAGAGAAAGTTCAGAGGACCTCTGGAGAAGACTTGTTGAGGCTCATAAGAATGGAAAAGGCTACAAAATCATTTCTTCAGACTTCAGACTCCATCAGTCTACAGTCACAGATTGTATACAAATGGAGACAATTCAGTGCCATTGCTACTCTCCCTAGTGGGCGTCCAGTAAAGATCACTGAGAGTAGCTTTCCTGTTTGGCTCAAAATTCAACCTGTTGTAGCATCCACATTCCTTTTTCTGTGGGTGGTCAAGGAGGTGACAAAGAAACCAAAGGTAACATTTCTGAGGATCTGCAGGCATCGCTTGAACTTTCTAACATCTGTGTCCACAATAAGAAAAACACTAAACAAGAGTGGTGTTCATAGAGGATACCAAGGAGGAAACCACTGCTCTCTTCAAAAAACATTGCTGCCTGTCTCAAGTTTGCCAAAGACCAACTGAATGTTCCATAAAGATGGAATAATGTTCTGTGGACAGATGAGACAAACATTTAACTGGGCACAGCACTAGGTTTGGAGGAGAGCAAACACTACATACCAACAGCAAAACCTCATCCCAACCATGAAGAATGGTGGAGGGAGCATCATGGTTTGGGGCTGCTTTGCTGCCTCAGGGCTTGGGCGGCTTGCAATCATTGAGGGGAAAATTAATTCCAAATTGTATCAGGAAATTCTACAGGACAATATCAGGGTAACGGACCGTGACCTGAAGCTTAACAGAGGTTGGGTCATGCAGCATGACAATGACCCCACACACAAAAGCAAATCTACAACAGAAGTTCTTAAACAGAGGACGATTTGCATTTTGGAATGGCCTGGTCAGAGTCCTGACCTTAACCCAGTTGAAAATGTTGTGGCATAACGTAAAGCAAGCCATTCATGCAAGACATCCCAAAAATATCAATGAACCGAAACAGTTCAGCAAGCTGGAATGGTCCAAAATGCCTCCTAACTGTTGTGCAGGTCTGATCAGCAACTACAGGAAACGTTTGGTTGAGGTGGAGTAATAACTGAATAAGTGTAACTTTAATACCCAGAAACCTGCTGTCAGTAAACTGCACACAGCATGCTGATGATCACCAACCAGGGGCCAAATGTATAAAACCTGGTGTATATTTAGGAAAGGAAACATGCATACGCAGTCTTTTCATCAGATTTATAAAGGGCCATCGTTGTTTTAGTTTTGAGAAGAAATGGCAGAAGCATTGGGGAAGAGTGTGAAGAAGAAGAAGCGCAATTTCAGACTGTGAAGTTCAAGTAATGGTTGGAGAAATAGAAAAAAGAAAATATCTATTATTTGGAGGCCTTAGCTCTGGCGTTACAAACAAAATAAAATATGGTGAATGGCAAAAGGAACCTGCAGCAGCAAACATTGTTAGTTCTGAGCCCCGGACCCGACCAGCTTAAGAAGTGATGTGATTTCAAGCGTGAGACCAAGAAATGCATTACTGCACACAGTGCTAGTGTGAGGGCCACTGGAGGAGGAGATGGGACCCCACTGGAGGAGGAGAGGGGACCCCAGTGGAGGAGGAGAGGATGCAGCTGCCTCTTGCATCCAGGGCCAAACTGCCATCAGTGGCTTTGTGCCTGATGACTTGGAGACTCAGATCCACCTGATGGACGGAACTTGGTATGTCGCCCAGTTTGGATCTTACTGTAATTGGACTTGCAATAAAACAGACTTGTTTGTGCTTTGTTACAATGTAGAATATTGTTTATTAACAGATTGTGATGAAGACCCTGGTGCCTCCGGCGAACAGGTTGCGGTTCGGGGGAGAGAATCCAGTGCCTGTGAGAGTCATTACGCACAGCTAGAGCCTTTATATAGTGGCGTTTTAACAACCTGTTAATTGGTCACACATGAAGGTATAGGCTATTCTTGCTCCCCAATAATACATAATAATAATAATAATATGAATAAAGATTATTATTATAATAATGTATGGTGACAAACCTATTTACTCAAGTAGAACGAAATTAAGGCTTGTAGAAAAATGGTTTTCAACCACTCACGCATCGCTATGTAATCATATGGCTTTATACCAAAGGATAAGCAAAAGATCTGATTTTGGTGAGTCAGCTTGCTCTGGATGGAGGACTGCACCAACTTTTTGGGGCATTGGCTCGTTGGTCAAATTACCTTTTACACGCTACGATAGGAGAACCACCAAAATCATCTCTTGTGCGTCTGCTAGATTTCTCTGTCCTGTGCACATGCTAACGCATTAGCTTACAGTATGTTAAGTGCCTTTAGGTAACGAAAGAGAATAGACCTTTTAGTAATGCAGAGTTGGTGTTTTTTTTTCTCTGTCAATCCTCTCAGCACAGTCTGTGTAGTCCTTTTAAGTTTTGACTCCTCACTTCCGGTGGGCGGAGAAGTGTAGATACCCTGACACCAGAATTTAATTTGAGCAAATACAGTGAATCTACAGCATCTCAATTAGGGGATGTGGGACGCTCTTCTTTGTTGCAGTCCCACTTTGTCATTTAGGCAGATAAAGATGAGTGTATTTCTACCTAGTGTCAAGTCAAGAGAAATATGTGGCTCTTGGCCAGGGAAAAGACCAGCCCTGGATTGGCCAGGACTGGAACTCTAACCGCTATTCAACAGGTTCGTGAAAATGCTCATTATAACACGGACTTCATTAGCTCTAGAATGTGTGCTTGGTTGAAAAAAAACTTTCCCATGATCCCGGAGCCGATAATGGCACAAAGGTGTCCGTGTGTATGTTGAGTGTGTGTGTGTGTGTGTGCACGTAGGTGCGTGGGCCAAACTGTAAGCAGAGGTCCCCCCCTTGGCGAGAGGTAGATTGATTAGCGATGAGGTCATAATTGCTGACTGAATCACGTCCATAGTTAATCAATCTTTGGCTGAAGGATAAATACGTTGGGTGAAAAAGGACAATACTTCATGAGGTGATGCACGGTTGATAAAGGACATATTCATTCATCACGGGTGGCTTTCCTTGATGGATATGCAGGCATCAATGGTGGGCCTATCCATCAATCAGGAAAGAGGGGAGGTCAGCTTTGAAGATCAAAGTCAAGCACCCAGCCAGACCATACAGGAGATCTACAGAGGTTATAGTATAGACCTAATAGGTTTTCAAAGGGATGTAAGGATCTAATTACCTGCTTCATCTCACCTTGAAGTATCCATTTTGTCTCATGATCTGCAGATTAAATAGACGTGGGAAAAGACTAAGCATTGCTAAACATTGTTGTTTTAGACCGGTTCACTTTAGTTTCCCTATACGATTCACCATACAACTGGTATTTTTATTTATGTTATTTAGACGTATGATAAAAGTAATACAGACAATATTAAATTAATCATTACTGTTGTGGATAACTCCAACTCTGAGAATGTACATTTGGACACTGCAGTCCTCTACTTTTTTAGAGCTCAGCTCCACAGAAAGGAGATACCCATAACCCCCAGAGTGACACGGATCTACAGTAGAAGACACCTGCTTTTCACATGTGAAAATTCCTTCCTTTTTAATGTTGTTTCTGACATTCCTTTTCTGGGTTCACAATGAAATACACTGAACCTCTAGAATTATGAATCTCTGAGCAACCCTTTGATGTCAGCTCCTTTTGAACCAAATTCAATAACCATAATAAAGATGAAGGGAACAGAAGCAATTTTTCACTGTGCTTCTCGCCGTCCAAAGCACCATACTGCTTACCATACCGTACACTGAGACTCTCCCCACGGAGACTTATTGAAATACCCAAAAGCAAATATTATTTCTTGCAGCCGGCAAGCTATTTCCACACCAGCCGTGATTGCACTAAGCACAGAAAGTGTACATTAGCTTGACGTCACTTTCTGAAGTGCCCTATTTGTCTACTCCTCTCTAATGCTTAACAAGCCTGTCCCCCGTTCCTTTTCAGTGCTGCCACCTCCTTCTCCTTGCGGTTTCGGATTGGGGATTTTTACACCACAGTTGCATTTGCCAGTCACAATACAGTTTCTGATTACATTAAAGAATCTCTTATGAGCAAAATGTGCAAGCATCCGGGTGTATGAATCTGCTCGTGGGACTGAACTGCAGAGAAGATTTTTTTTCCTATTTACAGTTTAGCCTAAAGCAGACTCATCCTGACAGGGGTGCTACTTTGATCTCGCAGGATTTTTTTCAATTATATCCCAGTCGCACGAGATGGTTTAATTGCACAATTATTAACAAAATTATCTTTAATGTACCCATGCTTTTGATATAATAAATGAATTCAGTGGAACCAAAGTGTTTAACCTAAGATGGAGAACAGATATGGATCCCTGCTCCCCTTCTTGCCCATATAATCAAATTACTTCATAACCTGAGAATAAAATTAATTAAAGTCATACACGGTTGAATATCTGGGTTTAATAACAGTTAATGGAAACTTTCTTTTCATCACCAAGCGCACCAAGGTATCTTTGCTCCAGATGAAGTGGGTGCAGCTAGGAACAAATAAATGGCAGCAAGGTAAATTCCACAAATTCTCCAATCTGCTTCCCTCTGCTGTGCCGTGATTACCAGGAATCTCAAGGTTTGTTTAGAAAAAAAAAGTCTTAAGATCCCTGGAGGTGATATAATTGCATTCAGTGCATCTTTTACCTTGCAACCCGTGCAACCTGCAGAATATCAATGTAATGTAACAGATCATACAGTTATATTATTATTTCTGTGTGCAGACATCACTTACAAAAAGTCAAGTCAAACTCTCAGAGCCCACGGTACTGCTTAATAATTACATGCACTGTGTATATATATTGAGCATGGACTACAATAAGAACAATGCAAGACATTGTATTGGAATGATTCACTAAAATCACAATGAAAAGGGAAAACGGCATCGTGTTTGCAACCGTCCAATACTCTTGCTCCACTAATCCCAGGCTAACTCTTGTTTGCATTCATAAGGAGAGACAAACAAATTATCGGCTCATATTAATGCACATGAATTAATGTCTCTGGATTCCTCCATGTCTAATCCAGCTGCATATTGAAAACAATTACAGATCATAGCCGGCATTGTAATCACTCCCTCTTCAATTTCCGTTCATACTTTAATCCAAACACTCACACTCTCTGTACTCTCATGAATTCCAGAGGAAAAACGCTGTAAGCACTGCTTCCCCTAAAACAAACGAGGCATGCTGAGATGACTTGTTTGTCAAATGTGATGTCGGGATTCAAAAGGCGGGCACTTGATTCTAGATCACCAACAGGGAAGCGGTGCCTGTGTCAGCAAGAAGGGCATTTTTTTTTTTTTAGCTACTGGCACAAAACCCTTGCTTGGGGGGGGGGGGGGGGTTTGAGCTGGTCATGCTGTTTGCTAATGGTCACGAATGAATGGAAAAGAAGTCATGGCCATATTTTAACCAGAGTTCCTTCCTTTGCTGTTCAAGATTTCCAGTTAGCTAACTTGTGGTCTGAAAAACTGTGGTTCTTTAGCTCAGCTGCATCCTCAGATAGCATATGGTTTTGAAATGTATTGTCAAAAAAATGGCAATGCACCTTTAAGAAGATGACACAGAACTGCAAATATGTTCTGCACCAGTACTAAGAAAAAACACTGATTTACTCGGTAGGTAAACATGACTGGAAAACCTAGTATTTACCTGGTAAATCCTTGGGATTTAGGGTGACTGTAAAAGAAAGGTTACCAATATGTTTGACCTTCAAGGCTTGATGATCTGAGCACTGAACACATGCTAATGCTGAATACTGTCACAGTGTATAATAACTGTTTGAAGTGTTCGAGTTTTGTGTTAAAATATACCTCACACCTCAGTTGCAGCTACAATATTTGTGCAAGATTAAGCTGTGGTGGCTGTAGATGAGGGATGGGGGCATTTCTTCTGGATATGAATGTATTATGAAGGAATTAATCATATCTGCATGCATCACACACACAAGTGTACAAAGTTAAAAATGTGTGGCTCAGATTGTTTAGGCTGCATGCCATTATTTTAGGCTCCAGGAAAGAAGGTGTAAAAGACTGAGTCCAAATTTATTTCCACTCATCTCATTTGTAACCATTTCCTTCTTGTCCGCATTCACTTGTAATTGTTTTTATTGACTTGATGTTACAGACATTTTGAGCGATGACAGCAGGAGCAGATGAATTATGAGACTTCAATAACAATCATCCCATATGTGACCAAAAATATCTGTTCCAGTTTCCCCGTCTTTTTTTTGCTCAATGATACCCAATAACCTGGACCTTCCTATACTTTGTCTGCTTCTTTATGGGGATGTCATTGTCAGCAGTACCCATTTACCCTTGCGGAGTTGTTTTGTATTCTGCACATGGTAATGAATATATTGATTTACATTTTAGGGCCCTGCCAGAAGTCGCGGATGGTGATGACAATATTTCTGCAGGCAATAAGGTGAGGAGATTAAAAATGGATCCCAGAGAATATGGCCTGAGCATGAGAGGAGAGGGGGAAAAAAATGCCAGTGAAGCACAGACCAGTGTATTTAGGTTATGGTCTGATGAAAATTAGGTTACATCAGAATAAATCATTAGAATTATAGATGCTGTTGAAATAATATGAGCCCAACATTGAAATGTATTGCTTTTTCAATGTGGAATCGCCCAATATTGCATGCGCGTGTGTCTTTTCTAATTTAGATCTCGATTTGTGAAAGCCCACACTAAACAAGAATTCCCAGTCACTCTAATGCCCTTGGACCGAGTCCGGATTTGTGTGCACCAACAAGCCGACTGCACTGCCACAAACAGAGAGAATCCAGCCTGTGGTTCATACTGCAGGTAATTACAAACAATTACGAACTGTGGGTCATATCTGGGGTTTTTTTTGGTGACTGTTCGTATCCTTTTTTGAAATGTAACCAATATCCTTTGCCAATGTGATCTGCAAAACATTTTGAAAAGACAGGCGTGCAGATTTCCAATAACAAAAAAACACATCCGTCATTGTCTCCGCGCTACTTCGGTCAAGCTAGGTAACATGGACGGTGCTCAAAGATTAGATCAGAGTTTATTGGATTTTGATGTATTTGCTTGCAAATCGGCAACCACTTCATCATCAAATGATACAGGCAAGAAAGACCCATAACAGTTGTGTCTAAACTGCGTAAAGTTCTACTACCTGTGCAAAATAATGACAATGACGTAAATGTGACTGGTAACCATGGCAACACTGAAAATGTCAGATTCGAAAGGTTCAAATACAAGTTGCATGCCTGAGAATCACATTTAGTAGCACATAGAAATGTGGTCTGGATCAGATTTGAAAAAAATGTGACTCCCCACATTGATTTGTGTCACATTTGAAGGATAATTTTTTTTGAATTGAGACACTTTCAGCCGCATGAACGAGACAGCATGTAGCCCAACTGACCCTTAATAGGAAACTGATACTGATACTAAACTACACAAACACAAACTGATACTGCACACATTTTTTTTCTCAAGGACATGGGTACGTTTTCCAGAATCCCACTTGGTATCAATAGAGCGGCTCAAGAAAGTGTCTCTTGAGCTTTCGGACAAAGTTGCTCATATTCTCCAATACGATCTGAATTTCCCAAGGTCACTGTTATAGGGTGCATTTCCCCTTTAATATTAGAATGCCGGTTGGATTCATGCGGCCATAATGTAGATATGCTTAATATATGACATGAATACACCTGACAACAGGCCGATATGAACTTATCTCACACTGACTGAACGTTTAAGCCATGGAATATTTTGAGAAAGTTATTCCCTTAACGAGACTACCCCCTCCCTCTTTCCACTATTTGCTTCACTGCCTAGGCTTGCTAAAATTAACGCCCATGCCCCACTCACACTCACACACAGTTGCCCTGTTATAAATTGCACCTAGATACTTATTCACTGTGGTAACCCTTTTTTTTTTGTTTCTGCCTGGTTACAGGACCTCACCTACATTGCTATACTGAGAAAAGGGAGAAGGGAGGCAAGGTCAGACCTAGATGTAATTTGGAAGACTGTGGAATCCTGTTTATGTTTTTGGGGGTGAAATGTTGCTACACACTGCATCCAGTGCAATAATTGTGCAGGACTAGCTAGCGTTTCCCACCACTGCAAACGTCCAGTGTACTTTTCTCAATTGCTGTCCTTCACGACCCTTTTTTATTTTCCAACTTTCCTGCGAGATTACATTTTCAAAGCGGCTCTGAGTGCATGTTAGAAAGTCTATATTTAATGTGCAAGGGAAAGCGTCATAAATCTCAAAGGCACTCATCAGTTTTCTCCGATGGCAGTCTAAATCAGTCAGTGGGTGAAAAAGCTGACACTTCTCCCTTTGACTGGGTGCAGAATGGAAGCTATCTAGCATTGGATTCTTCTGACTTCTGGCTCATTTATCAAGGCGCGAGTTCTGCTCGGAGATTGCAGGCGAGGAAGATATTCAGCTGCTCTCAGACGCTGTACAACGTGGGTCTTTTCTCAGAGACCCTATGTGTGGTTACATATATACTGTATAGATGTCTATTTGATATAGACATGTATTGATGTCTAGTGATTAATGTCTATCAACCGACAGCCACAGTACTTCACTGTAAGCAAGGAAGTAAAAGACAACAGCACACCATTCAAATATAAGGTCAATGGATAAGGTTATTGTATACTATTTACTTCCTGGTGTCTAATGAAGACAAATATAAATGAAGTGAATTGATTTCTTAATGTGTAATGTTTCCTAGTGAGTGCACGCCTTGCTCCATCCTTAATCCATATGCAGAGCTGCTCTGTATTGATTGGGTATGTTCCAGATAAGAAAAGGATGCTGAATTGCACAGATAGATAATACATTCTAAGGATAACAGGAATGCAAATCAAATCAGATACTCATGCAAATGTGTGCCAAAGTCATCTTAAGGCATGAGTATTGTATTCGTTAAAAAAAAATAATAAATCAAAATTTCTTTGATTCATCTCAAAGAGTCATAATCCATCTGATTAGCATTTTTTCAGCTCATTCTTTTTTCAATGATATTTACAGCATATCAGCCCTCTTAGAAAATAATTAATGGCTTAATGTTTTCCAGGGTACAATTACTGATTTGCCTTTTCATCAAATACATAAAGAGAGTGACGCAAAGTTACAAACTTCTTCAGCAGCCCTATGCTGATTCATTATTGCTCGTTTGAACGACTCGCTTTCTCTACTTTCGCTCTCTCTCTAGCCCGAGTGCTCTATATACACTTTACAATAGAAATTCTCCAGGGGCCACTTAGAAAACTTCTTTGAATAAGAATGTTGATCCAGCACCAGCTTTCCATTTCCCAATTGTATGACCAGACTAGAAGTCCTAAGTCAGTGCAGCCGTCCTCATTCTGCCCCCAGGCAGCTTCAAGTGGACGGCATTACAGATTAAGACAATAATGGCCTCGCTCATCTCGAGAGGTAAATCCCTTGACCTCAAAGAAAAGAACGCATTCAAATGTCTAGAGTCTAAAGAAAATGATAGATTTAACAGAGTTAAAGCGGTAATCTGCAAGACCCTCTTTTTTACGTCTCCATCTTCACTTATCAATCAAATAGTGTGGCCTGTGCTGTGACTCTTTTCTTCGCCTGTTCGGCCACGGTGGCTATCGCTGCTCACGCTAACTACCCAGTTCTTCTATTTATTCCCAACAAATCGGAATCATAAAACGCATCACTTCCTGTGCGCCAGAGTGAGGACTATTACTTCTAATACATCGAGCATCATTCCTGCAGGATCCGGCTTGCAATTAAATAAATCTTTTCAATTTCTTCACGCCGTGCATGTTCTTACCTGGGTAATACGAAACAGAGGACAAGAAAGCGAAACCCGCCAATGCAACACACTTCATCACTCAAATCGCCCGCTGGGCTTCTGAGCTGTCAATTACCTCACTCCGGCAAGCCTGCTTTGCATACTCAAGACAGCTGTGTACCAAGCCAGTTCATTAATTGATCTCCAGCATTCCCTCATGAGCACAAAGGCTCAATAGGACATCTTTTGTGCGCCCTCGATTGAGCATATCCCGTACTCTGCACGTGAAATGCAACACACCTGTTCATCACTGTTACGAAAAAACAAGTCCTCGCTGTGTGGTCCTAACGGGGGGGAAATAAGTCTCTCTGAAAACAAATTGGTACCTTCTGCTGTTCGGAAATTGATCTAGACCATCGCATTAACATACCTCAGGCCAAATACCATTCCTTTTCTGTTCAGTGCGAAATTGAACCCTCCATAATTACAGCCTACCCCTGAGTGATATTACCTAAAACTAGATTTGTGTCTTCAGAAAGGACCCCCTGATCCCATCATTTATTATTTTTGGCGAGAAATCATATTGCACAGGGGAGCTACTCCTCCACCACTTTAGATGCTCTGGAGCATTGTGTTTGCCAGGGCCCCTTGTGTGCCCCGTTCCCCTCGCTGCATTTGCTCAAGAAACCTGGAAGCCTGCGGGCCTTGAAGTCAACACGGCCTTTGATAAATTTCTCACTGCTATGCTCCGAGAACAAGCCCTCTGTCATTAGTCTGCCTCTCAAATCTCCAGCATTGGATAACATGAGAGAGATCTGTCTTTGTTGAGTGCAGTCCAGCACACTGCATGCCTCTGCTCCAGTTTGAGTCCTCCCTGGAGAGACAGTGCAGGATGGATGTGCAATACACTGATGAGCACTTGTCCAACATGTCAGAAAGTTAGAAGAACTTGAAGAACTCCCTCCACATGAAGCTCTTATGTGTTCTTATGCTTCTGGAAGTTGCTTGAATGATAGCTATGTATCGATTAAGTGGAAGGCTATCTATGGAAACAGCAGTAAGTCTTCTTCTTTAAGGCCTTAATGCAATATTCACTTTGAAATTTGGAGATAGATCAACGCGCATTTCCCACCCCTGTGCAAAGCTGTGTATCGATTAAGAAAACTATTTTGATCATTGATGACCTACTACAACATTATGTTTTCAATGCGGTGATGATTAGACGCCATGCGGGGGTTCGGCTACCCTGGCTTCATGCTGCCGTCAGTACTGTACGTCTTGCAAATTCATCACTTCAAACAACTTCAGACGTCCGTCAACAGCAGTGACAGCCAAATGTGTTGAAATTGACAAAGTGGACATCACGGCAGTCGAGCATTTTTTTTGCTGGACTGCCATGATGTCCAATTTGTCAATCAGTCTGGTGCTCTGACAAGCTAGAAATGTCTGGGTTTTGAAATCTACAAGCAGGGGATGAGAGTTTTCCCTGTTGACACCCATCTGTATGTATCTATAGCTGTAAGTTGTTTTGTTGAAGTGAATTATGAGTATTATACTGCATTTACTATACAGTAGATTGTTGAGGAAATACACACACAGACACTGCAGTGTATGAACTTAACTTCCTCTTCTCAGTAACCCGAAATATGATTTTGTTCAAAAATATCAATGTTTACAAGAACAAAAAAGACTAACAAACCCCTCATGGTTTGAAATTATGGAGCCTTTTCATTCATCTGCTACTTACTGGCAGTCCTTGACAGGATGTTTTTCTGATAAGGCTTCCATTTCATGCAGAGAAAAACAAAAAGAAGATTAATGGTAGTCTTAAATCATTGATACAATCATAAAAAAAACAGGACGATTTTTCCTCTAAAAATGATTTTCATCTCAGCCTTAATTCTGCTTTCCCTTCCTCCCTGGCCGGACACGGGCACAATTCTACCTTACAACTCTGATCAAAACAAGAACATGTGTCCAAAGCCGGCGCAGATGGGGTGAGATTGTGTTCAATAGAAACTGCGTTTTTTTTTTGTTAAAAAATGAAAAAAAAAAAAAAAGTCAAGCTCAAAAGTGGAGTGAGGTGTCCGTGTGGCAAAAACAAATCGATAGACAAGAGCAGATGAATCCAATCCTGGCTCATCAGATGAATCCTCTGGGATAGCTGAGCGCTCCCCAACACTGCCCACCCATTACTACTCAATCCCTACCAAATCCCAACACAAAGCCGGCGCATCCCGCAAAGCAACCAAAGCTACACACTTGTCTCGGACACACAGCCAACACAACCTCCAGCACTACACGCGGTGGAAATGTCATCTCGGAATTGTGTGATATTCTATCACTGGCATCATGTTTTGATGTCGAAGATTGGCTTTGCTGATGATTAAAGGGATAGCCGGCTCATATTCTTCCGCTGTGACTTTGAAGTTGTTTGTTGATAAGTGGTAATAGCAACCTCCCTGTGCTGCAGTACCTCTGTGCTCGTAATAGCTAGAAATAGAAAGACATTTGGAAAATGTTTTAAAAAAATCACGTAGATGGGAACGAAGATTGAAATGAGGAGAAAAATAATTCAGATCCTTATTTTCTTCTGCATTTTGTTAGTTACAAAATACTGTATATACACTCAAATTTGAGAGCAGTGATATCTGAGTGAGCAAAGATGTCTCAAGCTTTTGTGTTCATTAGCATTAACACATCTTCGATCTGGATCTCCTTTATGTCCAAGGTCATTCTCTACCTTCCTTTCAAAGACCGAGGAGGCTACTGTTGGAGGTTAGAGGGGCGGATGTCTAACTTTGCAGCTTATAGAGATGCTGCAGGGAAGGTAAATGTTGAAATATTCAAGATATCAGAACAGTGCGGGGATAGAGGCAAAGTCTATAGTGTCGGGTTAGTGTCAAACAAACGTAGATAACTATAAATACGGGTGAACGCAGTGAAATGGATTCAGTTTAAGAAAGAAAATGTGACAGGCTGCATTACCTAATAGCATTATTTCAGAGTCATCTTTAATTTGTTCGCAAATGATATGTTAAATGCATTTGATTCAACAAAATATCATTGTCGTGGCAACTGTGAAATGCAACTAGAATCCGGCATGCACAGAAAAAAAAGCGAGGGAATACTTTTAGCTGGCATGGCACTAATAGCAGCCATTATGTAGTTCTGCTAGATACAGAGGCATTGATTCAAATTGTTTTGCACCGTGCTAACAAATGGGCTGTCTCAGGTAATGATGCAGAATAAAACATGATCCCATTGACACTAAAGCCAGGGACATGAACAGATCTATGGAGCGGAAGGTGCTGAGCTCAAAAAAGGCCAAGCTCCACATCCCTGTATTTCAAAATGTTTGTTAGGCATTCAGTTGACACTCCTACCCAGTACAACTTACAAAGAGTCCCCACTGACAGGACATGTGGCTGTTTCTGAGCTTGAACCTGTGATAATCTGGTTACAGGACAATATCTGCAACCGGAAGGTGAACACGCCTCATGTTAGACAATGAGAGTGTCCACTAGGGTGAGGCTGATATATATCAGTTTGCCGATATATTGGGCCGATATTGATCGTTAATTAAATTTTGGGTATTGGCCAATCAGTGTACTTTTTTTAAATGGGTTCTTCATTTAAAGGTCTAATATATCCCATTGAGTAGGTGTCATCCTCAGGAGCTGCTAATTCAGCTTAAAGAATTTCATTAATATGGGTTTCAATGGAGAGTTTTAGTGTCACACGAGGGTCTGAATGCTGTTTTGAAGGATTTTCCACCTTGTCACAAATACGATTTTGGAGGCAACACTGAATACTTGGAATTTTTTGGCACAGAAATGGTCAAATGTAAAGATATTGAATATTGGGAGCTTCAATCCTCAAATATCAGCCTTCAAAAATCCATATCGGTCAAACACAGGCCCACAGAAGGTCAATCTTCAAGGCTAACTCCATCTGGCAGTGAGATGAAGTACTTAGTGAACAAAAAATATTAGGTATCAAAGGAGCTGGAATGTGTGTTTATGGGTGCCAAATTTTGTGAGGGAGTGAAGCAAAGCAAATTGATTTCTGCCTTTTAGGTAGGAAAAACAAGTTCCAAAAGGTGTTCAAACTTCCACCTTGCATGATGGTCAGCAAATCGCTTTAACTCCAGTCACATACAATTTGTGATGGCTACGTATGGAAAATGTGAAAATAAAATAAAAAAGCCCTGAAATCATAGTATATATACAGTATATATATATCAAGGTTTCATCCAAACAATATAAATCCCTTCCTGCAGGCCACAGTAGGTGCATGGGAAAGAGATCTGTTTCTGTTGGACAGAGATATAAGTAAGCTAAAAAATGAAACAAATTAAATTTTAGTTTTTTCCATGGCGAACGAATGGGATTGCCATTCATATTGCATCTGCCGTGGAATCACAATTACATCTCGTTAAAAAGGAAACTGCTATATAAAAAGTTTAAAACTCTGCTGTATAAAAAAAGTTATTTCACCTTTGCTACTAAAAAAAACAACTGAATACAATGGAAGATGCAGTTTGAGCTAATTTGCAGTAGTTAGTAGGTAGCGATAATATTTCAGAACATACTACCTTGTTCTAGATGCACACACTGATTCACAATGAAGACTTTAATGCAAAATGAGATATCACCATTGGGAAAATCTAGTTATTAGCTATATATCACCCTATACTATGCAATGCCTTGATAAACAACAAAAATCATGATATCGTCATGTATATATATACGTTCTTAACAGCAAATGCTCATTGGGAGTTAACACCTATATAGTGTGTGTGCCAATCGGGAAAGGGCTTATGCAGGGAGAGGTTTCGGGGTAATAACAATGAGGAATGCAGTGACTGAGCAAGAAAATCCACACAACACGACTTAATGTATTGCGTTTCTCACAAGGCTTTGCTTACCTGCACACATTTTTGGATAAGATCAGCACTCCTTCCCTGCACCAGTCCCTAGGCCAAAAAGTGTGGGAAGTTACGGGGAGGAAAATGCTATTTCCTCCTGCCTCTTTCGGGGATGGCGTAAGGGGGCCAGGGTACACGGCGTGCCTCGTTATTCTGACCACGTACTGTATATATATATATATATCCACTGATTGATTGATTGACATATGTATAGTGCAGTATTCAGCAACACTATTGATCTTTGAAGATTCCCAGCGCGGGTGGCAGGTTGATCATCTCCCTCTTAGCCTGAAAGGAGGATGATTTTTCTGTTAGATGTATGTCATGTTGATAAGAACCTGGCAGGTATAGAGTCCATAAATAATGCATGAGGCAAAAATGTATATTCTCCTGCTTGAAGTTGAGAAGCCATTATTCAAGTTCAGTTAGTTGTCACAGACTTCAGATGTTTTTTGTTTTTTTAAGGCGTACAGTTAGATGCTGTATAGAAATGCATCTTTTTGAGTCATAATTCACTATGTATCTTACTTATCTTCATGCCACGCAAGTAACCATAAATCAAATACAATACTTTTTTTTTGCCAAATTCTATCTAGGCGACAGCTGCAGTATGAGTGAGTATAGCTGTACCATTATGTTCAACAATAGGAAATTGCTGAAATCCTCTGATTTCATGTTTATTCTGATTCCTAAGCTGTAGCATCATATCTCACCAATTTGACCTTGTGGTAGAGCGCGCTCCTTGTTTGCCCTCCCTCGGTGAATACAAGTTAAACTGGAGATTTATGAGTCAAAGTAGAAGTCTTGCCACTGTATCTATCTAATGTGTGCAAGGCTGGAAACTGCATAGAGCTAGAAGCTAGAGCTAGAAACTCTGCAGTGGGTGAGCTTAGAATGCTTTTCTCCCTGGTTTAATTCAAGCCAAGCAGTGAATTGATGAAATGAGGATGAAAACATTATGGTTGTTATCCAGATACTTTCTGATAAAAGGTTTACCCAGAGTGCACCAGCTTTACATACTATAGTGCTCTGTCCTGATCCATCTGATCCATCTTGATGGCCAAAATCAACTAAGTATTTACCATCTTCCACCCATTATCTAATCTAGCAATAAGACGTGAGAGTGTGTTCTTCAGTGTAATTATAGGGTATGACAGTGATGCGCTGCTGTAGGTATGTGGTAATTAGGTGTTGTATAATTTATGTACTGAGGGACGAAATAGCATTTGTCTTGAAACAAGTGGAAAATTGTGCCAATTAGGTGAAGTAAACTTTCACTTGTTTTTCTTGAATTAGGGCAGATCACTTCCAGCAATGTGTTTTTTCATGTCATGTTCTTAAGTTTGTACGTTCTTACTTATAAATCATTTGTCACATTTATCACAACCAATCATCTCGTGTTCACGATTGAATTACGTTGAATGCAAAAAGTTCTCAACTTATTTTTCTACAATTTATTGGATCCTTCTTGTGGCTACATCTATCATTTAAGATGTTTTTCTTCTGTAACTTAAGATATCAATTTACAGATGTGGATACAGAATCCAGACACGAGCACAGATTGAATCTTTCAGAGCGTTGAGAGTAGAGTCCCTATCTTACCTTAGTGGCTGGAGAGATGTGAGGAGAGTAGGAAATAGGAAATGTTAGCTAGGCTAGTTACTTACATTCATTGTAGATATTATTTGCATTAATATAACACTGTAAATTCTCTGCTCTCTGATTGAATCCGTGATCCCCAGGCACTTAAGGACCCGTCCAGATGTCGGGTCGTAAATATCAAACATGTTTCACATCATCGGGGCAGCTCAGATCAGTCTGGCGGTTACGATTCAATCTGTAAGCCCCTCACACTACCAATTTTTTTGGCAACCGTCGGGCCTCTGATTGGCATCTCCCCTCGAATTGTCGGAATGGGCAAAATCTGGTGTAAATTGTAAAATAATCCTGCAGTGTGTGTCCCCAGCCGAAGGAAAACCTTGATTTACACCAGTCGACTACTCTTCAGTCCCGCCTGTGCACAAACACCGAGGCTGTATCTAAGCGTTTGCATTTCAGGAGCGCGTGTCTCTCTGTCTGCTTTTGCAGGAGTCAGGAAGGACAAAACCTGTGTCTCATTCATTCCCCCCGGGGGTTTGTTTCATTCACGTTACTTTTTTTTATTTTTTTACCCTCCCCCTCATCCTTTTATTTGTCGCTGAAATCATTCCTAGCATCAGTCTGGTGAGAACAACAATCATTTAACAGTAATTTCCATGCTGGCTGCCTGGCGCAAAAGTGATGCAGTATTTCTTGTGCCAAAGCTGTCAGAAGTATCTGTCACTGGCAAGACTATTTAAGGAAGAATATTTGTCAAACACACACTGGAACTGGGGCTGAGAATACTGATAACACAGCTCCAGGCGAAGACGCTTTGGGGTCAAAGCCATGCGATTTCCGTTGTTGATCATGTGGCTTAGTAAAGCTGTTGCGTTCGGCTTTCATTATTGCTTTAAACTTGATCATGTTATTTTTACAGTCACATCTTAAGAAAGATTTGCTGATAGCTGCAATTCTGATATGGCTATCGCATCAATATAGGTTCTAAAGTAAAAGAAGAAAACGCGCTGTGATGATTTTATTTATGAATTTTCTTGTGATCCACTATGCACATTAGATGCGCCCGGTCTCAACTGTTTCTGTGTCTTAGATACTGAAGATTAAAAACTCAATTTTGATGACAAATAGATCTTTTCCCCTCACGAGCTGAAGTCATACAGTAGAACTCCCTCCCAGTGTGTTGGTGAGCTGTTAGCCGTGTGCTTGCTCTCTGCAATGTTGTAAAACGATTCAATGTCAAGTCACAAGCCGCTTAGCGCAATAGGAGAGGCTCTTGATGGTTGGAGTTTGGCTTAAGTTCTTTCATTGCTTTATGGTATGAGAAGCATGGTGTTAAAAAGGAGAATTAATGCCTATATCTACTTAATCTAGTCCACCAAGACAGACAAATGAATAACATTTTTCATCATTAGTATAAAAATGCTGTACCATTAATAAACAATATGGACAGTGCATATAGTCTATATTATACTCTTTATTACACACAATTTAAGTAAACTGACTTAAAATGGCTAATTGACAATATTTTTCATTTATTACTATGGGTTTTGAAATTTAGGGCTACAAATCAAATAAAAGGCATTAATAAGACATTGTGTGCGTAAAATGGCTCATCTTGCTTGGTTGGAGGATTTGGAGCACTGCATTATGCAGGCAGTGTGTTTTCAGAGAGTGCACCAACTTTTTGACTGAAAGGAAAACAGAATCTACTGAGTAGCCACTCGTTGCTGAGCCTATTTTGTTGTAGACGTCTGCCACCAACTTTCTCCGACATTGTAAAGTACATTTAGTGCATCTCTTTGAAGACTAATTCTTTCTTTTCTTCAGGTCAAACCATTTATTTTTTCATTTCTGCCACTGTTGAGCATGCAGACGAAGCAGAGTTTACTGCAGCTCTCGCCTGCAGCCTGGCAATAGTTTTTCTTTCTGCCTACCACTGAGGGCTGCAAACAAGTACATTTTGGTGCACCTCAACCTCACTTAACAAAACTCTGCAGAAAAGTTCTGCATCAAAAAAAAATCTTGCTTCTCTACATCTGAGCCACGTTCAGTGTAGGTGAGACATCAATGAAATTTCCTGCAGCATTCAATGCTTGAAGGTTGTTACCATATATGGTTGATTAGGGGTGTGTCTTTGTGTCGAGTGGTTGTGCACAAACGGTGGTTTAGTGTGGTATTCATCAAGGCAGATTACTTTCAGGTGTGCATACAGACATTTGATGAATGCCAATTTTCTCGTATGTACGGACACTAAATTTCCTCCCTTAGAGAGAATTTGGAACCTTTTCTGCCCAACAGTGATAAATGAGGGCCAGGAGAGGAGAAGAAATCCACTCACAATTCCCTTTTGAGGAAAAATGTGTTTGATCTCTGATATCAAGAATGGAGTTCTCCAGTTTTATATTGCTTTTCCTATGATGACTGTTTGTTATAAAAATGACCCAATTGAGTGAGACATGATGTATCCTATCTCCCGAGCTGAAATACATCACTTTAAAAGATTGTGGGGAAGAAATTATATCTGAGAAAATTAAATGTAAGAAATATAAAGGACTAATGTGCTCTCTCAGTAGAACACCCCTTCATTTCTTATAACGTATTTGAGGACAAGGTAAAACCTGTAGTGAAAAAAAAAAAGTTTCATTTAGTACTTCAGTAGTTTCTTTCTACTTTTTGATGATGTCCATTGTTCTTCCAAAGACTTTGACCGATGCCTTTCATACTTCCACATGATGGACAGCGTGTCCTTGGAAGATTGTTACGCCTAGAGAGTTGCAATATTTCATCTCATCTAATAGAGGGTTTTCAGGTGACTGAAATGTTTAATTTCTGTGCTGTTTTTTAGTGGAAACATCTGTTTTTGTGCCTATAGGTAATGTCAGTTTGTTAGCTAGCTAACCGTAGTATCTGGTAAGCTAACTATCACTGTCTTATTGTAAACAAATCTGATCTTTGCCCAAGCTAACCCATCTAGTAGAAGCTAGCGTTAGCAGTGGCTTGTAGTTGCGTGTTAGCATTAACCTTGGTTGCTTCGCTAAATGGATCAAGTGTGTTGTCATTTTGTTGCCCAAATAAGGGATTCCCGCCCCCTTTCAGCCTAATGTAAAAAAGAATAGGAATGTAAAAAGATTGCCTCTAACTATGCCCAGTGCTAATGTTTATTTTTGATCATTCCTTTATTTGTTGTAGTGGATTCTGGTGGGTTTTGAAGTAGCGATAAAGTTTTTTTTTAAATCACAAGCCACACCTAGGTTAGCATGCCCTTGATCACTGTTTCTATGCATACATGACACAAGTGACCCTTCATCTCTGTCCTCATAGCTGCATAGTGAGTGCTATGACATTGCTGACATTACATCCTTTTACAAAGGTGATCAGAGAAGCATTAAAAAACATCATGTATCGCAGCACTTGGGTAACCTATGCGTGATCTCTTGGCTTTGTGATGGGAGGATAATGCAACATTGTTAGCAAAATTATTTTCATTCATTCAGACATGCAATGGCTGCTCATTTTAAGGACAGAACAATTTAGCAAACAGGATCCAAAGGTCCCAGTAGACGAAAAAAAAGGATCTGGACATTTAGAATCATTTGGAATCTAATCTACTTTATCAGACGATTCACTTTTACTTATTCCATTACTGAATTGACCTGCACCCACACCACCACATCATTTTCAGGTATCTCTCTTTTTCTAGCCTGGTTGTTATACATTTATCCATTACTTGAGCACAGCCAATTCTCCAATGGACCTCCATGATGGAGCCAGATGTGGTTGCTATTAGATTTGTGAAGCAACTGCAAAGCCTTTATTGTACCTTTATGCAGACCCAGTGTGACCAAAATATCAAGCTGTGGTGGTTTAATCCAGACCATTTAGTTAATTGTAACCTACACTGAGAGTGCTAGTGATTTTACATCCCTACTCTGTTTTCCACATTTGGAGAATCTATTGTCTCTCACGCAGACATTTTATACACTATTATACATACATTTAGCTGGATTGTCGTAGATTCCTCTGACCATGGCTCCGTAAAAACACATACTTGTGAGAAGAAAACATAAAAACATTGATTTAAAAAAAAATAAAAAATAATTATCTTTTTTACATTATTTACATTATAATACACAGTTAGATGCAATGAGCTATTAAATCTATATTATATGATATACCTGCTCATTCTTGTCATTTGCAAGTGAAATATAGCTTTCCATTTTAAACAGAGGGTCCATGAGTTCACTAATCTATTGGCTCTGTTTACTATTCCTCTCTGGATCTCGTCCATCATTCGACATTATAATGCACAGTTTAACAACCTCCCATCTCCCTGGTGACCTTCGGCATTGGAGTCCAGAGCATCTGATTCCCTTTGACCCTGTTTGCCATTCAGGCTCTAATTGTCACCGGCTCAAGGCTTTTAAAACCATCAAAAGCTTTTCTGTACTGGGGTGCATGACAGTATATCTGGGCTCTCATCAGAACACTGGGCTGCCAGAGAAACTGCCCTCCAAGAGGTAATCCAGCCCCCCCGAGGTGCTGTTCCAACCAAACTAATTATTCTGTGTTACCACACCAGCTGGAATACAGCCACTGCAGCTGGAAAACACAGAGTTGTAGTGAAACATTACAATGTGATCCCTATTGCTGACCTTCTTCCTCCCATTCCCCCTGACGTAGACGATTTCCAATATTTCTTTCTCTCTTTGTCATAATAACCTTCCTCTGGAGCGCCGGTCATCATTCTTATATCCGTTTGAGATTCTTCCGTTTGGTGACTTTGGTGTGCTGCATGTCGAAGGAGACCAGCCAACAGCGGGGTGATGTCACGGAGCCATCTTTCACCCCTGACGTCTTGACCGTCCCGGGGCCAGCAAATATATCGAGGAGGTTTCCAGTTTGTGTTCTGCTCTCAGAGGAAATAGGCTCCCTGGGGCTTGGAGGCCTTCTCTTGATCCTGTGGTGATACCAAGGATTTACGGGGACTCTTGTGATTAGCCAGAGGGGAAATGGGAAAACAGGGCAATCGCTGCCAGCAGTCCCGCATCAGACAAATATGGACAAACACACACACCCACACATCCACACACACAAGCCTGTGCCCCTGCATGAAAACAGAATGTAATAATACACACATTCTTATTCTAAAGGTTATGTAAACTGCTGTTTTGCCACTTTGTTTTTGTAAACTCAGCAAATGAATATGCATCCGTTTCTAACCTTGGAAATCAGCATATCCCCACAAATCATGCTTCCTTGATATTGAGAATGGCTGTAGCAGTCCCACAAGTCCCATTTAGCCTTGAAGATGAAAAGCCTGAGATACATATCTTCAAAATATGAACTCACTTCACTCCTTACTCTTGCCACAACATATTCCGTAGCTACAGCTTTTCACTACAGCAGTGCGGAGAGAGCTGGCATTTGGTTGATCATATCCCCCCCAGTATAAGAGAGTGGGTTAAGGCTGTGATCAGATAGGATGCCGTTTCTCCTGCTCAAATGCAGATCAGCTGAGAGCTTCGCTAGCAATGCAGAGAGCAAGAGCTCCGAGGCTGCAAGGAGCATTACATCATTTTAGTTTCTATGCAACGCAAAGTTTCACAACAATCTAATTAGTGTTAGCTCGCTAACCTAAGAGAAACTTGTCTGAAGGATATATGACATCCTCCAACAGAAAACAAGAGCACTTATAGCCGCTATCTAGGTCTTGGACGAAATGATAAAACTGTTTCAAGAGCTATTTTTGCATTGATGTAACGCGCAGCACGGCTAAAGTTGAGACATTAAATTTGCAGCTGCCCAAAATGCGCCGCGTCCAAAACTTAAGATGCAGCGCATTGAAATCATTGAAAATGACAGAAAAAACGCGCATTGAAACCATTGAAAATGTGCAGGCACACAAAAGCATCCTATGTGATCTGGGCCTTAGATCCTTTCCTGTGCAGTGTCCAGTCCAGTCCAGTGTGGCTATTGTCTTGTTATGCCACATCTGTTTATTTATTTAGCGCAAGCAAACGTTTAGCACTATTATTTACATATTTGCAAAATATTGCACTGGAAAATTTGGTGAAAGATAGATAGCGTACAACTAATACTTAAAAATTGTATGTGGTCTGACAGAACAAAGCACCATTGGACAGTTTGTATTTCAATCACCATTTATCATATTTAGCAGAATGCAATCCAGTATCAGGTAGCTGGAAAATATTGCAGACTGGGATTCATGAAGTGAACAATTGGATGATCACTTGTATAATAATATGCCTAGGTCAAGACAGTGTAGTGGGAATGTCATGATATGATTCACATATCTCCTAAGTTTTCACATTATGTTGCCACAAATTAACTTTTGTGTTTCTTTTATAGAGTTTGTAATTCTAATACAAGTTAAGACAATTTTGAATCCTGCCCTATGTAAACAACGGTGGCACACAAACGATTTGACCCCTACTAAAGGTTCGCTTGTGCTCCATACAACGAGGCATGACAAGACAATAGCCACCTAATGGTACGGGGCAAACATACAGAACAAGACGCAGAAATGCACAAGGACAGGACAAGCCCTACTGCAGCGTAGAGCGCTTAGTGTGAGAAAGTTAAAGCAGAGAGACAGATAGCAAGAGAGAAAGAATGAAAGTATATCAGGTCATGAATTAAACTTCTCTTCTGCTCTCTTGTTGACTGAATCATAAGTAATAAAATCCAATTCCACTCAGTGAGTTAATTCATTCTCTGCTCCCAGAGAAGTGTATGCTTTCTGCACCCTCGTTCTACTAGGGTCTTTCCGTTATGGGTTTTTGAACGCCTGTACCAATGCCAAGAATTTTGGATTGAAGCTGCGATAGCCGATATTTTGTGTCTTCAAATTTGACAGTTTTCATGCCCAAAAATTCCCCCAAATTACAAGGATTGGGTTTCTCCTTCCATGTTGTCAGGGTGGAAAAACCAGTGAAATAGCACTTAGACCATGGGACACTAAAACTCTCATTGAAACCCATAATAATTAAATTGTTCCAGGTGGGTTGGAAAATTCAACCCTCAGATCCTGTTACAGTTATTTAAAATCAATCTGCGATGCCTTTCAGGAGTTCATTTGCGATGAAGTGTTATAATTTACCTTTTCGTTGTACCCATTTTCCCTCATCCTGACTCGTCTACTTCTATTTCAGTTAGTGCTTTCCTACATTTCCCAGGATGCCTTTCGACAACCCCCAGAGAACGTGCCTGAACTTGTTGAATTTACATGTAGGAGAAAGAGAGAGGAGAGAGCGATAGCACAGTAACAGCAAGAGAGTGGGGCCCCTTACTCAAAATGCAACATGTTTTGTAGCTGCATTGCATTCTGGTCTGTTGAGGCCTATTCCCGGAGGATGAATTGGTTTCTCTTTTCTTCTCCGATGGATTTCTCCCTGTATGGTTGCTGAACATCAGTCTAGAAGAAGCCCTTGCTCTTCGATTCTGAGGGGCTGACACCAAAACCTGACGTCTACCGTTGATGTTTTAGCTAGTCAAACAATTTTCTGCTATGAAACTGCATTGTAGCTGCACTTGAAATGTCAACATCATATCATCATATCAATGTCATGTCATCTACGGTTGGTTATCCACAGCAATAACAAAAACACACCACCAAAATCCCACAAAATGGGACTGTAATGCAAAGTACATTGCCATTAGCTGTTTTTAACAGTGTTAAAGTGTTTTAGGGTGAATTCTTGTGCCTTTAAATGAAGAATTAATGCACAAAAATGTATTAAACAGCTAAATTATACATTTCATTGTAGGTTTTAAAAACATATCGGCAGCAGACGTCAATGACTAAAAAAAACAATGCCGCCCGTATATCGGCAAACAGATGTATCGCTCTGACCCTACATTACATATCTTCTCCACCAGCACCATTATTCATTGTTGAAGTTTAAACAGATACATATGGTCTCATTTATTAATCTTCAGTAATATTACGTTTTACTGAAACCAATTACAAAGCCGGATTGGTGAATGTCTCGTCTCCCTGTGGACCTCCCACAGCTCTGCTCCTGCTGGACCTTCCTCATGCTGTACTTCTGGGGTTGCGAAAAGCAATTAAAGGCACCACCTGTTTCTCCATTCCTTCTGCCTCCGCTGTCGGGTAATTGGAAACCTCTGTCTATTGGCACTGGTGTTGGACTACATCTGTAGCTAATAGCTCACACAGCTACCTCCCAAAGCATCAAAGTAACACTTTCGATTGAACTATGCAAGCGTTCATAGGCTGCTAGCATTATATGATGGGACTAATTTGACACAAAATAACTGCAGGAATGAATGTAATATATAGTAATTTATATACTTATATAATTTATATATGTATATATATATTATCGATTTGTATATAGTATTTATTTGTTATTATCTGTCTCAACACCTTTTCATATAAAAAAACTTGTTCAAAAAGTTATGTAAAAACTACAAAATGGATTTAATGTAAATGTTACATGTATTGTAATGTAAATAATAATGTTGGGATGAAACCCTTTGAGTCATGCCTTGGTTTAAAGGTTATTGATAAAAAATGTAATATCAACCCATACAACATGTTCATGTTCATACAGCGTTGGTGTGATTAAATAGGAAAAACCTTTGCTTTGCAGAAATGAGTCAGAATCAAGAGCTTGAACAGCTTTACTTTCCACCATGCTATTTACAATGTCACACTACTTCCTGTTTCAGTCAGAGCTCCGCCTTCTGTTTAACTTGATTTCATTAGACATCATACAGAATTAGGGTGCATGACATTCTGTAGCCATGACTACAAATTTGTAATGAGATCAGGCTGACTCATATATTAAAGGGGAAGACAATGGAATGACAGTAAAATAAGAATGGTTATCATCTGTGTTTTTATTTCTGGAGCCTACATGAAGCTGCTGTGTTTTAGACTAGCAGCAAGAAATAAGATAATGTCATTATTATTAAAGAGTCAGGAATAGTCAATATACAATGAAATGTCTCTGTGGGATGAAATATCTTAGACATATTTAGAGTGAAGAAACATTTTCATCTAAATAGTGATCACAATAGTGATTCAATCTATTCCCATTAATTTGCTGTTCTAAACACCCAGAGTCTGGTAGGTCTTTCCTGGGAAAAACCCTCTGGTGCACAGAAGTGATGCCTTGATGCGTTTGTTTTGAATCAATAGAAGAAGAACTGGGTAGTTAGCATGAGCAGCGATGGCCACCGTGGCTGAACAGACAAACAAAAAAGAGCACCACCTACAGAAAATCCAAGGAGAAAGACGTCACAGTACTGGACACACTGTTTGATTGACAGGTGATCTCTGGGAAGAGCAGTGCAGAAACACCACAGCAACGAGGCTGAGAGACAAAGATGGAGACTAAATAAAATGTAGGATTTCACAGCTTACCAATTTAAGTCACAGAACAAGAAACGTTTAAGGTTATTTTATAGAACTTGGAGAGTGTACACAGTAGAAATATATGAATTGGGTGACATGGAGCATAGGGCTCGAGCCAGATTCAAACCCATTACATTGCAAGTACTCGTCCGCAGGGACGCAAGGCTGAATGGGCCGAACGGGTCTGAGCAGTAATCCCCTCTGCTGTACACTCAACATTTACAAAACTCTGGGCACTCGTATTTATTTGGTTTAATGCATTTTAAAATTAACTTTCGACAAGCCACTGCCTCTCAAGCGCTGAGCGTAAAGTCGAGCGTGTATATTTAGCGGGAAGATGCATGCCTCCGCAGAGCTGCACCCATTAACTCGAAGGCGGTTAAGGGAGAGTGATCTGCCCTTGCTTAACTCCAAGCGACAAACAAGTGGGTAATGTATATGTGTGAGATAAAACCACTTAAGTCATTCTTAATTTCTTGTGTCGAGCTGTAGCAACCCTCAGCTTGAATACATAAGCAGGCAGGTTTTAGTGTTCCCCAACTGGATGAGCTTGTTAGCCACTTTGATTTGCACTTCCCCGTATGTCTGGGAGGATGCCAAAAAAAAAATAATTAAGCATGACCTCATAATCTGCAGAATTATACGAGATCATGTGTTAGATCTCACCGATGTACAGGTCAGCAAATCTTTTTTTACACTGATTCAAGTATCCATATTACCAAAGTGTCACCCCTGAAGAGTTCACATCGCCATTAACCTTTTCAACAGACACACTTTAGGCCTCATTAACCTTTCCGGGGCTCCGCAAAAAAAAAAAAAAAAAAAGAGCAAAACGATGCAGCTTTCACGCTCACCAACATCGGATTTAAGCAAGTACAATACCTGACCAACCATGAAATTGAGCACTTACTAGGTCTCACTTGGTGACAGAGCGAAATCAAGGTGGAATGCATGTGGCTGTTAGTGTATGCGGAGAATCTTATTGTCTGGACTTTGAAATTGGAATGAAATATTCATTGCCATAACATATTGGTTTCCCCCCGGAGTAAATGGAGGCCGACTTGGATAGACGGTGTCCAAGGCGGGCCTCTTGTGTTAGCATTGCTGTGATGTACCTGGGAATACATTTCCCCCTACGACCAGCATACTCTTCATTACTTCATGATGCTCCATTTCCAAGCGAAAGAATCATCAGTCAACAATAATCAAGTTGTTGCATGCAGCTTTATAAAAAATGAGGGAGGGGATTCAGGCACATCGAAATGAGTAAAATGATCTCTCGCGGGGCCGTTATTGGCTCCGGCATTGTCCACAATTTATGCTCCCCACTCTAATCAATGTTGACCCATCTAAAATTGACCCTTTTCATGCACTTTTAACAGGAAATGGCTCTCACAATGGGACGCTAACGCAGACTGCGGCGCCGTCATTTCTCTTTCAACTAACCTCAGCAGGCTTCCAATATAAATCTAATAAGGAGCCGGACCTGTAGGCTTCTATGAGTATGTCAACTGTGTGGCGGTATATAATGTATATGTCTGCACAGGTTAGGTTAGGAAAGAGAGACTAAATGCTTTAATGAAAGGACCCACCGCGGTTAGTATCACAGGTGGGGTTCAACCCACATGGGTTTTTGAAGGCCAATACCAAGACTGATATTTTCAGACCAAAGTCGCCGATAGCCGATGTTTTTTGCAAATATTCAATGTTTCAGCCATTTTGACCATTTTCATGTCAAACAATAAACAATGTTTCCCTCAGAATCTCATTCTTGGCAGGGTGAAAAACCACCTGACACTAAGGCTTTCCATGTATGTTGGCAGCTCTTTAGGGCAGCGTGACCTGCTGCACCTGTTCAGTGATAGAGGAAACTGTGGGATACATTAGGCCTTTAAATGAAGAATTAATTTACAAAAAACATTGGGAAATTAAATGAATAAATAAAGTGTGCGAAGAAAACAGATTTTTATGTAGCTGTGGTGAAGGAGGATTTCATATCAATGGTAGACGACAGTGACAGTGATTTCCGGTATTTATCAGCCTCATATATCATCAAACTACATTAACGGTCTAACCATAATTACAGGCTGCCAGACAGTCAGCTTGCTTTTACCTATTCTCTTCCTATGCTGAACAGTACAGTTGCTATGCATGCAGTAGTTTCCCTGCTGCTGGTAACGCTGTGATCTGGCCAGCGACTGAAGTGGGGTTGCGGTCTGTGACCGTAATGTTACCTGCAAGCTGGAGTCTGTGGACTGGGTCACGACACGGCATCTCGGCTGAGGTCCGGGGTTTAGGTCCAGGCTTGTGTGGTCATGACTCCAACACTGCACCCACCATCACTATGGCAACCCTCCGAAAGACTGCCTGCATCATTTCCAGTCATTAGCACATTTTAAAGGCAGAATGTCTTCTCCCGGCTATACCGTCATTTTGACAGCCTTTCAATATCCATCACAAAGCATTGGCAATAAGAATTGGAACTGCGCGAGATGCAGAAGAGCTAGAAATGAGTGTATCTGACACGTATATACTACACTTTGAAATTGCCATTATTCAGTGTGCACTGTAGGCTATTCATTTATTCACATCGGAGTCAATGCTGCTGTGAATTCATTATAAATATCAGAAGAGTGTAAAACACATTTTGCCAGCTAAAACAAAAGGTCACCAAGTGCATTGCCCTTTTATCTTTTAATCATAGGCGTCTGACTTTGTAATAGTTGGAGGGAAATTAATGTTTCAACACAGACCAGTGAAGCTTAGTGAAGCGCCCGTATCTCTGCAATAGCTGGTGAATTTGTAAAGGTGCATACTTAACCATAAGACATCTCATCTTACTTGTTTTAGTCATGAGCCTTAGTGATGTTTTTATTTCCATTCTTTGGAGATTGGTGGCGAGGTTGCATTTTAAAATATTGCCATTTCCAAGTTAAAACTGGATGCCCCCTCTGCAAAAGGCAACGCCGATTTCCCGTCCATAGAGGCAGCCGTATCCAAGAATGTGATTTTAAATTGTAAAGTACTATTTTGCACTTTTGCAACACAGAGTACATATTGGAAACAGTCAGTTGTGAAGCCATACCAAAGCCCTACGCGTTTAATCAAAATCGATGGACAACACGGAAAAGACTTGATGCAAGGAAGCAGAGTAAAATCCAAAGCGTTAAATTGCACAAACAGCTCCTCTGGTGATGTGGGAGATGCGGTTTAACCTTGTCTGAGAGGTTTTGTTCTTCCAGAGTGTAATCACAACATGATATCAGAGCATATGTTGTTTTGGTTCACTGCTGCGTTGTGATATGTAAGAGACAAATTCCACTCGGGGCTAATAAAGATCTACTCTGTTCTATTTTATGTAGCAAAAAAAGGGAAAGTCCTATCAAATAATATGTACTGGAGCTTTCTGATGCGGGCCTGCCAGTCTGTTGTTTTTATCTGTTTTATTATCTGTCCTGCAGCACTGAACTCAATAAACTCACCTGAACCATCCACCCACCGAAAGAAATAAAATAAAACACATTCCCTGCTTGAAAATATTTCAGTGTTCAAAATACAAATTGTACACAGGGCTTTAGTCTATAAATACACATTCGAATACATGTATGTGTGGACCGTGCCTGTGTGTATGATGTGTCTGCCTGTGCTGCTTGTTTGTTTGCCTGTGTGTGTGTGTGTGTGTGTGTGTGCGCTCCTCTCACTGCATCTATCTAATTATTCGCAGAGCAAAGCTACTATGAGACAATTCAATCTTTTGTAGTAATTGATCCTTCCACCTGAGGGCAGTACTTTCTAATCTAATATCAGATAAATCTGTTTCACATCTTCAATTAAACCACAACATTGGATTTGCTTTCAGGTTGAGCTCATACGTTCTAGTTAGTTTACCTCCTTTTGTCTGAAAACAGTTCAATATAATGGCTTGTAGTTCCACCGAGCCCCTGCAGGATAAACAGTATGCACTGTACCTGCGGGTGAATATCTGGATTTTATTTTTCTAGTGCTCTGTGTGAGTATATAGAATTATTATGAGTTATTGCTCCTCTCTGTGGTACCAGTGAACACAACAGTTCAAACCAATCTGAGTGAGTGAGCAGGTAGGGGTTCAGCATCTTGCTCAAGGGCACTTCACCAGGACATACGGCTGTTGCAAGGATTGAACCTGTGACCTTTCCTTCATGGAATAGTCTTTTTTTAACCACCCCGCCTCTTTTATTGTGCCATTTGGAGGTTTCTTTGTTTTTTTCCAGCCTTCCCTACATGCAGTTGACCCTATTCGGAGTAAGGCTTCACAACGCTCTGCAGTACATTTCACCTGTGTTACCTAGCTGCAGTGCAAGGATAGACAAAAAAATAAAAAAACAAATAAGAACATGATGAGGAATTTAAACTCAAAGCTGCACTAGGCAAGAGTTTTAGGGCGAAATACACGTCAGCCTAAATCACATGGGCTGAAATAGAGAAGAGCGTCCCATCCCTACTAGTTGAGAAGCTGTACATTAGCCCTATTTACCTACATGAGGTTCTGGTGTCGGGTATGTTCACTTCTCCACCCACAGGAAGTGATGAATCAAAAGAGTGAAATCCAAACTGTCTCCTAAACAGCAGCAAGACTCCGCCCAGAGCTGGACTCACCAACGTTAGCTCTTTAGCCTCTCTCGCCACTTTGGTGTCCTTTGGTATGAAGTGATCACAGACCGGCTGGGCTGGTAAACATGAGAGTTTACTGATGACCCGTCACAAGATTTCTAGGTATTGAAGTTCGTAAAGTTTTCAAACAGTTACCTCTCGTTGCCATTTGAAGCTGCCAACATGCAGGTTGCCTAATGCAGCTTTAATGTTGCAGTCTTGTTTGGGCTACTTCAAGGCAAGTTTGCTTCCACTCTTCATCACTTGTTCCCTTTTGCTTGCAGACCTTGGGCAGTTTGTTTCTGTCTCACGCCAGGCTGTGTTGCACAGAGCAGAGCTCTACTGTAGCATTGCTTTTGCTTTTTTATTCTCCCCAGAAACAATTACATTCTCCTTTACACAATTCAATTATTTTCACCGTTCAGAAACACGTGCCCGGGGCCCTGGCTGTCTCCTCTTCTTCATCCAGAGACAATCTTTTAGCTGATGACATACATTGCCACCTCTCACTGTTGAGGATAAGAAAATACTTATTTTCATAAATGAAAAACAATAATTTGCATGTCTTATGCTGGAGTGACAATTTAATTTATTCTGTGCTGTGGAATTTATACCCAACAGTGACAGAGCCAAACTATATCTCTTATTTTCTCAGTAGTTTGGAAATGAAGAGAGAAAACTAATAGGAACTAAGACTAAATTTTTCAAATTAATCCGATCTGTCACTGTCAATCCGTAAGGACTCAGTATGAATACAGAAATCATAGGGCAAGCACACAGAAAACACCTTGAAACAGCAGATCAGTATATGGCCGGTACTAAAACCTTCCACTGAAACTGAACTACAGATAAAACAAGCCTACATTTTATTGACGAGATTGGGAACTGCCATAACAGAAAGATGTTTCATGCTTGGATCATTTTTCACAGACACCTTCAGATACTGGTACCAAATAATAAACTAAATATGTTCATGAAGGTTTTTAATCTATACTTAAAATATGAACAGGAAAGATGTCTTAGTGATTATTGTGTTGTGGGGTGTAAATCGGTTGGCCAGTGCTGGGTTTCATCCGGATCTTTTGGATGCTGAATAACTTGCATGTGCTCTCTTTATGTTGGCCTTGTAATCTGTTTTAATCTTATAACCACTACAATCCAAATGTCACCACCTCCTCTACCTGCAATCAACCTGAAATCAATAATGTGGTTATTCGTACCAGTGGTGAACCTCTAATAATTAAGATTATTAGTTATTCTTGGCAGGGTGAAAAACCATGTGACACTAAGGCTTTCCATGTATGTTGGCAGCTCTTTAGGGCAGCATGACCTGCTGCACCTGTTCAGTGATAGAGGAAACTGTGGGATACAACCATGCATCTACAATACATGGTTGCCCTCTATTCCTGATATTACATGGGAGCGAAGCAGGGTAACAACCAGTTCATCCAGTCCATCGCAGAGTTCATCTTAAACATCTTTTCCTCAAACATCTTCTCAAAAAAACAACACAATGCTTTTGCAAAATATCAAACAAGACTCTCGCAATTACAAGTCGTGAAATGTAGCTAAGCCATATTTGTGTCTGGGTGCACCATTGATCCAGCTGCTTAATGGAACAGTAATAAGACGAAGGCAATATAACTTTGTTTGATCATCCACTAACACGATTAGAGTTTTATAGAACAAACCTCTAATAAGTTTGATAACAGTGGCAGATCAAAACCAGATATTCCTTTTAGGAAGACATAATCAACTGTAATTCCTATATTGGGTCGCAATTAAGTTGTGGGGATTGTTATCAGGAAGCTTAATATTCTGTGACCGCTTTTTAAAGTCGTATAGTGATGAAAGTCTGCATGTCAATAATCTTAAGTCCATGGCAGGGGTTTGTGCCTTACTTGTGATCTTGCAGTATGGGAAAATGGAAATGAAAGCCAGACTGAAAACAAGTATTATTCTCATCTGGCACTCAGGCGTGTGTTTCTATCACATTCATTTCAACGTTTTTCAAAGAATGTTTTTTAAGGGTTGGACCCATATGGGATTTTGAAGGCCAATACAGATTGCACTGAAGCTGCCGGGAGCCAGTATTTTGTGCTGGTATTCAATATCTTTAAAAATATCATTCCTAAAATGTACAAATATTCAGTGAACTTTATTCCACCTAATGTTTGAGAGGCATTATGTCATCCATGATGTCAGCATAACTTTGAAATTGAATGAAGATCTTAAAAAGAAAAAAAAGTTAATTAGCTTTTGAATACATATTTGCTAGCTTTATTTGAAAAGGCTTTGTGTGAAGTCCCGGAAACGATTCAGGGTAACCAAATTTTGTATAGTGTCAGATGGGAGTTTGAGAACCAAGGTTAAAATGAGTCATTACTTTCAATTATTGCTCAGAAATATTTGATAGAATATCCTGAAAATGAATGAATGAATTGTTCTTATTGATCAGGATTCAACCTTTAATGTTGCATGCCACTTCAGAGGTGCTGTTTAGGAATGGATACGTTACTGAAAACATAATCAGTTTGCTATTACATGTTAGTCGGCTAATCAGTAACAACATTTAGAACATGTCCTCATATTTATAAAACCAACAGTCATTATCTGTCCCCCACTACACATAGCACATACAGTAGGACAAAGTTCAGCTCAAACAAAAATATACCAGTGGAAAAGAAATATTTTAGTCTTATTTTTGCAGTTTTATAGAAATATTTGTCAGAGGCAGAAATAGCTTATTGGTTGAGTTAAACCTCAGTGGGCGGAGCCAAATAACACTTTTTCAGAGTGCAAGTTAGCTAACTGGTAAACTTGAATTGCAAACAAGAAACTCTGAAAGAAATATGAATAATATTTGTTTATGACCATTGGAGGTCAGCAGGCTAGCTAACTAGCTATCTTACCTAGATAGCTATAGGCTAGGTGTTAGGGTTAGGGTTAGTTTGGAACGTCAGCTAGGCTAACTAGCTAACCTAGATAACTTAATATAGCTAGATTTTTTTTCTTCAGGTATTAGCAGAGCGCTAGGCTTCATGATGTTAGCTAGCTCCTCTCTTACCCCTTGCCTTTTTCACTGGGCTTCAGTCTCATGTTACTTAATCAGAAAAACTGGTTCTTTGACTCCACCCACTGAGGTTTAACTCAACCAATGAGATTATTTCCTCCTCCAGAACAGCTCTGCCCCTGAGACAATAATTAAAACTCCAATCTGCTTCAATTTTAGGCATTTAGTGGACACTCTCATCCAGCATGACTTTTACCGAGCAGGTAAGGGTTCACTGCCTTGCTCAAGGACACTAGCAGCATATGACTGCAGGGAACAAACCTGTGACCTTTGAGTTATAGGTCAGTCTTGTCCAACATTTGTCCAACATTCCACATAAACACTGTGTGACGGTCTCTTTATGAAACTGAATTGCTGACAACATGTGTGATTGACATACAGTTTGACATGTGCCTGTGTACCTGCTGTGGAACACACTTTTGCGTCGTTCTGCCAAATAAATCATTTTTGTTTATCGTTTCAAAATGCTAAAGGGTGCGTGTCATTTGGGAAATACTCTGGAGATTTCTCCTCATCTTGCCAATTACAGCCACACAAATAGGCAGCTGAGGTCAAAAGACAGCTTTGACACAAATTAGCCTTATTTGCCTCTCTCAATTAGCCTACAACACAGATTACTGTGGACAGTCCAGATGATTCCTAATATCGACTAGCGGTGCTGCCATTTTACATCTATGTGCTTCTCTCAGAACAGCATGTTTACTGTATGTAGCTCATCTTTAGCTCATTCGCCAGAATTAATGGGATCCCCTAAAAAGCCAAATAACAAGTTAATGTAAATGTTAGGCAAACGTCCTTATTACCCCACAAAGCATAACCCATGGTCACAACTCACTTCATATAATGTCAGGAAATGGGGAGTGCTTGTCTAAAAGTTTTGGACTAATGGCTTTTTCTGTGAGATGTTTTGCTTTTAAACCCAATATAAATTCACTACAATGGTTCTATGGATGTATTGCAGCGATGACACAATGAAACACAGTGTTTTCCTCTGTCAAAGCAGCTGTCAGATAGGATTCCTCTCCTGCACGCCAAAAGTGTGCCAATCAATCAAAGTTCTCAGGATTTTAACAAATGAGAAGTACTAATTTCATGTATTTGTCGACAATAGGCTAATACCACACTTGGATGGTCGAGGAGTTTAAATAGGGCCTAAGATTTATAATCCTGATTTATCCCGAGATCAATATTCCTGGCTTTCAGTTTGGACAGAGGATCCTCTAGCTTGACTGACAGAATACATTTTAACTCATTTGTCTCATGTTCCTCCGATGGGTTCTTCAGCAACATTATACATTTACTATTTAGGCATTTAGCTGATGCTGTTACCCAGAGCGATTTACAGTGAGTACATAGTGACGCTCAAGGACAACAGGACACACTGTTGCTATACGGGACAGCCTGTCTAAACACTACACTCTATCAAATCTGTTTGGAGCAGAGAGCACTTCTTCATGCAGCGTCCCTCCCTATCAGAGTTTTGACCCCTGACCCCGCTGCATGAATCTATCATATCTAACATACGTCATATGACCTATCTATCATAAACTGTATAGGTGCCAAGGGGGGAAGAAATCAGCTAACATGAAATGATGCTGTTGATCAATCAGTTTAGCATTTGAACCCACTGTGAACTATTAATATAATGTCCATGCAGTGTCCTTGTTCTCATAATCTTCTGATTACACAGAGGGTTGTCATCCCCTCTAATTGATACCACAATTAAGAGAAAAGAGAAAAGAAAATGAGCTGAGGGGAATAATAACCTTAAAGCCAGTGCCCTTACTTCGATTGTCAAATAATAATAATTTGAGGAAAGCTCCTCGTGTTTTACTTTAAATGAACAAAGTTATATTACTGCAGATAGTTGTTAAAGATATTTGGAGGACATCCACGCCGTACGCAGTTGTACAATTTTGTTAAAAGCCCAGTCGATAAGCAATTTGGGCTAAGCTTCCAGTTTTTGACATCAACTAATGAAGCCAATGAGTGCAGAGACAAGACACAGAGCTCTCAATTGGAACAGTTACAGCACTGCTGTTATGTGTGATTAACAAGGCAAACCAACTCAATTACAAACATCCTCTAGTGCTGTTCTGAGCAGCATCCAGCGCTAAGAATTTAACTGTATTTTAAATACAATAGTGGGAGCTATGGCAAAAATCCACGAAATGATTAAAGCTGTTCTATACCGATTGTCGCAATTGAAGTTTCCCCATTATACGCTCCTTTATACTTTTTTGTTTTTCACCATCAAACAATGGTGAAATCACATTGAAATCTGTGAAATCCACCGTGACCAGCCATTTAGACAAATACTGTATGTTAAGCTCTTTTGTCATTGAAATATTTAAGTGTTAGAGAACATTATCTGCTCTGAACATAAGTGTGCTTTTTTCAGTGGAAAGGATTTTTGAAGTTCAATAATTTAAGGCTGGAATGAAAGAAAAATACCTCCTGCTGTATCCCTCGCAAGGGAAATTGTAAGAAAGCGCCCTTGTCTACTCACTCCACCATTATAAACATTTTAGTGCTACTCCAGGGCTGACTGCAGTGAATTCTTTAGCTAACAACTATCTGCCAATTATTCCAAATCAGTATTTGTGAAATTTGAGGTCTTAGATTTTAGATAATGCCAACCACTGACATTCATGTCTGATGGGTAAATTTCATATAGTTAGACATCTAAAATATGTTTGCGCCCATTCAGGGCTGTTTTTCTACCTGAGAAATAAAATGCTCTGATCTTTACAGTGTATTTCTGATGCAGCTTAGTAGGGGAAAGGTGCAAAATAGGTTTTAGTTGAGAAATTGACACTTATTGTCATAACTGAAACGTTGTAGATAAATAATGTGAAAGAAAAATCACTTTATTCACAATGATTCTATAGTGGACCAGAAGTTTCTATTGGTAGTGACTATGTTTCTATCCATAGCTGTAATAGTTTTAATGCAGCATGTGTAAATTTAATCTGCACCTCTCTTTCACAGCTGTAGGTGACAACTTAGTAAACTTTTGATGGTGAGGCCAAAGAAGTTTGTTTTTCTATTGCCATATTAAATAGAGGAATGTTAATTTCGGCTGGAATTTGCCACATTGTTTCCATTTTGCTCAAGCAAGCATGGAAAATACAACCTGTTACAATAAATTGATTGCTTAACAAAATTAGGTGAGTCCTACGGGATAATTGGATGGCCTAGATGCGTGTGCAAATCAAAAGCTATCAACAATAATCATGGGATGATGCAATATTAAAGAGTACATAGAAAAAAAATATGAACAATACCTCTGGGCCAGATGTTAAGTTAGAAAATTAAAACCAAAGTAAATTTGTCAGAGGGATAATTCAGCAGATGGAGGAAATACCATCATCCAGGGAGTCCGATATGCAGTTCTAGTGGATAGGCAATGTGCTGCGAATGATTATCATAACAAATATGCCTATCCACCCACAGAGAGTTATTTTGCCCCCACTCATCCTCTGTTCACACATAGACAAACACTTCTGTGTAATTGTAATATGGGGTTGAGTGCTTTATGTGTTCCATGGGTGGGCCTTGTGCCAATTTACTTGTTTTAGAGATAAATATGTCAGGAGTTCATCACAGCTAGTCGTACTTGTATTTGTTAATGTGAAATTACAACATTGGGATTTGGGATTAATATGAATACTATTATAGACTCTTGAATTAACAGATTGTTGAAATAAGTGGAAGAAAATGCTAACGTGCTAATATTCAATTTAAGAATTCAAAGGTGAAAGGATTGCATGTTTTTTTCTTATGGCCATGGACGGTATGTGTGAACATGAACAACCCCCTCCCAGAGCTATAAATTAGAGAGCCGAGACTGACATCACTAATGTGCAGCCTGGAGCTGCGCCATTGTTTGAGCTTTATACCATAATAGTCGTGAGTAATTATGAAACACAAAATTAAGAAAACTTTAATTAAAAATTAAAAGATTGCACCTTGTACTTTTTCATGTCACAACCCGCATGAGGGTTGTGACGTGTCGTTGATCTAGTCTATATAGTATAGTTTCAGTATAGTTCCTCGTTTTTATAGCAGTGTATATTTTAACTTTTTAATTCTTAGGTGTATTTAACCTCTTGCTGTGTGTGACATTGTGGTGTCTAGTGAGCAACTCTCCAAGTCAAAGTCCTTGTATGTGGAAACATATTTGGCCAATAACTGACTCTGATTCTCTGATTCTGATTCATGACATTTCTGGTACAGTCACGTTCTTGATCCATGAGGATGGTGGGACCTATGTGATCTATGCAGCCATACATCAGGGGGTGGAGGTTTCATCTCTTTTTCCGTTAGTGTTTACTAGTACAGACCAAACTATGCTAAGGCACAGAAACAATGATTTTCAAAGATGATATGAAGCACTATTCCCATTTAAATGACTATTATGGTGACTACTACAGATCTCAGTATAATGAATGACAAGCTATATTTACCTTATTAAATTAGCAATACACAGTAGGTTAAAAGCAGGTAGATTCATTTTACTGGCATTTAAGTCCACTTAACCACTTAGTGGCGAAGGGGCACACAAATTAAACACACAAATTAAAAACATTCATATTGCGCACCTTATAATGCTATGGTGAAGCATTTCTATGCTATGGGGAGTGGCCCCTTAAGATTATAGCGCCCCATCCCCAGGGTGTGAGTTATTAAATGATTGGATGAGCATAAAAAACATGTAAACTATATGCCATGGCCACCTCGATCGGAGTGACTTGAACGATATTCTTGGGGGAGTCTCATGTGGTGCCTGAGACAGCATGTTCCATCTCTGTAAACGGAAAGGTGGAATTTCTCGTGGGAAAACGGTGTCAGATCCCTTCAACAAATATTCAAACACAACCCCCCACACCATCCCCAAAACCTTACACATTATATGATGATGTTTGCTTTATTTTTGCTGTCTTAGGGTTAAATATTGGCCTTTTTATTGAATATCGGATATCAGCCAGTCCATGTGGTCCGCTGCAGATATGATGGATGTTCCTCTCTGATCACAGCTACATAAAAACAATGTATAAAACCTGCAATGAAATTGTATTTTTCTTATTATTTAGCATTTTATTTATTCATTTAATTGTTCAGTAATGTTTTTTTATTGCCAGTATTGTACTGACAGTCACCCTGCCTTAAGGAACTGGTAACCGACCTGAAAGAATTGTATTACTCTGGGTTTCAATGGAGAGTTTTAGTGGTCTCAATGCTGTTTCAGAGGCTTTTCCACCCTGAAAAGAATAAAATTGTGCAGGACACCCTGAATATTTTTAATTTTTAGGCATGAAAATGGAAAATGTAAAGCTTTCAAAAACCCTTCTATTCCATTGACTCAGATACAGGGACACCGTGACTGACAATCCCATCTAAGGCAAAACCGTGGTGTGATTGTTACAAATATCTAATCAAAGTGTGGTTGACTCTTTTATGTAGGTCCCCTAGCATGTTCCACAACATCATTAACCGAAGACGATATCTAAGGAGAAAGAAATATAGATTTTGTAAAGCTTGGAAAAATGATTGATTACCGAGTAATGGAACTCATAAGAGCCAAAGGTATCATACCTATCACAGCCAATTATCTGAATAACATTTGTTCTTCATCAAAGTGTGATGCATCCTTCCTCATACCTTAAATAACTGACATATGCATTACATTTTGAGTACCTCCCCAGTCATGTCTGTATCCATAATGAAAGTTTAATCAAAAAGAATTACAAAGGGACATACAAAAGGGAATGTGGAAAGGCGGAATCAATTCTTTAGATTAATGGGGTTAACAAGTCACGATCAGGTTTAACACAACACTTAAAGATGCAAAAGTACATTTCTTACTTGATTCATCAAAATGTTTATATTCCAAAAATATTGTCGGTAATATTTCAAGTGCATCATTAACAGTTTGAGCATGTCACAGTACAGAGACAGTACAGAGACTACACTACCTAGTACCGTTCACACCGCATGCTTTTATGCTAAATTCTGAATTGCTGCTTATATCTGATATTTGGATGGCTGATTGTATTTATTCTAGGATGTAGCCCATACCTGATACCAATATGAACTGATCTAGAAAAGACACGTGTGTGCAAAGTAACAATATCAAAAGACGTCACATCCGCTTTTGTTCCTACGCTTCTATCCAACACGTTTCGGTGCCTTCGACTTTTGACTCAATTGAGGCTTCTCCGCAAATACCAATCGAGTTGGCTGGTCCGCTTTCTTTTCTTGTCTTATCCTCATGAGCCCAACACTTCTGATTTGAGTGTTCAAATACAAGTCACATGTGGGTTGCAATGTTTCGGGATCCAATTTTGTACCACGTTATACGTGTGGCAAAATCAGAAATAGATACCTTTGATTTCAGCTGCAGTGTGAACATAGACTTAGAATTAATGAGGACTTACTTTCAGCTTCAGACTCTGTACCATTCTGTCTTGATAACAATTAATCTTACTGCTTTAGATACAATACAAGACACAATTGAACACAAAACCTGAAGACTCAAAAGTTAGATTGCATTTTGGATGTCTCAAAATGTTTTTTTTCCCCAGTTGAATGAAAGGAAAGAATATTGATCTAAGTTCGCTAAAATGTGTCCGACCGTCTCCACCTGAAGTTTTGATGAACAGGTTGAAATGGTCATGGTCATGCAATCAATTTTTATTTAATAAATATATTTAAGATGTTTTTTTTTTTCATCTTATGTGGGCCTTAAGTACTTCATGCTTTTAACTTTTAACTTAGATTAATACTAGAAAGGTCAGTGGATTTTGGATTTGGGGGGGTCCAAGGCCAAGAATCAATTGAAGGAGTAATATAGTTATAACCACTATTTTCTTTCCTACCTTTCAATTCTAAAGTTCAACGCTGCAATCAATTGACGGTGAGCTTGGCCTTTCTCGTGTTAGACTACAGCAATACAGTTTACAGTGCCATCCTGACATCCCTATCCCGTCTACCACGTGTTTAAAGCTCACGGCTGCAAAGCTTCTAACCCAAACAAAGACACTTTATTGGATCACCTCTGTCCTGGCCTCTCTACCTTGGCTCCCTGTTGAGTTTAGATGTTACTTTTAAGTAAAACCCCTCTTGAAGCTCTTCATTATTTAGGTCCTGCCTACGTCATCTCCATATGAGCAGGGTTGCAGCCTTAGGTCCTCGAGGTTAAAGCACTCCAGACTGCACTGAGGTCTAAACTGAGAACAATGAGAATTAAAGGCAATTGGGCATTTGTCATTAGGGCACCCAGGTTTTAACCATGATCTGCCCGAGGATCCGACTCTTAAAAAGGTCACTTTTTCAAAATGACCTTCGGCTACTAATGTGCTAATGTGTGTATAATTGTATGCTAAATGTTCTGGTTTTTGTCATGTACTAATATGAATTCTCTTTACAATGTAGAGCACTTTGTTTAGCAAATTGCCTGATAATAGTTTACTGATATTGGTTTTAGTATTAGTATTGTTCAAATACTCTAATATGGGGAGCTTGGAGGCAAGGGGAGGGGATTATGTGGGATATTGGACAACAATGTCGTTTCAATCACATCATACCTCTGTGTAGTACAAAGACAAAGTCTTTGGACCAGCTGAGCTGGTCCACTGGAGCTCCTCTCCTTGGAGAGGAGAGTGTTATTAATTCACAACCAGTTTGGTTGTTGAAATCTTTACCAAAAGTGAATTAACTCATCACATGCTTAAAATAACAAGTGTAAAGTGGGTGTTAATGAGGAGGGAATGTGACTAACTTTAACAAGGCGTAAAAATATTCAAATTTTCGTCAGTTCAGTTACTGCTTCAAACAAATAGTTTTTGAACGTTTTGATTCTCCAGAAAACATTTCAATAGAGCATGACGACCTGTGTAATATGTTTTACTATGATGGCTTTAGTCGGTTTTCTTCATCAGACATTTGTTATATTGAGGTAAATGCATCCTTCAGTTTGTTTTTTTTAAATGGCAATGCACCTTTGCTTTGGTCTGATACTACTACTCGTGCACAATCACAGAGTGAGTTTCATGATTCACTGGAAATAGAAATGTATTTTTTGGAGACACTTTTGTACCTTTTGACCTTCAATCCCAAATCATGCTGACATACAAATCGTCTTCACCAAATTACTGAGCAGTAACTGCTCCCAGATTTCAACAGAAGGTGTTGGTTATTTTGGGAACAATTTGAGTCCGGTGGCCAAAGCTGGTCCGCGGGTCCTTGAACTCTTATAACAAAACTACAAAATAGAGGGAGCATTTCCAGACCTTCTTGCACAAAATGGGTCCACATAACAGTATGCTCAAATGTCAGCAGATTAGAAAAACCCAAGTAAATAAAAGCCTCCCAGGAATGCCCTTTCCGCTGAGGGCATGTTGAATCTAACTAAAGCATAAACGAACACACCGTACTCCTTTCCTGTGGTTAAACCCCCCTTTGGGGTGAGCTTTGACCCAATGCGGGTGCTGCAGAATTGGAAGTAACGGATCGCTACCGGAAGTCCCAGGTGGGTGCGCTGTGCAGACTATAATGCTTCAAGTCTACTCGTGTCGCTAGGGATTCAGCTTAGTCTAGTGAACATTATAAAGAATACCTTAGTTCTTTCTGACGCAGCTTGAAGAAGGTTCTGTTGTTTTCTGAGAATAAAGTAAATATTGAAAGCTGCGCCCCTCCCACATTCTCCTTTTGATTTTGACGCATGCAGAGAATTTGTGGGTCTCAAAAGGGCATCGCTTAAAAGGTTTACTGTTGTGATGTGAGATGCTTATTTTGGATACGATAAAGGATGCTGGTTTACTGTGTGCTTTTTGTTACCCACCTCATGCAGGAAAATAATTTTGAACATTTAGCATTGGCTTCATGGATGTTGTCTCCCCAAGGGCTTACATGGGTGTAGCTCACTGGACACTGGATATTGCTAGTGCTATGGTAAGGGGTTACGGGTTGAATTCCCACTGGGATCACCCACACTGATAATAAATGCAATAAATGTGCAGTACGAAGCTTTGGATTAAAGTGTCGACCAAATGGAAAATGGTATGAAAAAATACATAACGACTGGGGGAAAATGAGAGTACCATGATAAAATTGAATGTGTTCTTATCTAGTCGTCTGAAATCGCTCACTAGTCATCTATAGTATAAACCAAGGCACATATAAAACAGAATGGCTATGAGGTAAGATGAGATATTGCTACTAACACATTGTTGTCCTGTATGCCACATAACCCCTTCTTGCTCCAAGCCTTTATTATTTATCAAGCAAAACAAAGTGCTCTACAGTTTGTATCAGTATATGACAATAACAGAGCATTTAGAATACAATTCTACACCCATTAGCACATCGGCAGCTGAAGGTCATTTTGAAAAAAGTGCCGATTTTAAAAAGAGTCCTAAGAGGCAGATCCTCGGGCAGATGGTTAAAACCTGGACGCCCTAATGGCAAATGCCTGGTTGCCTTTAATTCTCATTGATCGGACTGGTTCAGACATCAGCGCAGTCAAGACTGCTTTGCTTGAGGCCTACAATAACAATGTACAGGCTTTATACCATGTACATTTTAAAATTTATGTTTCACTGTCAGATAAATAAGAGCGTGGATGTTTCTTGAAGTTTGAACAGAACATTGAAAGGCACTGCTGGTACATTGCCATCCAGTGCTACCAAAACGTCTCATCGTGCTAGACTCATCTCATCATCCATTTGGAACACATTTGTTCAATGTTTTCTATGACTGGGGGGTGACAGCTTGTATATATAGTATAATCAAACTTTGTCTTTATCCACACTGATCATGTGACTGCATGCGAGCCATTGAAGTTGCAGAAGGTTTGGCTCTCATTCATCTAATCACATAAGTAAATGTTTGTTTGCCAACAACTGAAACGAAATGGATGTTGACGTGAAATGCTCCGATGCCTGCTTCCGCTCAAAATGAGTGTTTCTGATCCAAGCTCACAAAATACCGCAGCATTAACGCGGGCTTTTAAGATACTGAGAGAACGCCTTACTGTACTTCAAATATAAAGTACGACACATTAATGGGGGGGAACAATCTAAGCAATCCATCAGATAAAGACATACTGTAGGTAAGATTTCCTTGATGAGTGTAGTAGAGAGAAAAAGGCTGGATGGGTTTTGAGCATGATTGCCATCCGCTGCTATGAAATTTCATTCCCCCAGACACAGGGGGACTGAAATTGGTTTGGGAGTGTTAACCAAAACAAACCTGAGTACCTCATGTTCTTTGGCTCTCATTCTAATTGGCACAGATCAATTGCGCCTTTATTACAGGACTAAGATAAATAACCTTGTCTTCCTTCTCTGCCAATTTAAAGGGACACTCACAGCCCCTGCTCCTTGCCTCTTGCTTTAATCCCCGCAGAGCCTATACACTTTTAATCCCCCCTGCTGGACCAGTACACAATCTCAGCTCATCATCCATCCAACACTGTACAAATGAAGGGTTCCTACGGGGTCCTTGGAAGAGCCTTGGGGTGCCTCACAGATCAAAAAGATGCGTGTAAGAAGCTTGGGTTTCTTCAAAGCTCCTTTAGGAAACTTTTTCAGGTGCTGTCAGAAATTGCACAAGTTTGAGAAAAATCCTATTAGACTGTTCCGCCCCGTTAGACAAGACTGTTCTTTTTTTCAGGAATCATCTTTCTATGTATGTGTTCATGTATCTTCCTGAAGGTATGGTGAACATTATGAGGGTATTTGTGATTATGTGCCCCCCCCTTTATTATAAAGATATACATATATAGAGGAATTATAACTGTGCCTTTAAACCTTTAAAGTAATAATCTGCATTTTCTTTATCGCCAACTGATACAAAACAATAGTCAGTTCAAGTGATGCATTTTATGTTTCTGGTTTGTTAGGAATAAATAGAAGAACTGGTAGTTAGCATGAGCAGCGATAGCCAACGAAGAGCGCCACCTACAGAAACTCAAACGCCATCAACAGGAAAATCCAAGGAGAAAGACGTCACAGTACTGGACACACTGTTTGATTGACCGGTGATCTCTGGGAACGCCAAAGCATGGCTGAGCACCAAAGATGGAGACTAAATAAAAAAACAACACATATCTCGCACATTACCACTTTAAGAGCGACAGAGATTAAGCTAATTATAAATGTGTAATCACGTCCTGCATTCAGCTGCGTTAGTATTGTTGCCCTCGGTAGGCTCATCCCCCCAAAAGCTTCCCAGAGGAAGCTTTTCTTCTTAGAGTTTTCCACCCAGCCTGATGTTCCTGAGCTGAGCATACTCTCAGAACACCGCACTGATACTGTTTGGTTTGCTCTGCATGGACTCCACAACATACTGTACTCCGGCTGCATTCAGCTCACTGATCAGAGGGGGCTGTACATTCATCCCTGTACATTCAGTAAATAAACACAGCAGAGGTTGAGCAATGCACAGGCTTTTGTCTGATGTGTGGGGTATGATTAGAAGGGTTTCGATCCAAAATGCTACTGTATATGTCCATTGTGTGAAAAAAAAAAAGCAACCTGAACTGAACTCAGTATTTCAAAAGCACAGACGATTCTTTCCTCAACAAAATAACAATGTAATAGCAATGTTGTAAGGACTTCAGGAGACTCATAACTTTGATAGTAACCCATATCTTTTTTTAATTACATTTTCCTTTTTTTCACACAAAGAACAAGTGAAAAACAAAATGACCAGGCATCATTTTGCATATCAAATGATACAAATATGGGATTATTTACATTTTAGGCAATTTTGAATTCAAATTAAAATCCCATAGGTCCATGTACAAAGGAGGGTGAAAATCAAATGGGATGCATTCAAAGTAAATAAGTAAATAAATAAACAAATACATAATTAAAAGATAGAAGTATAACTATAAGAAGTGTAACTACAGTAACTACAAAGAGAGAAATAAGTATAACATAGGTGTAATAGTAACCCAGAATTTGCTTTACGTTCAAGCTAGCAATCATTCTATATGAGTAGTCATTGTTTTCAAATGGTGGAGATCTCAATTTGGAGTGGAACTCCTAATTTAAACGCGTGGGGATCACTCCCATCATCTATTTGTTGACCACACAGAGAAAATCCTCCGTCACACTGCCATGTAATTGGGATCAGGCCTCTAATCTCTATCTCTATCTCTGTCTCTATGAGTATCTATCCACTCCATCAGTGTTACTAACTCTGCGTTTGTGTCATACGGTGGAGTACAAACAGACAGAGGATCGATATATTGCCGTGGTTCAATAAGTGTGTAACCCCCAGGCCCTGGTGTAATACCAGCCTCCACATCATAAACCCCAATCTGCTGTACCTTGGACTCTTTAATCAGACAGGCTGTTATATTTCCTGTCCCAAACTGTGCCCGTCCCCACACTTGCTTCCTTACCATGCAGTGTGGATACCACAATGAGGACAATCTCAATGAGAATGCACAAAGGTCACCTTTTAATTAAATCATCAAGTTTCATTATGTACAAGTGCTTTTGAAGGCATTACGCTTTTGTCTCTTCCAGTCTCCAGCTGTCTTTGATCATCTAGACTACTGTGTATTAATGATCTGATGTAATTGTGTAATTTTGTACTGTTGTTAAGTTTAACAATTTTTCATTTTGTGTCAGTCTTACTCTTTTGAATAAATCGTCAATTAGTTTTAATTATACCTTAGTTATTTCATCCATTTTTAATTCTCATTTATTTTAAGTCGGTAAAATCTGTGGACCTTTTAGTCTAGTTTTTATTATCAGACACATTTTCATCATCTCTTTTAATGTCTTTGCAGTTGCATCACAAGTCTCCTAGCAGCTAGACATGGCGCTGTCATGGAGGTCCTTCGGAGAATGGCTTGAATGGCTAAATAAATAACAAAAAGGGAGATACCTGAAAAAAAGATAGTTGTGGTGTGTGTCGAGGTCAATTCAGTAATAAAAAAAATTATAAGTAAAGTGAATAGTCTGTTGAGGTCTTGTCTTCAGCCCTAGTCTCTACTCCAAAACACTTGGAGTTGTAGCCTGAGAAGAGTCAGCTCAGTTAACCTGAACAAACTGTTAGCTAGCTAACTAGCCAGCAGGCTAACTTAGTTCATGCTATCACGTGACTACTAGCCACTGCTAAAGCTAGCTTGTACATGGCAAGGTAGCTAGTGTGCAAAACAAGACAGTGATGGTTAGCTGACCAGATATTATGGTTAGCTAGCTAACCAAACGTATCAGTGGCAAAATTATCACAGAATTTCACCATGTCTCACCATGTTGTACATTTGGAAACACACCCAGCTGTTCATAGTCATTACTGCCCACGAGGACCTCCACTATGGCCGTCAGAGGGTGTTGCATCACCTGAAAACCATGTATTGGGTAGAAGTCACAGGAAAAGCTTCCAAACAGTTTTCAGAATATCTATGTATGTGATGGAGGGACTTGCAGCACGTTTGCATGGCAGGGGAGTATACTGATGGTTTCATCAACCATCTCGTTATGTATGTGTTTTGTAAAGCACATTGAGTATGTGTGTGTGTGTGTCTGTGGTTGTGTTTGTGCATGTGCCTGTTCTATAGGAGGGCTGTCTATTGTATGTGGCATATGTATGTGTATTTTTATGGTTAATTTGCACTACTTGTGTATTTGTTTTGCTATTCTTGTTTCGTGTACATTGAGTTTTCCTGTGTATGAAATGTGCTATATGAATAAAGTTTGACTTGACTGGACTTGACATGATCTTGAAAATCAGTAATTGTGATTTCATTACCCATGACCACTCCTGCCTTCTAAATCAATAGTCTGTGCAAGCCTCCTTCATTTATCAAATCCATTGTTACAGCTACAGGTCACTACTGGAAGATGATACTTCCTGAGAATTGCATTATTATTAATGAATAGAATGACTTAAACCATATGGGCAGACACCTCTTAATTGCCCCAGAACAAAAAATAAATAAAAAATAAGCATAACCTTCATTATCTCATGCTAGGCACATTTCTGAACTCAATTAAACCAAATAAAACTGGAGCACAGCGTTGCTATCACCGACTAGCATTAGTGAATTTTATTTCAAAACCTGAAATAGAAATAGTCTATAATTTAAATGCAGATGAGCAGATGAATACCAGCTTATGAAACATTTCATAAGTCCAGCACATTTTCAACCGTCATGTTATGCTTGAGTGCCATATTCTGAGAACCTACTTTTATCAGCCACATCGATTTCAGTGACAGGCTGATAATGCCTTTTAGTGTTGTTCTTGCCAAATGCAGCAATAAACAGAGAGAGCGAGTGCGACAGGGGTAGACACATGAGGCCAAAGTAAATTGATCAATGCAATGCAAGTACAGACAGCCCTCTAATGACTTTATATTAAACTAATGCTGAGGAAACAGGAAACAGATCAATGCTTTCCTATCCCAGCGGTTTGGATGTTTTCAACAACAGAGGTTGTGTTTTTCAGGGTTTTCTTTGTAATAATGCAGGTATTGGATATATTCTTTCTCAACTCAATTTCTGTCCACATGCTCATTCCTGAATAGCAATGAGGGAGTGGCTGAATTGTGTGTGTGTGTGGACTTATGTGTATGTGTATATGTTGTTTTTTCTTCTGGTCAAGAAAACAGCATTTGTTGTTCATCTGCTTATGGCAAAACAAGAGATCAATAATTGCCAGAAAGGGCAAACCCGTAAACTGCATTAAAAATGACAAACATTCAGTTAAGTATCAGCAACATGCTGCAAGCTAAAGCCAGAGACAGGCAGACAGAGCTATCGGACGCACAGAGATGATTTCGGAGCCAATCTTCTCGTCACATATTGGATATGGCGACCAATGGGCCAAACTCCCAAAAGGTCAGTGTAGTCCTTTAAGTCATGGGCCACTTCATACGTGGATAGTTTTTAGTCTGACCGGAAGCGTGGGCCGCAGCACATCGGGGCTCTAGTTTGGTTCAGTATGTGTGACATGAAAGTCTGAATGCACATCTGTGTACGCTCATTCATTGTTCTAATCAGGAGCTATTCCAGCTTAGTATGTAAGACTGCTATGTTGAAGCAATGTTCAAGGTCCAATGTCGCATAGATGTTACTAACAAACATGAAGGCTTATGTATTTTCAAAATAAAATACTGTCAAAACATGGAGGCTAGTGTAGCTGTGGTGAGTCTAGTTCATCTGGCGTTTTTAAAAAATAATTTCATGCCATATTAAATTTTGTACTGCAGTAAAACAGTAGTGTATAGTTGTGTAGTGTAATGTGTATAGTAGCTTCTTTATAAAGCTTTTCTTTTCTTTTTAAAGCATTTCTGTTTTTCAAAGGGTGAAGAATGCCAAACCAAGACAAAAGTATTCATGAAAAATGTATTTGATGTCACCCGTCTCAATTCCAAGTCAGTACTTTGTGTATAAAGCAGATTGATATATTAATTATTGTAATAATCCACCACCAAAATAATCATTTGTTGCAGCACTAAATAATACAGAGGAGTAATCCACGTACATGAAGTCCTTGTTAGCTTAGCGTGTGAGTGAATCACAAACTGCAGGACTTTGTCTTATGATAATAACAATAATGGCATTTCAATAACAACAGAATCTGTCGGAGGTCGGGGTGGAAATGAAGTGCTGGGGAAGCCAGATGCACTGCAGACCTGACACACATCAACATCCCTATTTGATGCAAACAGACATTGGTATTCACACTGCATTTGTCTGTAGAAAAAAAATACATAGCTATCCCCAGAAAATATATATTATATGACAGGCATGCCACATTACTGAGTAAATGCTGACTGATTATATTTAACATGCAGCACTAGCAAATCAGAAATTGCTAACCTGATGTCAGATTGCTCCCAGTGGAACTCAAGCTGCAATCACCTGACAAATGTAAAACACTGGGAGAGCAGAATGATGGTCTTATTTACTGGGCGGTGATGTGTACTTTCCCTCTCATGAAGGCTTTTGTTTGACAAATGTTCATCGAATGAAAGCTCTATTGGCTGTATGCATACAGGGTGTACTTTTTTTATTTTTTTAATCTCTGGTAGGAAATCAGTGCTGTCAGTTTCTCTAAAGAATACAATCTCTGTCCAGGGTTACATGGTACCTATGTACCGTATGTTTAGTCACTCGTGGATTTTTTTAAATATATTATACAGTACACACTTAGACTTTTATCTTAAAAAGGCCTCATACTGAGAATCTGTATGCACAGAGAAGCTTCAGCATTTGAAGAAAGGGGGGGGGGGGAAATCTGACATAATCTTTTAAAACATCATCGAGTTTGAACGTACCAAGAATTTGATGATGTTTCATCTTTAATTTCACAGCATGTTCATTTTCTAACACTTGAAAAATAAGAGTGTTTCATGCTGGAATCTCATTCTTCTTTTCACTTTTCTAAGCAGGGGGAATTACATGCTGACGTCTCTGTTTTTTAAATGAGCTCTGAACACAGTTGAGGTCACCACACTATTACCATGTGGTTTACTCCAGACCTATGCATGGGCTATATAGACAGCCAATATGGGTGGTATCTATAGTATCCAGCTATGTTGAGTTGAAAAAAGTTGTATCTCTTGATTAAAACAGATTGTCCTAAAAACAAAGATTCCAAATGAACATGTCCAACCTGTACATGTATTCAAAGGTGGAAGTAACCAATTACATTTGCTCTTGTTACTGTAATTGCTTAGCTTTTCCGTGTGCTTGTATTTTGAGTATTGTTTATGAAAATAACCTGGTTTGAACTCTGTCTTCCCGTCCTTCTCGGCATGACGAGAGGACGATTGTATGTAATAACTTCAATCTCTGTTCAATCCCTTTCACCTTCATTCATTGCCCTGCACTTTATCCACTCTATCCATTCCATTCACATTCATTCACTGCCCTGCACTTTAGACACTCTCATTCCCCTCCACATTCATTCAACCAATACCATTCTTTAACTCTGTATACATGTACCATTCATTCATTCGCGCTTCCCTACTTGTATATATGTATGTAAACATGCCATCCATCCGCTGTACAGCCTGGTTCTATGTCACCTAGTACCATAGTTTTTTAGTATTTAGGAATTTGTTTTTTGTATTTTGTACATTCTTGTGATACTGTTATGCTGCTGAAACCCCAGAATTTCCCCCCGGGGATCAATAAACTATCTATCTATCTATCTATCTATCTATCTATCTATCTATCTATCTATCTATCTATCTCAATAAATCTGTCATCTATTATGTATTTATGTACAATACCTAGTTGTGAGATGGAAACACAAGTCAGTGTAACCTATGGAAATGGCCCTGTCTCAATTGTCTCTCTGATTTTCACTTTCATGAAACTTAAACTGGATAACCTTTATTGGTTTACAGTGACCTCAAAGAACATGGCAGACAGGAACCATCACATTAAGGGGGTGGGGGAGGGGGGCTGTGTGTTTGTTTGGGTTTTTTGGGGCAGTGCCCTAATTCCAAAATGTAGGGCAAATAAAATATGGCTGTGGCTCAGGAGGTAGAGCGGGTTGGTCTCCAATCAGAAGATCGTAGGTTCGATCCCCGGCTCCTCCAGTCCACATGTCGAAGTGTCCTTGGGCAAGACACTGAACCCCAAATTGCTCCCTGGTCTGGCCAGCACCTTGCATGGTAGCTCACTGCCATCGGTGTGTGAGGGTGAATGGGTGAATGAGAGGCATATACTGTAAAGCGCTTTGGATAAAAGCGCTATATAAATGCAGTCCATTTACAACAAACAAGGCCATGTATCATTTCTGCTCTCTTTTCATCCACTATTACAAATTATAAAATTCTTCTAATGTGCTTTATCTGAGGTAGCGCATCTGGATTAAGGTCTGCTTTAATATTACATGAAAAGGTCATGGAAGAAAATAGAAAGCTCAAAGGAACTTCAAAGGGTCTGCTAATGTTGTTTTTGTTTCTTGCTCGAAATAATGAATGTCTTGTGCTTTAAAACAGCCCAAATCTAAATCTTACAAACCTTGGCTCACTACAGCTAACATCCAGTGAATCAACTTCAAAAAATACTGACACCGACTTAATGCTTACTTAAGACGCATCTTGGGATTACTCCTCGCCATGGGAAAACAAAATCATATAAGCACTTTCAAATCATAGACAGATTGATTGACACCCCATCAAGCCCTGTCGTCACACCATATGCCAACTCATGTTGATAAGCTGCAGGCAATTCATCATAGTCACACACAAAAAACACATCCCGGGCCTGCATGCTTTAATGGTTTGTAAACTCTGCATTGCAGAGCATTGCATAAAATATGAAGGAAAACTCTAGGCCCTGTGAGCTTAAATCACAAGCAGAATTGGCCCTCAAATCGATTGTTTACTGAATTTAGAGCTGCTCGGCTACTGTTATGTCTCACCGTCCAGCCAGTACTTGGGCTGTTGCCAGAGCACTGTGTTGATATCAAATCAAATGTGATTATGGCCTCTAAATTTGCCATCTAATTGGCCAGATCACAGAGCAGGAGGGCAAAAATCTTTACTAATTCCATTAAATCGCTAAAAACACAAAAGGACAGCTTTGATTCCAGTCCCCAGTGAAAGATATTTGATCTGTGACGAACATGGTTTATCCAAATATGGATGAGACTGAGCTACTGAACTACAAAAACAAAGAGGACCAATAATGTATGAAACAAAACAGGTGTGTGGAACATTAGTGCAGAGTTTGTTTCCTGTGTAGATGCAGTAGTTTGAACATGTTATCCAACAGATGGGTCTATCATGAAGAAACAAAAGAATATACAGCCTTGTATTACAGTAAATACATGGATGTATTGATACAAAAAGGTTTCTTTGATACACTAAGTGCTACTAAAAAACTACAAGGAAATATAATGTGACAAGTCTTTGAATGCAGCACAAAATCATCAGAAATATGTCAGCTTGACATATCGCTGCTGCTGGGTGAAAACCTTGTATCTCCAAGAACAGCAGCTTTTTTTTCTTTACTTCACGGCCAAACATTTTTGAGTTCATCCAGTTTGTGTTGAAAAGGTTTCGTAATCCCAAGGTTTGCAGAATTTTTACCATGACATCCTTCAGTTAAAACATGAAAATCACCCAAATTGGAATTCAAAGGTTTTCGCTCGACAGATGATGTGGCAATATTTAACATAATGGTCAACTGTAAAGGTGAGGGGGTTGTTGGACATGAAATACACTGCCAATATAGACATCTATACTCTGGAATTTACTCTGGATCAGGACTAAAAGGCATCGGGCAGTTGGTGGTGAGAGTATGTTTTAATGAGCTTAGGGTCCCAATGTGAGACTAAAGGCTAATGAAAAGCTAAATAGTGTAGCTAATTTATGGAAACTTTTTGATGCTTGACCTTGTATTTATTCTCTAATTTTTAATACATCACTTTCCATGTCTGAGTAAAAAAAAAAATCACAATTATTTCTAATAAAAAGTTACGGCAATGGCTCTTCCCTGAAAACATGGATGCAGATTTATTGCTTTCCTTTTCGGGCATTTCACTGGGGGTACATTCTGTTATGACCTTATAGGCCATTCTGGATGATAGATTTCTGTGGTAATAGCCATTTTAATATTACTGTTTGTTACTAAGAGCATCTGAGTCAGCAGGGCATAGCTTTAAAGGCTTAATGGGGCAAAATAAATTGCCAGACCAAGGGAAAGATACGGCCCTAATCACACCATTAACATTGAACATCAACCTAAAGTGGCCATGTTTGTTTGAAGTGTTGAGCAATGGACTGGGGTCAAATCAAATTGAGGGCGTAGGGACCATATAAATAATGGAGGATATGCCCCCCCCCCTCACATTTGGAAATAATAATAAGTAATTTTGTTCGCCCTCCACCTCCTCCCCATTAGATTTTAAAGAAGGATGTGATTTTGTATGTTCCCTTCAACTGATTTCATTATGTTCAGCTGTCTCTCTATTCATCCCATATAATAGGAGCTGAGCTGTAAAGTGTTAAGTAGTTGTAATTACTTGGAGCTTTTGTTTTATGTCTCTCCGGTCAGCCTCGTTGTAGAGCAACCTACTGCACATTCACTTACAGTGCCATTAGATTTTACGGGAAAGACATTTGCAAGCCCCATTATGGGATTTTCTTTTGGAGTATATCAATTATGTTTATGTGCAGATAAATTCTACAGACCTATAACATTGTTTTTAATAAGTACAATTTGCAATATTCATGATTTTGGCACCAAAACATATTCAACATCTGGGAATTTCATTTCTGTTTCATAGCCTGTCTGTCAAGACTACTCTTTATTAACAGAGGGTTGGATATACACTATATGGCCAAACGTCAGTGGACACCTGACCATCACACCTATATGAACTTGCTGGACATCCCATTCTAAAACCATGGGCATTAATATGGAGTTGGACCCCTTTGTGGCTACAACAGCCGCCACTCTTCTGGGAAGGCTTTCCACAAGCTGTTGGAGTGTCTGTGGGAATTTGTGCCCATTCAGCCAAAAGAGCATTAGTGAGGTGAGGCAGTGATGTTGGACGAGAAGGCCTGGCTCGCAATCGGCGTTCTGATTCCTCCCAAAGGTGTCCAATGGGGTTGAGGTCAGGGCTCTGTGCAGGCCAATCCAGTTCCTCCACACCAAACTCGTCTAACCATGTCTTTATGGACCTTGCTTTGTGCACAGGGGCACAGTCATGCTGGAACAGCAAAGGGCCTTCCCCAAACTGTTGCCACAAAGTTGGAAGCGCCCAATTGGCTAAAATGTCTTGGTATCCTGTAGCATTAAGATTACCCTTCACTGGAACTAAGGGGCCAAGCCCAAACCCTGAAAAACAGGGTGGCTGAAACACCTGAACTCAATCATTAGTAGGGGTGTTCACTGACTTTTGGCCATATAGTGCACCTTTTGCCTACTACGCCTTTAGAACTGAATATGCTTGAAATATCCCTGAGCAGTAACTTGTCTTCTCCATTTTGCACTGCATGAACCACTGCAGCTACAAACTGATTGAAAATGAAATTGATTTCTTGCATTTTTCTGTAAAAATAAGGGGTGCGTAAAAATGTTCCAGATTCACGTTTTGGTTCATCAGCTGAGCCTCAACTTTCAAAAGACATTGGATAATGTCCAGCAAATCATTCTGTGACTGGTGATTTGAGTTTTGACACTTGCTTCTTCTTACTCAAAATGAAAAAAAACATGAAATTGCCTTAGTAGCCTTCAAGGCCCAAATTTCCCAAACATAATGGATACATGGTCCTCTCACACCTTTGTTTAAGCATTAGGGACCTGGAGATTTCACAAAGTTGGAAAGTTTTGTCCGTGACCTTCTAAAAGAATATAAAGCCACAGAGGACACAAGGTTGATGCAATAATTCTGCTGGTGGAAATAGGAGAGATAAATTGGGAAAGGTTACTTCTAAAAAGATCCACTTCATCACACAGAGATTTAAGAAAGCACAAATGAACGATTTTATTTTTAAAGTGATTCCAAATACATGCACAGTGAATATCTTTACAGTTGCAGCTAAACTATGTTCACACAGCAGGCCTTCATGCTCAATTCCAAATTGCTGCTCAAATCAGATTTTTCTGGATGGCTGTTTATATCTATTCTAGGTTGTAACCCATATCCGATACGATTTCAGTGTGCAGATCTGCATTGCCAAAGAGCTCTAATTTGGTTTCATCAGAACATTTTCCCACAAGGATTTAGGTTTAGGGGTCTTCTATGGCCTCCGACCATAGAGCCCTTCTTGGTTCAGTGTCCGGCGTATGGTCCGGCCTGAAACCATTACCCCAGACCTCTCCAGGCCAGCCTTAAGATCTTAGGATGTCATGCGAGGTGTTTTTACAAGCACCAACCTTTGACGTCACCTGAGATCGGTTATCCTCTTAACGCCATGCCCTAAAGAGATTCTTCGCACAAATGAAATTCTTCATAAACAGCAATCTTCTTAATAGCATTGTGAACTATGGAAACAGGAATACCCAGGTGTCTAGATATGCCTTACAGCCTTGTGAACACTTATGTTTGGTGATAATAGTTTTTCAGACTCTTTCCTCTTCACCATTTTCACAGACAACCAGGGAAGCAGAACAGTTTTATCACTTTAGAATGGATATTTGGTTAATTTACCATGTGGGCACCTGCAACAGGTGAATTACATTGCAAATGAGAATGTATTTCCTCCAACAAAATTGAATTGTTCTAAAGGGTGCCAATAATCATGGCCGTGGCCACTTTTCCATGAAATACTTTTTTAAAAATTGTTTGATCATGTGCTGTTGTAAATAGATAGATGAATGTGTGAAGACCTAAAGTTGTTTCAATTTCCAATTATTTCAGAAGATATTGTACATTATCTGCATAAAATGCAAGGGAGCCAATAACCTTGCACATGATTTTGGTCCAGGTCTCCATGCAGCTTTTTGCTGTCTGATTGGAAAACATCAGATTTGTGTCACATGTGAGGGAAAAGTCAGAATTGGGACACTTTCGATGTGTGAACGTGGCCTTTGTCATTATTACCAGGGCACTTTCTTAATGCACACTTGTTTAGTAAACCTTGTCAACCTTCCATTTCAACATCCACATTTAGCTTATAAAGGAAGTTTTTTTGTGATTTTTTAAAAAATTGCTAAAAAGACATGTCAATGATTCCCATTTACTTAGTATAGCTTTTTTTGTTTACATATCATCAGCATTGATGTTTTGTACCATTTTCCAAATGATGCATTTTGATTACTTCACTTGAAGACTACTGTAAGGCTCAAGAGGCATCTGAGTATTACTTGAATTATCTCATAAGATGGGATTTAAAGTACTAGTAAGAGTAGTAGAAGTAGTAGTAGTACCACAAGTGAAGCCTAGAAATACAAATAGGATAATTAGTGTCACCGTAGTACTAGAAAACTTACTCACTGAAACTAATGATGCCATCCAACATGCTAGGAAATGCAGGGCTCTGTGGTGAGACTGTGATCGTAGCAGCAGGAAACTTGAGCATTCCTCCTGGGCAAATTGGTTTTGCAGATCTGGAACATCCAACAGGACGGGGTTATCCTTTTTTTTTTTTTGTGTACCAGATCTGCCTGTTTTTCTTTTTTTTCCCCTGCAGCCGTGAGGTACAAACATCCCTGATTGTCCTTGATTGACTGACAGAGGAAGAACAACCCTCCAATGATAGCGAAAGTAAGGGCAACGTGAATATATGATGCATTTCCACTGTGCTGTTGCCTTGGGTATTCACATTTAGTTTGCAGGGGAACAGGAAACCGAATCAGGGCTGTGCATAAACTCCCTTTGATTGACTGTTGCTAAATTCTCCACAGATCACTCGAGGTAAACTACTGTATAATGGAGAGGTTTGATATTGACAGCTATCCAATAAAATTCATTCCTGAAGCCGGAATTCCCTCCAGGTGGATAAACAAGGATTTCCACCGAGTGCTGCGCTAATTAAATAAATAAAAGGCCTTAACAACGTTAGATTTCTTTGTAGGAACGCACTCACCACGGTCTCTCAGTCTGTTCAGGTTCCTCTCTTCCTCTAAATGTGGCTTGATCTGTGCTTTACCATGAAATATTCATTACTCTCTGGTATTTCCACATCTGATTTACCCAGCATTTTCACTGAAATCTGAATCTTAAAATCCATGTCAGGGATTTATTGGTTTTACATTTAAAACACACTGCGGGGCTAATCCCCTGAGCAGAATTCCATTTTTTGATTTATGAAGATATGAAACAAACAAAAGTGAACTAAATTCCAGCCCCTAGCACCCTTGGGAGTGACTTTTTTTTTTTATTTGCGACTGAAACAATTGCAAAGCACAGTTGTATTTTGTTTTGGTTGAATGATAATGGAAGGAGAAAAGCTGCAAACAGAGGAGACACGTTCAATTGCATTTTTACCATCAGGCTACTGTGGTCTGAGATACAAAAGCAAAAAATATTTTTTGTCAATTGTGTTTACATTACATAATCTGCACTGTTGTATCAGGGTGCTTGCAGTAGGCGATTATAACCTCAACAGTTGGGCCGAGCAGCCTGGGTGTATTCAACTGGTTACATGAAAAATACATTGTTACTAATGGTGCAATCACACTTACAGCTTGTTGTCTTTGGTCTGAGCCAGAGTGGAAAAAAGTTTACTTTGTTGAATTTGTATATGGTTCATTTAGGTTCACGCCGCCCAATTATAAGAGAACTAGGTTTTGTAAACAAAAGCCACATGGACTCACAAGTAGCTTGTTTATTGGACCAGTTAAGAACACATGATGGAATATCTGAATATGACCAGACTACGGTTTGTCCTCACTTCATTTTGTTATGCCAGGCTTTCTAAGCATGAGGAACTGCTGGTTATCAGATGTCAAGATCTGTCTCTTTATACCCATAACCCTTTGTGTTTTGGGGTCGTATCCTATAGGTGGTTCAAATGAAGTTCTCATTTCTAACAAACCACGCCACAGTTTGCTTGGAAGCGGGCCGAGACCCGTATTTCCAGGTGTCTTGGTCCCGTTATTTGGTGCCACACGAGTTCAAATGGTGTTGCTCTTTCCCCCGATTGAACTGAAGCAGAAGAGTCAACACTTGCTGCTTGGTGTGAATGTGCACTAAAATTGTATGCGATTTCAAATTAAAACGTGTCGACTAGTCAGCAGGACTCGAAACAGACACGTGAGGTCCTGTTGTACCATGTATGGCGCTATGCACTTTTGCACATTTGTTGTACATGGTGACAAAAGTGATTGTTATATTCTGAATGAAGTAAATCTGATTCTGATAGCATGGCATCAACTTGCATCATAGCCAAACGAGCATGGCAGGCGGGCACCTCATGAGCATCAGATAGATCCCAAAGAAAATCAGTCAATGGGAAAGCACTGCAGCTCGGAGATCAAAATGCCACACAGCAGCTCGAGCCCTCGGAGGTAAGAGATGACATCATTGTCACTTGCCTTCTTTCTTTCTTACAACGTGTTAATTAGTGCATGAAATTTCACACACCACAATAACCAGAAGCCACACAAGTGTTGGATTGCTTTGTTGTTGCATCAGTGTTATGCAGAGGTTGTTCTCTCTGTCTGTGTGTGTGTGTGTGTGTGTGCGTGAGTGTATTTATTCATTAATTTATGTAGTAGTTTCTCTGATCCCACTTCAGAGAGAATACAAAGGGCTTGTCCTGTTTGCTCACATGGATCTAAGTCACTGTTGACACATTGATGCCTTGACCATACAACCCTCTCGATACCTCCGTCTGTCTGTGTGTGTATATCTCTCAGTCTCTCAAAAGCCCTATTCGCTCAGGAGTAATATTACCTGGGGACGGACGTCCAGTGATTTGGAATAATTGCGGAGATCATCGGCGATTTTAATCCTGGGTGAATCTGCCATGTCTGTAATTTGGAAAGCAGAAAAAGTCCTGCAAATTGCGCAAAAAAATACACCCCTACAATGTTTTGGTGAAGGGGGACTGATAATACTAATCCTGTGCGAATCGAACTCTCTGTTATTTCAGCCGTAATTTGTTCTTGGTGAGCAATTTCTTTTTCTTCCTCTAGTCATAGTCACACCGCTTCTATATGCCTCCGGTCACGAAAGCCGGAGGCGGTAGTGGAATCTATAGAGGAAGATTTTTAATGCATTTTGGGCTAAATGTTGAATGAATACCATACGAATAAGTATATCTCTTTCTTTTTACTCTTTCCCTTTCTCTCTCTCTCACACACACACACACATACACCCTAATCAACCTCATAATTTAAGTAACAATCATTTTCATATAAACACATTTCCGTTTTGCTACTCTCTCTCACCAACTGCTGTTACACAATACTGATTATACCCAGTTCATGAAAGGTTTTACATTTGCTGTTTGAAACACTCGCTGTCAGGAAGTTGTTTTTTGGGGGGGGAAAAGCCTCTGGTGCACAGGAAGTGATGTCACTGGCAGCAGTAGCAGAGCTGCTATCACACAAGCATGCATGGTGACCTTTGATGGGAGGATGTGAAAGCTAAAGAGACTTAATCAAATGGAACGCTCCCTACCAGAGCTTTGTTTTGACAGGTGCTGTGCATGAGCAGCGAACTAAACTATGAAGCCTGCTAAATGATTCATAATAGCCGGTAGCTTTATGTGTGATGAGACTAGAGGGAATGTTTATTGGCAATCTCTCTCCTACCATCTCTCTTACACACAAACAAAGACCTTTGGACTCCCACAACTTGCACCACCTGCAGAGAGTGAGCTTGTATTAGTTGCCGATGGCGAACCAAAGACCCCCCCTCTGCAATGCAAACTCAAAGCGCTTCTGGCCGCAATGCACATCTGCTCTCGCCACCCCAGAGAATCTATTGCTCGTGTGCAATTAGGGATCAGAGATCTCAGATCAGGACACCGCATGAATATACCCCTATGTTTTGTTTTGATCAGGAGAGAGAGAGAGAGAGAGAGAGAGAGAGAGAGCTAGAGAGAGGTGTGTGTGGGTTGGTGTGCAAAAGCAATACATAAGAATGTATTTTTGCTATTGAGAAGGTAGCTCATAACAAATATGGATTCACAATAATGCCCTCCCTATTTGTTCAGCTCTGCTCTGAAATGTGAGTGGTATTGTGTCAAGCATAAACTCGCTTGCTTGTGTAACACAATCCATCCTCTTGTCATGCAGCACTACACCCCTGCATCCATCATATTCCATAACGCACACAAGGTCATTCAATAATGAAGAAATGTTTTAACTCTTTAATTTTGTGGACTGCAGGAGCACAGGCCTTTAAAATCTGTTTGTGTGTGTGTGGGGGTGGAGGGGTATGTGTGCACATACAGTAGTGCATCTATGTGTGCATGTGTTTTGTGTACTGGGGTGTACCTTTTTATACTGCCAGAGAAGGGACATTTTCATTCAGCTCAGAGAGCTAAAAGCCTGAGGGAAATCAAAGTGAGCATTTCGCCCATTCTAAACCACCACCACCTTTAATAGGTACAACACCACCCAAGCATTCAGCCCTGTCCCTTGGACTGTGAACACATATCATGGACAAAACCGGTTGGTTTGGTTGCATTTCTCTTTTTAAAATTGACTTTATTTACCCGGCAAAGAGTTTGCAAAGATAAAATGTTTCTGGCTGCTCGTTATCACCTACTGTTGTCCCTGTTTGTCCTCCCCTCTGCTTCCCCTGCTCACTTTGTGTACATGCCGTCCGCCTTGGGGAGGGTGCTACTGGAGGAAACGCCCTAGGTGATGGGGTAAATGATCAGGTATCTCAGTGAGACTGGTGAGCCTCGCCTGTTCTCTCCCCATCACTTGGTCCTAGCTTACCTTCTCCAGCTTCGCGGCGCTGGACCTGGGTAACCATGGCGCTGCATCCCTTGGCACTCTGGAGACTGGGGAGACCTTTATAGTTGTCATGGACACAGTTCCAATCACTGTGATGCATTCCTGTGGGCTCCCCACAAAGCTTTCTGACAAATGTGGTGGTGTGGACTTGCTTTTTCTACTACACTAGTCAATAGTCAGTTACAACCTTCATGTACAACAATGGAAAACAACACAGTTCCACAGTGTGCAACGGAAAAGTGTTTTCAACAATACAGACATGAGTTACTTCCGAATTTACCATACCCAGGCCCTGGGATGGATTTGTCCGTCTAATTGTCCCTGATCAAAGCACAAACCCTGTCTTTAGGTGATTTTAATATTCATGTGTGCTGCCCATCTAAACCTCTTGTTAGTGAATTCATGCATCTGATGAAATTATTTGATCATACTCAGCTTGTTAATGATCCTACTCATAAGCTAGGCCATACACTTGCTCTCGTCTTATCTGGATTTCTATTCGCAATTTGGAAATGTATGATGCTTATCTGTCTGAGGCCATTGTGTTTGATGTTTCTCTGTCTGTTACACTTCCAAAATCTTGTGTCCTTGTCCGTTGCTCTCACTATACATTAAAACTTCTTGGGCCTTCAAAGCCACTCCCAATATCTGCACTATTGAGGTTCTTCCTCTCCAACTCAGCACAGAGGAATTCTTGACTCTGTTGCGCCTTTTAATTTTACAAACCCTAATCTTAAAGCTCAGCCCTGGCTACATGATACCACTAGAGCCCTAAGGAGGGAGTGTAGAAAAGCAGAGTGTAAGTGGAAACCTAGTAAGCTCCAAATTCCCTTTGACATTTTGAGAGACCTTCTAGACAACTACGGGAAAGCAAAATATTTCTCTGAACTAATTCCTAGAAATTCCCACAATCCTATGGTTCTATTCAGTACCATACACTGTTATCTGTCCCCCTCCTAGATCCAGCACTGACATATCCACTTCTAAATTCCACCCCCGGCCCATAACCTAACTGTCTCACAGGCAAGATCTGCTACACCGTTTCATTCACTTCCATGACATTGTCCCCACTGGACTCCTTAAGGAGGTGTTTGACATAGTTCACTCCATCATCCTCTCCATCATCAATAGTTCTCTGGCCTCAGGTACTGTCCCTACCTGATGCAAACATTTTGTGGTTCAGTCTAGGGGTGGGCGGTTTGGCCAAAAATAATAATCACGATTATTTTGACCAAAAACCTCAATTACGATTATGCAATGATTATTTGCCGCTGGGGGAAAAAAAGTAAAATACACTACTGTTCAAAAGTTTGGGGTCACTAAGACATTTTTATGTTTTCATCATTCATCGAAAACTAACAAAATGGATTAAATTAATTTGGTTTGCCATCAGTCTACACACAATACCCCATAATGACAAAGAAAAAACACATTTTTGAATAGAGGTTGGGCAGAGCGGTTTGGGAGAAATATTTTCTCGATGGTACATTGTATCTTTTGTCACATCATTTTCTTAAACCCGCATTGTTCTACTGTGGAAATTGGCGTCATGTCCTTCGCGATATGGAATGTGATTGAATCTGTGATTGATTTCATTCCACCGGGTAGAGTTAGTTGGGTACGGGTTTGAATTAGTAAATGCGTCGGCAATAGATGGCTGTCTTTTCGCATCCGTGCTTTTGCTTTGTTTCGTGGCCTCTGCCTGTCTTTTCTTCGCCATGCATTCTTCGTATTCCTTTGCGTGGTTGCCTCGCAAATGTTAGAATAGGTTTGATGTGTTCCCTTGCACCGTCGAGATTGCTTTATTGCAGTACTTGCAGAACACTGTGTTTTTGTTCTGTGTCGGTTGCCTTGTAACCGAAGTGAGATCACACAACAGACGTGGTGCCTTTCTTAGGCACTAAACTCGGTTCATCTTCAATATCACTCATTTTCTTAGTAGGTTACTCTCTTGTCACTATTCTTTCAGTGGCTGGCTGTGGCTGAATGAATGAATTCACTCGGGAGGCGTCACATGAGAGTGCAGCGCGGTGTATTTGATTGGCGGTGTTCTTTTTGCTATTTGAATTTAACGTATTTTGGCCCATTCATTCGCGGGAAAGTGATGTTACGTCTGATGCGTGCACACACCACACACACACACTCACACTGTGCGTTGCTTTGCTAACTGGCGCTTCTAGACGTTCCTCGTTCTTGTAGCCTAAATAACAATCGAAATCAACGATTTTGAAAATATGCCACGATTACATAATTAAAATGACTATTACGATTATAAACACGATTATCGCCCACCCCTAGTTCAGTCTCCCTTAGAAATTTAGACCCCCTAGCAAAGTCAGACCCATATCTAAACTACCATTCCTGTCTAAGGTCCTGGAAAAACTGCATTCTTTGCAAACTGCTGCCTTTTTTAGACTAAAACCACATAAGGGAAAATTTCCAGTCAGGGTTTAGGGCTTCATATAGTACCGAGTGTGACATAGTGAAAGTGACGAATGGCCTGCTTCTCAATGGTCGATTGTGGCAATTGTGCTATCCTGGTCCTCCTGGACCTCAGTGCCGCCTTTGACGTAGTGGATCATGTCATTCGGATTGACAGTCTCAAGCATGGGGTGGCGTTGTGGGTGCTGCCTTTGATTGATTTATCTCCTGTCTCAGAAAAAGTACCTTAGAATTGTTCCTTCTCCTTGGCCAGTCACCTATGGTTTCACAAGGTTCCATCCTCGGTACTATCCTGTTCTCTATCTATATGCTCCTGCTGCGTCAAATCATTCAGAAGTATAATATCTTCTTCCACTGCTATGCAGATGATACAGAGCTTTATCTCCCTCTAAAAACCAAATGACCAGTGCAACATGAACCACTAAAGGGATTGTCTTGTGACAATCAAAATGTTTTTTCTCCAGTAAAACTTGGGCCAGCTGTCCACCAAGGTTAAGCCCTATGCCGAGAACCTTGGTGTAATTTCTGATTCTTCTACAGGTCAATGCAGCAGTAACATTCAGGCCTCTCAGGTCCTCTGCAATGGGGCTCCTGGCTGTTCCTCAGCTCAACGGTAACCATGCCTTCACTAGACTGTGGAACAGCCTTCCCTTCTCAATCAGATTTGCCCCATCTGGTGACTCTTTCAAGTTCTGGCTCAAAACTCACATTTATTCTCTAGCTTTTAAGCCCTCTTGATATTTCTGGTTGTGTGTGCCTTGTGTTTTTTTGGCAGTACCATTTTGATGTTCAATGTTTAGAGTGATTTTATATATTTATTGACTTTGATAAACTGTAGTTGTTTTTGAATGTAATTTATAAATTTGACCTGATCTGACTCTTTTCCTTTAAGAGATACTTCCCTCTGGTAGAGCATTTTAATACAAGTGAGCACCAATGTCACTCACTTGTATTTGCAAACTATGGTCATGTAGATCTGTGTTCATGGCTATAATTATCAAGAAGTAATTTGGCCTGTTTACAACCACTCACCAATATGCAAGTTAGAAAAAATAGTTGCCAGTGTCTATAAATCATTTTTGTAGCTCATGTCAGAGGTTGAGGGTTCATGAACCCTTGTATATATGCTAAAAGTGAGTATGACCTACAAGTCAAGTAACATCTCACTTTAATATGTTACCTTTGGGGGCAGGTTTCCAAACTTAACAAAAAAAAACATGAACAGACCCACTTGCCACAGTGACTGCACTTCCTTGTCCTGAGGGGAATTGTGCATAGTGTGTTGCCTTGTAAAAGAGCACATTAATAAGGGGAGAGCTTGTTCCTTCATGTCATTTAAGTGTTTCTGGGGGGCATCCTCCATGTCCTCCCCGCTCTTTGGTGTTGGAGGTAGGAAGAGTGATGGGATGTGTCCCATTTCTTAATGGATACTCCACATATCAGGATTCCCTTGGAGGGTTGTACTGTAGGTTTATTGAATCATGTTACATAATATGTGCCTTCCATCAGTATTGAACAGAAATTGGACAGAGGTCCATTTCGAGAGTTGGCAATGGGAATTTATATTTTATAAGCTGCAAATATTAAAGATAAAATAATCATATAATTTGAAAGCTTGATTAAAATATTCAGTTCTCAGTAGTAATATTTGGTAAAATGACACATTTTTGTCTGTATACAAATATTTACATTTGATTATCTTATCTGCAGTGACAAACAATGACTAAGCAGGTAGGGGTTCTGTGTCTGTGTCAAGGGTACCGAAATTAATTTACACACATTGGTTGTTGCTGGTTTAAGACTAATTTGTGTCTATGGTGGGACTCCGCAACGTCTGATTGTGCATTACGCACCTAGAAGTCCAATACACTATATATTGAAGTCTTGCGTTTCACACAGATGAAACTAATTTCTCCTCTTGGCTTCATTGAGGTTAACAGTGTCCAGACACAGTAGCCATTAAATTAATTAAAACAAAAATAGAGTGCTCACATAACAGAGATGGATGGGGCTTTAGCAAAGATATTTACAGGTAACTTAATTACATTCACCAAATAAAACACATCTAGGTCACAAAGAGGAGAATTCTAAATAGGCAATTAAGCCAGTGGTAAGAGCCTTAATAAGGCAAGCAAAGTACATAAAATGAGGGGAAGTAAGTGAGTGTCAGTGCAAACGACTTTGCCTAACACTATTCATCATGGGACTAAGTGGTGAGATGGTGTCGGGCTTCTAAATTCTAACAGCATTAATCCCAGATAGCAGGGCTCATACCAGCCAGTATCAATAATGGCAATAATAACTCATCCATCTGGAAGCCTTCCAAACTATGACTGGTTAATTATGCTTCCCTCATGAATATGCCTTCCGGTTTTAACAGTAGGAGAAGAAGAGGAACATGGCAGGGGGATAGAGAGAGATGAGCAGAGGGAACAATAGAGCAGTCCCACCTCCCGATAGCTTTTGTTAGCCAGTTCAGAGGCATGTGTCTGTTATGTGCTCTTGATCATGGCGGCATCAGCTTCAGGGACCCTCCCTTATGGTGGACGATATGGGACCTTGAGCATCTGCAAACATGACAAGAACTCATTTATTAGACAGCAACCTTGACCAGCTTATTGTCCCCAAACTCGAAATTGCCATCTCTGATGGAACATAGCCCGATCTCTTTGGTATGATATGAATAGATTTCAGTGGGCCTCCAATTACTGGATTTACTGGGTATGCAAGCTGCTCTTTCAGACACATTTCAATGCTGATGAATTTACAATGTGTATATATATATAAAAGGCAACGGGTGCATTTACTTTCATAAAATAAAGAAATGTTCATGTATGAACCCAACACACTGCCCCCTCAGCAATGTATAACACCACACCACAACTGACTTTCACTGAGAAAAGATTCCTAGCATTGTTTAATTCATTATTTTATTTTTTGTTTGCAGACAAAAGCCCAGCTGGCAGTGCCGAGCTAACCTTCACAAGAAGTTTTCCTTGAGTGAGCACACTGCTCTAACCTAATTCTATCCTTTAAGATGAGTATCCCCTTACCTTAATCCCCTGTTGGAATAGTATAAAGGTTTCTGTTCTGAAACTTTGCTATTCTCTAAGGATTTGATCCCTAATTCTTGTCGAAAGTACAGACTAAATTAGGGGACACGCTTCTCTCCATATTTGACCAAATTTAGAATTATAAAGCACCCCTGCGAGTGAAGAGGATGATACAATGCACGACCAAAATAAAAATAGGGAAGGAGAATGCATTTCTTCTGGAATGATACACATTGCAGTGAGTTTAAGTATTGCTGATGTTAATGAACTGTTTCACTTGCAATTATCACAACAGCATTCACACAAAGCGAATGACCACTTTTCCACTCGACTTGTTGTGTAGTTGCCCCCTTGCCCTTTTACTTATGATATATTAGTTTAACTTTGACTGATATTTCGCCGTTTCGGTTGGGAGAGCAGTGATATCCACGGAGCTGAACTACAACTAACCTTTTGTAAAGGTCAAATAAAATAATGAAATAGGTTCAACCATGACTTAATGGAAACGGTTAGAAAGGATCGCGTTGGCAAGGTGCAAGAATGGCATCATTAACCCCTACCTCCCATCCAACTCTTCTTTCTCTCACTCTCTCTGCAGGCTCTTTGGCACTTGTATTGGCAGAGCTTGTGCTTTACTTGGCCTGAATAATGCGGTTGTAAGTTGATTTCACATCCCCTAAGAATATTTAGGAATGATACTGAGCATCTCCTCTCCAGATATGTTTTGTACAAGCTGTAATGAAGGACACATGGGTATATTGACATCCACGTAATGATTTGTGCCTGGTTGGCAGAACAATGGTACCAGGAGAGAGGGAAAAGACATTTTCAGACAGGTTTTCACCTTAGAAGACTGGCCAAAAAAAACCCTGGGAGGTTACCACGCCTCGAAAATTGAGCCATTCACCAATGTTCAATCATTTAATTAATGATTTACAGTGACATTTTCAAGCATAATGGACTAGACCAATGCAAAATTATGTTTCTTTTATTTGCCCTTACATTTTTCCTTAGCCCGGAAATTCTTCACACATGCAAAATACAAGGTCGATTTTGCCAGCTGGAGAATGTCAGCATTATCTGGGTGCACATCTGAATATCTTGTAATTATTGGCACTGTCCAAGCCTGCCCATCATTATCCTCTACTAATTCAATTAGCTTGACACATTTGGATGACACTCTCAGGGTTGTATGATTTGTGTGACTTTTGAAGGAGACTGTTACGATGGCAATTGAAGGAAAGCTGTAATTGCATTGGCACCACAATGAAAGGTCATCCATGATACACAATTATAAACAATTGTAGTTCAGCTTGAACACGTAATTCATTATGACAATGAAAAGTATTACTTTTGATGCTATTGCTTGCATAGGTAAATTAAAACAGACTGGACAATTATTCTAACCATTTTTTTGCCATCATCATCTGCAGCATTAGTAATCATCGTTTGTTTTAGTTCATTTTTGAAAACAAAAATTGAATTATGCATGGTATACACCTCAAGCAGTAAAATTACGCATTATGCCTTGCACCTCTTATAGGAGCAGCTTGGAAACCTGTCAAAGTGGTTTAGCAAGCTGTTGAGCTGGACCAAATATTTTGCCTCATCATCCACCACAAGTGTGTTGTTACTTGAAATGATTTAAAACAGCATTCAAGATCTCTGAACACCGAGCAGGCTTGTTAAATCTCAGAGTTGGTGTTTGAACATTTTACATGTATCGTATATATATTTATTAATAAATACATGTTATTCATTTCCCCAGATTCATTCTCCAGTGCATTACAAGCCCAGCATTTCCCATCACATTTAAGAGCGATGTTAATGTTTTGATGCCTTATACTTTGGGATGGGTGATGACATCAGTTCAGACCATGAGGCGTACATCTTTATACATCTGGCCCAATTGTTGGTGTAAAAAAAAAAACACATCTTCACGTTGATGTTGAATTCTCAGAGCCTCCATGCATCCAAACTGTGGGTCAAAAGACTCTGCCAAGAGTGTTTTGGTACACTCTGCAAAAGGCAGATTGGAGTTTTAGTTAGAGTAGCATTTCTCTGAGGTAGAGCTGCTCTGGAAGCAGGAATAATCATACTGGTTGAGTTAAACCAGTTTTTCAGAGCACGAGTTGCTGCATGATAAAGTTGAATGGCAATATAAATATAAAATATAAATGGTCATTGCCATTTATATGCCAATAAAACACACTCCCTCAATACTTCAGAAGACCCATCTCATACAATAAAGAAGACGGGAGAGAAAATGTCATCGGCAGCACCAGATTGGGTCCAAAGAGTTCCTGATCTGTTTTTAGTATATTTTGTTATATCCGTTCATGACCGTGGCATTCATGATCTTGGAAGGTCAGCAGGCTAACTAGTTAGGTCAGTAGATAACTAAAACTGCAATCTGCCTGGAAATCAAGGTAATGTTAGCATTTAGTCTCCCTGATCAGGACTGCCCAGTTGCAACATTTTGGGCTTTGACAGATGTCAACAATGTATGGTGTGCTGTTTTACTTGCTAAATTATTTTTATTCTACCTCTCCCCATGGTGCTTTATAATTATTTTATCACTTCTCTCCTACATGTTTATTCTATTGTCACAGGAATATTACCCTGACTCTTGCACACTCACTAGTTGCGTGTAATATTGGTGAGATACGCTTATTCTACTGTTGCACTCATTATAAGACACTCTGCACGGACTAAATGCGTAGCATGCAGCCTGTAAGTAATGGAAATATTTTTTTTGTCAAGCTTAGTAGAATCGACCTCTCACACGCACCTAGATATCCATGCATGCAACACACACACACACACACACACACACACAGAGCGAGACACACATACTCCACACACAATAAAACACGGCACCTCAATACTTCAAAAGACCCATCTGATACAATAAAGAAGAAGACGGGAGAGAAAATGTAATCGGCAGCACCAGATTGGGTCCAAAGAATTCCTGATCTGTTTTTTTGTCCTCGACTGCATTACATTTTGTCAGGTGGACAAAGTTGTCAATCAAGCTGGCAAACCTATTTTAAGTCGTCAATAGGACAGAGGAGAGTGTGTTCACTCCCTCAATAGAGGGCTAGAGATTAAAGTAGGCCAAGCAGAGAAGAGGTAATTTTCTGGGGTGATGTATTGACAGTAAGACTCGATCATCGCCTGCATTGTACGTCGGCTCTGCTCTGCGAGACAGCCGGGCCATGAGGGAAATACCACCGCCACCAAACACATGATCTCACCACTTTTTACCACAATAATTAGCCTTTTGCTTTACCTGATAAACGTCCTTACTTCAAAATGTAGAGGTGATGGTGTGTGTGTTCGTGCGGGACGCATCTGAGCGCGTGCATGTGTGTGTCAATCCAGAAAATTGGAAAATGCTGCTCTTGTTTACCTGTATGGTACATAGTTTTTCATCTCCATTCAAATTAAATTGTTTTTTCTACCTTTGGGCTTTGAATGTAGCTCTGATTAACCCAGTTGTTTTTGCGAGTCACTGATTTTCCATTGGCTTTGATTGAAATAAACAATGCCAATGGCCAGTGCAGCGGAGTGCCGGCTGGACTCATTTAACTGGATGTGACACGCGGCTGGGAGAAGGAGATGTGATGACTGCTAACATTGCGAGGCGTTCCGTGAACTTGTCGGCGAGACACAGAAGGACTAGCGCGTAACCTTTTGATTAAGTGCATCAGTCTAAATATATTTCTGCAGATCGCCTTGAGACTTTTTGTTTACTCCCCCCACCCCCCCCCTTCGTAATACCTTGATTGCCATGCAGTTCCCTTATGGGACGATTGTGCTTTTCCCTTTAAAAAATCTATATCAACTCATTCCTTACTAGGCAGAAACGAGTCCACAGACAAAGAATTAGTAGGTGGTCGTCACTGATGGAGAAGCGCCAGGAGACCAGATTACATGGAACCCTCTTAGAGTGGTCAAAGCCATTTGCTGCATAAGGGGTTTAAGGGGGTAAGAGGCATCTGAAGTATGCATGGCATGAATATTCTATCAAAACCATTGGGAGAACATACTGATCACAAGCCTTTAAATAACAAAATTGCAAGCTGAGCATGTTGAGTCAAAGGGTCTTATAATCTATTATGCTACCGATAGGTGAACAAAAGTGTCAGTACTCTACTGTATGACTGTCTCTGTGCTCGACAATTTAATGATCATGTCAGCATTTTTGTTCAAAGGCCTCACTTCTGATCAGATAAGCCTCTTGTTTCCTCCCCTTATTTGAATTCCCTTGAACCAGAAAATGGATCTCACCCCTCGTCTATTGAGGAGGTGAGACGGGATCCAAGAGCTGCTTTTGGAAAAGGGGGATTCTGACTGAAAAACTTAAAAAGATTGTGCCGTTCCGCCGAGAATCGCTAAACTAGGGGAATTTTGTACGAGTTGCGCGGGGTGGCGATAATGATAACGGGGGAAAAAAGGATGAATGGGATAGAATCGGGAAGCACCAAAATAAAGTTCAAGGAAGGAAGCTGTGGTAAGCAACGTCAGCTGGGTGGCTTCAGTCAATCAACAAGGATTAGCCGTGACATAGTTTGTATTGCTTATGGAAATATTCCCATCGTTGTGTTGCCGGTTTGATCACCAGCAGATTAAACGGCCGATAGATCATCTCTCCCCTTGTCTTCTTTGTTGGTTGTGACCTTGAGTGTTCGCCAATTACACTACCAACACTCTGACAAGTATCCGTCTCGGCCTTCGGGGAGCTGATGCCCAGAGATAATGAATCAATTGTTACCTTTATCCCTGATCCAAAGGCACGATGCCTCCATCCTCCCGAGAAACCCCTGAACCTCGAGGGAATGACTATAGGTGAGAGGGCAAGGGTAAACTTGTGCAGGAGGGGGGGGGGGTCACTGTTCCTATTGCCTATCAGGTGCTATCTACTTGATGTGTGTCCACTAGGAACGTCTGTTTGGAGCGAATTTCTTTTTCTCGTTGTTTGCAGGGGAAACGACACGCCGTTGCAAGCTCTCGACACCTCTGAGAGCCCAGCGTGATTCGTAGCGCTAAATGTTAAAAATACTTTCAGCAGGAGAGCACCGAGGGTCAAGCAGGCTTTCGATAATTGCTCGGCTACAGCGAGAGTCACAACTAGCACTTCCTATGCATCTGTTTAGGGCTGCCAGGTAAAGAAGATATACCCAGTGGACACAGGGTCGATGACTCTCGGCATGGAGGGAGAGATAAAGTAGTGATTGAAAAGTCCATTTGGGATATAGACATGGGACAAACAGTATTAAACAGGAAATTATTCTTAGCAGCTCGGAGTATCACGTGGGCGGGGTTTACCACAGGACCGGTCAGAAACGTTGTTAATCACCATATGCTTAATTGGATTTCAGATGCTTTTCAGTGATTACATAAACAACTCCTACCCATCTGGCACCTTGGCAGGCAAAAACAAACCATGCAAATACTTTTCAACCCAAGTCTGAGAGGATTCTTATATTTCTGGGGTTGTTTTTTTCAGTATTTGAACTTAACAACAAGAGAGTTGCACTGAAACCAGGGGTGGAAGTAGAATTAAAGTTGCTCGAATACAAATCTATTCAAGTAAAAGTTAAAAGCAGCTCATTTACAGAAAAGAAAAAAAAAAGAGTTCTTCCCCATGCGGTTCAAAAAGTATGAAAGAACAGAGACCAACCTAGGTTATTTCATTATAAATCAACACAGCAATTTATTGACAAGAAAAAAGCTTAACATGCCCGTACCCATTATTCAGTATTGTTACTACATTGACACTTCCTTTGCTACTATTCATCTAGCTAGCAAGGCTAGCTAACTAGCTAGACACCAACTAGGCAGACACAGGCAAAATAATTTGATGTTCCAGTTAGTTAACATTAACATGTTTCTGCAATACTTGAGTCAAAACCATCGAAGAAGAGGCAGAGACATCAAGTTCTCCACCGACAGTAGCCACGATAGACCAGAATGCAATGCAGCCACAAGACTGGAAAAACTCTCACTCTTGCTGTTGCTATCGCTATCGCTACTGTTATTGCTCTTTCGATCGACACACAAAACCCCAAACTGCATACAACAAGTCTGGGTGTTGTTGAAAGGCATTCTGGGAAATGTGCAAAATGACTAACTGAAGCAGCGGTAAACGTTTGAGGCAAAGTGGATGCAACAAAAAGGTAAATTACAACACTTTACAATCCTGGAATGCATTGAACATCACAGATTGATGATATTTAGCAGCATAAGAGGATCTGAGGATGAAATTTTGCCTTTCAGTGAAACTACTGACTTCAAAAAAAAAAAAAGGACAAGTACACAAAAAAAGCTGCTCATTTACAGTAACAAGGGTAATTGCAACTCATTACTTCCACCCATGACTGACGCCAATAGAGCATAGTGTCATTTTCAACGAATGTAATGAGTAAAATGCTGGGTAACCAGTGCTGGTACTGGTGTGATAATCCAAACCCACAGTTTTCTGAACTTGAACAACTCCAGTTTTGTGACTTTTTTCAAAGATGCTCTGCTTTGCCAAATCAATCATTTGAAACGCTGCTGAAACGCTGTCCTGCCAAAATCTGTGCAGTACTCCAACATCGCATTTAATGCATTTTAATTTTCACTCATCTCCAAACATCATCCACCCTCCGCTCCGCACATGCAGTATTTAAAACACACAATCCCAGCGGCATCATTAAGCTTGAAAAACGACTCGACTCGACCGTCCTCTCTTGCTAATGCGCGTCTGACATCGCAAAACATTCTGATTTACTTTCTGCAGTTCTGATTTGTGGATTTTTATGTCCATGTAATGCTAACGCTCATTGTGTAAGGGGTATTAGTGTCTCTATCGCTGATGTCCATAAAAATTGACGTTCTGAGTGGCAGCGTCTGTGAGGAGAATATCAATATCGGCTTGTGTCTTTTTTTGGGAGGGGAGGATGGGTCAGACATGAAGACGTGGTATCTTAATGGGAAATTGTCTGAAACGTGAAAAATTTCAGGAGTAGTCAATCAAGTTCATTCAATCAATTATGAACAGAGCTGCATGGTTAAGTAGGTGCATGTAGAGCATGCCGAGGCGATTGACTCCCCTATCTCTGGTGCAAGTATGACACATGAATTATGTTCATTGAAAGGAGCATTCGCAGTGTATTGTATGAATTATAAATGGACGCCTCTGACGCTGCAATGTCACTTTTATAGGGAAAGTCAACAGCAGTACACTGCAGAGCTGAATAGTAACACACACAACACAATAGTAAGCGTCGGACGTTTGCTGGTAATGTCAAACGTCGGCTAAGATGAGAGACAAGCAATTAAGAAAGAGGCACATAAGATCAAGTGTCCTGTAACTGTTGTGTCGGCAGGATGAAACTCACAACTTTGTTCAAACTCGGACACCAAAGCGGATCTTTTTTGCTGCCGGTGATTAACCTTTCTCCGTGTCCGCATTACCTGACGGAAAATCTTGTTTCCGCGCTTTTTCTTTTGAAAGTTAAATGACAGCCCGTTGGAGCCGTGTAAGGTCTCGCTTTGATGTTCGGAAATGTTAAATACGTCAATTTTTGACGGTGCTGATATGCTCTAATAATGATAACTGAACTGCATAAATTCTTCCCGAGAGCTCTCGATGACTTATCACTCAATATTATGAGATCTGCGATGGAAATACGTTGATGTGATCCAGCATCTGTTGCTTTTCCCTCTTTCTCCTGAAAATGATAAAACAATGTGAGAATTAATTTGTAGCCGTTGTTTGCTCATATACAGTCACTCAAGCTGCTGTCCCTGGTGTAGATCTGCCTTTGCGTGTATAAACAGTGTTAAAACTTCCTTACTTCCTTTTTCAGTCTATAAAACGTCGTCATTTTGTCAAACAAGGACTTGATTTAACTGCCATTCTTTAAACAGTACCGTGCCTTCTTTTAATTTCTTTTTCTATTACCGATTTTGTAAGCGTGGGCGTCACGATTTTCAAATCCTGGATGGTTGAATAAAACCGTTAACTAAAGATTAGATGAGAACGATGAGTTCAGAGTCAAGTCGTGATTTACTTTTTTACTGAGCGCTCAGGAGAGATCCACACCACAGTATAGGGTGTACAGATCTCTGAAGAAAGGAGAAGCTGGGAGTGAGGTTTCATAGAGACACAAGGCCATTTGTCAAAACAACACCAGCATAGATGATAATACCACCAAACATTAGCAGTTCCTTCAGAAACAGAACTTCAATGTAGGTGAACAGTCAGGCAGAGGAAATCATAGTAAATGGTTGCCCTGAAGAATGCTAAGAAGGGTGCATTTTTCTACCACACTGGATCTCTCACATTGGAACAAAACTCTTCAAATGCCGTCCTCGGTGTTAAAATCTGCGTAGAAGTGTTAATTTGACTTTGAGAGTGTAAAAATCAACACGGCGCCAGTGTTTACTTGCAATCCAAACCCATCAGAATTAATTTCACACTTTCGATAGCTCGGGTTAGGGTTAGGCTCAGCCGCTCCGGATCGCGCATCGGCTCTATGAGTGGACAAACAACTCTCCAATCAGCACTTGTCAGCTCTAAATAATAGTCGCAGGGAAAATCAACATTTATTAACACTGGGGGGGGGGAAATTCGCTGCAGTTTTTTGGATCACCTCCATTGGCGTGGCCTGTCACACCGGCGGGCACTTGTTGGTTCCAGACGAGGAAGAAACTCGATAGGAAGATATAGTCCTCGCTAGCATGCGTGACACGTAACGCCCCCTGTTGACTTAAGACGCTCCTGCTGGGCTCGCTGTTGATCTGTGTGGCTCGAGTTAAGTGGGGTGAGTGAAACGAAAGTTGTGGAAGTTGGTTAAACACACTTCCCCCCCCGGCAGAGATGTAATCCTTCGCCAGCCATTTCAGGGATGTGCCTTTTTTTAAATTTAGCCTCCATCTTTGTCTCTCAGCTCTCGTCGCTGTGGTGTTTCTGCACTGCTCTCCCCAGAGATCACCTGTGAATCAAACAGTGTGTCCAGCACTGTGACGTCTTTCTCCTTGGATGTTCTGTTGATGGAGTTTGAGTTCCTGTAGGTGGCGCTCTTTTCTTTGTCTGTTCGGCCACAGTGGCTATCGCTGCTCATGCTAACTACCCAGTTCTTCTTCTGTTTATTACAAACAAACCGCTGCTGCTGCTGCCAGAAAGGTTAAATACATCACTTCCTGTGTGCCAGATGAAGAATCTGTATCTACATTTCTTAATATGAAAATGTGACAAAATATTACTCTAACACCCAAAAGAAGCATGCTAGAATGATTGGCACATGTACACCAGCAGGTTTTACACCATCTACACACAGTATTGTGTACTGTTGTGTAGTGTGCAAATGACAGCTAACTGCAGTACCTTAGCCATCATGTAAATCCCTTAAATACCATTTCTGGAACTTTTTCTCCTTACCTATATCTTCAGCAACAGATCCAAATAAGGAATATTTTAAAATAAAAAAGATGTATTTATAATAATAACATTATTATTATTATTATTATTATTATTATTATTCCTCTTGATGATGGAGAAAAGATGCAGCAGCAGTTCAGCAAGCAAGCAGTAAAAAAAGTGGGACTTTTCTATTTGATTTTTACCTTGAAAACATTGTATGCTATTACAGAACGCAGCTATGTGCATCCTGTAGCATAATGTAGCTGGCCTCTTGTGAGAATCTTTTTCCTTCAGATGTCACTTCTTTTGTGGAAGCAGAATAAGCAGACGTCAACTCGAGTCCATACCCAGTTCCTTTACGACATCTCTATCAAAACACAATATAGAGCATGACTTGCACTAACCATGGAAACCATACAAACTAACTGATCTACACTGTTAGGCCAAGAGAACCTTGCATGAAAGGATGAACGTTATGTAAGATTATGTAAGACCCGTTCCTCAATTTTTATGTTGATCCGAATGGAAACACATTTTTTGCTTCATCCCTCCCGGTTGTTCAGCTTATGTGGTAACAACTGGAAGACAGAATTGAGTACATATTTAGCCAGAGGTCAGGACAGCGATAACATTTTATTACAAGCTGTGAGTAAGGCCAGCGGTGAGGTGCAAATATAAGAAGAAGAAAAAAAAAACGGACAACCTTGTTAGAAATAGATTTTTAACAGTCATTTCGACTGTCAGGTCAGTCACCTGAACCGCTTCCGTTTCCCGACCGGAGCAAACCGGCCGTCCCCGGAAACTTTAAACTGATTAATAGCCGAGCGGAAATCAAATTTACCTTTTTAATAGTTTTCTGGATGACTAGTAAGAGGTCACAAGATAACAACGCCTGGGTTCAGCTGCCCAGGCGCACGCTGCGTGGGTGTGAACACCACCATAACTCGATAAAGACAGGTTTATTGGACTTGGATGACCCAGCCCTCCTGATGGAAAGCTACTCAGAGCCTGACAAATTCATTCAAAGCCATGCATCTTTCTATTCTTTTTTTTCTTTTTTTTTCGGACTGTTAAAAGCAGCAAGCAAAAGGATCAAAACCTCTCCAGCACTCTCTGGATATAACAGACAAATAGAGTTTACTAAAGGCAGCCTGCAGTTCTCAATGCATTAAAATGACAGAGTATCTAACATTTTTGACACCAAAATGTGAGACAAATATTAAAGCATCAGCAGATCTGTACTGTCAACACTCTTCTGTGGGATCTTGCGTCATGCCGTGTGCTACCGGAAGAAACATGCAATGTGCAGTGTATGTAATTGCAGCTGACGCACTGTTGCAAAGCACCGTTTGTTGTGTGGCTATTGCAAAGTTTATGTTGATGTTAATTTGAGAACGCAAAAGGTTAATCAAGTGAGATGATCATTCATTCAGTGTCCTAATAGGCTAAAGTCAGCTGATGCTCCTTGAAAAGAGACAGTTAAATCCGTGTGGTAATGAATTGACAGTCAGCGACAATGAATTGTTGCTAGGTGAAGTTAGCATTAAAGAAAAATTCACCATAAAACAGTTTAACAGTTAGAGAACAGCTGCTGCTTGCATTTCTGGGTCAGTTTTCTTATTCCCGTCGACAACGTGATGTCATGTCAAGACATTTCAATGCAGCTACAATGGAGTTTGATAGCAGGAAATGTATAAAATCTAAAACATCCACTGGTAATCGCCAGGGTTTGGCATCAGCCCCTCGGCATCAAAGAGCAAGGGCTTCTTTCTAGACCGACGTTCAACAATCGGACGAGGGAGAAATCCATCGGAAGAAGAGGAGGGAGACCAATTTCTCCACCGGCAAGCAGCCTCAAAAGACCAGAATGCAATGCAGCCACAGCTTGCATCTTTGTGGATCTGTCACAAAATGCATTGAACATCACAACTTGATGAATTAAAAAAAGGTGTCTGACACGTTTGAGTAGATGCATTTAATAGTAATTTCATCAAATTGGATTGGTTTGTTACCTGCCACGATTACCACGGCAGATGTGATCGACATCTGTGTTTCGTAGTCTTAAGAGGAGACCCACGGTGATAATGTCTGGCACCTTCCACCTCCACCTTCTCTTCTCATGTTCATCTCTGATTTGGAATTGTCACAGAACACTACAGCGCGTTACGCTAACCGTGCATTTTGAAATGAGTCAGTCTCGAGGCTCGGAGGCTAACGCACGTGAATCCAAGGTAATACCACTTTGCCAATGCGACATCATACAATCAAGGCTCGTATTGGCAGGGAGGTAATATCTGCGTGCAAAACCCCCCCCCCAAAAAAAACGTCACCTTTTAGTCAGTAATGGAATCAGGTATTCACTTGTCAACAGTTTCAAAGGTATCAAAATTCCCCTGACCCCCCCCCCCCCCCCCCACACACACACACACACACACACACACACTCACACACCCCGCAAACACTTTGATGTTGTTTATCGCGGCGGGTGTGCATGTACAGGTTTTTGCATGAGGTTGCTAAGCTGTATGCTCAATTGGAGGCAGGTGCAGCGTAAAGACCTAATCACATTTGCGGCTCATTACCCAGTGACTGTGTGCACATATTTGCCTCTCTGTGTCCTTATTAATCAAGCACAGACAACCCTAAGTGCTCCTCTCCACTTTTCCACATGACTTGCTACAAGCAACAGTAGAGCACAACAACCTGATGAGACCACCTGCTGCTGTCTGCCTCTGCAGCACCTGCACATGCAAACGCTCATAATTTCTCACTTGACCTCTAACCGCTCGCCAATTGAAAGAGCATCGGAGTTTTCAGACGCCGATTGTTGTTGTTCCGCCCACTTATTTTCCCCGACACCGTCTCACAACAGTCGTACATATTTCTATGAAAATGATGCCCCCCCCCCTCTTGATTTGGGCTATACCTATGCATAGCCACTGCCTGTGCACCGAAATCACATTAAAATACCTTGGTTAAGGTTAGGGCTGTAGTCATGATTAAATACGAAAACTCACATCGGAAAAAATCTGTGTATTGTGCTCCAGCGGCTGTGGCTCAGGAGGTAGAGCGGGTCGTCCTCTAATCAGAAGATCAGAAGTTCGATCCCCGGCTCCTCCAGTCCACATGTCGAAGTGTCCTTGGGCAAGACACTGAACCCCAAATTGCTCCCGATGGTCAGGCCAGCACCTTGCATGGTAGCTCACTGCCATCGGTGTGTGAATGGGTGAATGAGATGCATACATTGTACAGCACTTTGGATAAAAGCGCTATATAAATGCAGTCCATTTACCAGCCCCCCCCAACCCCATCCTTACTTTCCACCATGCTATTTCAATGTCAAACGACTTCCTGTTTCAGTGAGTTTCGCTTGATTGGTACGATTTCATACTAAAATTACGGTGCCTTACTTTTTGTAACTATAACAACAAACTTGATACGAGAAACGGGCTGATGTTTTATATAATTCATAGGAAATGATAAACACAAAGTTAATAATGTAGCAACAATGTTCAGGAGTGCAGATCAAACTGAGTGAAAGGAAACAAACCCAGAGCTATTTTTCATGGTTTCCCCCCCCTCTCTTTCCTTTACCTGTGCTTCTATATTAATGAGATTTCAAGAAGTGCCTTTCAGCAGTGAGGTCACATCAACTAATAATTACAACATTCTCAATTACAGGGAATACGAGGTGAAAAAAATTAATCATCAGAAACGGTTTGGCTTCCAGGAGTCTAATTTGGATTATTTTTTAATGGCCCTGACAAGGGGCTGGCGTCGCTCTGACACCGGGATGTGTTGCTCCTTTGAGTCTCATTTCTAAGCACAATACTATTTTGAACAAAGCCTTTTAAAAAAACGTAGCGCGACAAGGGTTTATATGCAATTTCTCACTGTGTAGGTTCAAGTGTTTGGGGCCCAAACCATTGGTTATTCACAGACGGACCTTAAGTGAGCTTTCCTCTGTATTTTTAGACGCGCTATGCTTTGATGCCAGTTGAGTGCACGCTGATGCTTCGCCCTCGCTGTCAGCGAGCGTTTCCATAGATTGTTGAGTTCAATCGCGCAGACACGGCAACAATTGCTATGCAGTGCAGTTCAGCTGGTCATGGCGAAAGACATCCGTGGCCAAATGAAATTGTCTCTTATGATTTATTGCTGTGTGTATACCGAGGTCAAGAGGGAGTCGTTATGACAATAGCAGACAATACGTACCTTAGTGAATTGGACAAGAACAGACCAAAAAACAAAAATGTAAAAAAAAATCTGAAGGATATAATACATTATGAGAATTTGGACAAACATCTCTCCTTGATACAGCCTCTTGTCTGCCGGAGGTAGGCTCAGTGTGGCGAGTCCTGTTGGGGTTTGATTTTCATTGTTCCTCTGTGTTATCTCATATGCTGTGCATGTCCCCCCCCCCCACCCCCCTCCCCCCAGTCTCCAAAGGACCCCCGGTTCCCTTTTTAGTGTGGCCCTGGAGACGCATGCAGCACTGTCTAAAGAACAGTAAGTGGGACACAGAGCCTCTCAGAGAGCCCCAACAAATGGCAGCGGGGAAAAAAAAAAACAATAGAATAATAGGTGTACAACACGAGAAATGAATATTTTATTATATGTACACGGCTCGGCGTGCACGTGGCAATCGGGGACAATGAATGGGAAGCATGGCGTTCGTCTCTCTTGTGCCCCGTGATGGTCTAAATGCTGTTTCGGAGGCTGCAAAGCATAAAACGATGGGGGGAAACTGAATACTCGGGCACGAAAATGTCAACTTACAAAGCATCAGCTATCGGCAGCGTCAACCCATATCAGTATAACCTATATCGCTTGAACCCTAGTATTAAACCTGTGTGTTAGAGAGAGCGAAATAAGTACAGACAAGACATATAACGTGCTAGATTGTCTTTTTCCTGTATTTCCTGTATTTATATTCCAAGTAAGTAAGAGGTGCGGCATGTCTGGACTCAGCTGTGTGTCTGGTGTGGCACCGAGGAGCCTCGGGGAGGCAGTCTTCCACGCTGTCAGCCCCCTGAATCTCTACCAGGAGTCATTCTTATTCAAATTGCAGCGTGGTAGCTCATAAACATAGCATTAGATTATGGAAATGAGAGGTCTGCATCTATTCTGGTTTAATTCCTTTTGGGAGACATTTAATTTAAACAAATAAATAAATAACAGTGCCGCATCAGGTGTTTGTGAAGGGTATTGTGTAAATTTAGTGAGGCAAAATGAATAATAATCACTCCATTTGACTATGTGCGTTCAATCACCCATCACTGAACACTTCATTAAGGCTTTAATAGTCTTTTAAATATGTAGGACACTTGACTTAAGACGGACGCCTGGGGGAATTGGCTTTCCTGTCACTCAGGCTGCACGGAGCCCAACAAAACTGTCAAATCTGGAAGGTGTTTTCTGCTTTTCAGGGTGTGGACGCGTGGAAGCGGGAGTAGTGACCTTCAAAATTAACGTTTAAGGGATACGTGCCTACGCGTGGCCACGGATGTTAGAGATGGGGAAAGGAGTGTGAGCAGGGGATGTCATTGGCCACCTCCCATCACAGATGTTTCATTGAATTAGCCGCCGTAAGGCTCAACGGTGTGTTCTGGCGTCTGGCATGTACTACGTTACAATGACTTTGCACCGACACTCCAGTCCACAGCATGGCACCAAATCACTTCCGAGCTCACGCTCAAATGCAAACTGTAAAAACTGTTGGATTCATCTTTATTACATTGTGGTGCTCAATAAAAGGCCTTTAGTGTGGACCACTACTTCTACTGCAGATGCAGTTAGTCCTACCTTGCAAATGTCTTGAACTAATTAAAGTTCATTAAAGCTAAAGTACGCCTACTTTATTTTTGTATTTTTATATCACAATCAAATTACTTTTACTTCCTGGAAAATGGCGTGTTTTTAGTGGTTATGTCATGGTGAACCAGTAGAATTTCAGCCAATGGGAAGCCGAAGCAGAAGTTACCCAATACTGCCCACTGGTTTACCAGCAGCTACAGTAGGTGGTCTTATATCAGCTAAACAGCAATACATTGTGTTGAGAATCACCTGGCAGCACGCTCCGTCATATAAGTAATCATGAGATGTACACATTTCTGTCATTTCTGTTGAAAACTCTTGCATGCCAAAGTCTGATTCTTCTGATTCTACAACATATTTCAGAATCGTAGTTTCCTTATATCAAGTAATCTGTAATGTACTTCGGCTCCATAATAATAATAACACCATCAGATAACACTAACTCTGCAACTGGCTTCACACCGGGAACAAACTCTTCCTCCCCTGCTTCCTGCAGGGGATTCGCCCTGTTCCGGTACTGTTCCGGTAACGGGCCTCTCTGGTCCAGCCCGCCCACAGTCCCTCCTCCACGTTATGTCCCGCTCCAACAGTCTGTTCCAAGCGGACATACGCCGAATTACAAAAGCGAGACACCGTCGACGTGACGTTCCCTTGTGCCTTCAAGCACAAAGTAAGGAGAACCTATTGACAAGCACCACAATTCATCTGCAATTCCAAGTTTGCCATGGAAGCAAAGTGTTAACAGCTCCTTACTGCATTCATCTACCAGATTTTTATTAAGAAATATACTCAACCTTCAACATGTGTGATAGTCATCCTTTTTAAGTGCACAGCCGATATAACAGCACTGGTGCACTTGCACTTTCTGGTGATGAGTCATTTTCTTGCCTACCTATGTTGAATGCACTCATTGTAAGTCGCTTTGGATAAAAGCGTCTGCTAAATGCTTGTAATGTAATGTAATGTAATGTAATGTCACAGAGATACAGCATGTGTCTCTTTCACCAGTTGAACACTTGAAAACTCTGTATTTGTCTTTTTTTTTTCAATAGCTATGAAGATGTATTTGTGGGAAGGAAAGCAGCCAATGTAATTAAAGTAGAAATCCATTCAAATGCCAAATTAGCATTGAAGCACATTTCCCCCAAAAACATGTAATTATCTATATCACTCCTAAATCTCAATTTATGCTATCATATAATTATGCTAGCTCTATATTGGAAAATTATCCATACTAAGTTGAACTAATTATATCATTCAGGGACATACGATGCTTGCAGTCCCACCGTAACAAAATGCAGATTGCAAATTATGTGAAAGCATGCACTTTATATTCCCACCTTCAGTTACTGCAGATGTTCCTATTGTTGCCCGACTACCGCTGCAGCCACCGCTCCATCCCCAAGAGGAGTTCTTTGGAAAAATAACGTTTTCTTTTCTGTCTTTTCAGCCCTATTGGGTCCGGTGGCGAGTTAATTGGGAAATATTAAGAGTTTGTCGGTGGTGCTGATGCTGGAGAGCTGCATGAAGGCAGAGGTTCACAATGGCCCCTGTGCCATTGTATGTTTAAAGTATTAAGAGGCTAAATCATTTAAGACACATTTTGACAGGATTAGTTTCTCCAGGGTATTTGTTTACTCTCTATTTGTTAATCCTATCTGATTCCCCCTCCACCACTGTATTCATTTTGGCCCCAATTACCTACTTTTCCCCCCCTTCTTAACTGTATCCAACAGTTCTTAAAACAGCTCCTACTGCTGCAGACATCCGCGGCTGTCAGTGAAGCCCGATTGTTTTGTCACTTGTCGTCTTGACCTCATTTAACGTAGACCTTGCTGTCACGCGGCGCCGTACATATGGAATGTTTATTTTCTGTCTATTTCTCTGATGTGATTATGAGGCATCGTCTCATTTTAGTTAATTAACCGGCGACACTGAAACTACGTCGCAAATTAAATTACTTTCAGAACTTCTTGACGTGAGTATTCGTAATTAATGGGGACAATTAAACTAAATGGCTCTGCGTGTAGAAAAACAGGGGGGAAAGGAGAAAAAAAAACACCAAAAAAAACACCACCACTGTGTTAGTCACACATTTCCCTTTTCTAAATCAAGAATAATGGTCATAACAATCCCATTTCAGTCAAACATTTATGATGGAGGTAATCTGTTGAAACAAGCGCTATGGCCTGCAGCCACGACTTCTTAAAAATATTTATTTCAACGGCTTTGTTTTGCGCTGCTAGGTGCTTCTGTCTTTATGGAATATTTACTTTTGGAAAATCAAATAGGAATGAATTACTTATATTTTGCCTTCTCTGTCATAAATAGGTTATGTAGCTCATTTGCTTTCTGGCTGATGTCAGTAAGCTGTGATGGGAGCGGCAGGCCCTTTAACCAAAGCACCCTGGTTCAACTCCCGGGTCTGTGGGGAGGTCTGCAGCCGGCCCCTTGACGTCTCACCCCTGACCTCTCTGGAGTGGGGTAAGAGAAAATAGAATTTCAGTATCATATTGTTATTAAAAGTACCATATTATTCATTTTACTGGTACAAATCGCTACGAGAGAGCAAACATAGCATAGCCCATTTGTTAGCGTCAGAGAAAGATGAAAGGACCTTCAGCTGATACTGTGCCTCTCACAGGTCCAGGAGATGCTTTCCCCATGACTTGCATAATAGCATGATAATTCACTGAATTAGCTTCAATTCATGCAACACAAAAGGAATCAGCACGATGTTGAAAGTACGTAGCATTTATCTCAGAAATTGCCCCCCGAGACAACAATCATCTGTAATCCTGGTGAGAGGTTCATCCTGTTGCTATTGAAACCATCACGTCAGCAGACAGGTTGTTAAATGCTTCTAATGAATCTAATTATGAGGATGAGGAGCGTATAAACAAACGCAGCTTCCAACTTTTTGGGTTGTGGCCGCCGCCTATCCTCTCCCCCTCTGTGAAATTATTTCTGTACTCTTACTTTGCAGGAAATCAGAGCAAAATGAAAAATTTAAAGCCGTATGAATAAAACATGAGCAATACCTTTTGTGCCTGTTGGTGGTAGTGTCCAGAATGTTTGATTGACATTATATTGTGAATCAGTCTATCAACCCATGGCTATTTAGCGCCGAACAGAAGCTGAATGCCAATGAGCCGGGGAGCCATAGGATGCGGCGCCGTGTGAATATTTAGCAAAGAAAATGCACAAAATTAGATGCAAATGGTTTGGAGGAAATGTGCCGTTTTTAATGTGTTTCTTTCTGCATTCTCACCATATATGCTTAGTGGTAGGTGGAAAAACATAAACCAAAAACTGCATTCAATTAAGAGCAATAACGACAAAAAAAATGCTGTCCAGGAGATATACAGCCCCCCCACCCACACACACACGCCCATCTGCAACATGGTAAAGCGTGGCGAAATCACACCAGCGTCATATTCCCTGACAGCCTATGCACCACACTCTGCCGGGGGCGGGCGGCAGCACTTTGTTTACTTTGCACCCCAAGCTGAGTATAAGTGAGCCATCTGTGAACTTCTCTGCGAGGCAGTGAGAAGATCAGCGCCAAATAGGCCTCAGCTGTGTGCCACTGGCTTGTTTTCAGCTGGATTTCACCCCCTTCCTTCCCCCCTCGGACTCTTATTAGTGTCAGAAAGGCCACCTATGTCCAGGTGCGGAGGTGTCCTGCCAGGTGGAAGATATGATATCAATTTGTTGTGCTCGTAATGTCGGTGGTAATCTGTGCTCGGGGAGCGCGATCGGTTGCTTTCGTTTCAGCGGTGTAACCCAATTATTCAAGTCTTTAATTTGGTTTAGTCCGCCCACCTCTTTCAAAGATATACTGCACTTGAATTTCATATCAGAAAATGGACAGATCCAAATACGTATAAGGCCTATATAGTGGATGCATTAATTTTGCATCCATGTATCTCTCTGATGCCTTTAAAGTCTTAGAAGTTACTTTCAGTACAGTATCAAAGCAATGCAAATGACCTGCAGTGATCTGCAACGTGCAACCACTTTATCGCAATGCTGCTCTTGATTTGAGCCAGACAGGCTGCAACATCGCCACATTTAAAAGCTACAATCTCACTGTCAGATGCTCAAACAAAACTCGATCAACCCATGTTGCATTGATATGAAGGATATGTAATGTTAGGTAGACTACGAGTATAGAGAGTATTAACAGCTTGTTATGATCCCATCTTCACTTGGTTTTGCCTTTCTTGCATGTTGTAAAAGTCTCTAACGACGAGACCCGGCGGCCGCTGACAGATTACACATCCAGACATAAGCTCCTACTTCTTTCCCAAAGTGAAAACTGTGGTCATTATCCAAACCATGATTAATGTCCATTCCAGGACACCCTGTTTGTCTCAATACATGCCTGTCACCGTGTTTTTTTGTTTTCGTCCCAGGTACAACACATGATGCGTTTGAAATAAATGCTTGTCATGGAAATAAATTTGAAAATAGCTGCCAGACAACCTGTCATCTTTAATACATCCAGGTTGGTCTCTCGTATTACCCGAGGTTCTCATCGAAAGAAAAACAACCTGGCTGTTTATGACGAGCTGGCGTATACCTTCTGACAGCGGGGGACTTTGCGGGGCACGCTGTTGGTTGTGGTGCATGAGCGTAAGTTCACATCTCGCTGATGGCTTATTTCGTGGCGGCATTACCGACACACTGGTACGACATGACAATTATTCATCCATCAGGGAAAAAAACAAAACTAACAGCACTGTTTCTAGAATAAGACGCCCCGAATCCCGAGATCAATACGGCACAATGCATTCCGTTCCATTTCGAAATGCCGTATGATTAATAAGAGAAAAACAAATTGCATATCAGCGACATCGGGCTGGAATGACTGGAGCAAAATCCTTCTTTTTCTCAAACGCTGGCCTTTCTCCACGTATAGCGAGGACAGCTTGGGCAGATTAATCCTCAAATGACAAATGTTGGGTTTTTCTCTCTGGCATATAGTCGCTTTGTTTACAGCCTAGCCAAACTCACACGTTTCCCAGAAAGAGATGGAAAGCGCCACAGTAAGAACAAAATTAACTCGAATGGGGTCAGGCACATTCATGTAATGTGTCATTATCTATGTATCACTCTTTCGTTCTGCCGTAACCCTGGTTTTAATTGATTTTAACTGATATCTGGCACTTTTGCTGTCTGTCCTTAGTGGGCTTTTTCATTGCTCCTTTATTGGTTGGTTTGTGAAGCAGCTATATTCTGTGCTGCACATGTACATGTTTATTACTATCAGGGGTTCCTACACATGACTGCAAAGTCTTGGAAAATAAACTGGAAAAGGGAGGGAAAATTATGTTTTAGCTCCTGATGCACATTTATTTTATGTGGCTGTAGCCCCATTGTCATTTCACATATTGTGTTATTTGTTGTAGTGCAGAATACTGTTTAGTTGTAGATTGATATAGTCTAGTGGACAGCATACATCAGAGTGAACACCCACCAAAACCTCCAAACCCAGTCAAGAAATTGAGATCTGGAAAAAAAATGTGGACTTTTGAAATAGAAAATACATACTATTATAGTATTATGACTGGTAGATACATTATTTACAGCATGCCAAACGGCCCTATAGGAGATATAGAGTATTATCATGCACGATAAGGATTTTCTATTTGTCTGTGATGTGTTGGTGAGGCCGTCAGTCTGCGCTGTATACGAGGCACGGCGTTGCTAAGGTTTGTACTTAGCATTTGAATGTGCAGACAGCCCTGCACAAATACAATGTAGTGACATGGAATCTTGATGGCCTTTGCGAGAAGGAGCCACACTTTTTACACTGCTGGCAATACTCCAGTTTGGCTTCACTTGAAGAATGAGTGGGGCTAATCTAAGGCGAGAAAGAGGCATGTGTTTGTGTTTGCTGGAATTGCCGGGCCCTTTTCTTTTGCCAGAGATTTTCTCGTTGCTTTCCACAGCATGATACATCCTACAGTATCAGACTGCCACACTTGCTTCCCTCTGCAAATACAAGCTTAACTGAATTCGGTGTAGCAGTTTGGCATTTCAATTCTCAGACTGATGTAGAAGTGCATTTGTGGATAAAGATATTCTGGGGCGATGCTGGCATCCTTTGACGTAGCCCCTGTGTTGAAACCAGTGGCTATTCAGCACACCGTTATCATGTTCTCAATAAAAGGGGGAAGTAGAATACCCAGCATAGTTACTGTGGCAGCAACATATTCCTAGTATACTGTACTACCCATTCTGTGTATTGAATGTGCTTGAGGCATTTCAGTCTGACCACTCAGATCAGATTCCAGGTGTTTTTTTCTGTTTTTTTTCATCACTCCCCACGTGAAACTTCAATGTTACTAGCTGGCTTGTTGCTGCACCCAGAGTCGTTGCGCGCCTGTGTCGTTGCTATGACAACCATGTAAACAAATGATTACACTGACTAAAAACACAAATGCGATCTGGTCACTGGTGCAATATGGACAGTCGGCCTTAAAAATCCGATTTGCCTGCCGTGTGAACATAAAATAACATCTCAGTCAAACAATGTTTAGAGTCACAAATAAGGGAAGATGACAAACTTCCATGAAAGACACGTTATGATGCAGTGAGAGACTGATTAGGGTTAGGGGTTAAGGGGTTAATTAGGCTCTAATGTAAGCCTATGTCCAGGGTGTTTCCCTGCCTTCCACCCAATGCATGCTGGGATAGGCCCCAGCCCTCCCGTGACCCTGAATAAGAATAGGCAGGTAGAGAGAATGAATGAATAAATGAATCAGACTGATGCCTGGTCTATGAAGCTGTCTCTCTCCTGGAGCAACTGGAATGGAAGGAAGGTATGCACGGATGCAACTAACAACCCATTCGGCTCCATCCAAACTTGTCCCAGTGGAATAATTTGCTGATATGGAGATTCCCAACCCACGCGCAAATTAAAATCACATACTGTAAGTTTTATGCACTATTCATGAACAAAAAGTAATAATTTACTATAGAGATAGAGGTAGAAATGGTTAAGTATAGTTTTTCTGCTGCATAAGTGCACTGGCAAGGTGTAATATTTTTCAGTTAGTTTTTTAGTTTATATGCAGTGAAATAATAAAAACAGTGATAGAAGAACAGAAACAAAATCCTAATTTGTGCAGGTAGATACAAAAAAAAGAGAAGTCATGAGACAAGTGTGTGCGTGAATGTGTATAATGTTTTTCCATTGTGTTGTGCACAGTTTGGTCTGAGGCCAGTACACCAGAATCGTGCCGGAAAGGCACCAGATCACATTTGGTGCTGGCCCACTTTCAAAAGGTGCTGGAAGAGACGTCGTCAATACATTCCTCTCCTGCACAAACAGCGGTGGACCTGCTCAGTATCCTGATGGAAAACCAGAGCCTGCTGATGGCCCAGCAGGTGCAGCATTGTACTAGTGCAATGGAAAAACTCAATTGGTTGGTGATCGCTATATGAAGGGCTCTACTGCATGGCATCACTAACATAAAAAGAAATAGGAACAAGTGAAAGTTGCATGTTGCCAGCTGTGAGCAACTTAGCAAATAATGTAATAAAACAATCTTTATTGCTAACATACACTTAGCAAGGCTTACTGTGTTAATGCCACGTATCTCAGCAAAGGATTAAAGGAAATATCCCTAAAACACTGTTATAAAAACAGCAATTGGTGATGTTTGTCGCATTACTGGGTCCATTTTGTTGTTTGGTGGTGTATTTTTCTTCTTCTCGTAGACTGGCCAAACGTAGACGATGTGATGTCACGTTGAGATATTTCCAGTTTGATATCAGAAAATGTTCCATCGATCTAAAACATCAACGGTAAACGTCAGGTTTTGGTGTCAGCCAATCAGAATCAAAGAGCAAGGGCTTCTTTCTATACCGACGATCAACAATCATACAAGAGAAATCCATCGAAGAGGAGGGAGACCAATTTCTACACCGACAGTAGCTGAGATAGACCAGAATGCAATGCAGCGTTTTGAGTGAGGAGCGCGGGCCGACTCCCTCTCTTTGCTCTCGTTATGCTATCATTATCACTGTTGCTCTCTTTCCACCTACATGTAAAACCCACAGCTAAACGATCACAATTTCAAGCTAATCCCAGTTAGAACAAAGAAGTCCAAAAGCTAAACCAAACAATTTAATGTTGCAATCTGACACACTTAACCTTATCAGGAAACCAGGCAAGTTGAACTGAATCTTCTGCTAGCTAGCAAAAACGCTTACCACAAGCAATTTGAAGTGTTGAAAAATGTGAAATGGAAAAAGAAATCTTCCACTGCAACTGCACTAAAAAAAAAAAATAGTTGCAGCAGGAGCAGCAACATACAGGCCTGGAAAGATTACTACCACCAGTTCAACAAGGAACTGAAGGAAATACGAGGCTCTTACATATAGATGCTTTCCTTTATGGTGGGCATAAAAAACAAGCGGAGACAATACAACTGAAGTTTATTTGCACAGCCCTTAATCACAGTTGCAGTCTCACAGGGCTTCACAACGCCCACATTATGAAAGCGATAAATGACGGCACACGACACCCCAGCAACCTTAGACCTTAAAGGACGAGGAAAAAGTCCCACAAAGGGGCTGCTCAGAGAGGGATCCCCCTACCAGGACGGTCGGGCTGCGATAGGTGCTGAGGGCGGACAAACACAGTACACAAGAAACACAATGACATCCGGATCTGGCCTGTCAACAGCATCCAAAGCCCTGCTGGAGCATTTAACGGCCCTGCATTCCTAGCCATGAGATCATGAGATAAAATCACACTTCCTGCCCAATAACACACGCCGGAACGACGTCTATGAAAATGACACGGAAAAGCACGGTTTTCTTTGACGTCTGACAAATGACAAGACGCGCGGCAATATTCACAGTTAATGAATGGGCTGATGTCTGCATGCGTCCGCATAACAATCACATGCAGCAGGGGGAAACAAATCTGGTGGAGTGGACTGACAGGATCTATACAGGCGATTGCCAATAAATGTTGCTTTAACAGCAGAGATTTTTTTCCTTTACCACATAAAAACCCAGACACTTGCTATGTTTGCTGTAATGCTCCGCAGCCTAGTAAGAGAATAAACATTGGTACCCTCCACACTGCGGCACGTTGAGCCGACAAAGATTACCCCTCTTGGTTTTCTACAAAGTTTATATTGTCATACAAATCCAAAACAGTCAGCGGACCACATCTTAATCCTCGAGAACATAATGTACATTGGAATTAGCATTTATATTCTGTGCCTATGAACATTATTGTGCAAAAAAAAAAAAAAAAAGGCAGGCAAGACAGTCAATGCTCGAGCAGGCCACAGTATTTCGGGGTAATGACTGAACACGCCCCCTTTTGAATACGTTCTTGTGTTTTTGAGGGTCATCCTATATGATGATTACTCTAAATTACTACTTTTGAGGGGGAACAAATAAGAATATGGTCCACAAGGTTCATTATAACATGAATACATCACCAAAACACCATACATATCCATTTTGCTTCTTTACTCATTCAGGATGACATCACGATAGTCTCTTTTTTTTTTTCAATAATAATATCTATCTAATATCTTACTTCTTCCCAATAGCAATGCCATTACAATCCCATATTGTAAATGTCCTCTGAAGTCAGTACAGAGGGAGATAACAAAGAATAAATCCTGATATCTTGTCATAAGTCCACAAGGACCTAAGACAGTAAAAATGTGTTAACATGACAATCAGGATGACATATATTGTGCGGCAATTACCCTCTCTGCTGCGCTGTATGTAGCAGCCACCGGATGGAAACCAGTTGTCAGTCACTGGTGAAAATATTGCAAGTTCAGGCGAGGTAATGAACTTCACAGCAAAGAGTGTTGTTTCCACTCGATGCTCTATGATTTCATGAATATTACAAGACCACTTGCTGCAAAACAACTGAAATGCTATTATGCAAAGATAGATTAAAGTCTACTATTCACTGTTTTCAGTTTAAATCACGAACGCCGCTCTAATCGAATTCTGTCCATACAGTCAAAGGGCGGCCTGCAGCCACAAAGGAATGAGGTCTTTTAAGAATATTGTGCTTTGTTGTTTCATACGAATGCATTGAAATGCAATTATGAGCAAAACAATAATAATATTATGCCCATGGAAGGATGGCGCAAACTGGAGAAATACAGATTGACACTTTAAACTTCGGCCTGATTTTTGAGCACCTTGCCTTACTGGAAGTGGTAATTCAAGGTCTTGAATGTAACGGGGGTAATGATTGCACCAAATCTCCCTGTTATTATTGAAATCACAAAATCCACTTCTGCCCAGCATATAGGAAACTGGAAATATCAAAAATGGTCACGGTTGATTATGGTGGCAAATGCAACTTATTTAATCAATATTTGACAACGCAGCCAGAATCCAAGAGAACCCCGAGACCCAAATCAGCGACGCGACGCCGTGCGCCCCGGGGTACCGCGCTAATTGTCGTGAACCAGGAAATACACCCCCCCGATCCCCAGAAAATCTATCATCCCGGATGCCGCCACAGTCCCCTCTTCCAATCGTTTTCCCCATTCGTTCAATATGAAGCTGCACATCGGTGTGACATCACTGACAAGGGCAAACTGTCCTCTCTTGTTTCTGACTCGAAAGACAGAGCAGTGAATCCTCAGCAGTAAAGACCATGAAGTCCCACATCATGGGAGTGACAGATTGAAAAGCTGGAGCACGGCATAACATCCCTCCATGAGAACATACCGTATTTAACAAACCGTTATTATTCTATTATGGTTATCAAATCATTACCTGAAGTCTGTCACTGCATGTTTCTAAAACAAGGACTCTTATTTTGGAGCAAAACACTTTAGAACACAGTACAGCCTACTGTGATCTTTTCAATTTAAGATGTGTTACCATAGAGGGCCAAACAGTCCACGACAAAATTACCGAAATAAAGGAATCACCAAATGAGCTGTAAAGGATGATTGTTGGTGATGATGGTACCAGTTGATCCCGTCCCGTACTGATTATCTACTGTATGCCCTCTGAATAGAAATCCGCGGGAATTTCCCAGGATCATAATAAGCCCCCCATCCCCCCCGAGCTTCAATCATGTCCTCTTTGTATTTCACACATGGGGAAGTGTAGTTGATGTGAGTGTCCAAGCTGTTAGTCCGCCTAGCCCCAAACTAACTGATTGTAGCAATCAAGAGTCAGAGCCAGACCGAACAGCAGGAGACCACCTTTCTGGAGTATTGGCTTAAATTACACACACACCTACACACACACACACACACACACACACACACACACAGCCATCAAGTGGGTTGCGTAGGGGCCAACAGAGTAGACTCTTGGTGGTCGCATCAAGTAGTTGCCTGATGTGTATGTTTGTGTGTCTAACCCTGCCGCCTCGCTTTTGCTGAATATAAGAATGTGTTGTTGCTGATGTTAAATAAATAAGGATTAACCTCCACTGTCCAACACACACACACACACACTCACACACTCACCACCACTACTACCACTACACAAACCACCCCACACACACTTTTGACTGCCCAGTTGAAAACACCAACGCAGACCAGGTTGATGGTCTAGACTGGTTTTTGACGGGTACTGCTGGTGTTTTGCTGGTCTTCACTGGCAGAGATGGTCTGATGCTGGTTAAGGTGGTAAATGAACACTGATGCTGGTCACCAGCTAAACCAGTATTTAGGGCAGAGTGGAGTTTTAGTTCTGTTACATTCCTTGTATTTTTTTTAGGTGTTCTGTTGGAGGGTTGTTTTTTGTTTCTCCCTCTCGCTCTCTCTCTCCCCTCTACCTCTCCTCCCAGGTTCCTGGTTGGTGCCCAGTGCAGAGGAGGCCAATCTGCAATCAACAATCAGCAGCAACCAATCAGTGGCCTCCTTGACGCTTTATAAAGCCCTGGCACTTCCTGGGAAGGCCTCTGCTCTCTGTTGGCCTGTTGTGTGTGTGGGGGGGAAACTCATGGCAATCTACTTGTTTTAGTTTCTGTGATTTAGGCCAACCCTGATATTTAGTTTGAGTCTGTAGGACACCTGGAGCAGGTAAGGGGCCCTACATTGGCAACACATAGACTCTATTTGTTAGTCCATTAGGTTAGGAGTGGATGCCACCCTCTGTATGTTTTGTTTGGGTAGGTAGAGCAGACAGCCAGGAGTAGGTTTTTGTTTGAATGTTCTTTTCTTTAGATAGCAGGTTAGACCTCTCCTTCTGAGTTAGTTCTGGTTTTGTTTTGTTCTTTACTCTGATTTGGCATCACTCTGGCTCCTTGTTGTCCTCAGTGTCTAACCACACTGCTGTATCTGTAACTACCTGCAAAGAACCCACACTAAATAATAATTTAACCATACCCTTGCGTATCCGTGTGTCTGTCCTCCTGCCGGTTCATCCTTCCCTTTTTTGTTTACCATCACAATAATCACCTTTATGTTGTCTCCCCTCACCAATCATTCTCCTACCATCCTGGGGTTGTAACAAGTTCTATAAATATTTCTGTCAGAGCTGCTTTGGAGGCAGAAATAATCTCATTGGTTGAGTTAAACCTCAATGGGCGGAGCCAAAGAACCACATGTTTTCGTTAACTGGCATAGCATAGCACCTACCTCCTCTTTTTCACTGGGCTTCAGTCTAATGTTACTTAGTCGGAAAAAAGCAGTGATTATTTGGCTCCGCCCACTGACGTGTAACTCAACCAATAAGATTATGTCTGCCTCCAGCGCAGCTCTGCCTAGAAATGGTTGTATATCTTAAATACCAATCTGCAAAACGTGTGCATGGTAGCATTGCAATGATGAAGTCCTGACGCATTGTCTTCGGCATACACGCTCTAAGTATTCTATTTCTATGATGCCCAGCATTACAGAAGCTCTACACAAGCAGTTTGATGGAAAGCGTTTCACCACCTTCTCTGGCCGCCTCATTGCTCCCCATTGTATTATAGGACATGACTGAAAGCCCGGTGGCTGCTTCCTCTCCCACCATTTTTTTGTCAGCCGGGTGGTTCTGTCAACAGATCATCCCATCCCACTGAGAATGAAATCAAACCCTGGGTTGCTCTCCTCTCCCTACTGTCACTTCTCGTTAAAGAGATATGAATCATTCCTGACACCGAGTAATTGGTAAATGGTAATTTCTGAGAGGAAATTCTGCATAGAGAAATCACACTTTGGATTTGAGATCTGTAGGATTATGACATGTAGAGGAAGACTGGGGCTTAACTGCCTCCTCCTACTGTCTTTTCTTTTTGCATCTGATAGCCAAGGATTCCACTCGCTCAGGAATCGGAGGCAGCAGTTATCTGTCTACCCAGGAATAATCTCGCCGCTGTGTTTTAATATCAGTTACGGTGCGCCATCTCTGTGTCTTCTAACCTCTCATTTCATGAAGGAAACATTTTTACTGATTTTTCTCCAAAGGAACGTCGTTATCTTCCTTATTATACACATATAAGTCAGCAGGGGAAAGACTGGGACTTATATAATTGTGATGTTATTCAGTCCTTTAAAATCAAATTCCATTTTAAATCATTGTTGACCAACAAAGGTTTTGGAAGATCACCTGAAATCCTGATTAAAGCCACTCATTAATCAACCTGCACATTAACATTAACATCTGAAAAAGTAAGAGAGATGAAAAGACTGGGGCCCAAGCAATTATTTCTGTGCAAAGAACCCCAGAGGGAAGACAGCCATACTATCGAGAAGCTTAATTAGTTTCTGGTTGGTATTCCATTCGTTAGAGTACCAATGTGCCTGATATGTGTCAATCTGCTACCTTCCCTTAAGTGTAATCTCAAGTTAATCAGATGCCTGACACCTTCTGAAGAAACATACATTTTCATTACCTGTGCATATATTTTACCTCTCTCCCTCTCTCTCTCTCTGTGGCACAGCCGACTGATTTGTACATCATCTACTTGATGAAATACACAAAGAATCAGGCAGTTTCATCCAAGCTATCAGATTGGTCAAACACGTTTCAACCATGCCGACTATAGGGGCTTTGCGGTCGACTATAGGGGCTTTGCAGTTGAGTCACAAATCTCCTAGCAACCACGGCCGGTGCCATCGTAGAGGTCCTTCGGAGAATTGGCTGTGTGCAAATAATGTGTATATATGTAGCAACTGGGCACGGAAAACAGAGATAGCTGAAAATGATTGTTGGTGTGTGCAGGATCATTCAGTTGCATGAGGTAGATTTGTTTCAAAATGTAGGTTACTGTGACTCAGTAAACAGCCATAGTCTCTACTCCTAAACACTCTGGGTTGGAGCTGGAGAAGAGTCAGCTCAGTTAACCTGAACAAACTGTTAGCTAGCTAACTAGCCAGCAGGCTAATTTAGTTCATGTTAACATGTGACTATTAGCCACTGCTAAGGCTGGCTTCTACTAGATATGTTAACAACAGGGGCACTGCTAGGAATCCTGGGCCCCATGACAAGATGTACCACAGGGACCCCCACCCCTTTGCAATAAATGTAGTAATAGTTACACAAAGTCTGAAGAGCCCTTTCTTGCTTGGGGCTTTTCCTCCTACAAGCAGAGCCCCTGGTTTACAAGAAGACAGTGATGGTTAGCTGACCAGATACTATGATTAACTAGCTAATATGCTGTTATTAGCATACAATGTACCACATTTATCAGTGATGAAATGATCAGCTCTCATTCAAAAGCAGCACATAAATTAACCATGTCTATTCATTTCAGTTTAGACAGCAAAGTTATATGTAGAAGCCAGACCTGAAGACCTCCAATATGGCTGCCAGAGGGAATGTTAGCTCAGAAAGCCCTCTATCCCCATAAAGTATGGCTGTGGAATGAAGTATTAATTTTGTAAAATGGCGGTAAAACACCAGTGTAATAAAAAAGGCAAATGTGAAATATTTTGTTTTCCAACAGTAATAAAGCATTATAGTTCTAGGGCGATGATGGTGATTAATATGCAGTCACAGTGGTGCCTTTGTTATTATTAGTATTTTTCAACAGCTTTGAGCGTGACTCAGTCATTCAGAACTGCTATTTGTTTTGTAATTAGTGTTCTTTCTTGTTTTCTCATAGTTATTTATGTTCATGTTTGGGCATTATTATTATAGACTGAACACACCTCAAACTGTAGACATTAGGTCATAATGGACAAACACAATATAAACTATAGGTTATTACACATATAACTTGAAATGTAAAGGAGCTATAAATATACACATCTGAGACAAAATAGTGACACCTGTGACAAACTAGTAGTAAGGGCCATAGGAACACATGATGGTTGTTGGTTGTATGGTTGTAAATAGATAATTAAGGAAGTGTGTAATACGTAACTAGTGGAGAGGAAAAGCGTCAATGAGATGAGTTGGAGAAATGTGGAAATTTGAGTGCCCTTTAGGGGTTTGTGTTTGTGCATGGGTATAGGGAGGGGGGGGGGGGGGTGAACACTTCGCTCCAAGAAGCATTCCCATGTGTTAAACATTTGAGAATTGAAATGTTCAAATGGCGTTACAGGAAGATGTTTAGTTATGTATCCTGAAGCTGAGCATGTTCAGTGTTCCTGCAGTGCAGCAAGATCGTTGTGAAAAACAATCTAAAAAAAAAAAGAGGACTGGCTGCAAAGTACCTCCTGGACATATTTGTTTGGCGGAGGATGGGCTCGCTTCAAGAATTCATTGCACAAACCTTATGCAAATGTTGATAAGTAGCATCATCACCCAAAGAAAATGAGATATTAATGAAATAATGTAGATAGAGTGATAACCTCTGTGCTTTTAATTAAGATGTTGCTTGATTTTTATCTAGCCGTTTAAGTTAACATTGGCACCAAAGCCCCCAATCAATAAACATTCAATGTTCCAGTATGAAAGGGGGAAATAACCCAAGAATGTGGCTGTTTTTCCTGTATAGACTAAGCCCAATATTAACTGCCTGAATAGTGACAAAGGGCAAAAGTCCATTGAATGAGAATGACAAACAGATTCTACTTGCATGGTAATCAAAGATTGCTGTTGCACGTCCAGGCGGAAGGAAACTGATGAATATGCATTCAAACTGTGATTGCTCTGCTCTAAATAAGAAAAGATGCAAGTCGGTGGATTCGGTCTTTTTCGGACAACCAAACCCAAAAGTCGCTGTGACTTTAACAACCTAATCAGAACTATGCAGAATTGTCTGCAGGGGCAGAAAGATACATTTGATTTAAGTAATTATGCCATACACAGTGATAGGATCCTCTGACAATGTGCATCTAATGCAGAGCTGTTGCGTTGCGCAATGGTCAATCCCCTGAAAATGAGCCTTTGTCAGAGTAAAGTTTCCTAATGTGATACTGAAAAAATAGAATAACGAGCCTCGCCAATCTAACCCCTGCACAATGGTTCATTGACATGATTAGAAGTAAATAAAGTAATTACCCATCCTGGAGTTTGACAAAGCCCCCTGCATATAAATAGGCATCATTATAGTGTACAGGGCTGAACATTTTTACCTTTGGAGAAAAGCAATTTTGATCTAAATTGATTGCTATGGGATTATCCAGGATTTATTAAATATTAAGGCATTGACTTTCACTAATGTAGATAATTAGGGTTTATTCAAACTCAAAATGAAATTGGCATAAAATGTGCATGGAAAGTGATTCATTACTGAGCTAGTAGTCAATTCATCAATTATGATTTTCATTACATATCGTAATTAAGTATGCTCAAGCTGAATTGATGTAGTTTAAAGCTCTCATTACCCTGTTATTTGGATTAACAAATACATTCTGCAATATATTGAAACATCTTGACATACCCTGAACGGAGAATAATCACCTATCAACCAAGCCACAGGGAAAATGATCAATCAATTACGGAGCATTATCTTAAAGCCCCAGTTCAGGATTTTTTTTTTGAGCTCATCAGTTATGGCCATATACAAATGTAGTGATCATAGAAGTTCCATTTTTCACAAGCCTGCTGCACTACTACTATCACTACTGAGACTACTGTGGGGTATGTAGGGTGAGGAGTTCCCAAAAAACATTAAAAAAAACAACAAACATGATGCCTACAAATCTTGTTACTTCTCAAAGGATAGTAGGTTGAAGAAGCCCTTGGTTTCTAAAAATAGTAACTGTCTTAATCTGGATCCTGTGTATTTTGGAGATATTAAATGTTAAGCTGCAGGTAATCATTATTTTCCAAAAGGGATGTGTATCATTTTGGAAATAAACTCTGTAGACATTGATCTGTGAAGACCAGGGGCCAAATGTATAAAACTTAGGTATATTTAGGTGTAGAAACCTGTATGCAGGAAAACAGGAAACATGCATACACAGTCTTTTCATCAGATTTATAAAGCCTGTTCATATGTGTTTTTTCCTGTTAAATCTCAATCGTGTTGATATGACCACGGCCATAATTTACTATAATTGGCTTCCAACACACCCCCAAGTAGCCTGGTTTAAAGGGCCATCGTTGTTTTATTTTGAGAAGAAATGGCAGAAGCATTGGTGAAGAGTGTGAAGAAGAAGAAGAAGCGCAATTTCAGACTGTGAAGTTCAAGTAATGGTTGGAGAAATAGAAAACAACTATTATTTGGAGGCTTTAGCTCTGGTGTAAAATAAAATATGTTGAATGGAAGGAGAGGGGACCCCAGTGGAGGAGGAGAGGGGATCCAGTGGAGGAGGAGAGGGGACCCCAGTGGAGGAGGAGAGGGGATCCAGTGGAGGAGGAGAGGGGATCCAGTGGAGGAGGAGAGGGGACCCCAGTGGAGGAGGAGAGGGGATCCAGTGGAGGAGGAGGGGATCCAGTGCCTGTGAGAGTCATTACGCACGGCTACAGCCTTTATATAGTGACTTTTTAACAACCTGTTAAGTAGTCACAGGTGAAGGTGTTGCTATTCTTACTCCACAATAATACATAATAATCCTAACACAATGTAGTGAAAGAAAAAAGTATGAATGTGAGGAATGAAGAATAATCATCATTTATACAGTGATATGGCATAGTGGCATGGCAAATCAAGAAATTTAGCTCTGAAAAAAGCAGGGAATTTTGAAATCCAAACTGTGTAGGAACCTTGTAAATTATTTGAATGAGAGAAAGACAGTCAAATACTGTTTCTTCTTTCTTTGGTTCTTTACGAAAAACACATTTCCATCTAGACAGCCTCTGAAATAGCTATTGAACACGGTAGTTATTTCTACTTGAGAGCTAATACACGAGTCAGTCAATACACAAACATCCCCCAAGCCGTCCAAATGGATCAAATTCTGGACATCAAGTGAACGGTCCATGTGCATAGCATAACCCTTTGTGGGGTAGAGTGCTATGGCAACAGCAGCAAAAATTATTTGAGCACCTCTTTCTGAAGTGTTGAGAGGAGCTTTAATAGAAAGAGAGCACAGTCTCTGAAGAAGCTGGCGGCACATCACTCACATTATAGAGCTGGCAAAGTCTTGAGTGCTTTGCTCCTGGTTGTGATTGGTGATTAGCAAATGTTTTGTCCCCGCCACAGACTCGGGTAATGGGAATGTGGACTCCCCCGCTGGTGCTTAGGAGTTAATCACACAACAATGGGGTGCCGAGGAGGGGAAGGTAAGGTAGGATGAAATGGGATGGGGTTGGATGGAGACTTCTCAAGACAAGACCCCAAGTTTAATTGCCTTTGGATAATCTTATTGTCTGGCGGTCTAAAGGGGTGACTCTCTCCTCCGTCCTAGCCCCTCTCCAGAGCCGAGTGTTAGAAGTCTACTTCCTTAGAGGGGCTGTTGATTCTGAGCAATACAGCGAATCCGCCAAGCCGAGATGCGGTCTATAACAACTGATGGGGCATAAGATTTCTTTTTTTTTTTTAAATCGTTTTGTTCTTTTTGTTTTATTATGAGGACATATAGTGCAATAAATATAGATGAATAAAATGTACACAGCTTTGCTGCATACTCAATTCTGATTGGCCAATAAAAGCATTCTGTTGAAAGCATTTCTGAATAACAGACATCTCCACAGTCAATTCTCTTTTTTTCTAATCAAATTAACCATGTGCCAAAAAGACATTAGTTCTCAGTTACTGCAGACAAACTGAGATTAGAAACATGATTTTTAATATTTTTTTTTTATTCACAGAGCATAAAACCTTTAATTGGTGACTGGAAACTGAATGTCAATCTCTCAATGGATTTGTTTACATTGCCATGGTTACAGCTCTGCTACAGTGTAGCCATGGATGCTAACTACAGATGTTTCTGGGGTTGCAGTCCGAAATATTTTTTTTGTTGCAAGCTTGTAAATTACTTTAAGTGAATTACTCACTTACTTAAAGTACTAGTAGTGTTCCTGCTAGTAGCGGTAGCAGCAGTAATAGTCGTAGTAGTAGCAGTAGCAGCAGTAGTAATAGTCGTAGTAGTAGTAGCAGCAGTAGTAATAGTAGTAATAGTTGTAGTAGTAGCAGCAGTAATAGTAGTTGTTGTAGCAGTAGTAGTGTTAGTAGTATTACTAGTAGTAGTAGTAGTGAGTAGTAGCACCAGCAGCTTACAGCTAGTCCACTAATTAACTGCTATGTGGTCACAGGTGTGTGTTTATTGGATAATAAACACTGAGGACTTGATCTGTTTTCTAAAACAGGTGCAGAAATTGTGCTGCAACTGCACCCTTTCTTTTTCAAGGACAACACCAATTTAATTCTGGCTGTTTTTGTTTTTCCATTTGCAGTCAAGTACATTGGATACAATAGGAGAAGGGAGGAAAAAACAAGGATTTTCTGTCTTTTCATCAGATCAGACTTACTTGAATGAATTGGCTCATATCGCAAAATTGAGTAAAGACCAGGATCCAGTTTTAGGATAATAATTAAACTCTCACAGAGCTATTTAAATTCTGTTTACAGATGGCAGTACCTCAAATCATCATGCACCTAAGTGGGGCTTAACAGTAACAGTGTGTCCTAGGGGTGAACACAATGTAATTCAATAACAAATACCATGCAGGGGATATGGAAGAACAGAAACACAAGACATACACTATATTTAAGTGTCAGGCGCTGAACTACTGTTGCACGTTGACAATTTGAGTTTTGTTGCTTTTGTCCAGCTGCTAGAAATTACAGGGACTGGTTTTGTAACTAGTTGGCTGAGAGGCACTTAATGCAGGATAAATGCACAAAGGGGGGCTTCTACAATGGCTACTAATTTACAGGGCTATTACAAGACCGTTAATACAGTACATAACAGGTACCCATAATGGATATGATTATATATATAATCTAATACTTGCCCTTATGAGAATACTTTCAATGTTATGTTGGTCGCTCCCCTACTTACAGGCAATGTCTATGATTTCCCTCTTTCCATAAACTCTAGTTGCTTTGGTTCCTGCAAACCTGCCAACCTGCACGCATTTTGTGTACCAACCACGCAATTCTTGGTCAAAATACGCAGGTACGAAATGCCAGCTGAAACTACGCAAATGAAAAAAAATAAAATATATATATATATATATATATAATAATTTAATTACAGAAAACAATCAATCAATACAAAACAATACCGTACATGTATTCGGTATTTAAATTACATCCCTCTTGTGCTTCTGTAACGTTAGCCCCTCCCTAGTCTCGGAAACCCGACTCGAGCGAGTTCTGCTGAGTTCTCGTATACAGGCTGGGCACGAGACTAGCCCCTCCCCGACCCAAATCTTCTCACTCACAAACATCCACTGATGCGGTAAGTTACCGCATCACGTTACCGTAACGTTACTTTGTCATCGACCGAGGCGTACGTTGCATTGCATTGCTGAGGTAAAATGGGAAGTGGGGGAGTAATAATCAAGCACAAAAATATTTAAAATGTGACCGTAATGTTAACATCATATGAAACATTGCTAAACAAGTTCGGTAACTTTGTTGTTCGCTAGTTAGTCGTAGCTCGCATACGACGTGATTAGCCTCGTTACGAGACTTAAGGCTACGGTGTGATAAACTGATAACGTAGCAAATAATTCCTATTATTGCAGCCAGTCACCCGACCAGCCTTGCAGGTAGAGATACTAGTCATCATGATGTCCGATGACGACGAGGATACTGACACAGAGAGAGAGCAGCAGACCTAACGTTACTAAAAAGAAGCGAGTGCATGCGCCCCAGAAGTTCCTCGCTAAATATGGGATGGGAACAACCAAGGAACTCCTACTAGCATAACAAGCTATATTTTTGTCTCGCCCGTAGGAAGCGAGGGATTACATTTTCTGTCGTCGGCGTTGTCCTGCCGCGTTAAAGTTTTTAGGGGCGAGACATACATCCGGCGATAGCGCTTGTTTTAACCAGTTGACAGCTGGCCAGTAAAGCAAACAAGGCTCCAGAACATTTCATTTGTTTGTCTTATACAAGAGACAATTCTGAGAAGATAATACTTTTTTTTTCCTCTGGGTGTTTTTTCCCCCCCAATGTACAAAAGAAAAATATCTCTGTCTTTTCATTAAAGGAATTCTTCTCAAGAATATATGATTGTATTGTTTTCTTCATAGCCGATTTATATGTTGAATAACTTGATGATATGGCGGTGAGTGGGGAAATGACCATGTGCAAAGTGAAGTGGTGCGAAAGTGCGTGAGCGTTACACTATTGTGGTACTCAAAATATTTTCCCAAGGTTGGCAGGTCTGTTCCTGTGGTTTTTTTCCTCTTGTTCCCATGCAACTTTCCCAGATTCATGTCCACAGAACTACCCCGCTGCTGAGACTCTCAAGGCACGAAGTCTGCAATCACACAGAGAGAGCAGCTGTACAAATGAACAACTCAAGGTGCATGTTGAAGTTGAAAGCGAGTTGTGAAAACCCTTATTAAGAGCGTGGTGTTTACATGACCAAGTACTCCCCGCCGTATTAATACTGTGTACGTGACTTTCCTTAGGAAAAAACTAATATATAACCAAGATGCTTACACGGCCCACGTCTTGTTTACAGTATTCTCATCATAATTGCTTTAAGATTTAAACGTTGCGTTGTAAACAGCAGACAGTGGCAACATCCGCAATATTTACGCCGATAATTACACTTATCACCGTATTGTTGTTGGTTTTTCACCACGTATTAATGAGTCTCCAATGCATTCACTTTATCATCCTTGCAGTGGGAAAAACTATGCAGAAGTTTGTGAAGCAGATGGGAACAGAAATGGAAAGATCAATTAAAATATACACCTAAATTATATCAATTTGAGAAAGTGGAATTGAAGGGTCATTGGATTGCATCTTCCTTAGTAGGAAGTTTAAATTTCCGACATTCTGACATCTCATTGAATGCAGCATTGCTATCGGTTTTGTCTCGGTAAGCCAAAGATAAGGCTCTACATAATTACATACGGCGTACATGCCATTTGGCTACTTTACTCAATGTAAGGTAATGGTTTCCATTATGCCCAACGTTTAGCATGGGCTACATGGAGAGAGAGGGGCTGGGTAGTGGGAGCGGGAATAGTCTTGTCTTATCCACTGGGCCCTGTACGAGTCTAAAAGTAAAATGTCTAGACACATTTTACATCTCCAAATATAACACCTCCAAAAGGGCTGCAGGTGGCAGGTCCCTCTCATTCAGAGCTGGGGGTTTTTTAGTTGTTTTTTTTCTAAAAGCCTAGATAAGAGCGTCAGCTAAAATGTAAATGTAAATGAGAATAAGAAAACCTCTCTTTTCCTGGCCTTAGAGAGTATTTGGTTGGATTCAGTAGGGTAGGTGGGGGTAGGGGGGCAGGGTGGGTGTAACCTATATTGAAGAGGCAAGTTTCTAGGTTTTTCTTTAAAAAAAAAAAAAAAGGACTTTCTTGGGTCCCTGGCATTGCTGCTATAAAGAATGCAAGCTCTTCATAAAAAAAAAAAGAGCTGCCACCTGCAGACTTTTCAGAGATGTTATATTTGGTGATGTAAAATGTGTTCACGTCACATCTAGCCAAGACCGAGTTGTACTCCTCAACAGAAAGTATCCCGTACAATCTGTCAAACGGTGCTGCTGCAGCGGCCCACCAATTACAGCCCTGAGAGGCGAGCGGCTTTCTCTGCTCTACAGCTCTCTGTGCCACCGTGTCTCAACTCATCCCGCATTACATGCTTATGCCAATGTAGAAATCTGATGTTGTATGAAAGCAACGTGGGTAAAATACAGATGGAGGACGGGAGAGCGGCGAGGATTTAATTCCCAGTGATCAGAGAGACAAAGTGCTGGTAATGGAGTGACGGTCGTGGATAGGATGAATTGATTATGGACACTGTTATAATGATGCCGGGGACACTGTCATGGTTGCCGGGGACAGTGTGCAGTGACAGTGTGTGGTGATCTGACGGCAGAATTCAGAGACATAGATTGCTACACTGCTCACTGGAGGACCTGCTGAATTTCATTGTAGCTGATGTCCAAGCCTCTGCTTCTCAGGGAGAGAGAAAGAGAGAAACCAAGAGAGAGAAAGAGAGGGTTATTACATTCCACTGTGAATTAGATCACTGAAAGGGAGCTCCTTAAATCACTACAGTCTTTCCACTGTGTGGCTTTGCACGGCATTTGCCGGGGTACAAATGTGAGGCTTGTGAAGGAGGTTTGCAGGACTGCCGGGGTGCACGGCATTTTGCTATTTTGCAACACGGTAAAAGCCCCGTGCCGTCGGTAACAAACAAATTTCGCCACCTAAATACTATCCAACGATCGTTCCAGCAACTGCATCGTCAAATTGAAACATTTCAAAGTCATTCATTTGCAGAAACACTGATTTCTGCAAATTGAAACGGACAACAGTGCATCTCTATCCTGATTTCCCGGCTGTGCACCTCAAGTCTGAGTTTGATTGCGGTTGTTATTGGTGGGAATAGTCCCTGAACATAACTGATTGTTTGAGATAAACTGCTTTTGAGAGTGTAGAAATGTGAATCAGACGCTGGTGGACAGGAGACATATCCTGTGTGGCAGCTCCACATAAGACACGCTTAGAAAAATAAACTTTATTTAGGCTTTTTAGCCATTAGTGCTTCAAGTTTTAAAACAATAATCACATTTTCTGTGAAATCAGAACTGTGTAGGCATCTTGTGCTCGTTTACAGAAGTATAATTAGACGATAGAATGAATAACTTGCATTTGATGTTTTTTTTTCTGGGAGATCCTTTTGTATGTGCATGTTTTTACATTTTACAAAAAATGTTTGTCATGTTTTCTCACATCGTGCAGTTTGCCCCCACAAGTGACTGTAACTTTCTTGGATCCGTCCAATTACAAAGTCGCTCAAGTCGCTACTGTCTGCGATTACCAGCAAATCAACATCCTGCGGTTAGCTTGAGTCAACAAGGCGTCTTAATTAATCTTCTAATTGCCTTTCGCTGGCCCACCAAATCAGAAACTACGGGAAGCAAAGTGTCATTTGTGCGAGTTCACACCGACCGGTATCAGCGCGTCTCCCATTCAGTTTGAAGCTCCGAACATCAGGTTGCATAACAGGATACCTCAGTCGTATTTTCACTTCAGCGGGATGAGGGAAATACAAGAGATTTTTTTTTTTTTTTTTTTTTTGTTGCGCCGGCTGGGGATAATAATCATAACAGCATTTCAGCCCCATTCCCCCTGTTAACGTCATCCGCCATATGGGGAGTCCAGGTGATCTGAGAGCACAGTGGGTTGCTGATAGTGATGGGACATGCTCGGTTCTGCCGGTGTTCTGGGGGAATCATGTAAGTTCAACATGGTCGATCCGCGTGTCGCCGTCATGCCAAATGAGAAATTGAAATTGATTTCTGAAGGATGTTATTAAGATCCGAGCAGTGGCTTTTGCTAACCCTGTTTTTCTAATCTAATGATATGAATGTCATTCTGCGCCAGGTATTTCTAATATTTCACATGGCAATATCTACTCAACATGTGAGATACAAAGAATCATATGACGATGTTATTATTTCATCTCTCTCAGCAAAACGACTAGACTGACTTCTCTACTGGTGTTATTTGTTATGCTGTCTCCAATTCTTTTTTGTGTCCGTCCATCCTGTGCTACTTTCCTTTCTGTCTTTTTCAATGTTTGTTTTTGTTTTCTGTCACCTTCTTGTCTCCCCTGTTTGTTTTTCCCTCCCAAGCCCCCATCATCTGGGCTTTTGCCTCTAGCCACGCCATCATTGTAAGTAAAATGTTGCTCTTAATTGATTTCCCCGGTTGAATTAAGGTTAAATAAATACAATTAATGTGTAAACTAAGGCTTGTGATGGACTGGTGACCTGTCCAGGGTGTTTCTCTGGAGTATTATCGCATGGCATCCTTTCCCTGCCTTGCGCCCAATGCATGCTGGGATAGGCTTCAGCCCCCTGTGACCCTGAATAGGAATAGGCGGGTAAAGAAAATGAATGCATGTTTAAACTAAGTGCAAATGCTGTACACTTAATTCCATTGGAGCAAACTATCAGATTATGTGATTGTTTACTGTCATGAGATTCACCCTTTCCGTTTCAAGGCTGAACCTCGACCCCGATTACAATTCACGGCTTTGCTGAGCGTCAGAAATGCAATGATTTCATGAATTATGAATGTCAGCTTAGCCAACCAAGAATAGTATCAGGTTAACACATGCATCATGCATGCTGCAGGTTTGCAAGCTAGCACACTGCTGAAAATAAATGCTCTCGAACAGCATTACAGTTTGTGTTGATGGAGTTGTCCTCCGGCGTCACTGCTGGAGGGTGTTCTGACACGTGTGCAGCATGGCGGCGTGGTGGGTCGACCTCCGAGAGGGTCGCCCTGGCGTTCAATCAATGGGCCAATTATCCACCAGCTCGCCCAGCTCAACCATGAAACTCTGCTCTTTGGACACACAGCAGCTATCACTTCGTAAGCCTTGATTAGGTCAGGTGGACTTTCGCCCAGGGCGGCTGATCATCTAGGCTCACACATGATGTAGACTTCAACTTGATTATCTTTACATATGTGGCTGCTTCTCGGTAAGGGATTGGGATCAATATAGGTCTTAATATAGGTTTCATCTTATCAGCTGCTTTCTCTTGTGATTTGCTTGGTTCAGTTTCTGGTGCACGTGGTTCAGTTAGCCAGTTGTTCGTACCGATTACATTTTTTTTACACCACTGAGCTGATAGTTATTATTGCTGTAACCTGTCTCTTCCTGAGGTCCACTTCCTGGTTTGACATCATGGAAGCCCGCCCAGGACATTGCCGCCATCTGCACACCTGTGTGTCTCATCAGTGATAATTGGGGTTACACCAAGTGGGCCAGATGGAGGGGGGGTAGTTTATGTTTTGTTTTAGATTGTTTTGTTTTGTAGCGCTCTGTTCTCACTTGTGGGGGTCAATGCGTGGAGAGTTGGGCGCTAGGGCTGAATCCCTATTTTGTGAAGCAATAAGTTATTGGTTTGTAACATTTGCCATCCAGCACCCCCATGCCTCTGGCAGGTGGTAGAACCTATAGCTTATGTAAACCTGGGTTAGAGTAATGGGAGGGGGAGTTTTTTTTTTTTTTTTTACCATGAGCTGGGAGTTGTTTTTCAGATAGTTTGTTGTCACGTGGCCTCTGTAAAGACTTTCTTTCAAGTAAAGACTGTGACTTCAATTTGCTTTGGACTGCTGCTGCCTTTTGTTTACCACACACACACACACACCAGAACTGCTGGCCACCATCCCGGCAGGTTGGCCTAGCGGTTAGAGAGGCCGACCTATCACCGGAGGCTCTTTGTTTCGATCCCCGGCACCACCAGGAGGGTGTATTCAAGCTGTGAGCTGGTGATTGAAAAAATGACTGGTGTCACAGTTACGATGCCCACCAACACTGCCGGAGTGCCCTTGAGCAAGGCACTTAACCCAAAAACTGCTCCAGGCTGCGCTCTGCCCGCTGACCTGAAAATGCATGTGCATGTGTGTGGAGGTGGAGGTGTGCAGAAAAATAATTTCACTGCATGTTCATTCATGAACCTGTTTCATGATTGTAAGAATCTACCATCAAAACCTTACAGTCACATTCAGGGTGGGAAAATAACACCAACCAGCAGCCACATTCCTACAACTTTTGGATGGCCAACCTAGTTGGCTAGTAAAAACGATTCTGGTGAATTTTAGGATTTGCCAGACATGGAGTGTACATGGAGAAAAAAAAGTTCCTGTCCTGCTCATATCATGCTGCATATAATCTTTAGTATTAGTTGTTGACCGTTCATAGCTGTTCTAGGATGCAACCCATATATGATGGTAATATAACATGTGCAGACTAACAATAACAGAAGATTTGTTTTTCACATTTCGGTTATGGTATGTGTCTCCCCAAATACCAATCAAGTTGTTTTTTTAAAGCAGCCATGGTGCCAAAATCATGATAGTAGTCTCAGGTGAATGACTTACTAGGATTTACTTATTGTCAGGGCAACGCAGGCAAATTCCTATATCAGCATTCAAATACAAGTTGCATGTAGGTTGCAATTTTGTACCACATGTAGTCCAGATAGGAATTGAAAAAAATGCAACTCCATGCAGCTTTTTTGCTGTTCACATGGATTAAAAAAAACATCAGATCTGTCACAGGTGAAGGGGGAAAAAAATCAGAATTGGGGAAACTTTCAGCTGCAGTGTGAACGCAGCCCGAGAAACGGGTCCCGTTTCATTCATCAATCCTCCGTACTGTCAGCAAAGTTTTCCGAGTGGCAGGGAGACGATCAGTCGCTGCCAGCCGGCGAATGCCCCCGCTCCATCCACCGCTCGTCTGCATAAAGAGTCAGCCATATTGAACATGATCTAAAGGCTAAAAAATGAGCTGATAAAACGGGGAGAAAGGGTCATTAAGCACCAGGTTGGGAGACAGAGAGAGACAGCCAGGGAGAGATAGAGTCCCAACTTCATCAAGATTAATCACTGACATCTGGTGCCTTGGAGGACCTAGTTAGTAACCCTCTGTTTTCACCCTGCTTGGGTGTGAATCATCGATGGCAGCCAGAGATGCAGGAAGCACAGCCTCGGACGCCTGTTGTATCTTCTGTCACACTGACAGCGTGTATAACGGATGACAGCGAGGGGGTAAAGAGTACACAAAACCACATATTACGTGTGCATGCTAGCGCTGACATATTTTCGGGGGGTAATCTGCGAGATTAATAGGGTTTTTTTTGACGGTGACATCTTTGGCGCCGAGCGTTCCGTCGCCACGGTGTTTCTTGCGCCGCACTTCACCTGTCAATCAAACGGTGTGGTCAGACGTCTTATCGCTTGGGTTTTCTGTTGACGTTTCGGTTCCTGTAGAAAAACAGGAATGTATTGTCTGAAAATTCCCAAATTATTATTATTGAATGAAATGGTAATCCACAAAACACTGTAAATAAACCATGATTGAGATTATATGTGGCTGTTCCATCTCACTGGACATGTACAAGGACAATTCCCGGTTTTAGTCTTGTATGTGCTGCATGTATGCATGCCTTTTATTGAATAAGAAATCCTGGTGGTTTTCGTCTGTCCAGTATAGGTCTATAGAATTGATTGTGACCGCCTTTTGTAATGCACATGATTCTGCGTGTCTTCAAGTCCACGTGAGCGTGCCAGGTAGCAAAGGGAGGCGGGGATATTGCATTGAAAAAAGAAGAATCTTTGACACCTATTGGTTGATTTAACAGAGTCCTGCTTGCAGATTGCACAGAGGAAGATGAATTGATTGTGAGGAGAAGATAGACAGAGAAGGTCATGCGAGAGTGGGAGAAGGAGCTGGGGGGGGGGGTGGAGAGTTAGAGCCCTCTCTATTAACTATGGGCCTGAAGGAGGCTCTTTTTTACCAGCGCCTGATTCTGGCCACGCTACATCATTACGTTCAGTTTAGGCCTTGGGCTCCGGCTTATAAAGAAGGGAGTCTGACCCACATCCACACAAGCTTCTTCAGACTCCATTATTTTTGTTATCATTGCAATAGATAGGGCTGGGGCCGGTGTTGACACATAGCGAGGCAGGTGGACCGGTAGATGCCATGATAAGCTGGATGATTAAGCCTACAGAGGAAAGAGGAACGAGGGGGAAATAATTAGATGTGCCGAGACGAGCAAACGGAGCGGATACTCCGCTGTATAGCAATGTGGCCATGTCTGAACTGAACTTTTGCAGAGCTGCTATCTTAAGTTCGTCATTCAGTATCTGTCAAATACAGGTTGCACTCAATCTGGTGTCCTTCTGTCAACCAAACACGCCTTTAAAAAGTACTCCAACTTATACTAATGGTTTATCTACCATTAGAATTTGGCACTGTATTATATTACAAGGTTGAAATTCCACGTGGTCTGATTCAGGAGCCTCTGTTCTGTTTGCGCTCAACAAAATATAATATCCCATTCGAGCCATCTATCCTGCATTTCCAAGGGCGTCATCTCATTATTGATTGGAGGAAAGTGAAGAGATATGGATATCACCGGGCTGAAGGCCACAGAGGTGCTGAAGGTGATTCATGGGAGGGTCTTCTTCATAATTCAGACCCTGGACAAATAGTTCATTTCCAACAGTGTTGGCATTTGAAGAAATCAAATCCTTGAGGTGAATTTAAAGCAGGGCCCGGAGTCCTGTGAGGTCTTTCAGTTATCTTTCAATTACCAGCACAGTATCCTCCTCCTCCACACATACAACCACCCACCCACTCTAATCCACTGTAAGCGGTAGCTCCTAATAGTGCCTACTGTTTTTGCCGCATAACTATTATGGTATATGTATTTTTTTCCCCCACTTTTATTTTCTCCTCTTTAGCTATCACTGCAGCATATTTCATAGTAATGGCTGCTATTGTTGCACAAAATCACTGGGAGATTATCGTTCTGCGGATGGGGATGAAAGAGTACTTCTCGCACTGCAATTTTTTTTACTGCAGGAACTAACCATTACCATTTTCCGACCGTGCCCTTTCTGGTAATTCTCCCCCACCATATAGCCTCAACCTTTCTTATGGCTGTCAGTTGTAGATAACCAATTAACATATTGTGTCCGAGCGAGTCATTCTTCCCCAACACTCCTCCGTTTCACATTCCCCTGTTTTTGTCACACGGCTCGCTGGTGGGCAGAGTCGCACAAATTAGCGGTGTGGGCTGGAAGGCTCAATTACCTTTTAAGGACTTTAGAGGTAGTCTGTGTTCATGTCAGCCTGTCTCCGAGCTTCCTCCAACCTGCCTCGATAAGGGTGTAAAAGGAGAAGCGGAGTGGGGATTGGGGGGGGTGAGGGGGTTTGAGAGTAGAAGAAGAAGAGGAATTGGTGTGCAAGGGCTGGGTTGAATTTCTAAATGATCTAATCCCTGTGTCTGCAGAGCGTCTCACCGTTGCCATCCCTGTTTCCCCTGGAGACAATGGCAACTCTCTCCTTCTCATCAGCACCCCCCCTCTTCCCTCCTCCTCCCTCCCTCCCTCCCATTGTACTAGATGGTGCAGTCTTAGCTCCCCTACTCCACGCCGAGCGAGGGGACAGCCAGGAGAGACAGTCCATGTGAATACGGTGGCAGGGGTCTATTCTCAGAGGAACAGCACCACTCTGTGAGCTGTGCCAAGCCTGGCCTTGCTATCCATCTGTGACCATGTAATGGAGATGGATACTGCACCCCTGGCAGGCTGAAATGGAAGTGATACAAGGGCCAACAGTTATCAGGCACCTCAAATGTACGAGATCCGTCATAAGCCGTGAAAAACGTAACGCGCAAGGTAAGTACGGTGCTACTTTTTACACCCTAAGAATGAAAGCATGTTATCAATATCGCTGATGCAGGAAGGGGCTCTTTGAACTCCGAGAGGCATCAGGAACCTTGGAGGATGTTGCCAAAAGGTGGCACTCTGAGAGCCTGGCAGGGATATTCTCATGACGCGTATACTGTATAATAAAATAAAACACAATATGTTACAAAAACGACATGGCTTTGATTTACCATGCACCACTAATGGCCGGGGATTGAAGTGTCTCAGCTTTTCATTACCACCGTGGGCATGATTCAACTGCACACCAGCTGCTGTACAAGAATCTCACAGATTAGCACTAGCTAAAATATGCCAGCGCTATCAACCAAGAAGTCACAGTCAGCACTTTATATTTAGATATTGCAGAGCGTGGCGTGGGTACGTTTTATTTATTGATATTGTTTGATATATTTTAAGTCCGCGCTCATACATTATCCATGTGGTCTTAAGGTCTGTGTAAACAACAGGGAGAGCAAGGTGATGAAAGATATATAGGCCCCAAGAATAAGTAGACGTAGCAATGATGAGTGGAATCCTTTTAATAGAAGTGACTAATCAAATTATGAAGGCCGGCACGGGAAATTCGGCATATTGTTGTTTATATTTTTAGCCTGTTTTCTATCATGTAAGGTAAGAATCATGCAATAACTGCACCAGTTTGTGTCCCTGACCGTCTTCATACATCAAACAAGTTTATTCATGTATTAAGGACGAATCCAAATAGATATTACCCTGTGATACCTTGTTAGTTGTTCATTTTCTCCCTCCCTATGTTTGATTAATGAACTTCTTGCTGGCTCCAATCCATAAATGTCAGCCGTGCAGCTATTTAGACGAAAATATAAAGCACACCTTTTTAGTCTCGGGAATCTGAAGAGTAAATCGCTCATTACCTATTCTTGTCAGAGCACTCCTGCAGCTGTTGCCACTGTATCGAGTCCACACTGGATGAGGTAGACGTGTGCTTTGTCTTAACCACAGTAGGGGAAAATGATGTGGGGAGTGCTATGGAGAGAGAAACACCATGTTCCCACTCAATATTGCATAGGATGGAGGCAGCTGTAGCTTCATCCTGCCCATGTCAGTCATTAAGACTACAATTTCTACAATCCTACACCTTTGCAGACATAGAAGAGTGTAGGATTGAATCAGGTACTTGATTTCAAAATCCTGATGCTCTTTTTAATGCCCTGCATGCCAATAAAACCTGAACTTGCTATCAAACATTTGAATGATACTGTAAAACACTGAAATGATCCAGTACATTACACTTTTTTAATCTCTTAATGTCATTAGCTGACTACTAACATAAAGAAAATACATAGACCAAGAGAGAGAGAAGGGTGAGAGAGACTGGGAGAGGTGTTGTCTCTGTTGTTAGAGAACTTTGCTCCTCCACCAGGGGTCACTGTTGTGCAGGGAGATTGATCTCAACTTACCCCCTCCTGAGAAGATCAATGAGTCTCTATGGTACATCTATCTCTCACACCCCCCACCCTCTTTGTGTCTCAGTGTGTGAATGTTTGTGTGTGTCTGTGTATACAGTATGTGTGTGTGTGTGTGTGTGTGTGTGTGGTTTCCATTTCACTGTGCTGTCATTACTCTCAGTATGTTGAGACGGTGTAGTGCTAAGTAGTCACAGGAGAAGCAAACCACTGAATGTGAAAATGGTCCTTGTGCCATGGCCTTGTGCTGGTGCCATGCTGGACTTGGGCACCAGTCTGGAATATGAAATGTTGTCTGGCCAATTTACATGAGGTATCCTGGCAGCAAGGTGAGTCAGTATCCCCTACAAGTTACAAAGAGTTATCCATGTGACTGCTCAGCTATGGACTTCCAGGGCCTCCTCCAGAGTATCTCTATCTATCGGTCTATCTACGTATCTATCGGTCTGTCTACTTGTCTGTCTATCTATCTTGCCTTGAGTATTTCAAGTGTATACCCCCTCCGTTGGCTAAATTAAGCCCGAACACTTGTCACTCATTTTGATGAGCTGTCTGATGAACTCTATGATATAATCTGGCACTGCTAGCTTGCTGCGTAAGAAATTAAGCAAATTGGCTAGCAGTCTACATAGCTAGCATTCTACAGGCTAGCATTCTACAGGCTAGCAGTCTACATAGCTAGCATTGTACAGGCTAGCATTCTACAGGCTAGCATTCTACAGGCTAGCAGTCTACATAGCTAGCATTCTACAGGCTAGCATTCTACAGGCTAGCATTCTACATAGCTAGCATTGTACAGGCTAGCATTCTACATAGCTAACATTCTACAGGCTAGCTCTATGTCACTTTTCATCCCTTTCATCTCCATCAGATGGAAAAGCAATGCCAATGTTCAACTGTTTTTTTGATGGATCTTGTCTACTGCACGTTCAGCTTCGCTGTACTTTCTTTTCTTACTGCTTTCCTCCATTGTTCTTGGTGCTATGATTTCTATGCATTCTGGCCGCTAGCCTCACCTAGCCACATCCCAGTTTACCACTGGTCACACCAATACGACACACCCACAGCAATATGATATTCACCCCAAAATGTCCCGAATATCATTGACAAGACAATTTCAGGGTCACAGACACAGACTGATCTAATTTATTGTCATTTTAATTTGAGAGAAGTTGCAGTTTTAAAATAAAAAGAACATTTTTTAAAAAGTGCACTTCTCTGTGGGCAAATGTAATAAAGGTAAAATGTAAAAGAATGAAAAAATGCTAAGGTAAGCGTCGATAACACGTATGTCTGTACTCTCCTAAAACGGGCAAACCATCTGTTCCAGGCAGCCTGAAGCCTCCCTGTTCTAATTGTCCCGTCTGTGGTGTTTGATATGCATAATTACACTTTTAATAATCTTTGCTATGCTGGTGATGTTTGCCATGGGTTCACAGGGCTCTATAATATGTCCCCTCTGTAAAGGGTGTTATGAATCTCCCGTTGCCTATGTTCCTCCTCTTTGTGATGATGTACGTTTTTAGGATGCCTATTTTCATGCGTTTATAGATTGCATTCACGCTTGCACTTAGCCATACCTCAAAGTTTGCTTTTCTCACAAAACATGAAATGACCTTACCTGATACCCAAAACCACTGTGTAAAGTCCTAGCCTAAAAACAGGCTGGCATGACGAATGCCAGTGTGTCTGTTCTACCAAGACACAGGATCTGTGGAACTATCCATTGTGCTATTTTTGGGTGAGCACCTAAGTAGAAACCCAGCTTTTCTTAGAGGAAATGGGGTGGGTGGGAGGGGTGGTATGTATGTAGTGATATATGGTGAACACTAACAATAAATAAAAATGAACAATAACAATTACATTTCATAACAATAACATTGCAGCTGTGCTTCACTGAACCAGTTGAGAAGCTTGGTTAAAGTTAATGTTAGTCCCTAGCCTACCCACTTTGTAGTTGGTGTAATTGTGATAGTTTTGTTAGCTAACGTTAAGCTAGCTAGAAATGTAATATCTTTGTCAGCTGCTAGCTAACTCCCCATCTCTAATGAGTGGAGTGAATGTTGGTTAATGTTTCATTTATTACAAGCGCTAACATCATTAAAGTGAGACAATAGTCATGGCATTAAAGGGATAGAAAACTTGATCTGAATAATTTTTTTTCCCCATGATATTGTAGTTGGAGGTGTTACTGATCCTACACCAAGGTTGACATATGGTATAATGTTTCACCATGACAGATATACTCAGGTCAGACATCAGGGAGGATATTTATGTAAAATATGGGCTCACACAAATCAATGTCATGGTGAAACATCATACCTTATGTTTGCATTTGTGATTGTCAGAATATGTGACTTGAGTATAGCTGTGAAACATACCTACTGTGAGTGTAGCTATGGAAATATTTTTTCATTGCAACAGCAGGGAGACAAAAGTAGGAAAAGGGCAAACTGATTCCAAAACAATTATCAGACATATCATCATAAACTTGCTCAAGTCATGGGTTAGACAGAGTACATTTTAGGCACCTCTTGGTTTTAAATAATAAGCCTAATAATAATTGTCATTATTAGCAGTATCATTTTACATTTATAAAGTACTTTTCATACACATGTAGCAGACTTTCAATGGATCTCAGATGAATTTGTTTAATAAATATGGAAGATTTATTGTAAAAGTCCAAGCTTGTAAACAATGAACAGCTCAATCACTGTTTCAAAGTGCTGTGGGCGTACGTACATTACAAATAAAACTCCACAGAAGGAAGGAAACAAAAACTGCATTCTATTGATATCACAGCGTGAATCAACTTCGCGGATGGAAGCTCCATGTCATTATTGAGCGCATGCACGTTTTAGCGAGAGCGAGCATGTTCAACACGTGAGCGCGAGTAGTCACACATTATGATGGTCACTAATTTCGGTGTAACGCCGGCACGGTCAGACACTGCATACCACCGAATTTATTATACAACCGGTGTCGGTAATTTCCAGTTAGCGTGGGAAATATTACCATTTTATTTTAAACAACCAGAATAAAATCAAATGAAACCAAACATCTTTGTCTTGTAGTAGATTCCTGATAGATAAGTGACTTTACACTACGATTATCAGGCAACAACCTAAACCTGAAGCTAGCTAGCATATAACCTGGCTCCGCTCGGCGATTGTCGCCGGGTAACATAGACGTTTCATCTTGGTTAGCAGCTCTAGCTAGCTAAGTTGTTCGCTGACTAACGTCACTGCAATGTATAGTCAACGCTCAAAAACTGAGAACAAGAAAGCTTATAGGCTTGAGTAATACATTATATCAGTAAACGGCTCACTTGTTGTTGGCTAACAGCCAGATGCACACTGACTTGGAACGGCATCTGGTTTCAGGGTGAGTCTGGTCGCCAAGTCCATTCATTTCTCACCATAGTTGAGAAAACTATTTTCATCGAAATGTGCACTACATATTCAGGTTTTTTAGTTCACTCTTCTTGAAAGGTGGAAAGAAACGTCTTGGGCATTACACCCCCCGACAGAACACTTGCTATGGACAGGTACTCACAAGGTAGACAAGCAGAGCTAGACAACATAAACAACGTAGGACACTGCGAAAAACAGATTAGTTATTTGGGCAATTTACAGACCTATGAGGAAGTAAAAAACGTCTCACCAAAAAACAAAATAAGTAGTGAAGGGCTGGACACAACTTTGTAATATTTCGCTGAGTTTACCATAGGGTAATTTCCTCTACTAACAAGTGAATCATTGGAAATGTGCGATTTTGAGTTTACGATCTCTTTTAAGAACTTCACCAGGTTGTGTACGGCAACTCAGCCTCTGTCAGCACGTGGGCGGCCTTCTAACCTACCTGGGCGGCTAAGTTATGTGTGGGAAACCCTGCTAGTATTTCCTCCAAAGATGGCCACTTATGTTTTACATTTCTTTCAACTTCTATCTTTTCAAATAACAAACAAAGGTTCTACAAGTGATGGCTGTTCAGTACAGAATGAAGCACTTATGCTGTGAAGGATGCCCCTGCGCTATTATCTGATGTCTTTTCAAGGCCTTAATAGATGTAGAGAGATCTTTTGTCAAGAACACACTGAACTTAAACTAAGCGCATAATGCTTGAAATGCCATATCACACCGGGAGGGAAAAAAATGGAATAAAGAGTGCAACACATAATGCAACAATGGTAATATGTTCACTGATTCTGAATTATATTGAAAGACATTTTATCAAATGACCAGCTGATTTTCTGTGACTATACCAAGCACACATATTATGGCACAGTAAAAAATAAAAATACAAACTGCTTTGTAAACTTTTATTTAACTGCTAGCAGAGAGATGTGATCTATTCAATGTCAAAATTGGCAGGGTATTGACAAGTAGGTCCTTTTGGTGGTGCTAGGAACAGCCTGGAAATGGATTACAACCACCAAACTGCAGCATTTCAAAAAGCGCTTTTGGACAAAGCATTATTCTGCTTATATTACAGACGGTTTAAGCACAGCGAGACATTACAGGCTGCAGTTTTGATCGCTTCGGTTCGTCTTTTTGTGTGCTCTCAGTGAGCTTTATCAAGAGAAGCCGCGGCACAATGGCAGTGTTGTGGGATTGCTGCTGATGCCCACTGAATGCCCACAGTGGCAGTGGAGGTTTAAAGAGCGCACACAAAGGGCTCGCTGATCAAAGGAGCGTTTCATCTGTGAATTCTGCTGCTGCACCGAATGCCACGGACATGTTATGACAGAGATCTGATGCTAAGAGACTGACAGGGAAGTCTCTGATGACCCCTCTGCACAACGAGAGGGGGAAAACAACAGCAAAATAAAGAGAGGGCATACATAAATACACAATAAGAATTACAATGCAGTTTAAAGGGAGCTTCACCATTGTTGTATAGGTTTGCCCAGGTCGGATCTCCAAATCATGTAATAAATAAAGGAAAAAAATAAAGGTTTTCACTCACGGCTTTGCTCTCCAATGAAAAGATATTTGTCACACTGGTGAAAGACAACAGGAATTAAATGTAAGCCACCAATGTAAATTAATCCAAATTTAGTTTTTTGGGTGTGGATGCTCAGGACAGATTGATGAAAATTTGTATCCCTGATGGTATTCATTTACCAAATATACTATAATGTTGGTTATAATGTTACTATAATGCTGGTGATTGAGTAGGTTACTCTACTGTTGCATCATGTACTGTTCTTCTGCTGTTTTTCATTAGTTCGGTGTCTGTGTGCTGTTACACAAAAGCTGTGAAAACAGAGCGCCCCAGAAGATTACAGGACAGATGACTAACAGATCATCCATCATTGACCCTGAGCTAAAAAGGCCACAGGTCAGCCACGGTTAACCTCGGTGCCCTTAATTGATGTCGGGGCATCAACTCGGTTCAGCCTCCCTGAGGGAAAGCCCCAACGCACTGGTGAGGTCAGAACAGGCCTCTTTCACTTCCTGCCCCACATCACTGAACTCAAGAGGTGAGTTCAGTCCAGTTAGAAGGAGGTGGAATTGCTCCGGAGTTGCATTTCCTCTCATCAGCTCAAAGCAAAGATGTCCTGTTCCTTTGACCTCAAAGGAGCATGTGAACTTCCGGGAGAGTTTGTCATGCGGAGTCGTTTCAAAATACCTCTCTCAAGCTTAAAGTGGCTCAAAGGGCAATAAGTAGGTTTTCTACTGCCCCATAGCACATAACGACCATAGTATATCTGCTATCCAATGACTCAGTTATTTATTTCACAAGGTTTTGAGTTTTCTGGCTTTAAAACTCACTTTCTACTCAAAAAACCCCAACCTGACCTTATTAGCTGGCTTACTCTCTTTTTTGAAAATGCAACTTTATTGTTTGTCATTTACAGGCCACCATATGGGGAGGGGAGGGAAAAGCAGTAATGCTATTGATGCTATTAGCAGATCAATAGCATCTATCATGCTATTGATGATTCAATTCCTACTGGATAAAGGTCATAGATTACTTAATGCGCCTTTAAGATGACTCATAGTTTGGAGGCCCAAGTCACCTGTGGCACAAGAGCTGTACCACTAATAACTGTGTTCATGCCATTGGAAAATGTTTATATTGCTTGCAAACATTTTTTTGTTATAGTTTGATCTGAAAGACATTAATTTCCATCAGAAAATCTGTGTGTGTGTAAGTCATATGTTTGAAAAATCCCAGACTGGGGCCTTATGTAAAGAAATGGTAAATAAAACAAATGGACCACTGCAATATTTCTACTTCCAATTAAAACTAGCTATTAATAACTTCATGTGTGAAATTCTTAGTTTCAAGTAGATTTGTGCACCTGGAGGTAAACTAGATGAAAGATTTTCCAAAGGTTTTCCAACTCCATCACCGCTGCACGGGGTCTACGATGTGAGTCTTAAAGGTAGACAAACTATGAGACAATTGTGTAGAGGCTGTGTGTATCGGAGTGTGGCGTGTGATAGTGCTTGAGTGGTTCTGTGGGGTTAACTGCCCATGAAACAGCATTGTTAATCTTTGCTGCTTTGATGGTTGTGTCTTTTACTCTGGACCAGTGGGCACCGAAAAACAAATTATCCCAACATACTGCGTGTCATCAGCAGTTCAAACTATGTCCAAGCTCATGTACAAACTAAACTCATCCACTACAACGTGCTCTGCTATGAATCTGCAAAACATCACCATCAACAAAGAATGTTTTATGATTGGACACCTTAAAACACTAATCTTAATACCAAAATAAAAGTCAACAGTTTTCAGGTCAAGGGGACATTAGACTACAATAGATAACTCTCCATATAAGCATTCAACAGTATGGCAGCAGGCAGCATTATGCCATTCAGTAATCTATGACCTTTATCGATCCCTATTGACGACCAGTGGGAATTGCAACAACATCAATACAACTGATCTCCTCCTATAAAAGTCTCTGGCACAGCCCCTCCCCTCGAGTGACAGTTGCCCGTTATTGACAAAAACAACAAAGTCACATGTTCAGAATAGAGGCGAGTAAGATGGCTAATTAGAGCAGAGATCCAGCAGAGGCGTCCAGTGAAGAGGTGATATATCACCATGCAAAATACCGGAATGATAATGCTGCTTTGTCATTTTGCTTTTCTGGCTTGAGAACAAAAGCTATTAAGCAGTTTTTGAAATGTTGCTTTTTTGTTCACCCATAATGACTGTACATTTTTCAATCTCAAGGTGATTTTCTTGAGACGAAAAGTGGCTCAGGGACACCGAAAAAAATGGACCTTGGATTTTTTGATCTGCAGCCTGAGCTGTACCTCCTGATATGAATGTCAGAAGAGACTTGAATCTTGATTTCATCATTTCATAAACTACAAATATATCACTTACTCGACTTGTGTGAGGGGTAAAAGCGTTGGTTTTAACTCGCTGTACCAACTGGGATGCTGCTTTTTGATGTTAATCCATACACTTCCTACCGGCCAACTGCTGAACATCAAATAAACAATTTATTAATATCACATAACCACATAAATCTGGATTAATCTTAGTTGAGAAATGTGTGTATTTCAGAAACATGCCACTTCCCTTTAAGATATACTGAAATAACAGCTGAATGAGTTGGATTTAGATCTACTTCACAATAACATGAGCAAGTGCCTAACAGAATGGTAGAGTAGTACATTACTGTAGTGCTGTGAAAAAAAATGAGGACAAGGCCTCACAGACAGTAAGGGCACCTAAAAGAACATTGGCACCCAAGAGCGTAGTTCATTGTGATGCTAAGTAGGAATCGGGAGCGACTCCGCCAGTGTTTATCTGCAAGGCAAAAGTTATCACACCCAGTTACTTCAGCTCAAAGCCATTCATAACGCGCAGCGTTTCAGGTGCCACCGATCTAGCCCCGCGCCAAAGGTTAGAAAGATCAACAGAACCCGCTTGTAAAATGTAAATGCTGAATAAGAAATTAAAAACGAGACTGTAGTGGATAGATAAGGCTCCCCCCCACTCCTTGCATGCTGAAGTGAAATGCTTGTCAAGGAATTTGTGCGATGACATTACGGCTTTGTAGGACTAACCCGCCGCCGCAATTTGTTGCAGTAGTTCCATCTGATTTTACCTTCAGCTGGGTTTGGCTGGCACAACAACAACATCCCTGTCCGGTTCGCCAAGGACAAGCCAACACTCTGAAATGTCATAAACAAGCCCACTGTTCTAGAGATATCAAAAAGTACAATGGAAATAGATCGGTGTGGTGCGGGGGAAAGCGCTCTGACAGGACGAGGGCCAGGGATATCCAGGATTACCGAGGAGAGCAAAAATGTAATTGAAAATAGGAAGATCAAGTGTCCGGCCAGATCCCTCTCAGGAAAACCCCAGACTAATCATACTTAAATGACTTTAAATAATGCATTTTTAATCTTCCCCCAACAATAATTACTATTACAGTTGACTCTTTTTTTGCAATTGCTTAAGGTCAAGAGTGTGCAGAGAGAGAGATTATAGTGTGGGCCGTCATTCAGTGTTTCTGTTGATCTTTTAATCCTGGATCCAATCGGTTCAACTCAATAGATATTTGGTCAGATCAACCATAATGTCTCTATCCCGTTATGTGTTGTCTAGCAAGACAAGCCCAGCAAATGCAGCAAATGGGCAAACCTCTTAATAATAGATGAGGCCATTTGGGACAGTGTCCAGTCTAACCGCAGGGCTTTGTGTCCTAATATTTCAACAACAAAGTGCGGCGCATATGCATGCTGTCAGGCCGCCTGACTTCTCTCTTTCACTCTCTCTCAGGCATAAAAAACACACCCATCAGCACAGGGGCTACACTCCATAATGTATGAAAAAACATGCACAAAAGAATGAAAAGTTGCTGGGTGTATAAACAAATGGAAGAAAAGTTGTGCGAGGCCCCCGTTTTCGCAACGGAGGCTGAAAGAGAAAACAAAGGACCGCAAGGTGTTTATAGACTTGGTTCATCCGGGTTGATTGAATGCTTAGGAGATAAGCCTGGCGACATTAGATATCCTGGTGGGTAGTGGATGGGAGGTTAATCTCATTCTCCACGATGATGTATCCGAAGTGACTCTTTTTGCCAGTGGTATCATTTCTGAACACTCCTTGGGTTCCAAGGGCAAGGAAAGTGTCCATCAGAGCTGGCGCATTGATTGCCTCAAGATTTGATTAAACTCTCGGCTGTACTCCAAATGTAAGACAATAGCATTGAGATAACCTCACCTTCTCTCCTCGGGTCAGACGTAATGCGGTTTAACAATATGGCTGTGCACTTCTCCGGTGTAATGCTTCACCTAGGACATTTCTAGTTAGCTGCAGGGCTTACTGAACTATGGCATTTCTCAACGGCTGCTATACACCCCAACACGTTAGCAACACACGTGAAGTGTCCTTTTTCCTACCGAGCAGAAGCAACTAATTAGAAAAGGGGAAAGTTAAAGCTGCAAGTGGATGGAATACCGTCCAAAATAGCCACCTTGATAATTAAGATCTCATATTTAGAAAGGGGATGTGAAGGTAAACCCCCGGCCTTCAACGGGTCATCGCTTCCCGAAGGCCGGCTCCGATGACTCTTAAATAGGACGCCAGTCCATCTATGGCAGCCCATGGCGAACGTCTTTATTAAACCTCATTAGCAGTCTTCCTATACAAATTTATTCATTGCAGATTACAAAACCAGGCTCTGGGGGTGGGAAACCACAGCCCGGTAAATCACTAATTGATGATCCTGCAATTCCGCTGCTGCTATTTCTCCGAGCCGTACAAGACCAGACTCAAACTAACAACCCCGCATTTCCATCGCCGGGAACTTCCTCCTCCCTAACAGGGGACCGCAGCTCGGTACGCCGTTCAATCTGCAAGGATCTTCGAGTGACCTTGTCCTCGGCCCGTCCTCCTTGAAGTCGGAAATTGCAGCTAAAGAAAGGAGGAAATACATTAAGGGCCTTTGTCTCACTGAGTTGAACAAAGGGTATGTGGATTAGGCTGTCGTGAACTGTGTACAGTAAGTAGGGTAGGGGGTCCGAAAAGCAGTGGAATAATACTTCCTCCTCCCGACGGGAAAGTAATTTCCCTGACAGGGTGTGTCCTCTAAGAGGCATGGGGTTTGTATCTCAGGGATACATATCTTATTCAGACACAGTGAAATCAGAGGTCCCGCTGCGGCGAAATGGTAGACATTATGCTGCGTTTCCTTCAGCCTCCACGAATGCAGCAGAGTTTTCCAGTCCGTTCTGTCAGCTCAACCCCATTAATTTCTCTGATGCTCGGCTGATTCCTCTTCTAATGATGACAATTAACCTGGAATCACAGCAATATTAAAGTCTGGAATCAGTGCACATCAGCCGGCTACGAATGCTAATTGACTTGATTGTTATTAATTTTGACATTACGTTCCAATTAAAGATAGCAAAACATTGATTTCATTTTCTTTTCATTTTATGGTTGGAGATTAAGAGGGCATTGATCACACCTGAGTAACTCGGTATGTGTGTAGCTAATTAAAGAATGAGATTGCAATTAAGATAACAAGTCTGTCTAAGTTTTCAGATGAAAAACACAAACAGGTTTTTAACCCCGTCAGTCCGGGAAAAGCTTGTTATGAATATTTACCGTGTGCTCTGTAAGCTTCACCTGCATTGCACCTGCACTGGCATATGGTCGCCAACATATTACCCATCATGCCTGCACAGGTTTTTCTGCATGTTTTCTGCACATTTGGCTCTGTTGGTAATGATGCTTCATGCACAAAATAAACAGAAAAATCTGTGCCTGCTGTCTCTATAACCAATGCTGTCTTTGTGAATGTAATAGTCATCCGATCTTCCCGGCGACCTCATTTCAGTGAGGCTATTTTTGAGGCTTTATACATGCATGTCAGTCTTCTATGTCTAGTGTTTGGGGTCAATGTAACTGAAATCACGCATCAGGGACAATAACATTTATCTCAACACTGACCTCGATTTTACAAAGCTGTAGTACTGTAGCTGGAGTCCCGTCTTAGTCCAAGCGTGTTTGGTTTATTCAAACTCTTTTTTACTCATTTAGTTTGGTTCATTTGGTCAGGTGAGAACACCATTCAAACTCGGGTGACACCAAATAACAACAGCGGTGCAGTTCGTCAGGAGTGAGAACGTAATCTGAACCGACTACATGAACACGACCCCAGAATGCAAGGGTTGACCACGTCTGACAGCTAGCAGTTCCCCATGCTGGGATAGACTAGCATCACAACACAAACCAAGGCAAAATACAGAATAAAGATGAAGAGGTGAAATTCTTGATATCTACAGTGGGTCCAAAAGTCCACTACCAAGAACTGTTTATCAAAAACTACTTTAACTTTATCTTACTCAGTTGATAGTTATTATTGAAGAATACATTATATTTAGAACTGATGAAAATCAACATTTTTAGATCTTTGAGAAATGCTTGTATGAAATTGAAATATATCTGAATATCTTGTTCTCACCATTTGGTAGGTCTTCTCAAATTGTTGTCACACCATATAGTTCATTCAAATATTAACACATGGATGCTCCTAATGAACAGTGTGAATTGTTTTGGTCTTTTAACAACTAATACCAGATATTGACTAAATTAATATGGTCTTCTATGCATTATTGTCTCTACTGCTAGTGATTTAACAATGATGTTTAATCATGTTTAATTAATCTTTAATTATGTAATCTTTGAGTTTGAGAAACATCATTTGACTAAAATGTTGTATTGGTCTTTGATAAATGATGAAACAAATTATTGGTAGTGGACCTTTGGACAAACAAAGTCAAACAGTCTGGACTGTGTTCTTCATGTGTTCTTAACTGGTATGAACACCAGAGAAGGGAAATTACGGCAAAGAAAGGGAATGGAATCGGTTTTGTTCCCCTACTGCCAAAATCTAACCTGGTCCAATAAACAAGCTTCCTATGAATCCATGTTACATTTGTTTACAAGCCCTGTTTCGTGTGTAATTGGACAGTGTGAACCTGAACAAACCAAATATGAAAATGCAACAAAGTCAATTTTCGTTTCAAACCAAAGAAAACAAACTAGGTGTACTCTTGCCCTTAGTCTCTAAGACCACAATTTTGAAAGTGTTAGTCTAAAGTTGAGTTCTTTCCCATTGTTGTTAAATAAAACAATTAAAGACATGACTAGACAAGCTGGTCTTGATGCAACTATCTTCTCCTATGTGTGACTGGTGCAATATTGGCAAGTTTGCATTTATATTAACAAATTATTCCATTCATTTCCCACCACATCAACGGATGACAACAGTGACATCCAATGCCCAGACCTAATGGTGAGGGAATACCCATGCGTTCTGAGGTGAGCATCATATTCTAAGGCTTGTTTTCTTGAAATAGCTCATTAAAAACAATGCTGGTATGCAACTCTGTAATTACTTATTTTGCCTTGGACTTCCTCCATACACAGAAGCTGACCTGATTTTCTTAATGACTAAAACCTCGAGTCCATGCCAGACCCAGAGACATTTCTGCACAGTGACGTTGCGGCATACTTGAAAGAGATTCGGCCTAATTAAATGAAATATCCTCATGCTATGCGGCGTCCTGATGAGTCCTGCGGTGGGATGCACTTTTTATTAGGGGGCTTATGTATTTATTAGTGGAGAGAGGGAAGGTTTGTCTTTGCCATGGTCACCATTGTATGCATAGTTTGTTTTACTTTATGCCTTTGAATATGATTTGGTCCTTTTGTATACCACTGACTCAAATGTCTTTATTTTTATCAGGATGTAATGTTTTCACACAGTTATTATATGCTATTTTAAAAGTTATTTTCTCCAACATCACAATGAGTGAGCCTTATCAGCCTGTGCAGTAAATGATAACATTAATGATAACTACGGTATGTTTCAGTGAGTCTTACACAAGGGTGGAAGTAATGAGTTACATTTACATTTGTTACTGTAATTGCTTTTTTTATATATATGTTTTGAACTGTTTCTTTCTCTCCATTAGCATTGCATCAGAAAGTGGCCAACTGTAAATTACATCTGCATCAAACCCGTGCAGGTATGTGGAGGTAACGTTAATTAATTGTTGCAATAAATGCTTGATTTTACCCATGGTAATAGCTAAGTTAACATTAGCCTGGTATTTGTCTAGCTGGTTCACTCGCCTTGCTAGCTAATTGGAGCGCTAATAGCAATCAATCATCAAGCAATGGAGCCAATTATTTAACATAATTGAATGAGGATGGGTATTTTCAGCTTTTTTTTCAGCTTCAAATAATGGCATGACTTTGAGAATCTTACTTTTAGAAAGCTCTTCATAATTTTTAAAGCATGCAATATCAATAGTGCATTTATACAGTAGCAATAAAGCTGTGGTTCCCAACTCGGGTCCTCGGGACCCTGAGGACTGCTGGCTTTCATTCTAGCTGTCTAATAAGGACTGATTTACACCTGGACGCCAGGTGAATGCAATCAGCCAGCTGGTAGGATAGAGAACCAGCAGGACTCTGGACCCTGAGGACCGGCTCTGACAACCGCTGCAATAACGGAAGATGTGGGAGGAAAGATTGATGCTCCAACTGACCGTACTATAGCACAGCGCATAACCATGCCTGATATACACTGAGTGGACCAAACAAGAGGGTGACCTGCTCCTCCTCCATGAAACAGGCTGACCAGGTGAATCAGGTGAAAGCTGTGATTGCTGATTGCTTTCACCTGTTAAAATCCACTTCAGTCATGAAGGGCAGATGGAGATGAAGGAGAGGAGGCGTCAAAGAGGTTTTCACTCCTCTTGGACGTGGGTCGTGCAGAATGGGGTGCAGCTGAGCAGTAGGAAGGCAGCCCTAATAAGTGTTGTGTTGATTCATGCTTGACGTTGTTCATCCACTTTAAAGTTGTTTTTTTTTAATTCAAATTATTTTAGCAACTTTTGAGCTACTTTTTCTTCTGTTGAGCATAATATTTCAGTAGTCTTTCTACCCCTTGGTCTTACACTCACGAAGAGGTGTATGTGAACTACTGTGTTGAAATATATGACCCGTCCCTCAGCATTTACTCCGTCACTCCGCGAGGATTACGGAGATAGGGTTTAAAACTAATTCAAATCCCATTTGGGAAGAAATGGGTGGGGGATAAAGGAGAGGAAAGAAGGGATGGATGAGTAAGGGATGGACGGGTGAATTTGCTAAAACTGGTTAAGTGATTAGAGCAAGCGGAAATCACCTTTTGGTTTCGTAGATGGTTGAGTTATCTGCCTTTTTGTGTTTGGGTGAAAGCAACTGCATTTCACCATTCAAATATTTTGCCCTGTCATCCAGAATAGTATTAGTATGTGTTAGTGAGCATCTACCACTGTCCACCTTGAGAAAAATGAAGAATTTGTCCCACTTTGTAATCTGCAACATCGTTCTTATAGACAGCTCCTTAGAGAATTAATGGGAAAAATATGACTAAACATCTGTTAAAATCTAACAAACCAGCCGCTGAAGATGCAACAGGAATGAGGATGATTTCATGGTGATGCGGGTCTGGCTGTGAATTGATAGCTCTTTCACTATACAACCCTAGTCTCAAAACTATCCTATTACCATCACCGTTCTCCGATTGGTTTCTAGCTGTATACGTTCATGTACACAGATACGGATTAGACTCGTAGGCCATAGGAATATGAAATTCCCCTTTGAGTGAGTATGCGCTCTTAAATGTAAAATGTCGACATAATTCTTCAGAAGCTTTTGATTTGGAAGACCCTGGCATTTTTCTTCCTCTTTTTTTTTTTTAAACAAGCTTACAAAATGGCTCTTCAAAAGAGGGAAAAAAAGATAATTATCGCAGCTCTGGAGTATGAAAAAAGAATAGGTAATTAGCACCACTGAATTAATCAGAGATAGCGAAATAGCAATTATACTTGTTCTTATTAAGTTTCATTATTTTCTGGACCACCATGAAATTATTTTATGGTATTGCATTCCCATGTAAGACTCATTAATATCAATAGTGTATTCTTATAAACTCTAAATACGGTGGGTTACAATTAAACTTAATCCTCTTGTCATAAGGCCGGTTCAACACTGCAATACGACTAGAATAACTCTGAATTCAGACAGGGAATAGGACCCATAGGTGAAGTGGCCAAACCTCACAAGGCTGAACAAATCCCATATGCTGTTTGGTGGATATGAAGGATGGAACTGAATGCCGCATACATCCAGAGTTATTAAGGATATTTCAGTTCCTATTACAGTTTTTCTCAGTCGCTTTGGACGCTTTCTCAGATCAGAATTGAAATTCTCAAAACTACTTGTTCAACCTCCACATCATCTAGTCACTTGTGCACATCATAAAAGTAATTTCTCATTCTTTTGAACAAATTGCAAATGCTTTGGCACATTCATGCAAATGATTATGTACAACCGTCTGCTGTTTCCTACATTATCAATAGTTCATGTTGATCAAAATGTATTATATTGGTTCTCTGTTGAATAGTCTTACCCCCCAGAACATCTAGGCACTAGTTCATTGAATAAGTCATTACATGCAGAATGGTTGAACCAGTTGTCATAATCTGTCAAGCATGTTTTCTATACATTTCTATTAGACTTATTTTGTAAATGTGTCCTGAATTGATGAATTGCTCTCAAGTAAATCTTGACTTTCACTACAGTTTTTCTCAGTTGCTTTGGCTCAATTCTCCAATGACAGTTGAAGTCATCAAGACAACATTTTGTTACCTGTGCACAACAGAAAGAGCATTTCTCTTTGTTACCATTTGCAAATGTTTTAGCACATTTAGGCAAATGACTAACAATTATGACAATTTGAACAATTATTGGTTGTATATGTCTTTTGAATTGATATATGCTATACAGAAAAAGTGCAGCCTTATACATTTTCAATCATTGTCATCAAACCCTTCACCATAGTTTCCATCAGAGTAACTGTTATATTGACAACATGGCTAAGCATTATCTTGTTTGTACTCAATGACACAAGGACTTGTCATTCTGATGGACTGACATGTTCATTGACGTAAAGATTTACTTTTGAGAGATGAACTAAGGATTTTGAGCAAGTTACAGGCTTTTGCAGGTAATCCATTGTGTGGTGCTGTTTGTACCAATTGTTTCGAGAAATGCGCTTACTGTTTTGCAAATCTTAAGGATGATTCGAGAAATGTACTAAAGCGACTGAGAAAAACTAAGATGTCAATACAACTATAACCTATAGTATTTTTATTTTACAGTATATGCAGTGATTCATAGTTACCAGCAGTAATGGAAAGTGTAGGCTGCCTTCTTTCACAGTCTGTTCCATCTCTATCCATTTCCATTTTTTGTGAAACTCCATCAATGAGATTGCAATCAATGGATATGCCTCGTGTTTTGTCCCAACATTTGCAGATCATTTTTTTCATTAGGCCATGGCACATGTCACGAACACAAAGTCCTGTTCACTCCATAGTCAATACTCAGTGAAAGGTCAATAGCAGTGAGAGGACAAGCAGTGTCTAGAAAATAAATGAAGGCTCCAATGACAAAATGCATCCCGTATCCATTTTAGGAAAATGTAAAATACATATAGTAGAACCTGATGGCTCACTATTTAAAAAAAAAAAAAAAAAAAATGATGATTACACTCTCTGAAGTGTTCCTGTTTTGTTTGTAAAGGGCTCAAGATAGATAATAACTTCAGTAATATTCAATAACGAGCTTTACTCTCATGCATCAATCAATTTGTCACAGTAAGCATCATATTTTTCACAAGGTGGAAACTTTATTTTGGAATGAATATTATATTAATGTTTTAATAGTAGGGTTTTTTAATAGTAGTTATTTTAATAGTTTTGTGGAGTGATGAAGGCTGAATAGCAAAATGTCTATAGAACATATTTGGATGTCTGACATTATCTTTTGTTTCCCAGTGGAAATAATATCATTTTCTAGAGATCCACACAGCAGACCTTAGGGGAAAAAGTGCAGACAACTGCAACATTACTGTATGCTTATCCACAAATCCAATATTTTCTGCTTCTGGTGTTTGTTTTTTTAATTTTTCATAACTGCTTCATCGCCAATTCCAACCCTGTCCCTGCACACTAGACACATAGATACACAGATACATATTTAATATTGACATATATACATATAAATAATATATTTTTGACATACTGTACAGTATTTTGTTTCTGTGTCCGATCTTGTGCTTTTTGTTTGCACTGTCTGAGGTCACAGTGAAAAACGATGCCCCTTGTACCGTTTGTTCCACTGTTGTGTAAATGACTAGTGAAATGATCTGGCTGTATAATATATAAAAACAGCAAGTCTAATTAGAATTATGAACCATGCACTGATGACATTTTGGTGATATGTATATCAGTTATATACACATCACTCAGCGTGGGTTCAACCAGACCATGGATCTCCCACTCAGCTCTTATGTCTATAATTAGTTTCATAGTGAGAGGAAATTCATTTTCACAAGCCTAACGGCCTCCAACTGTCAGGTGCTGCCAATGGATATGGATGGACCTTATTCAACTAATTACCCAAATGCAAACATGCCATTTTTTTCCTGCTACGGCATGAATAAAAAGTTATACCTTTAACGGAGATTCAATTAATTTCCCTCTTAGAAATCTGAGTGCTCATGGAATGGCCCTAAAGTGAGGTTTGCATGATGATTTGAAAGTTATTAGCCACTCAACAGCAGTAAACATGATTTAACTGTTTCCTCAAAAGCCCTTTGAGCCGTTTGGGAGTGCTGGTCATGTTATATAGCTTTGTTTAGCTTTATGAAAGATGCACACCACACACAATCTGAACACTACACAGTATATTCCATCTTGGTTCTGCTGTGGCATGCCAATTATGTAGGACTTTCTTATTAAAATGTAAAAGGGTTTTATTCCAAAAGATGAATCCATTTTTTGGGGGGAAAAAATAGGTGAGTAAAGGACTCAAGAAGGCTGATAAGTTAATAATATAATCATATTCAATATTGAGTATTACTTTCAAACCAGCAATCATTTTGTCAGAGGTGTCACACTTCTCACTTGGTGGACGTCTCATTTCGGAATGAAACTCTTTGTACGGTGTTGAAATTAATTGTGATGACACTCAAGCACCAGCAAAAAAAAAAAAAAACGGGACTTGCTGTTAGAAAGTAGCTCCAATGATTTGCTTTGTGCTATTTGGTCCATCTGGGGAAGGGGGGGCTCAGTTCCCCACAGATTTTAAAAAACACAAGTGGTGAATTACTTGGGGAAATAATAAAAGATCCCCATAGAAAGCAGCTCAGAGTGGTGAACCTCTACTGTACATTATAGTTCAAGTGCTTTTTATGTCAGAGCCGGGCGGCCCTATACACTCACTACGCAAGTTGCGTAGGGCCCCGCAAATTACGCAAGGGCCCCGGCCTCCCTCTTGTGTCAAAGCGGGTGTCAATGTTTACAACTTCGATGAGAGGATGAAGCGGAACTATCCTTCTGGTCACGAAAAGAAAAAAAAACAAAACACCATGATAGTGAATTGCAGGAACAGCAATCAGGTAAACTTGTGTTCTTTCCTCTCCAAGTTTGATGTCAGCAAATAACAGTAACGTTAAGTTGATGTGCTAGCTGGGCAGTGCATCTCTCTCTAGTCAGTCTGTCTTGCTAACCTAGCTGGGCAGTGCATCTCTTGGTCTGTCTGTGTCTTGCTTGCTTGCCAGCCACTTCCAGGGCTGTTCTGGGACTTTGTGCCTGACAAAAGTGAGAGTGAAATACAACTATTTATTACGTTTGATAAACGCCAACGGTGTTGTGCTGTGGGGACCAGTCCAGACAATATATGGGCGTGATGGCACTCCTCATAGGCGCACATAATTTTAAAACAAGACAATGATGATCTAGTCTCTCAGACAAGGTTTAGTTACAACTCTAGACTAATGCAAGATGGAAAGCAATGGATTGACTATTGATTAAATATTGATTTAAAATGTTAATATTCACTTATCTTAAGATTCTATAGAAAATATTCTATTCAATAAATATTGTTTGTTTATACCTCATTCTGTTCTGTATAGATCTACTTATTCTTAGACCGACAGATGGAGCAAACTGTTTTAAAGGAGTGAGGATTGTAGTGGGAGCACTGGGGTGTCACTGTGTGGCAATGGCAAATGGTTTACATGGCTCACAGGTCAGGTAGGAGGCCCCCTTAGCAGAATTTTGCTTAGGGCCCCAGGGAGGTCAGGACCGGCTCTGTTTTATACAGAAATAAATTGTAAAAATAAGTAGCTATATTAAACATGTTGGGGTCTCGTTTGTATGACTAAAATTGAATGAATAAAATTAAACCCAAAAAACCTAATAAACGGTAAGCTACTGTTTATCAAAAACAACGGTAAGCTAACATTTATTAGGTGTGACGGCCGAACATGTAAATGGCACCTATTACAAATGTACTAGGTGCTGATAAGTACAATTTAGCTAAAGTAACCACAGCTAAATAATATAACGCCTTTTTTTTAAAAGAATTATAAACCAGCGTGCCTCGTCCACCAGGCAGTCCTTTTTGCTCGGCGATTTTCTTAGTTACAACAACAGTGTGCTACCCCGGCACTTTGGTGTCAACAAACATGCACACGCGTACGCCTCCATCCAGCAGCGCTAGCGTACTTGTTTTGACACAATGGAATATGCACTGGAGATGTGATATAATCTGGCATAATGGAAAATCACAGCTTCTTCCGAAATAAACTGTGAAGAGGACCATAAAAAAAACACAACAACAAACCTTTGACAACAGGAGAATGGTACCACAGCAGGGTTTTACAAGGGTGCGAGATTTGGACTCTTGTTGGGGGTAATTATGCTCAAAACAGCTGAGACATGTTCAGGCTAAATCACAGGAGGAAGGAAATACAATTTTCTTTGTGATAATTTACAGTACATAATTGATGTCATGCTTCTTTGGTTACCGTCAAACAATGCACTTAAGATTCCATGAGCTTTTGGGTTATGTTGTAAAATGTACAATGTAAAATAACTCAACTGCTGTGTGGTTGTACCACTGATAATCCAATTTATTCAACACATTAATACAAAGTATTCATAGACTATCACAGGGCACCAAACAGCTATCAAACAAGCCTGTACAACCCATCACACAACTTGACTGTGAACCAGGCTAGAGAAAGGGAGATACCTAAAAAGATTGTTGTGGTGTACTCCGAAACACTCTGAGTTGGTGCTTGAGAAGAGTCAGCTCAGTTAACCTGAACAAACTGTTAGCTAGCTAACTAGCCAGCAGGCTCATTTAGCTCGTTACCATGTGACTACTAGTCACTGCTAATGCTAGCTTCTACTAGATACATTAGCTAGTGTGCTTAAACAGGGCAATGATAGCTGACCAGATACTATGGTTAGCTAGCTAACGAGCTAGGTCACAGGGGGCTGGAGCCTCTCCCAGCATCCATTGGTGGAAGGCAGGGCTGGGGTTAAACTCCACACAGAAAGGACCAGAGCTGGAAATGGACCTTGTGTCCTTCTTGCTGGGAGGCGACAGTGCTAACCACTGAGCTGCCATGCCGTTATCCCAACCCAAAATCACTCAGATATGTCAGTTCTCAGTTAGAAACAGCCCAAAAATGAACCATGTCTGTGTCATGTCTAGACAGCCAAGTTGTACATTCAGAAATACAATCAGCTGTTCACAGCCACTGTTGCCCAAGAGGTGAGGACCTGCAGTATGTCTGCCAGAGGGTGTCTTATGTCACCTGAAAGCCCTCTATAATGCTGTGAAGTTGTGGCAGCTGTGGCTGTCACTGTTTGGATGGATTAATGTCTAGTAATCACATATAATTATTATCCCCACCTGCTTGTGGACTGCCTGAGACTGTGGGACCTTGTAAAAGGCAGAGCTGGAAGCCAAGCAAGCATCTCTGGGGAACTGGTTCTTGGATGTCACCACGCAAGCCTGCCCAGCCAAGGACCATTCAAGGACCGTCAGGTCGTCCTAGTGGTTTTGGAGGCTGTATAAAAACCGAATGATCACTGGTTCAATCCCTGCAGCAGCCAATATGTCCATCCACACCTGTGTCCTGCTCAAGTGTCCTTTCAATGTGTTACAGATGCAGATGTACAAGTTATTGTTTGAGTTATTTTTCACAAAGCAACATCTGTCTAACAAACATGGTGGTGATATGAGCCAAAAGCACAATTGATCCTGATTCTCTCGTACAAGGTAAAATGAGTTGTCTATATCTCTTTCAAGCAATGCGGACATTCCTATTTTTTTCTCTCCAAATTTTCAAATAATTTCTAAAAAGACAGAACAGTGAGTTGCTTTTCCATTTCAACATTTATTATCGTCTTCCACCCCCTCTCAAATTTCAGGCCTATAATGGCCTGTGTACAGAAACAAAGCAAACTTCCTGTATATAAGATACCATTGTTTATATGGAGGTATTCTGAAACCCACACTGTTTAACTAGTGGCAGAAATGCTGGTGTTATTTCTGTGGATTTTATTCTTAGTGCGGTGACGATGACGCTCCCAATATAAATTGGCAGACATTTTTATCCAGAGCACCTCACAGTACCATGAGTGCATGACCCCTAACCCTACAAGGGTCAGTGCCATGCCCCATGCTTGGTGCAGGCACCCATACGATTTCCATCTATTTCTTCCTCCAGTTGAATCGGATGTAATAATTGCGTGATTAAAAGCAGGCAGCTACTGTGCAGAGATAATTAGCATCACCATACCGAATAAGATTCCAGACTTGGGATTTGCAGATGCAGAAAAATGTAATTTTGAATCCATTTTCAGTGATCAAAGGTGTATTTGTCTGCTACCCTATGAATTTATGTGGTATCTCATTATAAGTTGTTTTGTTTATCTTTTACAGTAACTTAATTGCCGCCTGTGGAAACAGATGTCTCGACACCTTTCATTATGCAAGGGTAGGCCGCAAGATCCAAGAATCCTGCTCCACAGGCAACTGGAACAGAATGTGAATTTCAATGTACACAATGCAGCAGAAAAAAGCAGTTCCATTAGATTAGCAAGAAAACACTGGGAAAAAGTGAAACGCAAATAGCATCTTCATTTAGTTTCAACTTGGACTACAATTGGCCACTCTTGGAGAAAGAGCTTAATAAGAATTTTTCTTTTATGTTTTCCAAAGTCTGTTACATTTTTACATATGCACTGTGGGATATGAGGACACTCTCTGAAGAGCTTTTCTTTTTTTGAAGAATCATGCTGAGCACTTTGTATAAGGGAACAACATTAACATTTACATTAGGATGCAAATCTATGGAAAAAGCAACAAAAGAAAGACTGATCTCTGATCTGTTTGCCTCAATCAACTTAAGAAGAAAAAATATATATATATCAGTGAATTTAGTGTCGTGGACAAAACGTGTTTCTGTGAATATGAGTGTGGGAGGAAAAGGACGTTTCATTGCACCTGTGCTTCATGTGGAGAGAACAGGAGTAATGAAGTGTGTCCATCTGAGAGCTCCATGCTATGCCTTTGGATACTCCAGTACTGTATTGTGGCATTCAATGGGACCAAGCTAACAAATTGTTCACGACAAAATTAGGAGAGCACAACCACATTTGTTTATTTGTCTCTAACAATATTGTGTGAGATCAGGTGCATAGAGCCGAGTGACCAGGGAGACTCGGCCGGAGTGTGGACGGTCAACAAGCTTGTCGGCTGAGAAAAGTTGTCCATAGCTGAACGTAGCATCAACCATCAACAGCCAATCAGATATCAGCGCTCCCTTATTTCCTCACTGATGCTATTTAATTTCGTTATTTCATTTAGTTCTGCCCGGCAAGTGCAAAATGAATGAAGCTGACTAAAGGAATGAATGCTTAACTCATCAAAAAGATGTAATGTTATGAAAGGCAATACCAAAGCGGTGCAAAATACATGATTTGCCTGTTCAAAACTTTGTAGCCACACAGGACCGCTCCATAGATGTAATCAGAGCCTCGTGCGCTGCCACACAATCTGTCAGAATCCACCAGCCAAGTTGCTCGCAGTGTGACTCTGACGTAACACTGCCAGGGCTAGTGGTCGTAATTTCCCCGCGGGGGGTGCGATACGCTTTCATCTTATTCCCACACATGCTAAAAAATGAATGCACCTATGCAACTGTGAGCTGCTTTGTGAGCTGCATATATAAATCTTGCACATCACACATGGAACAATTAGAGGAGTTTCACTGTGATGACACCTTGTCTCTCTCTTCCACTAGACTGGTGCCGAGTCACCAAAGCACTGAAAACAGATGGTAGTTGAGTGAAAAGTGCTCAGAGTGTGTGTGTGTGTGTGGGGGGGGGGGGGGTATTGAGGGTCACAGATATGACACATGCTCATTATGTCACGTTGCCCTTCTCTCAGTCTTGACAGATACATTAGACACTGACAACAGTTTGATCCTCATGTGATAAGACACATTTCCACGCTGAAGGCTTCTCTGACTCCAGCACTGTAAATAAAGCAAGACAAAAGCTAATGGTGGCTGGGCCATTCTGGTGAACGGACCAATCTCTAAAACGTGTTATATTATTTAGCTGTAATTATTTGGGGTACAATTTAATTAGCCTAAATTGTAGTAATCAGCACCTAGTACATTTGGACTTACTACCAATTCCTGATTAAATATTTCTGCGTCGTGCTGTTAACACGTTTCCCCCTCATTTCCTCATTTACTGTGAAAACAAGTCATCTGGGTTGCCCCTTTATCAGCTACCCACTCAGCACTGCTACAGATAAACCCCCTCTTACTTTTTTTACCAAAGCGCTTATCACTCACTGTACCATGCTGTGGTCACAGCAAATACAGCAAAAAGAAGACAAATCTGCTTGTCTGTGGAAGTGACTGCTCCAGATATGCCTGCATTTTAAATTTCCCTCAGAAGTAAACCCATTTAAGCCCATCAGCATCTCTAGTTGCCAGAGTGAATAGTTGTCATTTTCCTTCTGTAACTACATTTTTTTGGTACCGGTTTTATATGTTAATGGAGGACAGGAGAACAACCAACTAGAAGGAAAGAAATGAGGGTTCCAGCTCTTCGCGGTCACATGACGTCGCCAACTTACTGACCACACTTCCTGAAGGCACTGCCAAGCCACACCCTCCTGATTAAAAGGTATATTTCATATAACAATGGTGTATATTTTATTATTATTTATTTATGTAATTCTGAAGGTCTCGAGAATCACCTAAAATAAACCAAACCTTGATTCGGGTCTATTTGTTGACGGTGTACTTGTATCAAATGTCCAAGCAGCTAGTGGGCACATAGTAGCCCTACAATATTTAAATTGTAAATGGAGGACAAAAAAAATGAATTTAACTCAAATGAACTGCTTTAATTACCTAGGTTTTATTCATAAACAAATGTATTATGTAAAAAAGTGCAATGGCATTCACCGACACCTAAAAAGATGCCTCTGCCTTATTCTTTTCAATATAAAAGCCCTTACATTTACTAGAATTCATGTGCTTTTAAGTTGTTGTGAAGAACTTCTGTGCACAAAACAATTAAAGCAATAAAGTAAAATAATATCTCTAAGTGTACCCAACTTCAAAACCAAAGAAATAGTTGATTTTGTGGGGGTCATTGTAACCAATATCACAGAGTGACTCCAAGCTAAAGGACAGTATCTGTGTTACTGAACATTTTACCTAACTCCCAGTGCCGGCGGTGACCTTCTACCTGCACAGAACTCCATCTACTTAGATTTTGAAATCAAATTGTCCTCATAGCTCCCAATGCCCCAGAAATTAATCTAAAACACACTTCAGAGATTTCATTTTTCATTTTGTATGAAGTGTCTATCCGCGTGACAATCACACAGCCACCCATGTGTATAATAGCTGTTTGGGGTGTCGTTTCAGAAAAAGGGAAGTATGAGGTCATACTTTTCAAGAGCACAACCCCATATATCAACATCATAATGTATCCCAGATTGGAGCTTGAAGCGAAAAACAGCTCAGTCAAATCATAGGATTATTCACATTGATTCATATTATCAATCTGTATATGTGCATTCAAGGAAAAACAATGAAAGACCCGTATGCCACACAGAACCTCAATTAAACATCAACTACATAATAAAAGCCTTTTTGGAACCTTTGCTGTTTTAGTGCAGACCCCATGTATGTGTGTGTGTGTGTATGTCCTTAGCAGAACACTACAATACGTTTGGATGATTTGAGGGCATAAATGTGTGTGTTATAAATTTAGCGAGTGTCTTGGCCTCCCTTCTCCCTCCCGTCCCTCCTGTCGACCAAGGCCAGGTCCCTGCTGACGGAGAGAGAGGGGTCAACTCTGGCAGCAGGAACAAAGTGGACTTGACAAGTGTGAAAGATTTAGTGCCGGGCATTTAGAGTGATCATCTTTTCCCCTTTGTCAGCAGGTAGAGAAATTTCTCTGCCCTTACCGTGTCCTTGATTCAAGTTTTTGATGGCACAGGGGGGAAATCCTGTCTCGATGCATGTCTACCCTTCCTGTGATGTGCGGGCCGGGTACACAACCCCGTTAATGACTGTTATTCCTCGGCGCTGGATGATTATTATTACCTGAAAGCCTCCGTTCGGATTTCTTATCCCGGCCGCACTGCGTTTTACTGATTTATAAGAATACCGTGCAGTATCACAGGTCCGTAGGGATCCTTATACTTTAATCTGCGGATGGTTATCAATCTAAAAACTATTACTATACTCTTGAAAGGAATTACCATGCTTTTGTTGTCAAATTACACCCCTTCCCTTTTCTTCCCGTTTCATTTGCCTCCCGTTCTCCACAACTCCCGTCCATATTATATGGCTTAATTTTCCTGAAGAGCAGCAAATGTTACAGTTCAGTGAAATTTTGAGGCCTCTTAAATCCCAGAGACTGCGCCTCATACGTTTCAGTAAACTATGAAATTAAATACGGGGCCTCCTGTGTGAATTGGATTTAAATGTCCTTATTACTCCAGCAAATGAATTAAAAAAAATAAATAAATAAATAAAAAAGTAAGATTAACTTTTAAATGATGGTGAGAATTCTCCAGTGCTACCGCTTCATAATTAGGTCATTAGTGCATGTGTGACGCGTCGTAATCCTCCCCGGCAGCGGGGCGCGATGTAAGGGATCCATATCACCCATGTTATCAACACTCCTGGGACGCGACTATCGCTCTTTCTTCGCCGTTCTCTCCCGGACAGTGAAAACAAACAATAATAAGCTCTAAATCCACCTCGGTTGCGTGCCAAGTGCCTTGATGGATTCGGATGAGGCGAGTTCAGGTGAACGCGTAGCAGTTTTTCCGAGTGGTGGGCGGCCAATTGGATGATCCCCATGGGAAGGTTCACTCCGCTCAGATGCTGACAGGCTGCTCGCGGGTAAGCCGACACACTGTGTTAGAGGAACACACGTTATGAGAATTTGATTAGGATAGTCAAAGCATAATTTGGCTTTTAAACCAATTCCAACTAATTGGAATTTTCTCCTCTTTTCTGCCTACCTGTTTTATAGTTTAGCATTTTTGGATGCTGAAGAGGAGGAGTGATGCTGCAAAGGTAACACATTTGAATACCCAACTGGCTGGGGGAAGTGAATGAGTACAGGTCAGCGCTGATATCTCTCTGCCAACAATTGTTTAAGATGAAAACAGTATTTGGTTATATAGATGAAGATGAGATGGTTACTTTATGATCTCCCTCCAGCTCCTGGGTTGAACTGAGAGAATATGCAGACAGTACTTAACTTAGCTGCTCAAAGAAATACTTCTGCTTCGATGAAAATATTTAAACATAGACGAAAGCACCAGGACGCTGTAAGGCTAGATGCGATAAACTGTTGTGCGTGTAAGGCCTATTGTTAGTACACAGAAAGCATTAGTCAAAATCTTTTCCTTTTTTTTTAGATTTGATTTGACAAGTCCCAGTTTAAGAAGCCGGCGTCGCATGAATAGATCATTGAAATATCTCCCCATAAATTACACAGAAAACTGCTACTTCAAACCGCATTTGAAATCTGGGTTTGAAAGAGGGGGGGAAAAAACGCTCATTATAAATATGGGGAAACGAAATAAAACATCCTCAAAAGGAATTTTTATGAGTCTGGGGTTTTCTAATAAAAATCAGCTCAAGATTCAAAAAATAAGGGATCTCTTTGTGTGCTGGTGGGAGCGATTCCGCGGTCCGCTTTGAATTCCTATAGTGGAGCATTGTCTTTGAAAACATGCTTCATGTTTCAAACAGACGGCCCATGAAATGAAAGAGTAAGCAGCGGATAAAAGAGCCTCAGTGTTGATAATGGTTAGAAACATCAGCCAAGGAGGCAGGAAACCAGCCAACTATGTCTCATTTGGGCTTCATTTTAACCAGGCAGACAATGGGCCATTAAATGATGCCATGTTTACAGCGTCATGTCATTTTCTGAATGATGTACAGTATGTGGCGTTACATTTCGAGGCAAATGACAGGTCACCGCCGCGCTACTGTAATATACCGCAAACGCGCGGATTCAGCATGAAACAAAACAAACTATGACGGGTGGATAAGGGCTTTGGCAAATGGTTCCATAACTCTCGCTTGTCACTTACATATATGCCCCCCCCAAGCGATCCATCATGAGGACGATAGGAACTGGTTAGAAGCCCGGGCCAAACCAACAGCTGGCCCCTTTAAGAGAGCGTGGCGATAGGGGAGCTGGCGTGGCTGGCCTGTTTAAAGGTGATGTAAACAGGCCCTGATGGATGAAGGACTCCCATCCATCCATCATCCTTCCATCCTGAAGGGCCTTAATCTTCCACAAACACAATCCTGCCACCTCGCCCCTCATCTCCCCCTCCTCTCGGCTTCTTAATGTCCCTTCGTTTGGGGACCTTGTTCTCGCAGCAACCAAAACACTTTCCTTGGGCAGGAAAAAAAAAATTGACACTGTCTAGAGGTTAAAAGCGCCGAGAAGCTTGGGGGAGAGGACTCTTGAGCAAAGAGTTTTCTCAATTTACCTGGTTCATTATTTATTACTGCGCTGACATGAATAATGTAGGGCCAAACAATTGTTGACATCTCATTAATTGATAGCACCCCGACTGCTATACTCTGCTACTAGGCAGTCGAATGAAGTGTTCCACATTCTTATCTGGCATGATAGAGTCGGCATGCGGAGCTTTCATTTTCCATTTCTTGGTTTAAATTAGTGACAGTCTGAGTGGGAATTCTGCTAATGTGTATGAGGACAGGGAGGAATCTCGTTGAGCTTCAGGCTACGTTCAGGGGCTTCACGCTCGATTTCCGAATTGCTGCCCATATCTGTTTTGGGGTTTTTGGAGGAGTGTTCGTATCTAGTCTAGGATGTAACCCATACGCATGGCGAAAAGTAACAGAATAACCTGCTCGTTTCAAACACAGTTACAGTTGCCTTCGAGTTTCTTGACCGCATTGAGACATCTCCCCGAACACCAATCAAGTCGGCTATTTTCGGCGCCCTTGCATTGTTTTATCTCCTTGTCCTGGCTCGGCCAAGACGCCGTGGCGCCAAAGCGATGACGGTTGTCTCAGGTGAATAACGTTAAGATGTACTTATTGTCAGGATAATGCTGGCAAATTCCAGTTTGCATGCCTCGAGATTTTGTATCACTTATACACATGGTCCAGATCGGAATGGAAAAAAATGTGACCATGTCACAAATGAGACAGTCAGACAATCTGAATGTTTTGTGGTGCTTTTTGTGACTGTGAAGTGATGCACCTGAAACTGAGTGTGTAATTGGTTGCACTCACTCAGAACTCACTGCATAAGGTGACTGTATCTATGCCATGTACCCCTCAATTGAGTGGGAAGTTTACTGCTGAGGCAAGGTGAGGATCACAAACGACTGGATTGAATAACTCAAATACTTGTATGCACCTTTGTATGTTTGCTAGATTCAATAACAGAGTAATCACCTTCTTCAGTCTTCATGTCACAGTTTGGCATTTTAATGATGCAAACATTTCTCAAGAGGCAGAAAAAATCTCATAGGCCGAGTTAAACCTCAGTGGGCGGAGCCAAAGAGAGTTTAGTGCAAGTTAGCTACCTGTTAGCTAACTGTAAACTAGCTTTTTTCATTCATTCATGACCATGGCAGGTCAGCAGGATAAATAACTTAGTATGGCTAGATTGCATTTTTGCCGTTAGTAGCAAGAGTACTTGGCTAAAATCAGCTACCTCCTCTCTTAGCCCCTTTTCACTGGTCTGTGCTAATTGGCCAGAAGATCTGTGGTTCATTGACTCTTCACATTGATGTTCAACTCAACCAATGAGATTATTTCTGCCTCCAGGAGTGCAAATGTTTGTGTAACTAAAACTCCAATCTGTTTATATGTAAAGTGTGATTACGGTTGACTCATCCAATAAACGTGGACACATTTGATACGGACCTCGCTGCACTTCAGGCTCGCTGCTGCTGCTGACGCTGTCTCAATGTGTTATTTGCCGTTGGGATATTCAGCACAAAATACTGACTGGGAGAAGAAATTGCCTGAAGACTTACAGTATGAAAGCTTTATTTGGCAAAAGAAAGAGAGATATAGTCGGTGAGGGGGAGATATTGAGCATTTTCCAGATAGATTTATTGCCTGTGGAGAAACTTGTGTATTTTACTGTTGAAACCTTGGATATGCTGAGAAACTGATTTCACAATGTCTGATATGATAAACTGTCTCTTTTATGAGTACGCTTCTCTGTTTGACTTGAATGTGTTTGAGATAAAAAAAAATATAACACAATCTGTCATTCTGAAGTAGGGACATTAAGTCTGTTGGAATTTAATAAAATACCAGAAGTATGAAGAAAGAACAAATCCAATTCCAGTCGCTGTAACTTTGAGGGGACTCGCTCTTCGCGAACACATGAAGAAATAACTGATTATGAGCATCAGTCCAGACTGTGGTTTCACTTCCTTCTGCTAGGCTTTCCAAGCATGAGGAGTTATCAGATGTCAACATCCATCTCCTTATACCCATAAACCCTTGCATTTTGAGGTCATTACCTGTAGCTGGTTCGAATTACGTTCTCCAAATGAAACGCACTTCACTTGGAGGAGGACCGAAACCCGCAGTTTCAAATGGCATTATCCTCTCCTGCCCAAATAAGTTAACACCCCAGAGTTTGAAGGAATCACTCCAAACCATGCTGCAACTGAGTCTCCATCCAGGTCAAGTTTGCAAGTGGAGAACAACAGAAGAAGAAAAAAAGAAGATTACTCCAATTTTTCTTCATCTGGCGTCCCCCACTGCTAATTAGAATGGAGCTTGAGCTGCAGCATCGGTCCGATCGGGGTGAGAACGAGGGTTGTTAGGGGCCTCGGTGCCCAAGTGCCACCTGGTCCTCTCCTCCGTCCTTTAACCCCTCAAACATGCCCCACCAAGCACAGGCAGATTCCCTACTGGGGACATCCATTAATCACCCATTAATCTTCACTTCTATTTCGTCCCACGTGATTTACAGATTTTCTGGCTAAAACACACACTGCCCTCTTTTTAGATTTTTTTCCGTTCTCCCTCATGCGGGCGGTTACCTGGGCGATTTATATCATAATTATTGAGGCGTTCTCTCACGGGTGCGCCGTCCTTTGAGGAAGAAATGATAGGGACGAGATAGACTCCGAGGCCCCGGGTAGATCTGTTGTTTTATCTCGCTGTTAGCTGTACAGCCAAGTGAAGTGTAAAATCACAGAGAGCGCTGCAGCGCTAAAGCTTCCCCCGGGCTCCGAGTCAGCAACAGGTCTTGGGAATCCATGCAAAACAAATACTAATAATAAACATAGCACTCGGTGTGACACGCAGCTCATGTTTTTTCCCTGGAACTGAAGCCTGGTTGTTGTTTTTTTCAGGTTTTACAATATTTAATGACATAGTAATGTGTCAGAGTAAAGTGTCTTCAGCGGGTGACATAAACATACCCCCACACGCAGATGGAAAAAATCAAATTATAAAGAAGAAGACACCTGGACAGTCACCAGCGAGTTATGCTGCAAGGGCAAAACTATTTAATCGCTGAGAAAGCCATCTGAGTAACTCCTCTCTATGGAGCTCTGCCTTTCTGACTTTTCCTAACATTGTGGAACCAAGAGAAGGGGGGGGGGAGATTTAACTCTCACTGCCGGTGTGGCTGACATCTCCACACTGGAGGTCATCATAATTCACTCACAAAGTCAATACCGCTATGCCGTCAAAACAAGAACCATGATCTCACCTGGCGTTCACCGGTCTCGCACAGAATCTCACTTCACCACTAGGCTCGGGCGATATGAACCCTCGCCGGACAGCATTGGCCGAGAGGTCAGTAATTTGATTTTGCCCACGCAACATGAGTAATTTCAGTCAGTCAACCAGAGGGTAGCATAATTTACTGGGTGGCTGTTGTAATCCAGGGACACGCCCACGCAAATGGGAAACACAAATGTGTCACCTACAGTGCAGCGAAACAGGCATAACTCTCGAGGTGCCAAGCACGCAAGTCGTTAATTGCGTGAAACACCAGATGTTGATCTGGATGGGATTAAAAATGAGCCCAGAATGTCAGAGAAAATACAGTACGTAATTTCAGAAAAGAATTGGTACCGGGGTAGCCGGTGAAAATCACTGACATCCACATCTACTCTGGATGGGATAATTCCCATCCTGGAGTCCTGAGGTAATAACTCTTAATCACCAGACCTCCCCCGGTAATACTAAAGCCATCTGAAGAGGCCTAATGGCTCCATATCTTATGGGTGTATACACTTTTATCACTGTAGTGTGAAAATAATGTCCCAGGGATGGAAGATGGTCACAGTGCCTTGTTTACATCATTGTACATGTCCTACTACATTGTTCACAATGAGAACAGAAGTACTTATTTCATTCAATTAAATGAAAGAACATCTAAGTGCATCTGGCTGGAGCTGGGTGATAAAATATTTATCATGACAATTTGACCCTTTAACGATAATGACTCAAATGTAAGGGCACAGGAAGACAGGTAGGGTTGCCAGTAACCCTCCTATCATTCTAGATTTTTGAATGTAAAAAGGATGTATTGATGACATTTTCAAGCTTAATCTGCAGCGACTAGCAGAAGTTCAGTCAGTCAACACAGTGTGCTTGGCTGCAACCTGTGGCTTATTGAGAAAAGCCGAATTAGGTATATGCCATGCTCCAATGTTGTTGTTCAGGAAAACAAAAGGTAGCAGCTTAAATATGGGGGAAGGGTGTAAATCTCCCCGGAGTGAATTCAACCTGAACTGGCAACCCTATCTAGATGCGAGCTCATAATGTGGGCGCATAAACGTTGTGTAGGCTGTTTATCGAAATGATCCTGTCGGTTTTGGTAGATTTTGGCTTTATCGGCCCGCCCTACATCTGGTAATGAAAAACGTGGATAAAAAGATCACTGACATAAGGTGCACACACTATATAAACAGTCCACTATAGGCTGCTATACCTCCAGCTTTCTGGCCAAAAAGACAAGCATGTTGACTTTGGTCGGCTTAAGCTGTGTGGAAATTGGGTCAGTGCATTCTCTGCTGTGCTGACTACCCACTCAGTGTCTGTTGCACAAGTTTTTTTGTGCGACTCTGGACATCAATGAAAAGGGCTCTGCACTTGATATTTTCATTATTTCATACAAAGCTTGCATGCATCTCGAGCCAAATTAGTCAGCTTTCCGCTACCATCGGACTCAAACCGGCAGACCTGCCAAACAGTTGCGGTAGCCATCCTCATCGTTTCCCTCACCTTCCCCCGCTGAGTGGCTGTTTCAGAGTTAGTTGACACTTGCCTGAGGGGGTGACGGTGTTATTTGTGCTCCAGCCACAGCGACTAGTGGCACTGTTATACACAAGAGTCAATAAATAACAATGTGGGATTTTATTAGAAAACGAAACATAAAGGATATCATGGTATTGAATATGATAATACTGGGGTACCAACCAACTCTAATCACCACCAAACTCAACCTTTTTTTTTTTTGGCCCTCCTCATTTGCCATTTTGCAAACAGTGCAGCATATCCACACAGACAAAAATGAGTCCATTTCACATTACATTACATTACATTACAGTCATTTAGCAGACGCTTTTATCCAAAGCGACTTACAATAAGTGCATTCAACATAGGTAGGCAAGAAAACTACTAGTCACCAGAAATCGTAAGTGCATTTCCTTCCTAAACAAGCAACTAAGAGCATAACTAGTGTTAAGGTAAGAGTGCAATAAGTTAGCAACCTACTATATCTTAAACAAATGAGACAAATAAGAGAATCAAATAAACAAGAGCTAAGACAAATAAGAGAATCAAATAAGCAAGAGCTAAGACAAATAAGTGTATCAAATGAACAAGAGCCAATAAACAAGAGCTCAGACACATAATTGACGACAAATAGGCAAGGCTAAGAGAAGGGTCAGGGTAGTGTTTCCTGAAGAGGTGGGTTTTCAGCCTGTGGCGAAAGATGGGCAGCGACTCTGCTGTCCTGACATCAGTGGGGAGTTCATTCCACCACTGCGGGGCCAGTGGGCTCAGACTGTAAGGGCAGCCCGGGGCTTCTGGGAGCAGTAGGGGTTCAGTCAGGGGCACTGCTAGGCATTTTGGGGCCCCCTGACAAAATGTGGCACTGTGACCCCTATCCTAATGCGTCTAACTAGTAGTATCGTAGCACCTCGCCTCTCAGGCTAATGTCATTTACCCAGAAAAACTGTGGTCCTCTGGCTCCGCCCACTGAGGTTTCATTTAACCAATAAAATAACTAAATCTCCAGTCTGCCCCAGCCCGGGCCCCCCTGAAACCACTCCCACTTCCCCTCCCACGGGTGGTGCCTGTGGGTTCAGCGTCTTGCTCAAGGACACTCGTGACATCAACTGACACATTGGCTGTTACAGGGACCGAACCTGTGACCTTCCAGTTAGACAGCAGCCTGTCTCGCCGCCATGCCACCCTCTTACTCAATGTCACCAGGACAAATCACTGGAAATCATCTCACCGCTAATCCAATACATTGTGACAGAATGAAACAAGTCCCCGAAACAGCAAAGTATTAGGCACAGTGTCCTAGAGAATAATGGACTATTCTTCTGAGCAGTAAGGACGAAGGAGTGTGAAGAATGACTCACGACTTGCTTGTTTCACTGTGTTGGCAACAACAATCTGTCAGACAGCTTACTGGGATTCATTCACTTTCCTATTTGAATACACACCAGGCCGAGGAGGAACACCTTATCAAGGAGATGTGAGCAACTGTGATAAATTTGCTGTATCCAGCTGCATTGGGCTGATAAGCACCCAAATTATATTCTCTCTACATGCCTGCTCTAATTAAAAGAGTCTCTCAGGTTTCAGCGAATTGCCATTTGATGAATTTTATCTTTGTTTAAAATGATGCCAGTAGTGCACAAATTTTTGGATTAGGTTTTCCAGTTCTTTTTTTTTTTAAAATACATAGCAAATATCACATTGACGCTTGTCCTCTTTCCCCCCGGACCACCTGCTGCTTTCAACACACAGTCCCTGCACAGGTGATCTGACATCATCAGTATTCATCCCGCCTCCTCTTCTCCTGTCGCTCCTCACAAAGGAGCCCTTGGGGCATTAGTTGTGGACCTCTACCCACATGGGACCTGTTGGTGCCCCTGACACCTGTCTCCCTCAGGTTGACCCCAGTCATGCTATGGATCACGCTACGATGCTTCCAAGTCTGAATCTACCGGCATGGCCAGACGTTGACAGGCAGCTTCCCCTAGCCAACGCTGCAGCCGGCTCTCGGAAAATGGAGGAAACCTTCCAGAGAATGAATTAAAACTATCGCAGGAGAGATCATATTTATTCGAAGAAGTTTGGTCACTTTCACGGTCTGGTTGACTATTGATTGTCAAGGCCTTTAGCTGAGAGACACGCTTAATGGAATTAAAAAAAAGTTGTTGAGAATTGACTTGGAAAAGGCCACTGCTGTACCCATGGAATAAGTCACAGCAAAACAGAAATATTTACCAGGAGGAATCAATAGCTATCACCATCCATATGTTGTTGAAATGTTTAGTTTGTTACATGTTTGTCTTTATGCCCATTTAAATGAGGATTTTGTATTGTCTAAAACAATGGTTCTCAAAGTGGGGTTAGGGGACCTCCAAGGGGTCTTTGAAGGAGTTCCCAGAAAAATCAAACACTACAGCACGGCCACCACAGTATATCTTTACTCTGAGCAGTGACTGCAGCAATATGAAAGGCTATTTTCAAGATACAGTATGTTCCACGAGCTGAATTGTGTTCTCCTCTCCTACAGTATTGGCAATTACTCTGTATTAAATCTGTCGACAATAAAGACAAAATATCTTCTCGCTAGGAAGTCCTGGGGCAAAAGGCTCTCAGGTGGGGAGTCCCAAGATGACTATTGAGAAGTCAGTGGCATAAAAAAAAGTTTTACAATCCCCTGGTCCACTCCCTATTGTGTTCAGCACACATTAAATGCTCATTGAATGTGGCCTTCACAAGGCCTGTGTGTGTGTTCCTGCCTCCTCGTGTGAACTAGGGAGCAGGCAATATCCAATTTTTGTGGACCCACTTTGCTCAATAGTGCTGTTCTTGTAGGCAGAATTGATCTGGTGTGACTCAAGGAAACAAACCAGTTTCAAATCATCATATATGTTATGGATCTTGAGCGATGGGGTAGGCGCCACTGCAGATATACTGTCCCTCCCATCAGCAGTGGAAAGACACAGCACAGTCTCAATCACATCTATACAGGAATCACAGCTACATATGGAAAATGATAAACCCTAAAAAAGTCATCAATTAGCTCATTAGCTGACATTCCACAAGATGACCTCAAGCAAGGCAGTTATTGTCATTTTAAGGTCTAAACCTGAGAACAAAGGCAATCAGAAACACTATCAGATCCTCCACAGAAAAATCTGTCATTTCATTTAAAAAAGATTTTATCTCAATAGTTTATAATTGTTTTAAATGTGTAGATGTTTTGCAAAAGTGCTTTGTCACTGTTTTGCAAAGTGCTGTAGACATTAAGGCCATTATTTTTACTATCTCTTACCTGATGTTCCTGCCACGTACCGAACGCAGTCACGCATATTGACTCTGCAATGTTACACCAGCTGGAACTTTTCTGATGATGAAGCAAGCTGCTCACATAGGGAGCCATGAAAGTGACTTACAGTGTTTTACAGCTCAACCGCTCACAGCGCTTTACAACATGGTGGTTGCCAGGACAACATGACAACTTGGAGTGACCATGAAGTGAGCAGCCTTTCATTTTTGACTGTGGAGGCACAGTTTGGGGCTTTAGTTGTACAAACACTTCTCAGAGGCAGAAATAATCTCATTGGTTGAGTTAAACCTCAAAGAAGTGCCAAAGACGACGTTTTTCAGGACCAACTTGTGTCCTGAAACTGGCACACTTGAATGACAAACTATAAATAAAAATATAAATGTCAATAATTTCTATTCTATCTACCTGTCTATCTGTTCATGATCTTGGAAGGGCTGGAGACTAGCTAACTAGCTTACCTAGCTAGCTACAGGCTAGTATGGCTAGTTTGAACTTGGAAGGTCGGCTAGGCTAACTAGCTAACCTAGATAACTTAAGTATGACTATATTGCATTTTTCAGGTTAGTAGCAAGAGAACTAGGCTTCATAACTAGTTAGCTTCCTCCTCTCTTACCCCTCACCTTTACCAACCTTCACTGGGCTTCAATCTGTTACTTTTGGCTCCGCCCATTGAGGTTTGACTCAACCAATGAGATTATTTCTCTAAATTACATATTATCTCCGATTTACCTTTGTTCCCTGAGTCATGTGACATTTTACTTTACCTACACAGTTGTAACCAGGGCATAAGACTAATAGTTACTAGCAAGGAAGTAATATCTGCAAGTACCAACTGTAAGTACATGTTAGTAATGCACAATTTTCCCCATACTTCCCACTCTTACAATGTATTTAACAGGTTGCAGTTGTTACATAACCCTACAAATGTTTATATTCTCCTTTTTGCTTTAATTGTTTATTTAATTTCATGTACTGTTAGTGCCGTTTATTTTACATTATATGTCTGTTTTCTTTTTCCCTGCTGAATTGTATTACTTTTCCTGCTGCAACAACCTAATTTCCCAATCAATAACATTTCATCTTGCTTAGCAGCTACCCCTGTAAATAATGACCCTGTATATCTCATGAAAGTGACACAGAAGAAATCATCACCACTTTAACAATAGCATTTGATGAGTAAATAATAATTCCAATCTAGAGATATGGGGGTGCTGTGCAGATTGAGCGTGTGTACAGTTCAAATAATTGACAGAAAATCAAGTTATGTTTTGACTTCACTTCTGACAGTCTCCCCATCTGCTGCAATGTCATCAGGTTCCAGATAATGATGTCCTGTCCTTCTGTGGGGAGACGTTTCCCTGGCCATTTATCAATGTCTGCTTTTCTGCGTACAGTCTAACTGACATGTCGCTCTTGCTTCTCCGTCGACGATATGAGGCGCACGAGGCCTCCCGGTGCAAGGCCAGAGCGCTGTGACTGCCGAGTCCTCCGGTGAGAAATGACACTCAATTTGTTTCCCATCATGCTACCTGGGTAGTCATGTATGATTAACGTACCCCTGCCTAGTGACCCGTGACTTGTTTTTCACCATCCTGACTGAGCCTGCTTGGGCAGACACCGTACATGCAACCCCTGACTCATTCGGCGTACTGTAAACTCGCGCATTTAACCTCGCGCTTCCTTCCTGCTGCACTCGCATCTGTCGTACTGCATGTCGGTGGGAGTGTTGTTTTTTTTTGCATATACGCCGAGCAGAAATCGAGAAAGTCGCCAAGAACTATGGACGAGGCTTATGAATGTAAGGATTTGCAATTCAGCCCACTGGTACAAACATTTCTGAACAGAGTGATGTGCTTTCATACTTGAAGTGCAGCTCAGAAAATACAGCGTCATGCAAAATACTACTTCTTTTTACGCCGAGTGGAGGTGTGATGTGATAAGAGCAGAAAGAAATCTAAACCCACCCAAGTTGTAAACGGAAAAAAAGGGGAATCCGTTTCATGTACTGTAGCTAATGGAATCTGCCTTTGATAGAGAAACAAAAGAAGGGGATGTCGAAGCGAAGGGAGACGGGCGGTGTAAATTGAGAGCGAGGAGGGCGAGGCAGGGGAGAAACCGGGGCAGGGCAAGGGGCTCTCGCAGATGTGTGAAATGTGTTCTTGTTGTTGGCTTTTAGGGAGGAAAATTGGAAGGACTAGACGACAGTTTGGGGAGGCTCAGAGGGGGAAGAGAAGATCTGTCTTCCACAGAGACCTTGTCTGTGAAAAGGAGATATGGAAGAAAGGGACGTGCTTATAGATCCATGGACAAAACACACACACACACACACGCACACACACACACACACACACACACTCCAAAAAGTTCCCAAAATACAACTCTCTTGCTTGAAAGAAGACCCAAAAACTTCACAGAGCTGAAAGAAGAAAAAAAAAACTTGATGGAGTGAACAGCATGGAAGTTGCAAATGTGCGCTTTGGGAGTAGAGAAAATAGCTGCCTATGTCACATGCTAAACTGAACATCTTTTTTTGTATGCCTTGTACTAAAATGAAAGTGATATGCAGTACTGTGGGGGGGGAAAAACATATCAAAACCCAAATATTGTAGTTGTGTGAACTAATGATGCCTAGTGTTTGACATTAGAACTGTTGTCTTACTTCTAAGACTTGTAAAATATCCACTTTACCAAAACACAACTTCTGGTGCAGCCATCTCTCGCATGTTCTGAGATGTTGTTTTGTAGCGGCAAACCTGAAAGGAAAAATCCACCCAAAACAACACTTAAACATTGTTCTAAAACAGCTATCTGTGATGCGGGCCCATTTTTGGTTTTTGGTGGGGTATTTTTTCTTATTCCTATCTATAAGTGGCCAAATGTAGAAAATGTCACATCATGTCAGGATACTTCCAATGCAGCTACGATGGAGTTTGATATCAGAAAATGTTTCAATGATCTAAAACATCAACGGTAAACATCAGGTTTTGGTGTCAGCCCTCAGGAATCAAAGAGCAAGGCTTCTTTCTAGACAGACGTTCAACAATCATACAGGGAGCTGTATGAATCACAAGCTAGTTCACAAGCTAGTTGGCTAGCTAGCTATATTTCCATCCCCATATGCCCACCTTTGATTAAAGCAACAAGCGTACACCTTATCTGGGGGTTGTTGAAAGTCATCCTTTCATCCTTGGAAACGTAGGAACTCACCAACCAAAGTAGAAGTGGAAGACAGGTTCAAGGACAGTGGGAAAAACTGACTTCATCACAAAATAACTCCTGTAATGCTTTGAGCATCACAAATTGATGCTATCTAACAGTGGAAGAGCATACCTTTGGCCTCTTTTCACCCCATCCCCTTTTTAATGACATCAAGTCAGGGTGGGGTTATCTTACGTACCGGCAACTTTTACTTTAGCGACCTTTTCAACACACCGAGAAAGTGTTTGACAGCTAATATTAGAGAAAACAACCGCTCATTTTGGAATTATGTTTTTTGGGGGGGGGGCAACTCGACAGCCTGGCCCCCGAACGCCAACCTCTGCGCATGACCCCGATCAGCACTGTCAATGACAATCTGCCACAAGGACTAGTCAGGGAGACAAGTCAGTGAACCTCATAGGGGCAAGGGACTAATACGAGCTATGCAAGATTAGAAAGAGAAAAAAAACACAAGGTAGAGCCGGACTGCCTCCCCCCCCCCGCCCGCAGTAGAAACTGTACCGCCTTGAAGTGGAGGGGAGACATATACTTTGCAAGACATGAGAGACTAAACAGAACCTAATTTAAATTGTGCTTTATTTTAGCGGTACAATGAAAGAAAAGACCACAGAGGATTCGCTCATCAAACAAACCCAAGCAACGTCTCCACGGTTATGGGAGGGAAAAGGGAATAATAATTGTGTACACTCTGAAGGTCTAAGATTTGTCATTATAGAACGGGAGAACAGAGGGAGAGGTAATAAGTAAGGGATTTCAAACGTTATTTAAAGAAGTTGTAATCATTAGTCTGCTGCCACCGAGGCCTCCTCCTGTGAAAGGAACACGATCAAAGAGGATGAAGGTTAAACGAGTTGACTGGGTAGTAAGACGCGAAGGCTGACGAGGGTTTCGCTCCCCTCGACTGAGAAGACCAAGAAAAACAACAACAACAAAAAAAAGATTGAAATCGATAGCGCGCGACAGGGCTAAAGCCGCTACAAATGTTAAAACGAAACGGCTTGTGGGAAATATTGTGTAAAATACAATGGGTGGCATTGACTAGGAGTAGAAAACAATGTATGGTTTGGCTTTGTTCCACGTACTGGGGAAAAAACAAAAAACACTTTAAAACCTCGCTAAACTGCTCAAAATCTGTCAAAATCTCACCATGTGGTGTAAGATGAAAATCAACCATCAGTCAGCTGCTACACACCAGATGTCCTCGGCTCTGCCAAGGCGGAGCTCACACCCTTTCTCTCACAGTCTCTCGTCCTCCTTTTGCTACAGCAGAGCTAGAATATCTTTAGTGATCGTTTGGCTTTAATTAAGACTTACCTCAAACCCAATTTCAGCAGGTTCTGCTGAATACTGCATGCCATACAGTAAGTACAATAAAGCAAGCATGTTGTGACTACAATCCATATCAGCGCCCATGCAGTATTAAAAAGCAGGATGTTTTATCTTATTCCTGTTTGGAATAAGATAAATACTACCAGATTTTCATTGCTTGCAAAAATAATCAAATAAGCTATGGGTGATATAACATTATCTGCTGGCTCCTGGCAGTGGGATGCTGTTAATACAAAACAATACTGGACACCAAATTTGTATGAGCACTTTAAATATGATATTGATTCTGCAATATCTTCAAGTGCTTTTCCTTTTATTGGTTCTCATGCAGCAGGTTTTGAAAAATGCCCCGGACCTCTTATCACACAAATTAGAATGGATTGCTTTTAATATTACCTCTTTGTTCCAAATGGCCATTTCCCTCCATTGCATGAAAAGTCAACTTCCATTTGACAAGACATTTAGCATGGCTTATGTGGCACAAACTGTGCATAAAGTTTCAGAATTGAACTTTGGGGGGAGATTTGAGGGTATTTGCGGGTGTTCTCTCGGAGAAAAGGCATCTCTGGATCATTACATGCGTTTCTTCTTACTGTATATCAATAGGCAGAATGTTACATTTTCCTCTGCCATTAGTCAAAGTGGGCTAATTTAAAGTAGGGACACTATTGGGTTTTGTGTGATAAATGACCCATGTGAGAGCGACCCACAATGGGTAATGGGGGGAAAGGGTTCTGTTACAAGCAGTTAGAATACAAATATCCTCCTTATCCCACAGCCCAGGGTTGATGCTAGGTATGAGGTATAATGCCCTGCCTGTACGGTAAATCTCATGTTTCTTTAGAATAACATCAATTTGTGTAAATGAAGAACTCTCTTTCCAAAGTGCTACATATCCATATTCCAAATGGCTTTTTTGTCAGCAAAGGACTTAAATTACCTAGTGTCCTTTCAAAGGGTATTGCAATTTGTTTGCAGCAATCGTTTTGTTGGAGTAGGTGTCACTTTTTTTCTAATGGCAAATACCTCACTTTGGAATAGATGCCTTCGGTGTGTGTTTTCATTCCTCGGAAAACCCTATGAAGACCTTATGCATTGCAAAAACTAGGTTCAAGTGAATGATGGCTGATGATTCCCAGTTTCATAATTGGCGCCCGATCACAGTGATCAGCACCATCTCAGAGATTCCATTTAAATAGCCTTTCGACATCACACGTACAAGCCAAAGTGCGATCTGTGCTCAGCCCTAGTCCTCGCCCGAGGTGAGCCACCGCTGCAAACATTTGCCGTTTGTTGGGAAAATGAAAGCAAACCCCAGTAAAAACAAGAATACCTCGGCCCAGCTTGCCCGCATCAACATCCCCACCCTACTGAGATAAGTCTCATGAATTGCTTGCTTTACCCGCGGGTTAAATGCACGAGGAGAGGCGTTTTTGGCAGGGATCTCTTTCTGAACATAATCTCTATGATGGTGAAGATGTCGCGCCGCAGTAGGGGTTGCCCGGGACAGCGAGGTAAATTAACTCCGGGGAGTTTTTCCCGTTGATCTCGGAAACAAAGACGATATTTGTGTCACGATCTCCCATGGCCCTCGATAAGAAAAACAACAGCACTGTATTTATTAAGCTTTTTTTTTTTTCTTCCTCTCGCACATAGAACTCCCTCTTTGTAAAAATAGTTAATTAAATGGAAATATCAGTAAAATAAAGCTCTGATATGAAATGTTGACACACACAGTGTCCTTCAGATATCCTTGGCGGTGAGAAAGTAATGTCACTATGCAAATTTTGCCCTGAAACAGCACATCTTTTTATTATTGCTGCCAAATGTTATTTCTCTGAATAGCCTGGTATTTTATTTTATTTTTTTAAGCGCTGAATTAATACGAGTCGTAAAAGCACATCAATAAACTGTCAAGCAATAAAAAGTGGGGTTTAACTCTGAGAATAAAATTGGCACCGACCAATAGCAGCAACAAAGAATGTCATCTGTCTGGGAAGATTTGGAGAGCTCTCGTGAAGTGGGTGGCAATTATACTGCACACGTCATCACAGACGAGTAGATAAACAACACTCTCAATTTGTATTGAATCAGCCTCAGACATTGATTGGAAAAATGAGCGTTTCATAAATGTAATTGCCTCTTTGGTTCTGATCATTGATCTAAATCTGAATGAGTGTCTGCCATGAAATGTAGGAAGAAGGGAAAAAAAAAAATCCAAACTGTATTATCAGTGGCTGAAAATGTATTTCGTTAATTTTTATATCAAGTGACAGATGTCACAGAACTGGATCGATTTTGATGGTTTCGACGCTCAAAGGGAAAGGACGTTTTTAGCTTCAGGGAGGTGTGTACAGCAAAAAACAACAACAATGTCCACAGTTTCTAATTTCTTTTTTCAGTTAAATTCCACAGCGGTGTTATTTTACCGAACAGGGCTGTGGCAGCAAAACCATAATATTCATCAGCTAGCGTTCAATGTGACTTAAAAAGTCATTAGAGAGAGACGGGAAAAAAAAGTGTCACCAACCTCTGTGACATGCCCTACATTTCCTATATGGAGGCTCTGTCTGGAGGCAGCCAGCCGACAAATGCATCACGGACCGGTCTGAGGAGACATTAGCTCACAATGATATTTGTAATGCGACACTTTTGGGAGCGGTATTTCTCATCCCGCGACAGAGCGCGGAGGATAGATATGGTAAACAGTGACTCCTGAGGATAATTTGACCTCAGAAAAGCAAGGCCATTTATTTCCCTCAGCTTAATGACACAAATATGGTAGTATTTTACAGAGGGAATGTTGCCGCGGCCAGGCATCCGGGTGGATCCGAACCCGGAGTGATATTAGGGCACAGGGGGGACAGAATCAATCAATGAACCGAACAAAAGTAATGCTAGCGTCACATTGAGTATCATCAGCACTCAACACCTCTTACCTTGTTTGAAAAACTGTTTTACTGACTTTTTTTTCTTTTCTAGCCACTGGCAACAGCTTAATATCTGGCCCTGTCAGATGTACTTCCATCCATTACCTTGTCAGAAAGTTTGAAATGAAATTCACATCCATTGCCTCTAAGCTCCCAGTGCCTTTTAAGTGCATCTAAAACTCCACAGAGGCAGAACTCTTTATTCCCCCCCGTAATAATGACGTCACTCGTGTCAAACACTTTGGTTGAGCATTATTTTAGGAATTGCAAAACCAGGCGCTCATCAAATGCCAAAAAGAGAGTCGGAGTCGCTCGGAATCAAAGCCTCTTAGTACAAGAAGTTTTGCTTGTCAATAAAACATGACCGACGAACTCTTAACGGCTATTAATTACTTAATAACTTTATCAGGGATGTTCTTTGAAGAACGGTATTGCCTCGGGGGTTCTTCCACAGCTTCCGAGCGAAGAACCCCTGAAGGACCCCCCCCCCCCCCCCCATCTTTTTTTTTTACAGTTTAAAGTACATCATTATACTGAGTCAGCATACTTCGAAAGCCCAATTTCTTCCAAGATGCCCCAGATTAACTTTCCACTGCGGAGATATAACAACGTTTTTGACACGGCCCGTCTTTGTCAACAGGCAGAGCGACTAAGCACATTCATCTTGCATGTGACAGGAAAGACTTGGATCTGTGCCCAATGAGCAAATTATTTCCCCCGCACAGCATCTTCAAATAAGGAAGGAGAAAAAAAAAAAGCCTTTCATTTGTTTCCTGTCCAGAGAAGCTTATTAATCAGCCACAATATGAGCTTGATTCTTTGTATATGTGTTTGTATATTCCTAACAAGTTATGCAAATAAAATAAAGTTTGAATTAATTTTAATGAGTGCGTAACAAAAGGGCCAAAGCTAATTATCTAAATTCCTCCTCTTTGAAAAATGGGTAACTCTGACCCCCTGCTGAATAGAAAACAAAGCCAAGAACATTGGAATATTCATTATAAAACATATTTACGTAACACTGCGAGAGTTTGTGTGACCATGTGTCCCATGGGAGGAGGAGGCTGATTGCTGGGGTGGAAATATATAGTTTAAGCTTCAAAGCACAATAAGGTATATTGTATTAATTCATTCTGCTGCCTGCAGGGACAAGAGGAAGCGTAGAGGCATTGCTTGCTTATATTTGCTCCATCGCCGCCTCCCTTTCTGTCCCCAGCAATTTCCATTCTGAGATTTAGGTGCAGTTGTAGAGATGTTCCCTCTGTAATAGCTAGAAATAGATTAACAGAGACGAATACATTTAGTTAAATCGGTTTATTTATTATTTTTTCATGGCATTTTAGTTTTTTGCATCCTCAAGCTGAATAACAACACAAAATGCAACAATGGTTCAAGGTGTCTACTACCACGGTACCGTACCGCCATCCGTAGCCACTTAGGGACATGACAGGGTAGAAGTTTGAATGGTGAAGGCAAGGACATGGAGAAGAAACCATTAACACTATGAAGAGGAATCTTATGATAAAGGTGAGGCCAGTGTCATGTTGTTAATAGCTACAATTATCCATCAACGGGCAAATGGGCCATCAACATTTACTGCAAGCTCCTCAATCACACAAATCAGCGCTGATTGCTTCGCCACTGTGGAACGAGTTTTCCTACCACCCTTAGATCTGCTCTTATGCTAGTCATCTCCTCTTTAATCCCTGTGTGATCCAATTGCACCGTGACTACCTATTGTTTTACCAGTCTGTGTACAGGCTCTTTAATTGCATCACAAATCTCCTACGTCTGGGGCCAGCAGGGAAGTCCATTTACACAAATACACAAATATAAAAATATAATAACCAGGGTAGAAAAATAGCAATACTTTAAAATCTTGTGTGTGGCTGTAGGTCAATTCAGTAAAAGTAAAAGTAAGTAAGTAAATGTCTTCAGCCCTAGTCGCCACTCCAAAACACTGAGTTTTCTGAGTGAGAAAAGTCAGCTCAGTTAACCTGAACAAAGTGTTAGCTAGCTAACTAGCAGGCTAATTTAGTTACTGTTAACATGGGACTACTAGCCACTGCTAACGCTAGCTTCTACTAGATACGTTAGCTAGTGTGCGAATCAGATGTGTTGACAAGCAGACAGTGAGGGTTAGCTGGCCAGATGCTATGGTTAGCTAGCTAGCAAGCTGACATTATCTAAACACAAAATGAATAAGATATATCAGTGGTGAAATGTTCAATTCCCATGAAAAACACCCTGAAATTAATCTTGTTTAATGAATTCTGTTAAGGCGGCCAATTTGTATGTAAACGTAAACAGCTGTTCGCAACAATATGGCCGCCAAAGGGTGCGGTACACCACCTGAAAACACACTACTCTGTGTTGTTCTGTTAGCCTACCCTCAGGCAAAGCAGCTTTAATTTGGATGCTTTCCTCAAAAATGGATTGACAGACCTGAATCATTTGTTGATATTTCTCATTGTTACCTGCATTATTATGTTTCTGTTTTGCTCTCGGGATATTAATGGTATGTAGCACTGCATCTCAATGAAGTGCGCAGTGCACCATGTGCATCATAGTTCTGGATTAATCAAAGACAAACAAAAGATGCCTGGTTGTTTTTTTTCATCTGTTATTTACAATAAAGAATTTTAGAGCTCAGTGCTCATCATTCATTTTCTTGATATAGAGATCCCCCATACCTCATCAATGTGCACAGTCAGAGACCTTTGCTACCTGCTGTGCTGTTGCTGTTATTTTGGTAACAACTGAGCAGATGATAAATACATTATATGCAGTTCCCGATTCAAAAGATGAGCAATCTGTTGTATTTTTAATGCAAGAACTCATTTAATAGTCATTTCTACAATATGCTATAAAACTGGCTCATGCAAGAAATACCTTGTTGGTCAATTAAAATGTAAATATAGGAATCGTATCTTATATAAAAAGCATAAACATCCAATGACCTGGATGTAAATTGATTCAACATGCAATAACTGACGTGCCTTGCATTTGCAAGCGAGAGATGATTGGATTTTGACATCCAGTGTTTGGTAAGCCTTGTTTACCCTTTCAATACGCAGAAGACTTTGGTGAGCTCAATACTTCCCTCGCCATCTGTCTACTCTCAAATTCTTTGGACTAAGACAACCAGAGATGTGCTTCTCGGTCCCCTGGCAGAGCAGTTCATGTCCCTGTTGGAAAAAGATTACCATTTGCATTCGATATCAAAGTACAGATCATTTCCTTGTTGATGAGCCAATGTATTGGATCAAAGTGACTGCATGTGCTTTAGGTATATTTGGGGCATAGTAGATTATATGTGCAGCTTTTAATTTGAAGTAAAAAGAAAAAGAAGAGGGCCTTTATCTACTCCACAATAAGACATTGATATAATATTTAAATGACTGTGTGTATTGTGTGTATTCATTGGATTAATATGAAATGTGTGTTATAGTTTCACTGTGAATCGCTGTGTGACAATCGCACTAGCCAACACGATTAATGACATTTACATCTTTAGCTGACACTATTATCCAGATCCAACATGGACCTACTCCATTCCCAATTAGTGGGAGACTGAATTTGAGGATTCATAGGTTTATCTGAACTTCTACATTTAAATGACCTTCCATATTGGTTCCAATCCAGAAAATGTACCTTTACATAGAAAATCACATTAGGTACCGTTGCACTCACTCTTCCTCTATAGCAATTCTCTATAGAGTGGTACATCAATGTGATATGACAGATAGGGAGGGCACAACAAACTCCTTTTCCTGTCTCTAACTGTGGGCAGCTTAAGTGAATTGTCAGCATTACATAATACAGACACAATGGCTACAATGCCACTGTTGATAGTAAGTAAAACTAAAAGCTTTTGAAATAGAAAGCTCCCTCCGGATGACATGAGGAAATACGTGCATGCTCAATAACAAGTCGCCACCTCCTCTCTACAGGAACATCCACACATAGTGATCGTATGCCAGATGCACTGTCTACTGTCTTGCACTGCCCCCCCTTGAACTGAATGTGAGGTCCTGTTGGCTAATGCGCACTTATGTAACAGTGTTAGCTGTTGACACGTCTGCGCCACTGTCACCGAGACTAATTCCTCTAAATTTATTGTACTTGGGGGAATAAAATGATTCTGATTCTAATTTAGAAATCTCATCTGGGGTGGTCAGGAATGCGATGATTGCCTCCCAACAGCAGTAAATTAAGAAGTGTCTGTCAAAAGCTGCACATAACGACGCAAACAGCCACAAATTTTCATTCCCAATTTTTTTTATTATTATCAAAATAGAGCTCAAATTGCTATGCCACAAATCTAGGTAGCGTAGTATCAGAACATATTGTGGAGCTGTATATTGTGTATTGTATATTTGTTGAGTAAAATAAAGGTTTAATAATATTTCTTTAGACTAGACTTTTAGTAATCACCGTACTTTGGCTGATTTCACTGAAATGGCACCGTGGATTGAAATAACTGGTCGTGGTTCAGGAGAAATATACAAACAAACAAAGTCTATCCTCCAGAGAGAATGAATCAGAATAAATTGCTTGTGGATGTAACAATGCCAATGTGGTAAACCCAGTATTTCAAAGCCACAAAGGTCATAATGTCTTACTGAGCGTAGCATGTGGATTAAAACAAATGGGTAGATTAACTGAAGATGGCCAAAGGGTGGTTAAATCTCATATTCCATCTTATAATCAAAAATTAAAACAACTGAAGAATTCTGCCAGCGGGGTAGGATAATTAGACTTGATGCAATGCAGCTTCACTTGTTGATGGAACGGTGTCAATATCTTGACAGATCGAGACAGAATAAGGCAGATCAGTGGTGGAAAAGAAAGTGACAGGCGATTCAATAAATTCTTGAAACTTTCATCTGAAGATAGGAGGAAACTTTATTAATCCTAAGCAGCAAAAGTAACAGGATTCAGCAGGGCAAAGGAAACAGAATGTAAGCACACAACTAGAAAGCAGTAAAATAGAAGAAAAAATGAAAAAAGTAGAATATATCCAAGTGTGGGGTTATGTAACCATATTCTGTAAGAGTGAGAAGTATATTATATTAACATGTATTTACAGATGTTACTAAGTCTTACTAATGGAATACTAATGATGAAACATTTTCTATACATGTATGATAGAGAAGCAAAATGATGTAAGCATATATAAACAGATATATTTGCTATATATGTATAACCAAGTATGTATACAGTTGAAAGGACTATCTCACCCCACTCTCACTTTTTTCCACTTCTTTTAAAAAAGATTTACAAGCCACAATTGTAGATATTTCTTGCAGTGGTGATCTAGTTCCCAGCCTAACCCATTCCGTGTGATGTTTGATTACTTTTGTCAAATTAGCCATTATCGCTGACGGTAAAAGCAATTTATGAATTTTGCCATGAATTTCCCATAAAAGGATCACATCCTAATAGCCTGAACGAGAGCTGCGTTTTATTTCCATTTGCTGTAATTAAACGGAGCTGAACAACAGAGAAACATCAAGTGGAGAGGCAAGGACTGAAACCGCTTGCAGGGAAATATTTTATTCATCTACAGAAGACCAATGTGGTCCAGAATGTGCCAAGTCTGTAGTCTGCAGAGTGGATATGCACACACCACTATGTCAGTATAGTAAAGTATGAACAAAGATGTCTAGTTTTAATGCTGATTTTGTACATGGTGGTTAATTGTGTGCCTGAAGTCTTTAATGTGTTTTTTTTTTTCTGTAATTTCTGTGGTGTTTCTCACTGCTCTTCCCAGAGATCACCTGTCAATCAAACAGTGTGTCCAGCACTGTGACGTCTTTCTCCTTGGATTTTCTGTTGATGGAGTTTGAGTTTCTGTAGGTGGCGCTCTTTTCTTTGTCTGTTCAGCCACGGTGGCTATCGCTGCTCATGCTAACTACCCAGTTCTTCTTGGCCCAATCCCAATGTCCCCCCTCACGGACTCATGGACTTTGAGGCGCGTTCCCGCTATGTCCACGAGGGTTTAGGGCTGTCCCACTGTCAAATCGTCAAGTGCATGAGGGCTCTCTCGCAGACTTTTTGAGCCCTTTATGCACACTTTCCATAAGTCCGCATCGATGCAGACTTTGCCTGAGGGAATTCCCCACAGTTCATAGCGTTGTGACGATAAATACGGGGTTACCATGGGAAGCCCGGAAGCAGTAAAAAAAAACATTTATTTAAATTTTTGCTTGATGATGCTGTTTTGACAAAACGAGTCAATAGATTGACAATTAACTCTCGTCCACTCTGTAAGGCAAGAGCCTGGAAGACGTTCAGATCAGGGCAGTTGGTCCCTTAAGTGCCTTGGTCGTGAAGAAAGTAAAAAACGTAAAATAAAAAGTCCCAAACCCACAATCGTACATAAAAAAAAATTTGTGTCGTCAAGGTAACGCGATATGTCGCAAAGTGCTGTCCCATTCCTATTTATACAATTTGGAGCCCTTGCAGCCTCTCACACTCAAGCACTTACCAGGTGACGTCAGTTAAGTCTGTGAGGGTTCAGGGTTTAGGCTTTAGGGGGGGACATTGGGATTGGGCCCTGTTGATCTGTTGGTCTGTTGATTGCAAACAAACCGGAAACGCAAAACGCACCACTTCCTGTCTCCAGAGGATTTCCCAGAAGACCTAGTTGACTCCGTGTGTTTAGAACAGCAAATGAAAAAGCTTTATTGAACTGGATAGAGGTTGGATCACTACTGTGTTGTATCAATTGTCAAAATGTACATTTATTAGGTATTAAGTACATTTTACATCATCTATCAACAGCCAGCCTCATCCCTTAATCATGTTCAACCAACCACTAACCAGACCATTCCTTTTTCACTCGATAAAATATCTATATCGGTATAGTTTGCATCGTTTTTGTTTTACTGACAATAGAGAGAAGTACAATAAATGTATTTCTATGAAAATTCCACAGATTACTTGAATTTGCCTCAGTTAGTCACTTTTACAAGACGGATAAGGCAACACTGTCAGCGCCGTCAGGTTGTGTTTGCTATATTGCGGTAAATGGACTGTTACTGTACGAGTGTGTAGCGAAGATTCACCAAGTTTCTTCGAGGAGGTGCGAGGGGAGAAGACAACGGAAGCTCAGCGTTGTCCTCACTCTGTCATATCTGATGGATCTGTGGCTGTGTAGAAAGTTTTGCCCTAGTTTTGAAGTGAGGAGGTCCGGGGGTGAGGAGGAAAGGTTTGCCTCAGGCGTCTGCAGCTGTGTGATGGTCTGTTACTGGGAGTTTATCCCGACCCACTGGGACGAAAACAACTCTCTGGTCAGTCTCAAACTCTGACCTACCTGGATGGGAGAAATCTGCTCCAGACCGCTTTATTTATGTGCCAGATATATTCGAAAAAACACCAAAAGTCCCTCCGTGCTCTATGGGTTTGTTCTCTCCTTTTATGTCTGACTAGCAATTAATATCTATTGCTCTCCAGCATGACTCAGGGAGGATATTTATTGGAAGATCAATGCTTGTTTTTTTCAGTATTGTTCCAATTTCCTTTTGAGTCTCGCCGGTACTCAAAGTGATATAGCCAGGCTCCATACACCTGTATTATTCTCTGCTAAAAAGCCTCACATTGTGAACGAGCAGACCATCCTGTTCCCATTGTCCCGCTAATAATATTTACTTACACAATAGGTTTTGCACGTATTCTCGACACAACCTTTATAACAAAAAATAAAAAATACACAATAACCGAGGGACATGCGGTGAGGTTTGGGTGGTTATCCAGGGCCGTGAGGATTTTCATCTCTAAGGAACAATGCCATTCTCCGGGTTCGGTATCACAATAGTGTCGTAAAACACTTGAAAATGTGAAACGAAACACTCGTATCTGCTTGATTGGTGTTTCAATACGGTGACACGCAGTTCTTGAGTGCTCCCACGCGGTCAATTTATCATTTGAAATTGAACAGCCACTTAACACCGCTGTATAGTATTTAAGGCAGCGTTTAAGTGCTCCTCTTATGTTGCCTCAGAACCAGGTAGTGGGTGTTGTGACACTTTTTTTCCCCATTCGGCTGTGCACAACAATACTTTTACGTCAGTTCACCCACCTTTTAAAATTCATAACGTGTGACAAAGCTGCAGTTTTTATTTTTAAGCATACACGCGCCTTAATTCCACTCGTATTTCTTTTCCCGTGACATAATTTCTCTCAGAAGTGCAACCGGCAAGACAAGTTTTTTAACTGTTTCTCGGGGGGGCATTACTTATGCATGATCAATCAGCATACTGCAAGGAAATGCAATGTACCTTGACAAAATTTGAAATAGCTTGTTTAACTGTTAAATATTTAAGGTGCGTACCCCCCCTAACATAAGGTTGTGCCGGTGAAGTGACATGCATCTAGTCTGCAGCCTATTGCCCTAGTGCGGTATCACCAGTTCAACAGGGCTGTTGAAACCAAGTGCTGGGTGTTGCTGTCTGCTGTGGCATCTGCCAGTGTATTGGATGGGCGCATCAGACGACAGAGTAAGCATTGACAGAAACATGCATCTTCTCTGCAACCTGTTTTTGATGGATTTATCCCCGCTTAGGTGCTAGCTGTCATAAATATAAAAGCGTAGTAATCACGAGCAGCTTTGTGTCAAGCAAAGGTGTTGTGTATGAATTGTGGCATGTTTTTAGATTCAGATCGCTTTGCCCTCTCTTGGAAAGTACAGCCCATTAGTTTAAATTAACTCCCACTCTGAAGGCAGTAACTTAACAATATAAATACCTGACTGACAATTACCAAAAGCCCATTCCAATCATGTTTCTGTAGCAACGACTTGGCAACAGTCTTTTAAATCAGCTGGGTGGTGATTTTAGAAAAACAACCATATTATTCAACTGACTTTTGCCCATTGCTACCGTAACGCTAATCCATTTTAATTAGTAAATGCGTGGGTTATTCTGCCCGTTTTGGATGAAACTTTAGGAATAAGTAATTGGAATAATGCAACAAAACAGTTAAGAAACATATCAAGACTGTGGAATACTCCAAGATGCTGTTACGAAGCACAGATGAAAGTTGATGCTTAATTATCTGACAGCTTTGATATGTGTCGAGGAGAAGAAAAAACATCAATTAGAGCTTCTTTTTTTTTTTTTAACCGTTAAGTAAATTTACAAATGCAGCGCTTAACACAGCATGAAAAACAGCAAATGGATATGGTGCCAGTCGCTTCCTGTGATGTGTCGCGTGTATGCTAGAGGGTTTGATGTAGGTCCTCTTTTAGTTTTTTATTATTATTATTATTATTATTATTACAGACCCTGGCCCAGTGACCAATAATCTACAATGGACACACACACACATCCTTGTACTTCTATCCTCATAAGGACCTTCCATTGACTCCATTCATTCCCCAACCCCTATCCCTCACCTTAAAGCATAACCCCAGACATTTTTGACCGGTCCCGTTTTCTCATCTTTTTCCATCATACCGATCAATTCTGAACCCTTAACTAATCCTTTGAAGAAGTGCAGCCAAAATGACCTCACTTAGAAAAAACAGATCTAAACCTCAAGCTAGTTCTCACTAGGATGGAAGTACATGAACACACACACACACACACACACACTGGTGGTGTACACATGTGCAGTATGTGTCAACGTGTGCACGAGGACCAAAACAGCCTAATGGACCAGACACCCTAAGGCTGCGTGTAGATGTGTTTGTGTACGTACTGCATGTATGTGTGTGTGTGTGTGTGTTAGCAGAAACTAAATGGGTTCTGCTTCCATTGGACCACATCTGTGACAAAAACAAAGCGTTGTGTCTTTTCCCGAGGGGTATTACGTACACGCCACAATGACATCAGGGATCGACGGCGCAGAGTGTTTAGTGTTTATTGAATGAACCGACTTGGTGGTGCCGATTGCCATGTGAGGATTATTCTATTAAATGTATGGTTTATTAAATCCTTGAAATAATACTCCATTTAAAACCAATACATCTGAGCGCTGCCTTGATAAAAGGTAATCTCCCTGCCATTCCTAATAACACTTTGTTTTAATCAGCAACAGGATACATTCCCTCAGAAACGCAGTGGCAGGCACGTTCAAGATCAACTTCTCGTCTCACACACTATCCTACACACGCACACACGCAAAAAAAACACACAAACACTCACGCACATTTACACACACAGACAGATAAAGGATAATCTATGTAATGGATTTCTGCCTCAGTTGATTTAGGTCACAGGGTTACCTGCCACCTCTGGCAAACTGTATTATTTTACATTCTAATATTGTCATAACCGTTTTCATTTCCACTTGGCATGAGCCTGCTGACAGGTCAGGCAGGGGACTCAGTGAAGGTTTACTCGAGAATGCATGATGGAGGATGAGTTTGTTTTCTTCCCCCTTCCTTAGGAATACACACCAAGGTTACATCAGCCAGCCCTTCACCGACAAAAGGGATGGTTCGTCCTCGGTAACACTCTTCACCCTGCCCTTCTCTTTTATGAATAGCTGCCACCTCTAATTGTTGTCCATCTCTGACGTCTTTCTTTCTGTGCCCAGCTCTCTCAGAGAGATGGCAATTTTCTGTACAACTCTTGGCCAAGTACAATAACAGCGTAATTTACTACCAATGGCACAAAAGAACTAAGAATAGCGTATCGGAGCAGCTAGTGACTTCACTGATGACAGCTGATCATTGTTTCTGGTAAATTTTCAATTTCAAATTAAGAGTTAAATGAAAATGCATGAAGTCATTCCAGATCCTGCTCCAGAATGACACAGGGCCTGTTGTGTTCACTTTGATGCCTTGTTTTCTTTCCATGCTGTGATTATTTTTTTTTTTTATTGATTGATTCGACCACGCTTACGTTCAAATCCCCTGACGTGCCGTTGTTTTGCTGTCACATTATCATTATCATAGCCTCATGCCCATCGACTTCAGCGTTTGTCCTCTTGTGTTTGTTTGTTATAATAACGGGTATCCACAGGAAGAGTATTGAGTTATACAGTGTGTTTGCTCATATAGGCTGCTTTGGTGTAGCACATGGTCTTCCTGTCTCCTTCTCAGTGTTGTTGAATGATGTTTCATTCAATTAGGAGGTGAAAAATGTTGCAGAAAAAAGTGACACTATCGTGATTAAGACAATGAAAACCATTTGTGTTACTATTTAAGGAATAGTGGGCAACTTAAGTGGTTGATATAATAACAGACAAGATACTGAATAAATGAAATGAATAAAATACACCATAGAATAATCAATTATAGTTATATTCCACTAAAACACACCTCCTACTACTATTATTACTGCCACTATTATCATTTATACTTTTAAATGTTATTACAGGTTATTAAAAACAACTATTACATTTGCTCATACTTGTTAAGGTATATTGCAAGAGCTGCGGTCGCTAGGAGATTTGTGACCTCTATAGAGGGCTTTCTGGTGACATAACACCCTCTGGCGGCCATATTGGAGGTCCTCAGCTCTTGAACAGCTAATGTTTCTAAACTTATGACATGGCCGCCTCAACAGAATTGAATTGATAGACATTCCTGGGCTGTTTTTGACTGACAACTGATCATTTTGGCTCTGATACAACTGATTAATCGATTTTGTGTTAGATGATGCCAGCTTGTTAGCTAGCTAACCATAATATATCTGAATTGCACACTAGCTAATGTATCTAGTAGAAGCTAGCGTTAGCAGTGGCTAGTAGTCCCATGTTAACTGGCTAGCTAGCTAGTTAACAGTTTGTTCAGGTTAACTGAGCTGACTCTTCTCAAGCTCCAACTCAGAGTGTTTAGGAGTAGAGACGAGGACTGAAGACAAGACAGTTTACTGAGTCACAGTAACCTACATTTGAAACAAATCTACCTGATCACATTATTCACTTTTACTGAGAATGTTATTCAATTGACCTACACCCACAACAATCTTTTTCAGGCATCTCTCTGTGGGTTATGTAGCCAGTATTTGTGTCCAGCTAATCCAAATAATGTCAACTTGTTATTTAGCTACAGTCAGTTAGCTGTCCGGCCAGGACAGCTCAGTCGGTAGAGCATGAGAGTCTCAGGGTCGTGGGTTTGATCCCCACATAGTGTCAACTATCACCGTTGTAAGTCGCTTTGATTAAAAGCGTCTGCTAAATGACTGTAATGTAAAACCATAATATCTTGTCAGTCAACCACCACTGTCTCGGATGACTTCAGAGGGCCACTATTTGTTTGTTTTCATGAAGATTCTCAGATTCTCTTTTGTTTTGTAATTGTAAACCTAGCTAATGTAGCAATGTGACATTGTTTTCTATTCACGTACAATGCGGTTGCAGTTATGTTTTATACTGTAAAATTCATTCTTAATATACAGCTTCTGTTATTTGTAACAGAATTGAAAAGAAAGTGACTCAAAGTTTTTTTATTGCCATGGTTGGACTGAATTCCCTACAGTTTTCTATTAGGCATTAGCCAGGACAGCGATGGGTCCTAACTTATGGGTAATTGGGGTCCTTAACATGTGCTCAGCTTTTTAGGCAGCCATTGCACTCAGAGCACCCAGGGAGTTATATATACCATATATACAGTTATACACCATAATTGCCTGTGTTCATATTCCCATTTGTGCGCCACGCCTACTTCAATACTCACCTGTGTGTCCACCTGAAGATCGATATAGAGCTTGACGTTTCATCTCAGCTACCTATCTCCTGGAGTCCCACTGTGGGCGAGGAGCCTGGCACTCGTTCTGTAGCGGAGCCCAGCCATGACTTAGTATTCCACAATGGTTCTGAGAGAGAGAAAGAGATGCGTGAGTGCAAGGTGAGCCAGAGATCATGAGAGGACTGCTTGAAGAGGCCGAGGGCCTTCCCCCATTGTGTAGATATTTGTATCCCCCCCGGATCAGATTTTCTTCTTGTGGATCTCAGGTGAGCAACTACAAATTCACAGAGACAGAGAAAAAGCTCGATATGGACATTGGTATTACATTGATATTTTGTTTAGGAATTTGAATTTAACCGAACAGAGCTCTTTTGGTGTACGTTCATGATTTGACAAAGACTTTTTTTCCATTCAAAGTAATAATCAAATTTTTTCAATTAAATTAATGTCCATTTGCTACACTCTCTCTCTCTGGCACACAGGAAGTGATGCGTTTTATGTTTCCTGCAGCAGCAACAGTAGTTTGTTTGGACTAAAGAGAAGAAGAACTGGGTAGTTAGCATGAGCAGCGATAGCCACCGTGGCTAAACAGACAAAGAAAAGAGCGCCACCTACAGGAACTCAAAACTTCATCAACAGAACATCCAAGGAGAAAGACGTCACAGTACTGGACACACTGTTTGATTGACAGGTGATCTCTGGGGAGTGCAGTGAGAAACACCACAGTAATTACTGATGGCTCAATTCACAAATCGATTGTTCATTTGAACAATATTTCAAAGTGAACGAATTGACCCAGTCTGCCAATGGAATTGAATCTGAATTCGGTTCAGTGCACCTGGTTAGACGACACTTCATACAGTTGAAGTGAGCCAACACACTTGTGAACAAAAAGCTTTCAGGACAAAGATAGATAATTTTACTGTAGTGCAACAACAAGATCGTAGCCAGCAAGCTAGCTATAGAGGTAGTGATTTAAACACAACGATGAATGACTGACACCCCCCCGACACTACTTTGGAAGGGCACAGTTGTTGCGTCCTGAGTTAAGCCCCGCCCTGGACGACTGTGATTGGTTTTCACATTATTTTTTTCCTCTATGCCAGAATGGTCGAGTTCCTTGTTGAATCGACATCTTTCATTCAGATTGAACCAATCACCTGTGTAGGCAGTGCTGCCTTTTGATCAAAAGGCACGGTACAAATGTGAGTGATTTGTTTGTTCAGTGGATTAGCACTTAAAACTCGAAGTGGGTTAAACGCTCACTGGTTGACATGAGACAAGTGAATGGACACGATAGCAAGTTAGGAGAATCCTAATCCTATTTGTTGTATGTTGAGTTTATACAGCTGTAAATGCGTCCAAATTCATGTATCACCAAATGGATCAATATTTGAGACTGGACAAGCCTAACGTAGTGCTGTTGGCTACGAAATTGTTTTTTTTTTACAAAAGTGAATCAAATGAACCGGTGCTGAACTGAATCCATTCATTTGTATCAGACAAGATGTCGTCCAAATGAAAAAAGGATTACAACTTTAAGGTGATTGCATTGTTGCATTTCAGTGTTGTGGTTGAGTCATCTGTTGCTGTAACAAACAAAAAAATCCAGCTGAGAACTGGTTGCAGTATTATACTTCAATTCCAAGATAATTGTGTTGATGTTCTTTTGAAGGTTTTACACATATATAGCTTCTTGGCATGAAACCCTTCACATGTATGAGCACCTGTGTGTTTAGTTTATTTGAGCAATGTTACAATGACAAAAGAAAATAAACTGACAATATATGAGAAAAAAAAACAAAAAACAGAATGAAGAGATGCAATTTACTAATTTGTGCAAGAGAGACAAGGTGCTTCTGAAAGCATCTCAAATCGAACAAAAGAAACCAACAAAGAAACAAGCAGACACAACTGAGCAAGCAAAGGAAGTGTTTAGTTTTTTTTCCCAGAGATAAAAGCTGCTGTAGTCTAGAGAGATTCAGCTCTCTGAAGGTAAGACGGTTCATGACCTTGCTCCTCGCCCCCACAAACACCTGCAAAGCTGGGCTCACTTTTCATTTTCTATTATTCTTTCCCTCATAACACACTTCCCAAATTGTTTCTCAGCCTCATAGAAGTGTCGGGTCCTGTATTGCAGCCTGAAAAGAGACCGTGTAAACTGCACCTGATTGAACAAGTCATTGTAGAAATGTTCATAAAAGCATTACGCACTCAGGTTGGCAATAAAGAAAACTCAAAGTTGTCAGTAATAATGAGGAAAGCCTCGAGGCAACGAAACAGAAAAAAAAACATCTCCATTGTGAAGAGATTGTTTTTGCAGTTTATGAGACAGCCTCCTTTCTCTCTGTGTCGCAATCATTCTCTCTCTGCCATGTTCACCGTGTAATCTGGGGCAAAAATTGAGGTGACAGCTGTACAGCCTTACAACCTTGAACCCTCACCCTGGAACGCACCTCCAACACCCAATTGCATAAAACGCGTGGGTTACAAAACAGATGAGTCTTGTGGCCCTTCTGGTGGGTTTGGCTTATGAAAATGGGGTTTTGAGAGAGGGGTAGATGGTGCGGAGCACATCAGAAGGCCGATCTGTCAGAACACCACCCTGCCACATGTATCAGACAGGTGGTCATGTGGGAAATGGGAGAATGAGAGAAAGAGGGGTGGGATGGAGGTGATGGAGGAAACGTATGATGGGGTGAGCAGAGAGAACACAGGGAGGAAACGTGGCTGTCATGGATCACAGGCAGGGGAAATGAAGTAGTAACACTGCCAGATTCGCCCATTAACTTACTTGCGCTCCCCCATACTGGTTGAAAAACTACTCAATCCGCTGTGAACGAACAAAGGGCCTGCAATATGTGAAAGTATGTACCTGCACCAGGCTCACGTCGCCCCTTGATAATTCAGATTTCATCTTTTTGAAGGGTTTTCAGCGACCTCTTTGGTGAAACATAATAATACTTTGGCGATTTTCAATTACGGAGGCTGACAAAAACATCATAGTTGCTGGGATGCATGGGAGAGGCAAGCATGCAGGGGGGGAAAATAAGCCTGCAACCATAAAGCGCAAAGTTACTGTATTCTTCTCTGCTTGCCTCGGTACTGTGCCGTGCATCCTATCAGGCCTCACAAAAGCAAATCTAAGAGGAAGTCACATACAATGATGCCACTGTATTGATTTTAATTATCCTATTACTGAGCCTGGAGGTCTTATAAAAACAGATAAGCTAAAGACCTCCAACTAATTACACACAGAGCGGCCTCATGCATTTATTTTGCCGTTGATTAAAGTTGCTTCGATTTATGTTAAATAACAGTGTGATTCAAATGCAAAACATATTGGGTTTGACAGAGGGAGAACAGGATGAGTGAGAGCGGGAGAGAAATAGAGAGAAAGGCAGAGACAAATACAGAGGAAGGGGAAAGAGAGAGAGAGAGAGAGAGGACGAAATAGAGTAGCAGAGTGGAAAGGTGAGGGCGTGAAGCTTGAATGCGTCTGCACCATTTCTACCACAAACAGTGCTGACCTGGAAAGCCTCTGTGTGGTGGAAATCAGCTTTGAGAAACCCTTTTAGAGACCTCCTCGGGGGATTAATACTGTTTTGGTGTTTGGGGTCTCTCGCTCTCTCGCTCTCCATCCTGGTGTGTTCGTGTGCCATCGTATGTGTGCATGTGTGTGTGTCGAGGTGACAATGTGGAAAAGATTAAGGGAGTACAGAGTGGAATTTCTGTGCAAACTGATGTGTGAGTGTGAGAGAAGGCGAGAGGGTGAGAGAAGGCGAGAGGGTGAAAGAGAGAGGCAGATTGGAGTTTTAGTAATACAAACATTTACCCAGAGGCAGAGCTGCTCTGGCTCTCATTGGTTGAGTTAGACCTCAGTGGGGGGGAACCAAAGAACCACAGTGTGCAAGCTAGCTAACTGCCAACTTGAATTGTAAAGAAGAAACAAAAATATAAATAAAGTATATAAATGGCAATGATTTATTTTATTCATTCATTCATTCATGACTGTGGCATTCATAATCTTGGAATTTCAGCTGGCTAGCTAACTAGCTTACCTAGATAGCTATAGGCTAGTATGGCTAATTTGAATTTGGAAAGCTAGCTAGGCTAACTAGCTAACCTAACATAGTATAACTTAGTATGGCTAGACTGCATTTTTTTTCAGTTAATAGCAAGAGTGCTAGACTTCATAATATTTGCTACCACGTCTCTTACCCTCCTTTCTTACCTTTTCACTGGGCTTCAGTCAGACGTTACTGATGCTGCACTCTTTGGAAAGTCAGATATTCCAAAAGTATTGTTTACACTTGCTAGCGTTCTATGCTAACTAACTAGCTAACGTTGCCAAATATCATTGATATAACATTAGCTTTTGCATGGGAACAGTATTTTACTTTGGGTAAAGAAAGTCATGCAGGTGTCCATGTTTGTCACTTGGTAATTACAATTTACAAACTGGGAATTCCCAACTTCCGACTTTTAATGGCACGCGCCATTATCCAGAAGAACTGTGCTTCTTTGGCTCCGCCCATTGCGGTTTAACTCAACAAATGAGATTACTTCTGCCTCTGTGAAATGTTTGTATAACCGAACTGCCAATCGGCAAGAAGGAGAGACAGAGCAAAGAGGGAAAGAAAGAGAGAACGTCCTTATGCATTCGTTCTCAGCCCCTCTCATCAGCCCTCCCCTAAGCGAGGAACAGGGGACTGACATGGTCCAGTGAAGAGCTAATTACTACTGACAACAAACGTCACATCAAACAGGTATTGTGAACTGCACGAGGCCCGCCACACTCAGCGGATCTCAACCAACTGTTTTCACTACCCCGGATGCCAGATTACTTTTGACAGAAAACATACAAACAACATTACTAGGGCTTAAGGGGAGAGCTCGCAGAGATACCCACTGAGTAAATAATTCATACATTGACTTACTGAAGGAATGAAAGCTTCTGTCTTCCCTCTAATCCCCAGCAAAGCTTTTGGTAATAGTGCGGCGCTCAAGAGTTGCCTCTCACAAGGCTCTATTCATCAAACTTTCCAATGTATGAAATCAGCGTCTGACAGGCTTTTGAAATCCTGCAGCTCCCGCGTTATTATAACGTTTAGCCTCAAACAGCCTCTCAATCTAATGACTTCTCCGCAATGGTGATTGCTTTGATTTTAATTGGGATGTTCCAGGGGCGCCGCTGCTTCTAATCCAGCTGTCTCCCACCAGTTTGACAAGGGTTGCTCACGGTGAGCCTTTTTCCCTCTCTGAAACCCATCACGGGGTGCTATGGTTTCCCTATTGAGTTTAATGATGGGGAGGGGGGTAGGGTGTAGGGGAAGGGGTACCATATGTCACAGCGGGGCGCCATATATTTCGCAGTGAAGTCATGGGTAATTGAGAGGTGAAATATAGAAGTCAATGATGTGGGGAAAGTCTCAAAACGGACAGCGTCCTTTGTCTCCCGAGACAGGGTTATGGTACAATAAAGTACCATTTAGCTTGTCCATCCTTGAAAGACTAAGCCATGACCCCTCCGGGGACAAACACGGTGCAGGAAGGGCTTACCTGGTCCACGTCTGTCTCTGCAGACAATTGAAGGATCATACCAGTGTTATTGAATTTTTTTTTTTGCTCCTTTCCAGTGGCTAGTGATGACCGTCCACCTACTCCAAATTTAGCATCAACATCTTGAAACAAATTGTTATAGACAGGCATTTATATACCTTTTACAGTCTATTTTGTTTTTGTTTATTATTGTGTGTTAGGCTAGTTTGAAAGGTTTTCATAAAGAATAAGCCGTTCTAAGAGCCTTCCCGCATGTTTCCAAACACACAAAGACATTTCCGCATGTTTCCAAACACACATAGGATTTGATCGTACCAACGATAAATTCAGATACGAACAAAATGATGAATCAGACTATGTTCGTAGAAACATTCGTACGAACGCTTTATGATCAAATCTGATCGTACGCACGTTTCGTGAATGAGGCCCATTGTGAGTGATGATGTTGAACAGTAGAGATGACAAATCAAATGATGGATGTGGGTATCCATAATTTTTTTGCTTCATGAACTGAAGCCTCTCGAGTTTTTCGGTTCGCGACCCCCAGAATCAAAGTGATGTCCGCCTCCAGCCCCGTGAACTTTGTGACACTTTGACACAAGTCATGATTTTGATTTACCCTTCTCCGGACTATTTTACTTGACTAATTATTGAAAGACTCCCTAAAGGCTGCACGTATTAATTATTTTACAAGAAAAGGACATTCATCACAAAGATTTAAAAGTTGATAATAAATTTATGTTAGGAATATATTTTTTAACATGCTATCAATCATCACACGAGCCCCTCCAAAAACCATCTGACAGTCCCTCGCATTGTTCTGGAAGGATTTTTTGAATTACACGAGTCAAAGGAGGCCTCGAGGTGAAGACTACCCACCGCTAGAATACAGACTTATGAATTGTCGAAAGTGTAAACATGATGGGTTCGTGTAAGCGGAGTGGGAAAAGAAAAACAGAATTTATAACACTGCTGTGCTTTTTTCAAAGGCCTTTGCTCTAAAGCTCAGGTATCCACAGCTACCCATGCACTCCAAAGGGTATACACACACAAACACACCCCTGCTCCAACTGATGTTTCCGCATGCATTTTTGTGTTGAATCTCTCTTGATTTCTGACTCACCCTCCCCTTTTTCTCTTTTCACATCGCCTGCGTGCGCTGGGCTTTGTGAATTTTTCTTCTGTGAGCCTCTCAGTGAATTTTGACGGGGGGCCCCTTTCTATCTGACCTGATTCCAAAAGAGCAAAATGTAAAGCATTACATCCATTATTGAACAACATCGCTACCTGGGAAAAGCCTCCGTGAGACTTTTTACATTTTACAGAGTGACCCACAAACCCCCCCAAAAGCTGGCGACTGCTGAGTGCTCGGATTCACCAGCGTGCACGGCGCGTAATGTTATGCAAATGGGGTTTTGTACTCGCACCATTTTTCTAAAGTGTAAAAAGTGGGAACAATCTCATTTTCAAAAGCCCCCTCCCCTACAGTGGTGCCCGGGGTTAGACGTTATTTATATCAGAAGTTCAGACAGGTCATGAAAAATGCTTTTTGATACCAACTTTATTTTGCACCATTTCTACCACATGTGGCACAAACTCTGCAAGTAAAGCTCTAGTGTGCACCTTCTCCTGCGCTCAGTGGTCCAAGCCAATCCTCTCAGGTAGGGGATGGCTGAATGATGAATGACACAGAGACACATGGCTCAGAGGAAGGTGTGGTATCATTTCATTCATACGTGCTGCCGTGGTCTGTGAAACTGACTTACTATGCTTTCTTATGGGCCTGCAGTGAGCTAAGCCAGACCCCCAAATAGACCCCAATTAGGCCACACATAGGCGGCGGGTGTATTTATTTACGGGGGTTCCCTAAAAAAAAATTTGATCCAAACATTGACTACTAATAGAGCCACTAAACGAAAACAAATAGGCGTTTTCATGTTTATTTCACGTACTTCATCTGTATCATCCAATCAAGTTAAATCACCCACTGCGGTTAAAGTAAAGCGTCGGCCCAAAGACGGTGGAGCGCCCCAGTCTAAATGAAAAATACCGTACCGAACACCAGTAGACGTGCAACAGAATTTAAAACACGGCTCACTTGACTGCAGTAATCACCCGCATCAAACTATAACCGCAATATGATTTGCCTGTGGGGGCCCGGGCCCCTGGGCCCCCACATAGTCGCCGCCTATGAGGCCACGGACCCGCATTTGATAGGATTTTGTCCCTGAGCCCCCTATATAGGAGTCTTCGCTGTTGATTTCGTATTCTTATATATTCTCCAATGGGGGTATCTTCTAATAAATGAAATAATAGTGACATTAAATTATTCCTTATTTTGCCCTCAAGGACCCCACTTTTAAAACCGCTGATCTAAGCCACTGGTTCTCCATCCCGGGCCTCAGGGCCCACAGACCTGCTGGGTTTTTCATCCCAGCCGTCTAATCAGAAACTGATTTACACCTGTGACACCAGGTGAATGCAATTAACTACCTGGTAGGATAGTAAACGAGCAGGGCTGTGGGGCCCCCGAGGACCAGGACTGAGAACCGCTGGTCTAAGCGCTCAATAGTCTATTAGAATGCTAAGAAAACACAAACAAGTGGCCCCATTGTTGCCTCACAAACATCCAGTGACAGTGACATTGTGTGTTTGCATCCCATTTGTATTTGTATTCTCCTTTGGAAGATGAATTGAAAAATAGACTCACCACAATGCTTTCAAGGTTAATACGACGCATGCTCAATTAAGCCAGGAGTAAATACACAGCTGTATTTCACCAGGCATCGTTGGCAGACGCCACGCTGTTTCCCATGCTACCTAATGATAAGCATTCTCTCCCCCAGTTATTTATAATTAAAAGTTTCCTCTCAGCATTTGGTTAGAAATATGTCAAAGAGGAGGAAAAAGGGAGTGGGGGGGGGGGGTGATCTAGTGAGCTGGGGGGCTGAAGCTGCCTCGTTCCTGAATAAATGCAGAGGGTGAACAGGCTTAGTGAATTTCAAAGTCACCCAGGCGGCTTAATAGCTTTCCTAAATGACTCAGCACATTATTTCCAGTTGTACAGTAGTCCATTACACGGTGCGTTACCGTACCCATACAGGGTTTGGACTCCCCTCCCTCCCCCCCCCCTGTCCTTCTGGGTCAGGCCTGGCATGTGTTCAACAAACCACTTGAGCTTAAATACAAAATGAAGTCCCTTGGCCATAACTTTAAGGACAGTTCAGTCTTTTTACTGCTTACTGAGGAGCCTTGAGCCCGACTCCCACAACCCCCTTTGCACGGCCAGCTCTGATGGCAAAAAGGTGATAGCTAAAAGCGTATTGCATTAGCCACGGGCGCGGATGGTGGAAGGAATGAGACCGAAAGAGAGAAGAGAGGGAGAGAAAAAGGCGAGGGAGAAGGAGGGAGCAAGAGAGAGCAATTAGTGGTGCTCTACAGCATAATCCCTGGGAGACAAGGCCCATCAATCATGTTACTAATCCTTTGTTTCTCAATAAAGATAACCATGCTGCAGGGAGTTAACATTTTCTTAATAAGTCATCCCACTATAGTACACCTGAAATGCCAGATTGGCCCAGAATTATCCTTATCCTTTATGTATGACATTGAGTTGATAAGAGTGTGCTGAGATATACTGGGAGAGGTATGTTATCCCTGTTATTCTCCATCACTAGTCGCACTGCAAGCAGAGGTAGCCTAAAGGTTAGAGAGGGAGGCTTATGACCAGCTAGTTCAAACCCCCTGGCTGGGAAAATATGATGCAGTGCTGCACTTTCCCTTTGAGCAAGGCAGTAAAAAGCCTAATGGGTTTAGTGGGTGTGTCTTTCCCCGGGTAAATAAAGGCAATCTCGATAATATCAAATAAAACAATTAACTAAATTCACACAGCTAATAAATTGAGTTTTGATTTGATTGACAGTTTGATTGCGGTGCAGATCAGCCATACTTTTAACGCCTGGTATAATACCGTGGAATGAGTTAGCTGAAATATTCATAAAGACAGCCCAAAGGCATTGTTCCAAGAATGAACCATCCCTCTCAGGAGCATAAAGGGGATGCCGGGGGGGGGTTTCAAGACACTCAGCTAATCCGCCATGTTTTCTGAAGAAATAACGACATATTGCGGAGAAGTCGTGAGCGTGAGTGACCTCTGTGACGGCAAAACGCAAATCGGCTCTGAGGTGAATGAATTCAGCTGCGACCTTGAAAGGATCTCAGTCCCATTCACTGTGCAACTTTCCTCTATTTGACACTCCTCGCCGAGATCTATCAATCTTTTCCTCTTGTTCGCCTCCTTTGTCTAGCAGGCACCAGTTTGCGCCCGCACTCACTTCCTACTCCATTCCTCCCATTTCCTCTGTGCTGTCTCTCTCCATCATCGATCTGTTGCAGCGCTCTCAGAGACACGTCAGCCAATGGACACGTCGGTGTGGAGGTGGCTGCTGCCTCTGTGCTGTCAGGGATGCTTCAAGGTCAAGAGTGCTTAGCTGGATATTAAAGAGACAGATGGGCGTAGAGACCGAGTGGGATGGCAGTGCAATGCAATTATAACCCGTGCCCACTGTCCACCGCACACACACACACACACACACACACACACACACAGGAAGAGAGAGAAAGTGGGTGAGAAATAGATAGACAAGAGATCCCCGCTATCTCAAAAACTCTGTAGAGACAATCTAACATCAGCGTGAGTGCAAGTCTACAACAGTCAGAGCTGCTGCACACGCTCATGTGTACAAACACACACACACACACACACACACACACACACACACACGCAGCACAGAGATTGTCTGATAGGAATTGTAATGGCTCATTAAAGCACCAAAGTGATCCTGCGGATGGTTCCAGGAGGAGGAAAACAGAGTGAATGATTGATACAGTGATACAGAGCGTGCTCCCTCCACCAGCCCATTAGGGGTGATTTAGAGGGACTGTGGAGTGCAACTGGAATAGAAAAGAGCTTCCTTTCTCCACATTTTTTGATTCCAACCTCCTCCGTGACTGAGTGAGAAAGTGCAAGAAAATGACTATGTTTTTTCAAAATCATAAGATCTCACTATTACTCATAATAGAATTCGGAGAGTGATGATTGCGCAGGTAACAGCCCCGGCATAATAGGTGGCGCAAATTGGGGGATGTTCTGCTTTCTATACGTCCCTGTGTGTGTCGTGCACCGCGAACGGGCGTTGCGGGTGTTGCTGGCAAACCGGGCCTGGGTTAAAAAAAACAAAAAAACAACAACAGTAGACAAAAAATCTAAAAATAGTACACGATCAAGGGCCTCGCATAATAGGCCGGGATTGGATGTTATTCACCATCGCTGATGGTCACGCAGAGAGGCCCACTCTGGTTTCATTAGTTTCACATGAGATGTTTCAGACATACAATGGCACACGCATAGATCATCAACTAATCCTGTGTGTGTGTGTGTGTGTGTGTGTTTTCTGACCTGTATCTTTCTTAAAAGGTGCAATAAGTTAGATTCGTACTGCCCCATAGCACAAAGTGACCATAACACACCTGCGGGGGTTGGATAAGGTGGCTGATCAATAGCAATGACTCAGTCATTACTTTGCCAGCTGCTGAGATTTCTGGCTTTCAAAACTCACTTTCTGGCCTGCGCTCTGTTTTGGAACAGAAACTCCAATCCCATTGGATCTCAAGACACAACCACCCCACTCCCCCACCCCCTCACATATTTCAGCTGCTCAATGATGGAGGACATTGCAACACACCGAAAAGCCAAGAAAAAGCAAATGACAAAGCAGCATTGTTACTGCAGTGTTTTGCATGGTGACTATATATATATATTACCTCTTCACTAGATGCATCTGTCGATCTCTGCTCTTGAATCATTTCCTTCATGGGGGGGACCAGCCGGTGCCCTTAGGTCCCCGTGTGATGATAGATGTTAGAGGAAGGCTTTGAAGTGGAAACACTCCCTTTAAGGACCCTGCTCCTTTTACAGACGTCACCCTTGATTCGGCCAGTGATGGATGATTTTAAACGGTCACATTCTCATGAAAGAGAGAGGAGCTTATGTTTAATCCAGTACCTGTATGTTTCCTATCACAGCACACACACAAACAGATAGGAAGGCATGCGCGCACAGGGAAATGCTCACACACCTGATATTGGAAAAACCACATACCACGTGTCAGAACAGAACAGAATATTAACCTACACACACACACACACACACTGTCATTCACTGAGATGCCATTCACATTTCAGGTAGCACAATGGAGCTGACGACAAAGTAATAGGAAATTACAGTGCGACGATGTAAATCCGGTGCTCGCTACAACGGCCCCCGTACTCCTCTAAGCAGGGGTTGGGCCGGCTGCATGCTCATTCTTCCAGGAGGCTTGATTGCAGCAGGAATACCAATCAGAGTGGGAGTGGCTGGTGAGAGGGGCCACAAGGGTGTGATCAGGCATTGTAAACCATGGTCACACAACCATACACAATGGCCCCTTGTCATCATTTAGTCATGATGATAGAGAAGTCAACAATATGGACTCCCACATGAGTCCGCATGATTGTGGACGAGAAAAGAAACAGCGGTGCTGTGAAATGGAACCCGGCTCACGCTGAGGCAATTGAGACAGGAAATGGGGGTCGGCGTGGGGTCACGGAGTCCAAACTCGGCAGTGTGAGGATTTTTGTATTTCCCACAATCCCTTAGCACCCTCCCACACACACACCAACACACACAAAACCCGCCATCTCCCTTTTTCCCCTTGAGGCGAAAGTGTGATATCCACCAATCTGCTCCGACCACCTCCACAACCCCAACCCCTTGTCCAGCAGCCCCCCCCGGCCCCACACACACACACACACACAAACACACACACACACACACTCCCAGCTTCTTCCTGTTCCTGTCCAATATGTGCCACGGTAGAGCGACAGCCACACCGACCACACTTCAGTGAGCACTTGACCAGCACTCAGTGGGGTCAGAGGGAAGGGTTAAATGAGCCGACGTGAAGCCATGTTCAGACCAATATGGGTTTCTGAAAGCCGATACCGATACATTTTTGAACAGAAGGTGCCGACAGATGATATTTTGTGCTGATATTCAGTATCTTTAAAATTAAGTATTTCAAAAAAATACCTGGATTCAGTGTTTTCCCCAGAATTTTAGTCTTTAAATGAAGAATGAATTAAAAAAATGTAACAATTAATCAATAAAATGTGCAAAGAAAATAACATTTCATTGCGTTCCCCCGGGAATCCCATGCATGTTGCAACACTGTGGCAACAGACTCCCATTAAATAGTTTCAGGGTTCCTGGAATGTCTGGAAAAGTATGGAAGTATGGCTTTTCAACATTTCTATGTCTTGGGGAAGTTTGGGAATTGCACAAAAGGTTGGGGAGAATATGGACAAATGTTGTTTTTCCATATTTCCATTTTATGAGGTTGTAGACCCACTGTTGTTTCATATATTGAGATGTTCTTCAGCTGTAGAACGATACAGCCCGGTGGGTGGTTATAATCTTCCGTCAAAAATTAAAGTCTGGAAAGAAATTTAGTTAAACTTGTGTAGTAACCCTGTAGTTTGTTTCTCACTCACTGGCACTATATTTTATAGACGAATCATTAGCTGAATTATAATTGGAGTAACTGCTCACATTTTATTAACAACATTTCTCATCAGTTTTCTGAGTTGTGAGAGCGGTTGATTCAAGCATTCCCAGGCTATCCAACAGGGAAAATACCGGCAGCAATTAGCACATTAGTCATGAAAGGTGACAATTGCAACTTTGCACGTTTCTAATTGTATTTGGTTTTCTGTCTCCCTCTGGAAGAGCATTTACTGTAGACCACCATTGTGTCAGTACAACTCTCCACTGAAGCCCATACTAATGAAGGGTCAGGGCTAGCAGGTCTTTATGGAAACTCCGGGATACATTACTGCTTCAAGGGAAGAATCATAAAAAAAACTATCGAACAATCAAATTTAGAATGTAAAATATGCAAAGAAAGTAAGATTTCATTGCAGGGTTTTACGGGCTGTTTATGTAGCTGGGATCGGGGGGGAACCTCCTTCAAATCGGCAGTGGACGACATCGGCCAATATCCGATATTCTTAAAATATCGGCCCATATATCAGCAAACCGATATATCGCTCCAACCCTAGTTTGAACATCTCCTCTGCGAGAGCCAGAGGAGATGCAATGAGAGGAGGACGGCAGAGGGGAGGCAGCTATGAAGGCGATGAAGCGGAGCTCACTTTTGACATCAAACACAGAGGGGGAGGAGACGGCATGCGGGTCTGTGATGGCAGGAAGGAGGGGTGTCCTGGCGTTCCCCCGGGAATCCCACGCATGTTGCAACAATGTGGCAACAGACTGCGTCCCATTACCCTCAATCCTCTGCTCTCACATCTTGACTGGATTGGATAGATGGATAGACAGATACTTGTATTGATCCCCGGGGGGGGGGGGGGGGGGAGTTATGGGGTTGCAACACTATAACAGGATCACAAAAACAAAACGGCAAAAAGAAAACAAGAAAATACACAATAAACATGAAGTAGAATCAGGATGTACAGCGGAGGGATGGCATATGTACACATATACAAGTAATAATTCAGATGACTGTGTGAATGAATGGCTGGTACAAATATACAGAGGGGAAGCAATGAATGAATGTGAGAGGGAATGAGAACGAATCAAGTGCAGGGTGATGATGATTGAACCCATTGAAATAGTTGGCATAGTTTCAGGGATCCTGGAATGTCTGGGAAAGTATAGGAAATGCTTTTGATCATTTCTCGGAACGTTTGGGAGACGATGGAAAAATGTCAAGATATACCTATGACTAAATGTTATGAGGTTGTAGACCCACTGTCGTTTCATATATTAAACAGTCGGACAATTAAAGGTCTGGAAAAAGTGGAATTATGGTTAAAATGTGTAGTAACCCCGTAGTTTGTCTCTCACTCACTGGCACTATATTTTATAGGCGAATCATTAGCTGAATCATAACTGGAGTAACTGCTCACATTTTATTAACAACATTTCAGATAATTTTCCTGAATTGTGAGAGCGGTTGGTTCAAGCATTCCCAGGCTATCCAACAGGGAAAATACAGGCACAAATTGGCACAGTCATGAAAAGGTGACAATTGCAACTTGCACTTTTCTAATTGTATTTCCTCTAATAGTCTGCGGAACGGCAAACAGTGGGAGAGTTGCTTGTAAGCGGAGCAGTGATTACCACTGGCTGCATGATAAATGGAGGTCGCCCAGGGATGCCAAATCTATAAGCCTTTTAATGATTGGTAAGTCATGGTTTCCGGATCAGAATGAATATGGAAAAGATCTCTATCTACCGGCGGACTCAAGGTCACCACTGATCTCCTGTCCCCAGGGGTGCTTACCGGGAACTTTTACAAGGTGCAAATGATACCTGCTGATCCGCTGTGTTTTGCACAGCCAGCGTGCCGGAACGCGCCGCACACCGTATCATTTTTCATCGTTTTGCAGGTGTAATTGTTACAATAAATGAGGGGGGAAAAAAGACACTGGTGTTAAACACAGTGTTACTTGCGAAATGCACCAATGTAGACTGGGATTAAACAGATATGCAAGTTTGCTGATGTATTGGTTGGATATTTGCCTTCTATTAAATATCAAATAGCGGCCGTCATCCATCACTGATATGGTGGAGGTTCTTCCCTGACCACAACTACAAAATAAAAGCCTTTAAAACCTGCAATGAAATGTTATTTTCTGTGCATTTTATTCATTCATTTATTAATTCATTTATTTGTTCAATGAAGTTTTTAATGAATTCTTCTTTTAAAAAGACAGTAATGTATAATGTAATGTAAGTAATGCATTTCAGTGGGAAGTTTTAGCTTTTCCACGCTGCCAAGGAATGAAATTCTGGGGAAACATGTCATGTCATGAAAATGGTCAAATTTAAAGAATGTCAGCACAAAACCAGCAGCTTTAATACAAAAATATTGGTATTGGCTTTCCAAAACCCATATCAGCCACATCCCAATGTAGACTGTATCAAGTGTGGATATGTATTCAGACCCTCTCCTAAAGCCGATTAAATTCATTTTTCAAATGAGCAACTTGTCAGTGATTGATTGTAGCGCGAGGCACTCCAATAATGAGATCTGTGTTTGATGCCACTGACCAGTCTTTCCGCTGACTGATACGGTGATTGAGTGATGTCACCTGCACTTTGATGAACATGTCACCGCGGCGACTGACAGGCCCCGCCGCCGCCTTCGCGCCCGCCGCCACCCGCGAGTCACTCACCTGATTTACCGCCCTGATCGCGCCGCTTGTCCTCATCATTTTTTAAAAGCTCTTGAAGTGTCATTTCCTGTGCCATGCTTGACTTGAATCTGAGGAAATGAAGCCTGAGAGAGGTGAATTATTACTCACGGTGACTTTTAGACTAATTGAGACCATTACGCTATGCAGCACAGCAAAGAGACTCTAATGGTGAACACCAGAGCACCCCACGCCCCCAAAAAAAAACGGGGGCCCTAATTTGTCGGTTAACCTTAAATGTCAAGGTGAAACTGCTGGTGAAATGCAAAGGTTGGATGTAAATTAGTGGCAAAAAAAACCCACACTTCCTGACCCCCATCTGTATAGGTCACGGTCTATGTTTGGCTTTGCCGTTTAAATGGTTTATCTTTAATTATCAAATGACCCCGAGGCTGCACGGCTTGGTTAGTTCATCCTGTTGGGAGTCTACAGAGCAAGGATAGTTGACTAATCAAGTGTCACGGTTCAGCTCCAAACACAGCGACCTGCATCGCTCCCGCTAACTACCAGAGGTGATCGAACTGGGGGGGGGGGAGGCAGATGCACCACGCGGCCTTCTGAAGCGGGGGAAGTTGCCGCGCTCCCGCCGACGGATAATACATGCAAGGCTGTAAAGGAGATTTCATCCTTCTGAGTGAAAAAGGGAGAGAGAGAGAGAACAGAATGAAGCGGAGAGCAAAATGGAGCCCAAATCCCTTGAGAATAATATGGAGATCTGCCTAACATAAGATCCTTGTGGTAATGCAATTTAAGTTAGAAGGAAAAAATGTCAGGGTAATCTCATCAGTCTGTCGGAGAGAGGGATGTCAGACGTAGCCTGTGGCGAGCCTCCAGCAGGGCCTCTTCTATCCTCCACTCTGCACTGCTGCAGCTCCCCTCTCCCCCTGTCTGTCTTTCTTTCTTCCTTTTTCTCCCCCCCCAGTCTCAGAGCTGTGCCATCACTCCACTCTACTACCCTCTGTCAATACTTGTAACCTCGCAACTGAAACCTAAATCCCTGCATTAAAAAAAAAAACACAACAAAGCCGAGAGCGTCAGAAACAAAAAGGTGCGTGTAAACAAAGATTTGCATAAGAAAAATAGGCCCGGCGTGTCAAGTCTGACATGGTGTGCCTCGGGTGCCATATGCAGCATGTTGTGGGGTCAGCGCTGTGCGAATATAATACAGCCGGCGCTGGGGAAATGAGGAAATGACATACCAAGGAAAACATCCTGTCTGTCAGTTGTTCCTGAAAGGCTCGGCCATATGGAGATGGGGCTCTGTAAATCACTGGGCCCTGCAGCCCCCAGGGGTACAGAGTGACATCCCTAAAGTGGACTAAGGGTGGTGGGGGAGGGAACGGGGGGGGCGCTCTCAGAGGGGAGGCGGCCCCTCTCTCAATGAGGGTTATTGTGAGCCTTGGGCAATGGTTGGTCTGAGGTCGCCATCCTGTCGAGGAGAGCATCTCAACAGGGACAAAGCCGCAGTAGGAGTAATGGGATTGACAACATGGTGGGAATCACTCTTAGTTAAATTGATGGCGGACAGAGAGTGGATACAGCAATAGGAGGCTGTCAGACGTACTGCAGGCTTTGTGATGCTCTGTTGTTTTCACTTCTTTTCTCCTCCTCCGCCCCCCAAAAGTTATGTCGCCAAATTTAGAATCTCTGCCTGTTGCCGGGCCGTGCTGACTCCAGGCTTATTGGGGGAAAAAGGTGGCAATCCATAATTGCTGTCAACGTTCTCAGATGCGATGCCGGCGGACATCGAAAGTGTGGAGAAAAAGTGGCTGCACAGCATATCAGAGGGGGAGATAAGGCCAGATTGTGGTGTATTGATTATAGATAGACATCTGCTCTCCCAACACAAGCTGCCGGTCCGGTCTCAAGACCAGGAGAAGACCTGATAGGTTTGGATGTGCATGTCTGCTGTTGATCAGATCTGTTATTAGAATGGACCAGTCATAGTAGCGCGGCACACCGTGGCCCAGATTCACTTGAGGTTTGCAGTGGGGAAGATTGCACGCATTTGAGTGGAAAGCTGCCGAATAGTGTCGGTCAAAAAATGGAAATTATATGTAAGATACAAGAGACAAAGCCAGTTTGCGCCCGACTCACTAGCAGCAACTCCCCTATTATATTGCATGTAAGAGGTGGAGTAAACACCATTCAGGATTGCTGCAAGATGTGGGCATGGAACCAGGAAGTCAGGCATCAGATCAGAGAACACACACACACACACAATTATGAAGGGTGCTTCAGGGCTCTAGGGTGCCAGCCTCGGAGGATTAGTCTTACAGCAGAAGCATGTGATGTATGTTTTTCAATTGGTGATGAAGGGCTTGTTTGTGCAACTTGATTTGCACAAATGTCTTAGTGAATAAGACGAAAACTCTTAAGGCATATAAAAAAAACAATATGAGTGAATCTGGACGTCAATGTTAGTTGCGATAAATGCGATTTTTACTGCCCCGTTGCACAAAAGGACCACGATATGTCTGCAGGGATTGTTAACCGATAACGTCTCAAGGTATTCCAGTCACGATACCGGCTGTAAAAACCCCCAGCATTCACTCAACAACACGGAGGAGAAAAAAAACACAAGAACTCTTATTCTCACTAACACTTTCCCTGCCTCCCTTCTTCCTTGCTGCTCATCCCTCCTTCCTATCTGTGACACAAACTGTACTGCACACACACACACACACACACACACACACACTCGCACAAAGCGCTACACATTGGAACCAAAACAAAAAGGGCATTTTCCTCTACATGGTTGAGAAATGGAGAGGACACTGTGGTTTTGTTGCTCTATTGCTGCGCTTTCTTCTCCTCATTTATTCAAAGCTGAAAGGCAGCAGTCTGGTGCCATCAATCTCAATCGGGCCGCACTTCCTGCTCCGCTCTGATTGGATGTAATGATCTCCGGATGTCACTCCACACACTGATATGTTTCTCTCTGTGACCCATCTGCTTCCCTATTCTGCCATCAACAGTCGGGGGTGTTTATCGCGGGCCGACAGGCGGGCTACTCCCACACTGCAGTCACTCCACGCCACCTCCCAATCCCGTGTGATCACCAACCCTCCTCTCTATCTGTTTTGTACGCCTTTTTTGCTCATGTGACATACATATAGCGAGTGCGGGGGGGAAAAAAGCAATAGAGCGATTGTTTAACAGAAAGTACATTCGTCTGAACTGACGATGAAAGCAGTAACCCCGCTGACCTGCACAGAAAAGAGCCCGAAAATACGACATTGTACGCTATGTCCCGTATTGTATCCGAACAATGTCCCGAGCAAGAACGCAGATGAATCATCTCCAGCATTTATTTCATAATTTTCAGGGCCGCTCAATAAATTTAATTAACACAAGAATTCGCCTTTTCTGTTTCAATGCATTGAGAAAGCGTCAGCCTTGAGCGAAGCGGCTGAATAAGGCCAGCTTTTTAACTCACCCTCCCATTATGGCCGACACTATTGCCGCGCAATTATGGTTCATTTCCACTGCCCGACACAGTGGGGCCTTCAAATTGCCCAGATCTTTTACATTTTTGCGATTTAACTTTCAAAAAAAAGCTTAGCCCGGCTGTTGTCTGACAACCAAAGCAGGCCTTGTGTAAGTCAGTTTAAGTGGCTCTTTGGTGAGGATCAGATAGGAATCGTGTTTCTGAGTTTAGGAGGGGAGAAATGGCACACTTAGAAGGCCAAAGCTGTGTAAACTAAACCCCCAAGAACACACATTAGCACTGCAAAAAAAAAAAAAAACGGCGCGGCGCGAGAGACCCGGCCAGGAGGAAGGCGAGGCATTAGCGGAGCAACAGCATGAGGATCACGATAAGGACGCCTCTAAGTCAGACGATACCAATCTGTTTTGTCTGGCTTTCCACTTGACATGGAGGAGTGGGCAGCGGGGCTGTATCGCTGACATGCAGAGACTCTCAACTCAGACACCTAAGGCCGCGATCAGAAGGGATGCTTTTTTTTTTTTTTTTTGCACAAATGCAAAGCTGTGAGCATCGCTAGTAACAGAGGAGAGTTACATCATCCTCGTTGCTATCAGTTTGACAACAACTTGCTTATTATTGTCAGCAAGCTAAAGCAGCAAAGGGGATAAGGTAAAAAACGAACAAGTTAGTGCTTGCTCTTGAAGAGGACGAGGAGCCCATTTTGAAAGGGAGGATGCGGCTACCCTGACACCCTCCTAGGGAGAACAGAGCACCGAGACTTTTATTATCTGGTACAGGAGCTCCGCCTCAATAGCGTGCCCATTTTAAGGTCTATTTTTTTTTTTTGCAATGACATAATGCACGGTGCAGAGTTGTACAACACACATGTTCACACACACACACAGTTCCTAGGAGATGTGCGCCTGCCACACATTGAAAATAACCTAAAAAAATAAAAGCACAGGCACCCTCAGAAAAAAAAGTGGCAGCTTTATGCTGAGATGCTCAGAGCTGTCGTGGTGAAACAAAATAAAAGCTTTGGGGTTATTTTTTTGGCTTCCGTGAGAGCCGTAGACAAGTGTGCCTGTTGGTGTTGGGCGTGCGTGGTGGCGGTGATCAAAGCTGTGAGGAGTGTACGCTCAGCAGGTAGCGGAATGGGTTTGGTGGGCTGGAAGGAGGCGTGATCCTCCTTATATACAAACCCTCAAAATGCAGAACAGCATCCCCGCCATACGGACGTCGCTCCCGAGGGAATGTAAACTTAAGGGCGGCGTAATAAAAAATACACAAAGGCAGAGAAAAGAAAACCAAACCAACCAAAGCAAACAACCCAGAGGCGTCTACTGTATCCGAACCACTTTTTTTGGGGGGCTTTATTAATATGAACAAACACTTTCCTCTGCGTATACAGACTGGAATATTGTTTCAGGGCGTCTATTCAAAGTCGGCCAGCTCCCCCGACGCCCCCTCCCTCGTGATGCGGTGGCTCGACAGTGGACGGCGGCTTGGATGACACAGAGAACAGCGTTGCGGCTAACAAAGAACCGGGGGGGGGTCGACGTGTCACGCGGTGGGGGGGCCACGTGAGATGGCGACCTGCAAGCGTGACATGTCGGATATCGCCAGGGAGTAATAAAACACAGCGGCCCCTGTCAGGCGTCTTTAATCCAGGCGCGCCACGAGTGAAGACGTCAACAATCTGTCAACTCCGTTTGACGCGCAACTTGTCATTGCTTCTTCTTCCCCGACACCTAGAAGTACCCACGCGCTTAGGTAACGGGCAATAATGGAAGCGGGGGAACAGGGCGGGGCCGGAGGAGACAAAAACAAGAACCGGCGTGATGCGGTCGTGATTCTGTCACACATCTCGCACTTTATGTAGGCTCACTTTTAAATGCTGCTGACGTCAGGCATGAAGCCGCCTCTTGTCGCGTTAACCTTGTGTCTGTGTAATTGTTTTGATTTGCTTTCAGCGGGTATATAAAAATAACTGTTTACTGTAAATCCTGAACTTTTCACTGCATGATGAATTAAGACACGGGGATGTTTTCAAGAATCACTATGGCTACTATAATATAAAAGTTGGCTGAACACCTTTTATTTTTTAATAAAGCCATCAATGCTTCAATGACAAATTGGCCATTAAAGGATGGGGTGCACATAAATACATATATATATATAAAAGAACATACAGATGTGACATCGTCTCTCTAATTTTACACTTTTATTTTACAATATGTTACGGACTTGAAGTAATACCGATTAGTCAGACCCTCGGTGTAGCGGACAGTATATCGTGGTGCCAACTACATCATAAGTCAAATAAGAGATGAAGCGTGGGTCAAAAGCCTCTGTCTTGTCTCTGGCAATGGGCGACAATAGGCACTAATAAAAACTTAACTGTCATAGAGCAGGGACTGATATATGTTATAGCTGAGATTCAGTGGTATTCCCCTAGCTGTCGGTCCAGTTCAGTTTTTGTGGCCAGCAGCACAAGACTGTGTGTGTGTGTGTGTGTGTGTGTGTGTGTGCCTCCCTTTCCAATTGCCTAATGTTAGCTGATGTCTTTTGTGTAATATTTAATAAACACAGATGATGATTCTTCTTGGTTTTTACTTTCATGCAAGCCGTTATTTTAGTAGTTGTAGGTAGGTGGATATCTTACTTTGAAAATATCTAGATATCTTATTTTGAAAGGAAACATCAGAGCGTTTGAGGTAAAAATACACAATTGGGGCAACAATTCATAATGATTGAGATCGCGGCTCACTGTTAAATATCCACACCACTCTATGGCTTCCTCTGACTTAATGGTCACCAAAGGAAAGTGTGCCACTTAACAAATGGGCTGCTTTATTCAATATGCAATTAACCTATATCGCTGGATGGAAGTTTTCAGTCCACCGAGGAGTTTTGGCACTGAGTGAATATCTAAAAATGGCAGTATACTGTGCAGAAATCAATCCGCTTTTCTCGCCCATTGATTCCATTAAAAGCCTTTTTGGAGATTGATTACACTGAAAGCCTCCCTCCGCTTTGGATTACAGTTGCACAGTTCCAATCTCATTTTTTACAGTCCAAAGATATGGGCATTTATTCTATTACACTGCAAGGTGCAACGCCTGCAGCCAGAACATCAGAGACCACCCCCTTTTTTTTCTAAGAATAATACTTTGCACAGATAGTAGAACATGCTTTTGGGGTGTTGGGTATTACCCTGCGTTCTCAGATAAGTGTTATCACTCTGTCATTCCCTTTCAAGATCGCTTTTCTAAGATCCAGATCAAAATGCATGTTTCACAGAATCTTGTAAAACTCCTTGTACCGCTGCTTTTTTTTTTTTTTTTATTAGCTGCTGCGAGCAGGGGGTGATAATACACGCCGAGAGTAGTGTCCGCTCAAAAGAAAATGATTTTAATATGATGAACTTGCTTTGTTTCAAAAAACGGAGGGTAAGTGCAACGTAGCTTGCCGTGTCAGAAAAGGAAAACAAAATAAATTGCCTATAGATTTCTTTGTATGCCGCGGCTCTCCAAACCGCAGCCTTATCTCTGTAATGGAATATTTATCAGTAGAGAGTACAGCAAAAAGAATGTTGCCCGTGGCAACTGAATGCATAAAACATTTTGTGATTTACTGGTGTTTGTATATCAAATAGATAAATGATCAAGAATATTAAGGCTCGTTTGGAGGGGGAGGGGGGGGGGGGGGGATCCTGACTCAGCGCCTTGTGGAGGCGGCCATCTTGGGGGTAAACTCTGGGACAGTGTCCTTGCAGGCTCGCTCCATGATTCATTTATCCGTCACATATTTCTGCTGAGCATAACACTATGTGCCAGTGGGATGTTTATGAATATATCCACAAAATGATATGAAAGCAATAACACTTCACAAGATCCTGGTTATTTCACTGCAAAATCGATCAGATGTGTCTCTTGAAATTGCATTTCTCTCACTCTCCAGTTGTTTAATATTACATCCAATATTTCACCAGGGTGCAGCTATGTGTATGGGGGGAGGGGGAGGGGGGGGGGGGACAGCTGGATTTTGCATATGGCTGCGCGTGACCTTTCCCTGGTCCCCTGCGCTGCTTAGTGCGGTATTTTGGCAGACTTAGGTGTTGTTGCTGCATAGATAAGCGCTCCTCCAGAAACCTGTCCCTGTGAGGTCTGGCTTCTCAGTACCTTGCTTGCATTTTAAAAGGTTACTTTAGGATGCCAACTGAAGCCTCCACATCGCCCAGGGCTACTCTCTGTCGCTCCATCTCCTCCTCGTGGCCCTTCCCCTCGCGAGGTCTGGCACCGACGTATAGGCTGCTCTAAGTATTGGATCAGGAGGATGGGTGTGTGTGTGTGTGTGTGTGTGTGTGTGTGTTGGGGGGGATGCAGGGAGGCAAAGAGCTACAGGGTCTTGCCCTGACTGGCAAGGTGAGCCAGAGGACAGAGGTTTTGCCCCTGTTTTTCGCTGTAGGGTATTCACGAGCAACAGTGGGGGCTCATAGATTAGCGAGCCTGACATATAAACAAGTCAGCTAATGTTTTAGAAAAAAATAATTAAAAAAATAAAAAAGAAGGGCACACGGCTACTGGACCTCTGCCCCGACATATTCATGAATCCGATATGCCCTTGAAACAGCTATGCCATTTACCGTAAGTGACAAACCGCCGTCCTCTTGACTATTCAGCATGTGTGTGTGTGTATATGCAATGCCAATGTCCTCACAAGGATAGAAAGATAAGGATATTTTGCTGGTCTTTAGGTTAGGGTAAAGGTGAAAGCTAGTGGAGAGGGGTAAGGCTAGCGTTAGGGAATGGATGTGGTCAGTAAATAATAGTAATACAAATATAGCAATACAATGTGTGTTGGCACCCACAAATGGACTCACACACACACAGGGAACACACAAAGCATGTGCACACACACACACACACACACACACACACCTATCCCACAGAACCATGACTAAGCCTGCTAGATTACCCCCAGCCCTGTTGGCACCACGCTGCTACTGGGAACAGCGGGGCCTCGTCCTGCGTGTTGGTTGGCTGGCCGGTGCGCTGTGTGTCCTGGGGGCCTCCAGTCACAGGGCTTAGCTGCTGCTGCTGCTGACCAGAGCCATCTGAACTCCTTTCCCATTCTGACCCCAGGCAGGCCACAGTCTGCTGCTTCATTAGGTCACTCCACCACCTCTAGCTGGGGGGGGATTTGAAGGCAGGTCCAGTCTGGATTACCATATGGCTCCTCTTGGTTATGCTGTCATGAAATATGAATCCCACACAAAGACCGCCGCTCCTAACTCGCTCTGAAGTGTCACTCGCCCGGTTCAACGCGGCGAGAACTGCGGGGCATCGGTGTTGCAGGGATTTCATCACGCTTGAATGTTGTATTCTGACTTTCTGGGTTTATGGTTTTAGAGTCCATGTTGTCAACTAACTACTAACGGTTGTCAGTTCATATTAATCTGACCGTGTCACACATACAGTGCAGGTACCCACACAAAAACAGGTGCCCGGTATATCTGCTCTGCTGAAAAACAACCCCCCCCCCCCCATCATCATCTTGTCGATGTATGAATAGATTGGAGCTGGCAACCAGGTGAAAAAGCGTTGCTCGCCGCCTTAGTTATCTTGTCGATTTGACCACTTTCAATGAGTGCACCTCAAATAAAAAAGCCTTCATGAAAAAAGTCAAAAAAGGTCTCACGTGATGTGCAGCCAAAAAGCAGATATTTAAAATGTTAGAGGCACAGCCTGTGTGTCAGGTAAGGAAGGTGTAGAGGATGTCCTTTATCCCTTGGGGGCCCAGAGGTGGTTGAAGTGACAGAGGCCAGATGGCGGAGTCTACATGCCTGGGAGCAGAACGATGACGAGACAGCCGAGGGTCTTCCAGCGCAAAGCATGTAGCCTAAATAAAATACCTCTGTACACCGCTCAAATCCCTCCGACTCGCTTTCTCAGAGAAATTAAAACTGACAAAATATTGCCTGGGAAAAAAAAATTCATGTCAAATTGTTAGCAGCTTTTTTCCGACTGTCATGCACTTCTCAGCCCGCTACAGTAGCATCACCCTGAGGAAAACCGGGAGTTCGGGGAAACTTTTGCTACCACTTTTCTGCCTGACTTTTGCTTCGCATTACACTGCAAAAACTGTCCAGCTCAACGTGTCATTTAAGCTCATATTCTGTCTTGAAATTGTATTTTTCTTAAAACCGGTGGAATAGTCTGAGAATGTGGTGATATAATTCCACCTGTTTCCAATGCAGTTTCACTTTTGTTTTCTTGCTACCAGGCAGAATACGGCAAATCAGTCCACTAGTATCAAGAACATTTTTGATTTGATTTTTTTAAGTTGATTACAGTGATAGTGTTATTATGAGAGAAAAAAAACAATTTCAACACTCACTAACAGATTAAATGACTTTTTTTCCAAGTATCCTCCCTATGACGGAGAACTGGACCTGGCTTTGATTCACACCGATAAACCTCTTTAGTCCTGCTTGCCACTTCTGACAGGTGTTGGCCCATGCTTATGAAAAACAATATCTCAAACTCCCCGTCCAAGCTTTGGGACAACCTTTGGGGTGATGAATGTCACCATCTGTTGAGGACCTGCTTAGTTGGAGTCATTACAGCGCATGGAGAGAGAGCACGGCTCCGGTGTTCGCCCATGAGGGCCATGGTTTATTGCACAGGAACTCAGGTGGGCCCTGATCTGATTTCAGAGGCTCAGTTGGCAATAGTCGCGAGAATTTGGGTTGACATTATCCACTTCTAATTGTTGTGCACACAATGAGTTTTTCCTCCCTGAAATAGTAAGGCGGCTTTATTGGCCCCGGGAAAAAAAAGGGATATATATAGTGCAATATTAGTCGGAGTTATGAAACATCATATAGCCTTGCAAATATAAATCACTGCTATTTGAACAAATGATATACTGTATACAGGATCAATTGTAATTACCTTGACCCATTAATTGTCTCCATGAACGTTACGTGCAAAAAAAGAACATTTCAAGCAAATCACCATGGTAACAGTAAACGGATAACTGGAGGGAAAATGCAGTGTTGGTGGGCTCGTTTCCTCTAACTACTGATAACTTTGGTCATTTACAACTATGAAAATGGAGCGCGTGAAATTACTTGAACACCCCTTCCCCTAGCCAATCGTAGGTGAAGTGCACAACTGAGTTCAATGAAGCGCCCTCACAATGGAGCATCCAGATGCATTTAGTCTCCAACTGTCATTTAATTTGTTCCTGTAGGGAAGCGAAAAATATTTTGAGTGGCCACCCCTTTTTAAAAAGATGCCTCCAGATGACTCAGGGCTTTGAGAGACTGCGCCATTAGTTCCGGAAGCCCTCCATGGAAAACAGAGTTTGATTAAGTTTTCTAGTGTGGCTGTACACACTGCAGGGCGCTCCATCTTTCATCCCCGCCTCAGGTTTCTGTCACACATCAGCTAGAAAAGGAGACTGATGTGCGTCAATTCACCACAGCCAAACTTATCTCCTAGCCAATAATTCTGCCGAGAGGAAGGTATTATGTTTCTCAAAGCCAACTCACAGGCATAGAATCCCGGTTGACGCGCCTCTCAGGTGGCCGTCGTATTGCCTGAATGGATTTCAAGCAATGCGGTGGAGCGATTCCTTTGAGAAGGATACCCATTCAAATGAAGATAAAGTCATTAAACTATAGCAGCTGTCCTTGGATCGTTGCTTTTTCCTCAATGGCCTGTGATGGAAATGTGCGAGGTATAGGTTTCAAGGATAAGATACTTGAGGCTGCTGTTCTTTCTTATTATACCGGTATTTAAGAGGCGTTTGTCTCTTACTGCTTAGTAAGGGTATTTTTAACATCTCTCCACGCGCGCACACACACACACACACTCGCGCACATCCCTTTCTTATTTCTAGAATCACCCTACACTGCAGAACTTATCCAGCCTCCCGTTGAGTGGATGTATTTACACCCACCTTTCCTCTTCTCAGGGAAGTCTGCCTGCTGGCCTAGCATTCTAGCGATTTGTTACCACCTGGCACATTGCTGTTTCACTTCCCTTCTCCTCTGAACAGCCCAGTCCCCCCTCATACCTTGGCAAGTCTGCTGCCCCCAGGCTGTGTCTGCTCCTTCTCCCCATCCACAATGGCCCATCGCTGTCCCACCGACCGGCGCCATGCTAGGTTTATAAAGATGTAGCGTGCTTCAGGTGGCAGGTGGAAAGAGCACCGAAATATCCTACTTAAGATGTACTGTTACTCATAAGCGCGGGGTTTATTTATTACAGGGGGGTGCCCTAAAAAAAATTACAAAATTTGATTCAAACATTGACTAGAGCTACTAGTTATTATTAATAGAGCTACTAAACGATAAAAAATAGGCTTTTTCACGTTTATTTCATGTACTTCATGTGTATAATCCAATCAAGTTAAATCACCCAATGTGGTCAAGCGAGCCGCACTTAAAACATCTGTTGCCCGTCTACTTGTGTAATTACGGTAAAGACGCAGCGTTGGCCAAAAGACGGTGGTCCATCGTCTAGTAGGGGGCTAAAAAAGCTCACACCAATTAAAATAATAGTTATAATGCCAAGGGAATATTTAGCACATGCAGCAGTGAGTAGAGTAGTGAGTTGTGACATTTTCCATATAAATAAATGTACGCTTTGCTACTCTCCATCACAGATTGATATAACACAATATAGTAATAATAACCTACACCTGATTCATGAAAGCATTCATTTCTTTCTATTTGGAATAAATGGAAGAACTGGGTAGTTAGCATGAGCAGCGACAAAGAAAAGAGCACCACCTACATCAACATCGACATCAAAACCCAAGAGAAAAGACGCCACAGTACTGCTACAGAATGTATCTACAGCTGTTGCCATTTCCACTTGATTTGACTTGACTTTTATTACCGAGGACTTGACAGGAGTCCTTTTGGACTTGGGAGTTGACTCGAGACTTAACTGGAACTCAAACAAATACGGCTCAGCTCCCATCTCTAATCTTAGCACACCAATCTGTCTGGAATACACGATCGTACAGGTTGTTGTTAGAGCTCGGATGTGGTATTTTCACGGCGCATAGCGCTCGTCGGGCATTCTGCGCCCAACCCCCCGTTTATTGATTGATAGAGTGAAAACGCCAGGCCGTCTTCTGGGAACACAAACACATTGAAGCCCGCGCAAACAATCAGTTTAAAACCCATTTTATTTTGTTTCATATAAATGCATAACTCTTAGGATAATTGCTTTTATAACAAGCCCTGCATGGCACAATTATCTTAAACAAGACTTTGTTTGAGACCTCTGTGTTGTTATCTAACCTTGCACTTAAATTAACTTACTGGTACCCGAAGCCTTCCCTGGCTGATGTAACCTTGTTATACCAACACAGCACTATAGCAACACACTTAAGTATTCAGCCCGCTGAAACGTTGGATCTAATCTTAGAAACTTGAACTAGAGTGAGCCTTTATTGATTGTGAGCCCAGAGAGCAACAATGGGCGCTTTACCCTCTAATGGGATTGTGTTCTTTGTTTGAACACAAAAGTACACCTCTGACATGACTTTTTTCATTTGCAATCAAACAAACCGTGTCCGCCTGCATCATGGGAAGTTAGCCCTCTAATGTTACCAAAAGCCCGAAGCGCTCCTTGATTGTTACTCTGCTGGCAAAATTAAATCTTTTCTAATTTCACCCGGCACTTGTCGAGATTGTTGTCTGTGATTTTTCAGATTGCTTTCTTTGATTGTTTTGTCTCTGAGCAGCTCGGATTGCCTTCAGTAATAATGTGTCACTTTTCATGTATCGTTTTATTGAAGCTTGATGAAATATGCTGTGAGAGACAGTAGCGGGATTACATTAAAAAGGCCGTTGGCTCCACGGAGTTCATTATTCATTTTTTTTGCAGCATTATAAGGCTTGTTACAGAGAAGATTCAGAGATTTGTATCCTTGATTGTCTGACCAAAAAAGGAGTCTGAGGCATTCAAGGAGGATTATTACTCCATTGTGCTACTTTTACTCAGACAAAATCATGTGTTAGGTTGAATTGATAATCAACTGAAAATTCGCTATCCTTTGGCTAGAGAGGAATAATCACGGTTGTTCACACCCCATGTCATCACAGTATTCCTATTTGTCTCTATTTGGGCGTCTGCGTGCGTTTCCTCTTGCCTGATTTTCAATTTTGAACGAGAGTGATGCACTAGCAGATCTTCGTTTCAATTGTAGTGGAGAGGCACTGCAAACGTCTGTTGATTTGGGATATTGCGGCTCAGGTGGTGGTAGTGCCCTGTACTTCTAATACATTTCACAAAAATGGCCCCAAGTGATCAGCCAACTTGTGCAAGTAGAATGCAGGTTTACATAATTTGGAAATAAAAGCACAGCATTTGGCACCTCTTAGCCTCAGTGCTCACTGTGGGCGCCACTCTTTAGACAGTTGTGGGAAACAGATGCATGTAGGAAAGTTGTAAAATTCAAAATTCTCAGCCATTAAATGTGTCCTTTTCATTGAACCTTAAGAGAAAAAGAAGCCAGCACTCTGGTGGGGCTTAAGCAGTGGTATTACGATGATGTTGTGTCCCTAATGCTCGCAATTCAGGTTAAATCTTAAAGCTTTACTCTTAAATCTTAAAGATTTTTATATAAAAATACACCATTTTATCAGCCTAAATCACAAAGTGGGGCTCCAAAAGAGAAGAGCATCTCACCCCCCCGAGTGACCATACCTGGTGTCAGACAAATTGAAACTTAACAGCATATTACAAACTGTCGCCTCAACAGCAGTGAGGCTCCGTCCAGACAAAGCTGGACTCAATAATCTTAGATCTTTTTCCTCTCTCATCCCTTTGGTATGAAGCATCACAGTCCAGCTGGGTTGGTAAACATGAGCGTGCTGTGTGCAGTTTACTGACGTCATGTTACAGGTTTTCTGCCCATTGAAGTGAATTCAGTTACCTCTTGCTGCCATCTGAGCCTGCCAACACAAAAGTTGCCTATTATTTAAGTTGCCATATTAATATACCATAAAAAATGTTGTTTTTGTTTTTTATGGCCATTTCTTCTGATTCATAATTGTGTTTAGCTCATTTTATTCATTTAAGGAAGGGATTCAAGACAACCTTGAACTAACTATATCCAACCTTCAACGATCCTTTGACTTTTTTTAAATCCTCCCCTTCTGTTTCTTTGATGTCAGCTGGAAGTGTCTTGCAGAAGAGTCTACTGAATTGGATATATACTTGGATGGGTGGATGGATCTCAGTGGCGCAATGGATATATGTAATATTTCCCCCTATTCTTTTATCTGCCATTTCAAAAAAGTTTTTGATCTAGATCTACAAGGGGGAGCCTGAGAATGTTATCATTATGAGCATAATTTCCACTGGAATATTTTTCAAGGAAGCTGCACAATAAGTGAAACTGACAATTTCAAGATGAGATAGGAAACAGATGGGGACAGAGACTAAATGAATGGTTTCCAATTTAAGGGGAGGGTGTAGTTTCTGAAGATAGTCAAGCTGTCTGCTTTAAATTATATTTTCTTGGAGTCCCTGTTCTTTTATAGTGTCTTAATCAGCTACTGAATGGTAAATGGTGACTTTTTTTTGTTTGTTCCCTGTGGGTTGTATCCAGTGCTGGATAAAGCCCATAAACTCTTAATTAAATTTTTCACTTTGACCAAGAGGCCGCCTTGTTTTTCTGCAGAAGTAGTGCCTCAAAAGAGAAAGGTCTCTGACCTCATAGAACACAGAGCTCATAGAATATCTATATGTATACACATATCTGCATCTGCACATGTATCTATACATATCTAATCTATGCTTATATAAACATGAAGCCTTTTAAATATCCAAAAATTTTTTTAAAAACTGAAAATTGCTTTTATTTTGAAAAGACAAAATTACCTCCAAAATGGAAATATAGCATGGAATAAGTCTTTATATGGAATCTACATCTTTGATGCACATTCACATAGTGCAGTCCAGCTTCCAGTTTAGTCTTTGTAGTCTAGCTTAGTCTTGCGCACTGGCTCTGTGCTCAACACTGTACGGAAGTGATAACTTCAGACAGAGTGTGGCTTTACAACTTTGTTTTATGTCTACAGAAAGCATACTATAAAGAAACTTCAATAGCATCAGAGCACCTTCAAAGGGTCAGAAAGCTCGAGAAGTGCCTTGTTCTTGTGTGTTTTTTTCCTCCCCTGTCGATCCAAAACTGGAGAAGTAACACGAGTCAACTAGGTCAGGGCTCTGTCAGGTTATCAAGTTGTCTGTCTAGCCTCACCCTCCCCGAACTTAAATGACTTTCAAACAGAAGTATCCAGTGATTTTGTGTGCCCGTGTGTGTGTGTGCAGATTGGTGTGTGTGCGAGTGCGCTTTTGTGCATGTGTCTGTGTGTCTATTGTTGCATACATGGGAATAAAAGATGCATCCAAAATGAATTTATAAATTGCAGTATACATTTGTGCAAGTTTGCATGTTACAATCTTATAATACAAGTACAACTTTCCCCATGTGCATGTGTGTGTGTTTAGCCGCATGTGTGCATGGAGTCATGCCGGAGTTGTTTGGGTGATTGGTGATAATAGTGGTGATTGTGTGGGGGGGGGGGGGGGGGGGGCAGTGGTGAATACGTGAATGGATCCTTGCATTGGATCGGCTGGCTCATTTTCCAAATAGCTCTCCTTACGGGCACCATTACTGCCTGACTACTGACTGACAGTGACAGACAATAAACAAGCATTAACTGCCTTGATTGAGGCCGTTCGACCCTAAGCACTCTAAATCGACAGAATTGGTATAATATATGGAATTAAAAGAGCAGCTGTAAAATGGTCAGACGAGGTAAAGGTAATTATCCCTTTGTGTTCATCACATTTGTTAATACTGTTTCTCACATGAATGATTATTTTCTTTAGCCGCTAATTACACACGTACATGAATAGCCGGTGCTGTTTAAGTTGCTCACTCTCTCGCAGGTGTGAAAATATCTTTAGACGATATAATGGAAACAAATTAAGTGTGTGAAATTGTAGCGTTGTGAGTATATAAGGCCACTTATTTGTGCCTCACCTTTCAATCTGGAATAAAAACAACTCTGAATGAACCGCAGTAGACTGTTGTTATAGTTGCTGCTTTAAGGTCTGCGCTGACTTTTTTGGGTTTGGCCCATTGGTCACCGTCTGCATGCTAACACTTCAGCATTGAATTTTATGTCTATTTTACCCTAAACAAGCCAAGCAGATTTCGATTGTCATTAAAAGGAACTAACCGTCCAGCCTTCGAACGGCTACAAGTTCTCATTTTCTCACTTTGAGGATGAAGCAAATCCCCTCGGATTAGTTAGCACACTGTATGCTAAAGCGTTAGCATGCATACTGGACAGAGCGATCTACCGGAGACACAGAGATGATGCTGGTGCCAATCCACTCATCACAAATTGGGTAAGGTGACCAATGTGCCAAACCACCCAAATGTCGGCATACTCCTTTAACAAGCAAACAATGACATTTAGCCAAAGCAAAATGGGTTTTAGCTAAAACAGGATGCTTTGAAGAGGGACATATCTGTATGTCTGTGTAATGAGGCTTTGCTAAACATAGAAACTACATTATATCAGTTTATTTCTTCAGGTCATTCTGTAAATACGCACAACGCCATTTAAGAGGTGGTCCTGTGTAGGTAAATTATGAGAGAGAAATTGATGGCACTAATAGTGCTAATATTTGGGGTTCAGTGTCCACTGGGGCCACCCATGATGATGCATGTACTAAAGGTACACGTATAGACTTTGGATATAAAGATCCATCAAATGGCAAATTCTCAACTTGTGGAATGATAACTGTTATGTTATTCTATGTTCTATGTCATTCTTTGGCGAAGGGTCTACACATCCATAACGGTACAGCACCAATCAATGGTTTGTTATGCAGAGGCACATACGATGCATTAACCAAAGAACAGTTCATTTCCAAACACTATATTTATCCATCATGGAAATAAAGCATTACTTGAAGTACATCATTCAACATTTCTAATATACAGATGATCCAGCCTATACAAATATTAGCATTTGAAAGTTTGCTCATATCCTTTGAAATATCTTCATTTTGTGTAATAAATACTCGCGTAAGAAAAGGTTTCACTTTTTCCAAACAGCGTCTATCTAATTTTGGAACTCTTCGTATACAAACACAGCCGTCTTACAAGCTGTGTGATCGTACAGGTTTCTCCTTTATTCTGAAGCAGCAGCTTCTAGTGTGGCCCATATGGCGTCGTGCAGATGGACAGTCTGTTTGGGGCTTCAAAGTTAGGAGGCAAAGTTCATTAACATGCCATGAGCTTTGAGCCTGCGTTTGGAAAATAATTGCATCATCCTCATAATTATATTCAAGCATTTCCGAAGTTTCTCTCACCGTGCCAATTATGGCAACTTAAAAACAAGCCTTATGTAGAGCTCGCTCTTTATTTACCACACATGGTACAGACAACCTCCAGCTTTTACTGACGATAGATTCAGCAGGCAAAACTGCGTATGGTATCACAGGACGAGACGCTTGCGAAGCAGTTATGAAGAGGGAACGCCAGCTTTAATAATGAACGAATCCTCCTTCCAGTTAAGTAACGCTCCTTTGCTTAACACAGGCGGACATGTTTACTTTATCTTGTTTACCCTCACAGTCCCCTCCTTCCCCACCTGCAGCTTAGATGTGGGCTGGGAAGGAAAGGAAAAAAAGGAAAAAACCTCCAAGAGCGTGGGGACATCTTCCAGTGAGATTCAGAAAATAGCTGGCCCTCCTGGGCCGCATTAGCCTGAAGGTCATCGAAGGGGAAAACGACCCCGGTTCCTCCCTCTCCTCTCTCCTGCTGGCCCTCTCCTCGTCTCTCTCCCCTGTAATTGAGTATGGTGCGTGGTCAGGGAGCCTGTGCTCATTGGCGGGCTGAACATGGTAGTTAGTTACACACGTTTTCACCGTAATTACCAGGCAGACTCTCCCTGTCTCCAGATCTTTTCAAGGTCACATCAATTTCACAGCTATCCAGGCTCCGCCCCTGCACCGTCTATCTGCACCGCTCTGTCATTAAAGGCTTTCAGGTCCTCTTGCTCATTGTGAACCTCCTCCTTTCTTAAAAGCATATCAAAAACCAAAATGGCAATTATTAGTTGATCATCTTATCTCCCCAGCAACCGTCACCGTAGCAGCAGGAGTGTTGCAGGTGACCTTCTAGTCTGTGAGTGACTCATCCGTGGCTGTAAACCTGGCTACATATTCACAGTCATGCAGATTTACTACTTTTGTCACCGCTATTAAACGCTGCTTGATTGCCTCGAAGGGAGGAGGTCAGTGATTTTGGCAAAGGCACCTAAACATTTTACTGGCCTCCCACTTGCAAACCCCAACGGAGGCCAGACACACTGACATAAGCAGTTCTGCAAGGACTCGGCCAATAGATTCCGTTCACGCTTTTCCTTTCTCGCGCCACATGGCTCTGATCAACCGCATTGCTTATAAAACCGTCTATTTCCTCCGTCTCTCGCCCTCATCCCTCCACTGGCTCCTCTCATTTGCTTGACACCCTTGTCAGACCATACCCAGAAAGGAGTCAGAGTCGGTACTTACTGGGTTCACAGCCGCTGTCAAGTCCTCCAGCGGGCCCGTCATGCCATGCCAGGGACAGGGTATACTTCACTAGGCTTTAAAAAGCACCACTCAAATCAAGGCACGGCGCGGCGGAACATCTGTTTCAGCGGTTTATTTCATTTGGTGCGGCGCACGTTGGCAAATCGCCGATGGGGCCACCTGTTTACCATCGTCACACCATAAGCCAATCCCCTCGACCGCAGTCTCAATTTTGGAATCTCGCAGAAGATCTCCGCCGAGTGTTGCTAAAATGATCGCTGCACTAAGTGGTTGTGATTTGTTTATGTTGCCTATTAAACTAATAAGTCCTCATATCGTTGTCATGGCCTGACGTTGGAGAGCGGAGGAGGATGATATTAGCTCTGATTACATGGCACAGTGATGGCATAGATTAGCAGATCGCTGCTTCAGAGACCCTTGTCCTATGAGAAAGGGGGAGGGGGGGGGAGGGGGTCCTTATTGTGCTGCTGTTAGATTGAGTTGCGATGTGTCAGGACTATCAGCCCACGCCATCTGCACGTGTCCCGCGTCCTCAGTGCTGAATTGATTGAGATTTATTGTAAAGGATGATTAAGGCAGCGGAGGCATAGAGTCGATAGAGGAAGAGTGAAAGCGGCAGGCACACATCAGCTTCCTGTTCTCTGGCAGAAGAGGTTTCGCCGAGCCAAACGGCCCCGGCAGGCTCACAGGAAAGAAACGCTGCAGAGGGGCCCGCTGGCATCGCTGCCTCCCAAATAGAAGGAGGTGAATGTATGGCCGGGGATACGCACGGTTTAGCAGAGATGTGTGCATCCCTCTGGGCTGACGGTACCCTGGGATTGGCAGCACTCGGCCCTAATGCATCTCAAATCTGTCCTTGAGTGGCTACAGTATCCACCATGCCAATACCACCATGATTAATTGCCCGGGTGGTCTCATCTCTTTTAGTCCAGAAAAGGCTCTGAGCCCCTAAGGAACAAACAAACCTACTTAACCATTTAGTGCTGTCTCTGCCTCTGGTTACTACTCAATCCACCCACCTGGATGCACTCTGACAGCATCGGGCACAGGGGAAGCATGAATCTTACAACCCTGCACTCTTAATCATTCCGCATCTTTGGGCCAACATATGAAGGTTACACTGTATTTGGTAAGTTAAAGCTTCTAACTGCATTCTACACTGGCAGATACAATCTAATAAAGTAGTTTTTCCTTGTTTGTTTTATTGAAGTCGTGTGTGTGTGTGTGTGTGTGCGTGTGCGTGCGCATGCTTAGGCATGGTGTGCACTGAGCATGGATCTCTTCCAGGCATCTGAGCATTTACTCTCAATGCATGCTCACGCACCTAAACTTGACGTTTTCAGAGGTTGTGGTGTTTTGCTCAAGCAGACATGAGTGTGCAGAAATGGCAGTGCGGTGGGTAAATCTATCCTGATTCAGAGTCAATCCCTCTGAGGCGCGCATCAGAGTACAAACTGAACAGAGTTCTGTCCACACCGATAAGGAGGTCAGCATGGCTGTGTGCCACGGACCAAGATTGCAGGACTTCTCACGGTCAGCAACCTTTCCCTTTAATGCAGCCACCTGAGCTGACCCAGATTTCTGAACGTCTCCAATTGGCCCTTAAGGAGTCTGTAGCAGATGGCCGTCATACACCAAAGGGTGTAGATAACAGCCATTTATCAAAGCATTAGAGGGCTGCCACAGATTAAGGCCACTGGACATGCATCACCCTATCCACAAATTCTCACCGCTGTTTCCAAAATGTTGCTCATAAATAATTCAGTTTCTTTTATGGCCACTGGAGCCTCTAACTATATGGTATATTTTCGTGAAAAAGATGCGTTTATGGCCACTGAAGCACCCCCACACACACACACAAGACACACCTCTCTTTCTGTGTCTCTTACTGGGTGGTGGAACAGCCATAGTCAGAAAGCCATGGGGGTTTTTAAGATCTTCTCTCTATCCTCTATCAGATCTTGACTTTTTTTCATCACCCATTAAATAAGTGTTGTGTAACCAGAACCTATTAAATGATGCTGATGTGTTCTAGAACCAGAACCTATTAAATGATGCTGATGTGTTCTAGAACCAGAACCTATTAAATGATGCCGATGTGTTCTGGAACCAGAACCTATTAAATGAGGCTGATGTGTTCTAGAACCAGAACCTATTAAATGATGCTGATGTGTTCTAGAACCAGAACCTATTAAATGATGCTGATGTGTTCTAGAACCAGAAACTATTAAATGATGCCGATGTGTTCTGGAACCAGAACCTATTAAATGAGGCTGATGTGTTCTAGAATCAGAACCTATTAAATGATGCCGATGTGTTCTGGAATCAGAACTCAGAACCTATTAAATGATGCCGATGTGTTCTGGAACCAGAACCTATTAAATGATGCCGATGTGTTCTGGAACCAGAACCTATTAAATGAGGCTGATGTGTTCTAGAATCAGAACCTATTAAATGATGCCGATGTGTTCTGGAACCAGAACCTATTAAATGATGCCGATGTGTTCTGGAATCAGAACTCAGAACCTATTAAATGATGCCGATGTGTTCTGGAACCAGAACCTATTAAATGATGCCGATGTGTTCTGGAACCAGAACCTATTAAATGAGGCTGATGTGTTCTAGAATCAGAACCTATTAAATGATGCCGATGTGTTCTGGAACCAGAACCTATTAAATGATGCCGATGTGTTCTGGAATCAGAACCTATTAAATGATGCCGATGTGTTCTGGAACCAGAACCTATTAAATGATGCCGATGTATTCTGGAACCAGAACCTATTAAATGATGCCGATGTGTTCTGGAATCAGAACCTATTAAATGATGCCGATGTGTTCTGGAACCAGAACCTATTAAATGATGCCGATGTGTTCTAGAATCAGAACCTATTAAATGATGCCGATGTGTTCTGGAATCAGAACCTATTAAATGATGCCGATGTGTTCTGGAACCAGAACCTATTAAATGATGCCGATGTGTTCTAGAATCAGAACCTATTAAATGATGCCGATGTGTTCTAGAATCAGAACCTATTAAATGATGCCGATGTGTTCTGGAATCGGTGTTCCCAAGTAGGTCAATGGAAGTTCAAGTCTGAAGAATGCATCAAAATACAGTCATTTGTCAGGAGTTACATTATACATTTCTATAGCCAGAGATCACAGTTCATATTGATTTCCGCTGGTGAACGGCACAAGGGAATCAAGTGGGAAAAAATCCATAGCTTTCTAATGTTGAAGTTCAAGTCATTATGAACAACTTCATCTCCTTCATTTAAACCAGTAAACAGGGGGAACTAAGTGTCTGGCATTGTTGAAACAGGCAGGCTGATTGGTGGCTTGCTAAGGTCTTGCTGTCCACCAGCACCACTGATTATAATTTCCTCTTTCTCGTATTGTGCCTGTGTTTTGAGCCGTGGGTGACTAGAGTTGGGACTCGGTGGCCTCTCAGACCCTCCATTTGTCGTAATCAACAACTTGGTGTGAACTCCTCTGATTGCTGGTGACTTCATAAGCCACCCAGGAAACCTGCCCGCGACGACAGTTCAGCTCGCTATGATGGAGGGCAATTTCTTGAGTTTTGATTGGATATTTGTCATATGCTAATTCCTAAATAGGAGGCATTAGTGATCTAGGTCAGAACCCAGTGGTAGGACTAGGGCTGTCATTGACCATAGTTCAGTTAGACATATTTCTTAATTAGCCTCACTGTCTGCTCCCCTCAAAGTAATTAACTTGATCAGAAAAGACCTTGCCTGAAGTCGGAGTAGACTCGGGGAAAAAAAAAAAAAATTTCATGCCACTGACTAACTACATTAAATATTCCAAAATCATATGTTTATCCCAAGCTGTCTGCAATTAGTATGCATAGAGAGCGGTCTAATTTTAAATCCTCGTAGATTACTCTCGGGGAAGTGATCTGGGAATGTGCTATCGTAATTTATTTGGCTCAAGGTGTTTTAAACTTACAGAACATTGTTGAACAGGTTTGTAGTATAACAACAAACAAATTAAAATTGAACATGACACTTTGGCTTTCTGCTTGTTTTTACTTCCTTTTTGGCACACGCACCACATACATCTGTTTGGGTGTGTGTGTGTGTGTGCGAGAGAGAGAGAGAGAGAGAGAGAGAGAGAGAGAGAGAGAGAGAGAGAGAGATCCACAGAGACTGGAAGATAAAGCATCACATGATGGGCACTGTAATTGCATCTGAGACAACGGAGCGCATTAAAAAATCCCCTCCATTTCTCGCATGTTTTATTGCCTCATCCTCTCCTCTTGATGGAATTATTACCCTATTTGTCCTAAGAAAGAGGATGCTGGCAGAAACCTTTCAGACAACAGCCCATCCCAGAGGGTAGATCGGGTAGTGATATGGATTTGCTCTGACACAGTGACAGAGACCCATGGTCATATCAGTAGGGAGAGGATTTAAACCAGCGATGGGTCGTCATTTCGGTGGCGTCCATCATTTCTCCGTCTGTGGTCCTGGGGTCGGCAGGGAGGATACTGGAACAGCTGCATATTGTTATCACGCCCGACAAGATATTACTCTCATTTATCTACCATAAACATTTCATTGTCCAGCTGTTGTACCTCCTACTCACTTGCATTTGCCAAAACAAAAAAAGCCAAAAATATCTCTTCCCACTTACGAAGCAGTTTTTCAGGGTTTTTCCCCCTCTTTCCGTCTCCTAATCTTTTGTATAGATCTGCGGGGCTTTACAGTCGGGGGCTTTTCCGATTGGCTAATGATCTATTTTAAGCAGTTGGACAATATCTGTCTCAGTTAGTTCTGCCGTTGAAAAGTTTGAGAGATGGCGCTGAAGAGAGCGCAAAATCAATAAACCTATCAGAGAATGGTGACATGATATATGCTGGCCGGGCAGCCGCTCCGCCAGAGCAAGGGGGACTTGGCACCACCATGAAAAGATGAATATACGCTACTTAAAATATCATAAACTGTGCACACTAAAAACAAAACTTTATCGGTAGTCGCCTTCACCTATCGTTTATCATGGAAAGTGTGATTCAGTGTTGTTTGGACCTGTAAATATGAAGCACAAGTTGGGCCCTATGACCAAAAGATCACAGGTTTAACAGCAATGCGTCTTGTCAATGTGTCCTTGAGCAAAAACACTGAACCCCTACCTGCTTAGTCACTGGAAGATCCTCTGGACAAGAGTGCCAGCTATACTCTTCACAGCTATACCTTCCTTAGGTCCATTTTGCCACTGCCCTATTGGTCCTCCATTACCTGAATGAATTCCAAACTTTATTGCCATAATCCTCGATGAATACACTTGCATTATACTTGCAATTACTGCGCTAATCTGCAAACATGTGCTCTATGGCAAGTTGGTGTTTTCATTCTTTTCCAATCCAGGATTTAGGGGTGTTATGGGAGCCATAGCATTGTCTGAGCATGCATGGTTAAATGAAGAAATAGATTTTGTTAATGAAAAATGCAACAGATGGTGGCTGTAAACCCTGTCCCTGCAGAGCATGAACATTTCCTGCAGAATGAAGGAGAGCGGATTAAGGTCATTTTTGCCTGCTTTTTCAATTTATAAATTCATGCTCAGAGGGAACCGGGGAAAAAAAAACAGACTGGCATCCTGCCTCGACACTCTCTGGGAAATTCAAAATGTCAATGAGCACATATTGGAAATGTGCAAATATTAGAACAAAAAACACAGTTTGGGAACAGAACATTAAGGCAGCCATCATAGTAGACTATCAGACATAGACGCCGATGAGGGCCACCCAAAGAGCCAATTTCCCCAAAGAAAAGACTTGTTTATCAGCATGAAAACAAGACTTGGGTTGATCAGACGGTACGCATTGTTTTAAAAGATGAAAACACAGTGAGAGTGGCCTTCACTAACACTCAGCTAACATTTCTTAATCCACCTCATACAAAGCGCCCATTGCCAATTTATGATTCAAGCCCCATTTCTCTAACCGTGTTCATGAAAAAAAAAAAAGCCCAATTCATGATAGCTCAGTCTTTGCCGCCATGTCCTTGCACCGCCTACAGACTCGGGCCAATGTCGCTTCAATGTCATAATTTGAATAGAACAATCCTCATGAAGACAATGGCCAATTTTCAGTGGACAAATTGCATTTCAATTTTCTCTCAGAGCTAACTGAATGGAAAGTTGAGCCTCGCTTTCTCTCCCCACTCTCCCTCTTTTTCTCTCGTCTGATCTCTAGAATCTGTTTTAAAACTCCTTTCACCATCTCAAAAAAAACAAAACAACAATGATGCTTTGCTTGTGTACACCATATGGGAAGTGATCAAACAGCCAGCCCGATGTTAGCGGTGACAACGCATTGACAGCAATAAACATGAGCGTAAAAAAAAAAGAAAAGGGAGAGCCAAGCCATGGCAGGGTACCATTAGCGATGGAAAGGACCCACGTTCCACGCGAAGCACCCACATGGCAACTCCCCAGTGAGCCCACGAGCCAGTGGCCGTGACAGATGCCTGGGACGCAGAGCATTAAGTGTCACATATCTGCATATGTTTTTTGGCAGCGCTCTTAGCACCACACGCACTAAGAGCATATGTCTGATGAAGGTCAGTGATTTGAAAACAAGGCGCCTCTGCAGTTACTGCTGCTGGAGCTACCGGAGCTTTTAATTTTCCCCTTAATCCTACAATGAAAGAATACAGTTCACGACTGGCAGATGGATATGACAGGACGAGGGTGATATACGGAGTAAGGCGGAGGGGAGGATAAGTAGTGAGTAGCTGAATTTCCAAGTCAACCGGGTGTGGAGATGTCTTTGCTGCCATGGCTATGCTTATTTATCATTTACCAAAGTGGGCTGGAAGGGCGGCGACTAGCGAGCGTTTAACCCCTTCCATCTGGGCGTTAACCCCAATCTCCTCGTTGGTCCAAAATTCTCCGCCAGCCTCGACGCCTCCATTACCATCCATCATCATCACAGTCTCTCACAACCCGGTGTTAAACACATAAACATTCTGCCAGAGGGGAAAAGAAAAAAAAAAAAAAAAAGTTACAGCCCAGGCGTGATTGCGAGATAAATTACGCTCGTGTTGTGATTGTAATCGGCGAAGCCCGGGGGTTTAACGCGTCATCCTGCCCGCCGGGAATACGAGAACAAGACAAGTGGGAGGAGGTGAAGAGTAAGGCAGTAATGTCATAAAAAGGGATGTTAAGAGATTGGGAGGGAGAGAGGGAGAGTTGGGGGAAGGGAACGAGGAAAGGATGCTCCCCCGTTGGAATTCAGGCCCTGCGTACAGAACACATCAGAGGGAAAAAAAAAAAGTGGAACAATGAGCCGCTGCATCCTTTTATTAGTGCCAGGAATGTCTAGAAATTTAAGACCGCCATATTTTTAGAACCCCATCAACCTAGCCTTTATATAGCTCGATAAAATAGGCCTCCTTGTTTCGTTGGAGATTGAGCTCGACTTATCCCGCCGTCTGAGGACCGGCTTTTTGTGAACGCTCGCTCTCTGGGGGAGCACGCTCAGGCACGGGAAAATGTACGGGCCACATCACTGGATCTTATTTAGATTGATAGGAGCTGCTCAACCCGCCGGCATCCCGACATGTTTGCGGCCAAAATGATCAATATTACCTCGGGAACCCGGAGAGGGACGACATAAGCGTGTAAAACGAAAGGCCTATTTGCTTGTGTGTGTGTTTGCTTTGCTTTACGGGCATCGCAAAGAGTGACGGCACAACGGGCGAGCGAGGCGTGTTTGCACTCTCTCTCACAGGTGAAAGGCAGAAGGAGAAAGGAAAAAAAAAACACAGTGAAGAGATGGAGTGAGTGAGAGGGAAGAAAATAGAAACAGAGAAAGACAGAGTAGCTAACGGCCTCCTTGAAAGCCCCCCCCCCTTGCCTTTCTCCCTGGGGTGTTCGTTAATCACCCCTTTAGATCTGTCAGCCCGTGGGTGGGCCTATTACCCTTCAACGCTGCCACTTTTGTTGCCCGGGACAGCCAGCGCCCGCCATCCAGCGACTCCGCAGACGCCTCGCCCCTCCAGTGTGTCTCTCGCGCGAGCCCCACCTTATTAGAGGAACATAAGAGATAATGAATAAATAAACAAAGTGAAGTGGGGTAGCTGGGATGCGGGGGAACACAGTGACAGCTCGGGGCATTCATTAAGACAAGGTGCTGGGTGGCACGCTGCGTACGACACCGGGTGGCAGATAGGGGTGTCGGCGGCGGTGTCAAGGAAAACCCCCACCCCCTTCCCTCCCCACGCGGTGCCGTCTGTCTCTCTGTTATGGCGGCGGCTCACCGCGGAGAAGGGCCGAGTTCTTGTCAGGGGGAAAGCGAGGCGCCATATGGATCCAGGTTGAAAGATAACTCGCCTCGAGCTGTCTGGCGTTGCCAAAGCTCCTTCCATAAGGTTGCATCTACCTTGACGTTAATTTTGCTCTGCGTGAGCGCGGGTGTTGGCGCCCAATTCGTCCGTCCCCCCCCCCCCCTTCCCCACCTCCTCCCCATAGACAATTCCAAAACTGCAGTACTTGAAATGTTACACTGAATTTTCCAAGGGGTTTTTGGTTGAAATGTCCACACAAAGCAGTGTTCTTTTACTACCACGTGATGGGTAATTGTCGGTGGGGCTGATTTAGCAGGTGTTCCAAGGGTTGCAGCTCTGTGAATCGGAGTAAACAGTGAAGTCACCTATTAACCTAATTGACCAATTGAGTAAACGATCAATAAATAATGTGTTACTGCCAATTAGACTGCATCGCGTTGGGTGCTGCGACAGAAGCCATCTGTTCAGTCCAAAAGGTGTGTGACCGCGGTTTCGGGTGACTCTCTCTCTCCGGTTTGGTTTGGTGTGTTATTATGAGTCCCGTCTGAAGATGCGGGCCATTTTGCCGCACCTAGTCTAGTTGTCGCTTTAATAACGCTTCAGTCGATGATGTGCAAATCGTGATGTTGGTGTGGTTTTGCTAATTGGTTTTAACCGACATTGTGGCTGACATTCTGATGGAACAATTTACACACGCCGATGCTCCAGGTGGACCCAGAACACTGTGTTTTTGGCAGAGCGCCAAACTTGACTCTGTTTTTCGTGCCGTCACAGCTCATTCTATCAAGACATTACTGCTCTGTTCCTTTTTCGTGTTCCTAACATTTCTTACCTCCGTTACAGATGGGGGATACACATTTTTATTAAATATCACTATTCTTTTTTTTTTTTCCCCATCACTTGAGTCGGATCTAGAGGATGAGTAACCGACACGGAGATTTCTCATTTCAACAGGCCTAACCGCCGGCGTGAGACTTCGGCGTCGTTTTACAAACATAAACACACAGCGGGAGCGGTGGCAGTATGAATCCGAGGGCGTTAAAAGCCTCTCACTGTAGGTAATTCCGACATAAGGAAATGTGCGATGATGCATGAGAAAACAAGTGACTGACAGTGTGGAGGAATGGAAAGGGAGCGATAGAGGGAGGTCACGCTCACTGAGAGGATGAATAAAAGTGCGGGAAAAAACTCAATGCATCCGCAGATCAAAACAGAAGGAGGCAGATGCATTAAAAATGGCGCCGGCATTGATGAGCGACGACTTGAACGCAACTCTCAGGTTTCAAAACAACATCCCGTAAACGCTCTTGCCTTTTTCCGTTTCTGCTAAGCGTAATGTTGCTGTTTGCTCTTTTTACGCTAAAACCGCAACTCAAAACGGCCCGTCTCCCCCTATATCTCCGAGCAGTCAACCATTATGTGCACTCTCTTTGTAACCATACACTATATCCAATCATATTTGACATCTTGAGAGGAGATATTGTAACTCAAGGTAATCAAAGAGAGAGAGAGAGAGAGAGAGAGAGAGAGAGAGAGAGAGAGAGAGAGAGCAAAAAAAGCATGCTTTTTCTTGGTAATAGTCTATCACACAAAAGCTCTTAGGGCTGAAAATATACAGGCCTTGCGGTAATACGTCTGAATTACTGATGATCGGTTGCATGGCCAATGCGGAGAGACAACACCTTGCCAGGTGAAATCACGCAACCCCAAAAGAGATTTCCCCGCTCACGTTCCCCAAAGGGTCACACGTCCAGTCCTTTGACAACGGCATTTGATCAAGAGAGGAAAAACACACATAGCGGATTCTAATGTAAGGGCTGCAGGGTATACGGGAGTAATGTGTGACGTGATGGGAGCAGACGGGACATCATACACTGCTACGTGCTCTATCAAACGACGCGACTTACATCCGGACTTAGAAGAATATTATGCTAATGTTTGAAACGCAGATATATGGCTCTTTGAAATTAAGACTAGTCCGTGCACACAGGAGTAAAGGGTCAGCGCCGCAGCTTGTTCCATATACATAAATTTCATGCACCGGGAAAGGATGGGAGACCGGGGGTATTCAGGGAAGATTCACACAGCGCTAAGTGGTCCGACGAGGGACCCTGCACGTTCCCCGTTTTTTCGCCCGGCTTCTGTGTTTCGCTCTTGTCTTTGCATTATACATTATCAGACCACCTGGAACACAGGATGTTCTTCGTCGATAATAGAGCGAAGACGGAGCTTCACACTTCTCTAAAAAGGTCAGGTATGGGGAGAAATGGATTCCCAAAGAGGTGGACAGAGAGAGAGAGAGAGAGAGAGAGAGAGAGAGAGAGAGAGAGAGAGAGAGAGAGAGAGGCGCTGCAGTAGCCCTTATCAAAGTGCACTGTTTTTTTAACCTTATTACACGGCCTCCCATCGCCTTCGGACAATCTTACACCTATGCAGCGCGGGTAATAAATGAAAGTGGAGGAAAAATAAAAAAAGGAGAATGATAGCAACGATAATTTCAGATAAAAGCCGAGATGGAGCTCGGCACCTTCAGGTTTGATGGAAAATAGTAGCGCCGCAAAACCTTCCAAGGCTATCCAGTGTTACTTTCAATCGAACGGCATTGAGCGTGCGAGACTGTAGTACCCTTCGATTCAAATTAAAGAAATCACATTTTGAACATGGGATCAAAAGGCAAAGTCATGCTCAAATCATCAAGTCTATTCACTGTGTAATTTGCGCCACAGCGTCAAAACTCACCAGTATATTACAGTAGTAGCAGTCAATCATCCATCATTCAACAGTGGATAGGGGAGCGTTGGCCTCTTGGAGGTCAGGGTTACAAAACTTACACTTAATTGCATCACTTATTACACATATGGCGTCTCGAAGATGTGAGAATTGCAGACGCAACCTTGATTTCAACACGGCGAACTTCTACAAATTGCCGAAGGGAGCGATAGACCTCGAAACATCTGCCAGCAGTTTCTTGCGAAGCAGTCAGACAGTTACACCTTTAAAACAGAGTACAGATACTCAAACATGGAAACCATCCTCCACACATGTAGACACACCCGCAAACCTGCCGAAATCACACTGACGGCTGAGAGGAAGTCATTTGGACACTTTTAAAGGGTGTTTAAGTGTGTTAAGAATAGTTTCTTGGTCGTGGTGATGAAAGTAAGAAGAAAGCAGCAACAAACTACGTCTCAGGATTCTATGAGTATTTAATACAGTTCAGCGCTGAAAGGGAGAAAATCCGGCAGCATCTCTGCCTACAAGGATAATCTAAAGAACACCAAGCTGATACAGTTCCTTTATACAGATATTCATGTGATATTTTACATAGACCCTTTCATCCCCCTCAGCCTCTGTCTGTCGTCCCTATGTTAATTGAGTTGAGTGGAAGTAGTTCTGTCTCACCTTCCTCTAGACCTGTGAACACCATGTCTCCTGTGCTAATTTCCAATTGATTAAAGGCAACCAAACGGCCTGTATTGTATTGTAGAAGAGGCCTCCAGACGGCCTTAGTGTATTGTATTTCAGTGTCTTGCCGAGACAAGACAATCTTGCCTCGGCCAGATATACAATTCCCAACAAGTGCAAGATGCTTCTTTTAATATATTTTGGTGACATCTTTGGTGCTAAGCTGTTATTACTGGGGTGTTTCTGCACCGCACTTCCCAGGGACCACCTGTCAGTCAAACATTGTGGCAACGTCTGAATTTTCTGTTCATAAAAATGATCGAGTTCCTGTAGGAGGCTATCGCTGCTCATGCCAACCACCCAGATCGTCTTCTGTTTCTTCCAAACAAACCGCTGTTGCTGGAAACGGAAAGCGCATCACTTCCTGCGCGGCAGGGGAGACCTACCAACCTACCGAGAGTTTAGAAAAGCAAATGTAAAAACCTTCACGAACTAGCTTGAACTTGTGATATCAAAAGAAATTTTAGTGTAATGTCTGATAGATGGCAGATAGATACCACAAAGACAGAGTGAGTGTTTGACACTGCAACACTGTAGATCACTTCATTAACAAGACGCAATTATATTTGTAAGTAAGCAGTTCTTGATAATGGCTTTCATGCGACATTGGAACAAAGATGGGGAAATAATAACCTTCAGAAACCTTCAGAGTGAGCAGGTGGTCTGTGTCTTACCTATTGAGGGGATTGAACCTGGGAACGTTTCATTTCGGGATAGCGTTCCTAAGCTCTAGGCCATCCTGACTGAAATTGGAAGGGAATCTTTTCTCCCGATGCCACCTCGACCTAACACGGCATGACAACGGCAATTAAAACTTGTCGCTTTTCTCACTCTCCCTGTTTTCTCTCACCCCGCTGCCTGACTGGTGGAGTTACTAATTCAAATCAGTTCTGAAAGTTGCACAGGGAGAGGAAGAGAGATAATTACAATATGTTTGCTGTGGGTAGCGTATGAAGCGGCGCGCTAACATAATTATTTTGCATGTTTTTACTTTAGGTGGAGGTTGCCTGCTGTCCTGCCCCAGATGTCCGTCAACAGCTGCCAAAGTCTTTGCATGGCTTAGAGCGAAGCTGGAGCTTGTCCGGAAAACTTGCCAAAGTAGACGATATCTGAAGCACGGTCGAAAACAGACGCCGGACACGCAGCACACAGGAGTTTGTTTTGTCTGTTCTGTCTGCAGGTTCATGTTTGTGCTGTGCTGAGGTATTATGAAGTATAGCAATGTCATTTTTTGGCTGCTTGAAGCTGCAATAGGCAACTTTGCCCGTTCCATATGGCAGCGAGACGTGATTTGAACTTCAGTACCCAGAAATCCCGTAATGAGGCGTCAGTAAACTGCACACAGCCGACAGACGACAAGAGTCCAGCTTGTCTGGACGGAGCATCGCCGCTGTTTAGGAGACAGTTTGTATTTTAAGTATCAATTAGTCACTTCCTGTGGGTGGAGAAATGAACATACCTGACACCGTTACTTCATTTGAGGGGTTGGGACGCTCCTCTCTACCGAATCCACACTTTGTGATTTAGCCTGATAAGACGGGTGGATTTTTTTTGACATAAAAACTTGCCTAGTGTAGCTTTAAGTGCCAGAGGAGAAGTATGGCTTGGGCGTAACAGGGTCAAAGTCATCTACATGTGTCACAGAACTGTGACATTTAGAATCCACTCAACTGCAACCGCAAAAGAAACAGAGAACAGCATAAAAACAAAAGGCGGTTTCCCTCCGGGGGGTTTCTGCTTCCTGTGCCATGTCTCCTACTCACCTTGGACACTGGGCCAGTGTCAGCTGTCAGTGTCAGGTTGAGAGGAGGAATGCTAATGGACCCGTACCGCATTGCATTTCTACCCCCCTCCCCTCTCTCTCTCTCTCCCTCTCTCTCCCTCTCTCTCCCTCTCTCTCTCTCTGTCGGTGGGAGGCCACGTAATTAACTTCCCTTTAGTAGTAGAGAGCTCTGCATCTGACTGTGGTCGCCTGCAGTCTCTGTCTCTACAAAAGATGGGCAGGCTCCCTCTGACAAACCGGAAAGCGAGCTTCAATACTGTCTGTCAGAGGCGCAGTCCCTCCATGTGCAGTCCCTCCCCTCCTGCCTCTCGCACTTCCTTGTGCTTGCATAAATGCTAGCAGACATCTCCACTTCTGAGGTTCAGAAGAAGGCAGAGCTGCTGGTAGTGGAAATGCAAAAGAAACCCCTTCGCCTCGCCACTGCCTCTTATTTACACTGCAAAAAAAAAGAAAGTCCACTTTAACAAGTCAGTTTGTCTCATGTTCGGTCTTAAAATCTTAAATGGGGGTGAGCTAGTTTCACTTGTTTCGGGAATTAGAGTCAATATCTTGGGAGGCGGAGTAAGGCAAGCCACTCCATCAAGCAAATGACACTTGATTCAAGAAAATTGTTGACATTGGTGAGATTTTACACAATATATTTGATAATATAATTATATAACATTGTTAAAATGTGATTTTAGGGCTCAATACTTAATAGTTATAGTTATTTTTTCAGTGTACCGATGCATTTAAAGTGAGCATCTACATGTAGTAAATGTGGCTTACACCTAGAAGCTGAAGCTGCTCTGTTCTGGGTCGTCTCATGAAGGCGGTCAGAGAACATCTCAAAGCTCTTGCAGCAACATTTGGGTGAACTTCAAAACTTAATTACTGAAAATGACATTTCATGAAGATTTCAAGTGCAGCCTTTCATTAAGAGCTGGAATGGAGGGATATGTTTACAACCAATCACTTTGAGGAATCTCATTCAACTATAATCTGACAACAACAACAAGCTTTTTTTTTTTTTTTGCTTTTTTTCCCCTCCTCTTTCCGCAGGCGCAATTAATCAAAAAGCAATTACATTAGCATGCTCGGGAGATGGATTAAATGATTTTGACAATTTCTGCGGCTGCCTCGGCTTGCCTGGGCCCCGTCCCGCTGTCTGTGGAGCGCTGGAATCGGGAAAGACGAGAACATCGGGATAATTAGTCCAGAAGATGAGCGGGGGCTGTTCACGTCGGTGGCACCTCTCCAGAAGCAGCCCACCCACCCCCCCCCCCCCCCACCACGTACTGTTCCAGCCGCCGCATATTAAAGCGAACGTCTGTTCAATCACAGTGTGCCGCGTATCCTCCATGCTGTATTAGACTGGTAAATGTGCTGAGGGAAGGCCCTGGAGCCTAATTAAGGAAGACTCTGGTTCACTCACGATCACATACTGTTTTCCCACTCTTCATCCCACCTTTCCCTCTCACTGTCTCTCTCCATCTACCACCGACTCTCTCTCTCTCTCTCTCTCTCTCTCACACACACACACCGGGAGGCAGCGCTGAATTCTTCCAGTCCGGAGAGGGAGACTTGCCTCCAACCTAGACGAGGCGAGGGGATTGCAGTGGAGGCGAATCTTGCTGCAGTCATTTCAACCACTTTCTGTCTGTGCGGTGCAGGTGGTCACTGTGCCGGGGGTGGGTGGGGAGGTAGTCATGCAGAGAGGAGCTCTCGATCTCAGCAGATGGACTACTGGCGGTGGGAGAATAATATCGAGGCTCAAAGAACCAACCTGAGAGACGCAGCCTCTGAAGAAGTTTCCAACGGGTCAGGAGGCGTCAGCCCACGCGGGGCTTTAGAGCAAATGAGTGACGGCGGGGAACCGGCTCGCCAGGCCAAACCAATACGAGAGCCGACATAGCGCCGGCGCGTTGGTTAACAGCCTCAGCCGTTGGAGATAATAGGTGAGATCTGTGGACTGGAGAGATCCAGTCAAGGCCCCAGTGGCGGCATTAGGGTGAAGGACAGCATTACAGATGGGGGCAATGGCGGGGAAATTGCCGGGCCCACCTTACCAGTCATTTATTTATATAAGTCTCCTGGTTCATGGAAAAGGTTGGTAATTACCATTAGCAATTACCGCTGAGTGAGTACAGACACCTCCACGGCCGCGGCTGGAGGCGCCAGATGTGTTCGAGAGGTGAGAGCGGGGTCTCTGAAACACACCCGGGGGCCCAGTTCCAGACGCCCCATGCAGCAGCAGTACTTTTGAAAGCAGATCTTCCGCCAAACAGCTCACTGGCTGCACTCCACCGCCAGAGAAGCTAAGCTGCAGCAGCAGGCGTACCCCCCACCCCCGAAGAACCACTCTGCTTTTATCTGGCAAAAAAAAAAAAAAACTCCTTTAGATTGGTGTTATTATCTACTGGAGATAACGACTCCCTCTGTATGAGTTAGTAGAGGAAGAGTATATCATACACACACATGGGATGGGAGAAGCGGGGAAAGGAGAGAGAGAGAGAGAGAGAGAGAGAGAGAGAGAGAGAGATGGTGAAAACTGCACTCAGGGAGGAAGAGAATTACAGGCAGTGGGAATAATAGGTCTGGCCAAGTGAATACACCGCTCTCGGTATCCAAAGTAAAATAGGGCCTTATTTGCAGATAGGGCCTGCCCATTAGCAGCAGGTTAGCAGCAGGATTTCAGGTACAGTAATGGCAGTAGCTCAGAGGGGGGTGGAGGGGAGGGGTGGGGGAGATGACTGGACACCTCTGTGCCCATGTCCCCAGCTCAAGGGGCTGAGAGGCAGGAGGCACCCCGCCGTTCACTGAAAGCACAGACGCCCCGCCACGATGGTAATGAGACAAGACCACCGCCACTGAGACGGAGGCGGTAATTGCACACACAAACACGCACACGCACACACACACACACACCAGCCTCCCTCCGCCCACACTACTTTCTCCTTACCTATATACACAAAGATTTAAAACGGTCATCGAGTCAAGGTAAAGTAAAAGGTAATGTGGAACATTCCCGACCCGATCGGGGGTTTGCGTGTTCAGAGAGCGTCCTCGTTTGCATCACTGGTTGTCATAGTAACGCCACGCCATGCTGACTAAGGGCCACGTTTTCTGTCCAACGACTCGGGGTGCAACACAGCTCGCGTGAAGAGCGTCAAAGCGTCAAACCTGCTGTTCAGACATAAAAATATCTGTCCAAACACAGGCTCAGATGTGCACTATCCCAATAACACACACACACACACACACACACACACACACGCTCCCATCGGTAACGTTGAGGTCAGACCTCCATACTTGTTTCACCCTCTCCTCCCAGAGTTGCTGTTCAGGGGGGTCAGATTACTGCTAGTGTTTCTCTCTCCAGTGCAGCGCTGTGCCGTGTAATTATCTTTTTCCAGGATAATCAGCGGTGCTAAAAGGTGATGGATGCTGAGGGAATGCATCGCAATAAACCAACCAGGCAGTCGTTTGATAAGTGAACCACTCAACGGCACGCTCTAAATTTGTGATATATGTGACTCGTTTAAAATCAAAACACAGAGAGCATTTAGATGTCTTGCTGAGTGGTCTAATTATAAAGCACCGTCGCTTAAAAACATAACTGTATTGTAACTACGCGTCGTGATTAACAATGAATGTCCCGCCAAATTAACACATTTCAGAGCACGAACGCCCCACGAATGCAGTCGTTTCTGAGGAGAACACACACTGTACGGACCATCGGCTCTTAAACACACAAATAAGGCGTATAATTACGCCACGGCAAGGTACAATTGCATCATTATTTTTTTTTTGCATTGCTGAATCTGATTTGAGTGAGAAATGGTATGCATTTGTATTTTAGGCATTTAGCTGATGCTCTCATCCAGAGTGGCTTGCAGCGGGTGAGCAGGTAGGGCTTCGGTGTCTTGCTCAAGGACATTGTTTGAGAGGCTGCGTGGACACGTTTTTGGTTTCGCAAGGATCCGACCTCTCCTCTTGGTTAGAGGATGGTCTCGCTGGCCTACCGGACTGTGCGTGTCTGAAATGCATTGTTCACGACTACATTTCAGAATTAGTTACTTATTATTGATCCTTCCTCATTAGCGTTGCTCAGGGGTTGGGGCTTCATGACTTGAACACCCCCCCCCCCCCTCTCAGAGCCTAGTCAACCGTTCAAAGCAAAAGAGCGCTGCATTATTTCTTCCTGTAGTTGAAAGTGTTAAACAACCTGCCCTGAATAAGCAGGGCCATGTGTTTATCTTCTAAAGATGCTGACATCAGCGGTGTTTGGCTATAGCAGCCTTATGGAATATTACATAGCAAAAAACAAATTGCTAATCTGGAGGCCGCCTATGCAAGTGGATGCAATTCATATCATTTGTTGCTTCTCGCATTTGACTCTGCGCTGCTTCGCTATCTTCATGCTTTCCGTTAATGCAGTGCTTGCTATAACTTATTTGTGTATGCAGATGAATATCAGCAGAGTCATTTCTGAAGGAAATTGTTTATTTTTGCCATAAATTGCATGCGGGCGTTTTGCCGCATCACACCTCGGCGTGCCCTGAGATGCAGATGCCTGCTGCTAAGTGACTGACTCGGCAACATGCTGATCTGTGCCACCATCGACCCGCTGTGCAGTCCAACTGTGAAGTCCATTTTAACTGGCAGCCTTTGTCTCTCCAGCTAATTCAGGAATTAGGTGCTGCTGGGCTCCGCCATGTGAATTACTTTTGGCATTTGGCATTTCCCCATCTTGTTTACATTTAAGGCAGAGGTGGAGGCATTATATAAGTAATCTTCTAGAAAGTTGACAGATAGAATCATGCTCTGTAAAAAGTTATCTATTCAATATTCTACAATATTCTAAAAGTATAAATATGAAAATGTAATATTTGCAAGTGAAAGTAATATTCTGTATGATGTTCACATAATTCAGTGCTTGTGATAATAAATGACCCTCTAATCGTTACGCCAAATGACTTGTGGGCCCACATACAGATACACTGGCTCCAGGTATACTGGTCTCCTTATACAGTACAACTTTGAAATGGCATCGGGTGACATTTTGTATTTTTCGACGCAACTAGTAACAGCAGGTGTCAGATATGTGTAGTGAACTAAGTCAGTTAAGCTCCACCACTGCATTTTGAATGTAGGTAGGGTCTTGTTAATTGTTAATTGTTAATATGTTGCCCTGAGGTGGGCAGCCTCTGAGCCGGTGGCCTTTCCTACTGCTTTTCATTGGCTATTTCCAAAGGTTTTTTAGACAGACTGCATCCTTCATAGATCTTACTCAGACAGGCTCTTGAAATATGAAGTGCGGCTGCATTTGGGAACAAAAGGAAACGCTCCATCTGGCCCCTTTGAACCTGAAATGCTGACAATAGGCAGAACACAATATCTGTAGCTACAATCATATGATTCCTGATGTCTAACTATTTTGCTGATTGGTTGGTTGGTTGAGTGATGTGAATGCAGCAGCATAAGGTAGTAATGACAGGCACCACTCCACTACATACACAAGGCGCACGTAAATAGGCCTGGATATTTTACCAACAATATGGTGGATTTCACAGTCAGAGGAGTTACTTAAGTTATTGGGAAAGTCGGGATTGAGATCAAGGAGAAAGCTACACTTAGGGATCATAGCCCTATGATACCGGCAGGGACAGCACTTGGAAAGGTGACCGGAAGTCACAGAATCAAAACAACAAGTCAGCTAATCAACTAACTATAGCTGGGATGTTTACACAACTACCCTGTAGATTAGGCCACGTATGGATAGCAACATGCTACTCCTAGTGTCAATAACAGAGGAGAAAACACCACAGGAGACCAACAAACTGAGGCCTGGTTTGGCACGGCGGCACACAACACAGGCCTCCTGTATATTTGCCACACACACAATAGAGCTCAACAGTGAGGTTCCAGAAGTGAAAATCCCATTCATATTCTGCATAGGGAGTTTGATTATTAGCCATAATGTCGTAACCATCCAAGGTAGACTCACCACAAGCTAGTAGATTGTGAAACGATAGTGTATGCTCCTGTAGAGGCCACAAGTCTGTATGATATCAACCTTGTTTTGAGAAAAACATGTTTTATTCGCGATGTTATGGAGAAGTACTACACTACCCACAATCCTAAAGTGTAACAGCAACGTCTCTGATTGGTGGAGCTCGCTGTTGGAAATGTTGGAAATGTTTACCGCACCCACGAACGTCTTGTCAGCTAACGTTAACGTTAGCTACTAACGTAACCTAGCTAGCTGCTTATCCTATGCAGCTGGAACGAATCACTGTACCATGTCGATGACAACACTTTACACTATACTATATGAAACACTATATATACGCTCATAAAACAACAACAATATCAACACTATACTATTGACAAATGTTAAATTCAAGAAGAAGCGCGCTAAACTATCGTTAGTTTGGAAGTTGTTGGAAAAGTATCATTCACAATGGTTTATGGGATGAGTAGTTCCTTCACTTCATAAAATAATTATGTACACAGTCTTGTACCTTTGCCTTTTCTTCCGTTTTCCAATCTTTTTTTTTGCTCAGAATCAAATGTTTTATGGTCACCATTCATCGTCTAGCTGGTTGGCTTGGTTCCAGCCTTAAAACTCTTTATATAAGGATTTTCTGAAATGTCAATGGAGTAAATGAATGGGAAATTACTTCCGGAACCAGAGCCGTAAAAAAAGTGGGCGATCACTGTTGCGCTCTATGAGACAGACTCTCTAACAGGCTGGCACGGCGGCCATCAAATACCCCAAATCCCCATCTTAACTAACTTATAGCTACCATAACTTACCTAACGTATAGCCTAGTAAGCCCACCATCATTTATATCTAACTTGTAATTTATATCTAACAGTAGCCTACAACTATTTCAGGCTATATCTAGCTTGCTATCCTACCTGCAAGGTTTCCACCTCGGTGGGTGCAGCGGTGGTGACGCCGATATTCAACTGCTACAAGTCCTTGCATCGGTGTCCCGGTTGCTGCTGATGCTACGTAGATAGCAGTAGCAGTAGTTAGATAGCAGTAGCTCGCCCGCAGACGGTCCCTCCACTGCTTTTTCCCGTCCAATTTAGGGAGCTTAGCCACCTTTTCCTCCTGGCTCTTTTTTCCTGTCTTTTTTGAGACCCACTCTTGTATTTAAAATTGACTGACATAGCTGCTTGCTGTTTGTCATCGGCTAGCTAGCTGACGTTCGATATTTTGCGCCTAAAGTGGCTGTCGTCACGTGATCAAATAGAGACTTGACATTGATTGGTCAATGGACGACAACGTGCAGATAACTTTCCCAGAAATCTGTGCATGTCCGAAAATAGCAATAATACGAAGGGAATTAATTATTTCATTTTATAGTTTATATACGATTTTTGTATAATAAACATATAGTTTTATGTTTGCCCCATACTACCACCACCAGCAAAGAAAAACAACGTAACCATGAGGGTAATTGCTATGTGATGGGTATATAAAGCTGATAGGCTCAGTTAGTAAACACTATGTTCATATGCCCTTTTGCTAGTATAGATAGGTAACTATACTGCACTAAGTGTAGAAGTCAAAGGGCTTGCCTCAGATGGTTCTCCTCCAGCCTTGGGCCCCATGGGGTGCAGCTACACAGTCTATATTTACGCCTGTGATTGAATGGTTGATATGATTGTGATTATAGAAGTGGTAGTTTTACAACACAGTTACTGAGGATCCACACTGCCAGCAATATGATCAACAAAGGCACCCCAGTCCATTTATTTCCTACAGAGCTGAGCAACCAGGAAAACATGAATGGATGGTCAAGAAGTTTGTTGGCCAAGAAAAATTGGTAGTGGCTGAACTTTTCACAGTCATCGGCTGTCAACAGCAATTTGATTTTATTTCATGAGCTATCCTCGCAAGTGCAAAATTGACGATAAGTTGATTCCAGTCACTCAAATCTTTACAGCTCTCCACAACTCAACGATGCCTGGGCAGCGGCTGCATCCATCGCCGGGGTCGATGGGAAGCGCTCTAGTCATTTTATTGATTTGTTGTCTGTTTCTCAGAAACATGCTACCTAACTGATGTAACTTCATGAAAGCAACAAAAATACATGATTTGCCTGCTCAAAACTTTGAACACAGATGCAACCAGAGCTCTAGCCCACATTCGGTCAGAATAAAATGACCCATCAAGTTGCTCGCAGTGTGTACAAGCAGTTCTAGTTTTAACATCAGTGAATGTGTCCAACCAACCACTGTGTCTTGCCTTGTTGTGCTATGCCATGTGTTCAGCATCCCCATGCTGTGCATACAAGGCCTTACAGCATATGTGTATGTAGGAGTGGTGAGGAGTGGTCGATGCAGCCAAGAACCAAGAGAAGGAGAGATGAGAAGAAAGAAAAATGAACAGAGAGTGAGACAGAGAGAGAGAGAGACAGACCGAGGAGGGAGGTCACCTCAGATACAGTTTGCCCACACCTCATTAGTGCCTGCTTTCAGCCCGGCTGATGCTCACCACCTACTGAATTATACATTCACCACTAATTTGGGAAGGATTTAATATTGTATCTGCTTTATCTCTATCTTGAAAACTGCAGGCATTTCATAATTTATTTGTTAGAGCCCTCTAGTTATACCTTCTAAGCTTTAGAGCCAGGGAAAAGAAGCTTAAATTAGCCCGATTTTTGGGTGTTATGACCTACATGTATCTTCACACAACTCAAGTTGCTTATCAAAAAAGTGCGCTTGAAAAAAAAAAAAGGGAAACAGAAATGATCTTGCCCTTGCATTTTGGTAGAATTAAATCTACAAGATGGGATCTAAGAAAAGTTTCCAAACTCAATAAAACAGTTTAATCGTGTTAATGTTTCTCCTTCGTTATCAATATTCTACCATTAGACTCAATTATGGAGCAGCGTTAGATATTGTGAGGTAACTGAGTGTGTGTGGGGGGGGGGAGGGTAAACTAGAGTGGTTTGTATGCCAGATAAACTGCATTACCCTGCTTGTATGAGAAATGACGGATGCTTGTGTACGGTAGATCACCAAGGAGTCATGCATTTTTAATACAGTAAATGATCTTTCACCTCCAATTTCACCTGATAGATTGCAGACGTACAGTATAAAGTATTACGTGCTTGTATTTTTAGTTATGTTAACAGGGCCATATACACCACACGGACAGAAGCCACGTGGGCTGATTATGTTACAGTGATAAAAATAATGCCAGCCATCCATCAGTTGTGGCTCGGTGGAACAGTCCATCGCTCTGGGGCACCGGGAGGAACTTTATCTTCATGAGTGAATCACAGCCTTTGCACAAAACAAGAGAGAGGGAAGGTTGCACTGAGGGCACGTTCACACCGAGAGGTTTGTTCCCTCTCCGCAGCGTTTCCTCCTTTTAGTTCGGTTCCTTCGGGCGACGCCTACGCTGAAAATGCGCGCAATTACACCTACAATTTGTTTTTTCTCTTTGATCCCACAGTGGAAGATTTCTTTTGTTACTTTATTTGTATTTGGTTTGTTTAGGTCAAGCATTGGTCATCGTGTGCCACGGAGGGCCGAGGTGTATGCCGGCTTCATTCAGTCTAGACCAGGCGATGTCACTGATTAGCACACCTTCAACCAGAGAGGGTGGAAACTAATCAGAGTCCAGGGCAAGGGATTATGGGTATAAGGATGTGGATGTTGACATCTGATAACCAGCAGTTCCTCGTGCTTGGAAAGCCTAGCATGACAAAACTCAGTCTGGACTGATGCTCATATATCAGATGTTTCTTAACTGGTATGAACACCAGAGAGAGAGCAGACAAGTCCATCACCATAGATCAGGTTACAGGGACTGGAACCAGATTTATTCAGAATAAATGTACTGTGGGAAGACCGCTTACCAAAATTCATCCCACTAAATGAGCTACTTGTGAGTCTATGTGTGTCTTTTGTTTACAAGCCCTGGTTTGCTTGTAATTGGGTGGCGTGAGCCTACATGAAAATGAAAATGCAACAAAATAAACTTTCCCTGCTGTGTTTGGACCAGAGAAATCAAACTGTAGGTTCTCAAACTGCAGGGTCTTGACCTCACCTCACCACTGATGGAATATTAGATTTCTGTGTTTGGGTTGGCTTGATCTCCAGTGAAACCTGACTACTTTGAAAAAAAAAAAAAGAAAGAAAGAAGCTGCAGCAGAGGATCTAATGATTGCACCAGGAGGGAAAGAAAGCACTGCATCGAAGCAAAAAAAACAAAAAAATAACAAAAAAGCATCTTTCTCCCACCAGGTTCTTATGCAAGATTACAGGTTCTGGGGGCTGAAAAACACACACACAAAGAAATGACACGCTGGGAGGTAATCTCAGGCAGAATCACCCGGGGAATAGCAGTCCCCCGGCTCATCAGAGTCCAAGGGAAAGTTGAGGGAGACACCTCCAGCAAACAGTTCCACAACACATCAAAAAATCCCTGCCATGTTGGGCTGTCTCTCCAGGGGGTCCCCTGCCAGAGGAGAAAAAATCCCAAGATTAGATAACATTAGATAATGGGGCAGATGACCCCGCTACGTGGGATTTCGAAACCATTTCCGTTGTGGGAAGCAATTCTTTTTGGAGGCCTAAAAGTGACATGCATCACACAAGACGGATCATAAAGGTTTTCCAAAATAATAGCGCGGATTTCTATTTTGTGCAGAGAGTGGCGCGTTTACTACAAAAAAAAACATCTTTCTGGTGCGTTCGCTGACAATAGATTCCCGGACAGTTTAATTATCGTTCCCTTTTTACCATTCAAAAACAGCTCCCTTTTAAAAAAAAAAACCCATAGACAATATCCCTGAGACGACACGCGCAGCCGACAGAGCCCACCAGGCCTAATGCAATTTGGAAAACAAAATGCAACGGTTTAAATGGGTCCTTTTGATGAACTTCTGCGAAGCCCGTGGAAAACACTATTCAGGAATTGATTTCGGAAACACAAAAGAGGGATAATTACATAAACATCATCCAACCACCCACGGCAGATGATTAGCAGCATCTATAACGCGCTCTGTAGACGAAGAGAAGCAGTAGGCAAGAAACAAGAGTCAAGTTTCTGGGGCTCGGAAAGCTGCATGGTACACAGTCGGTGCAGAAGAGCATTGATAAGCCTGCCAGGAATAAATATAATACTGCAGGGGAAAAAAATATTGCTGGAACATTCTTTGGTCTTCTGATAAACTGATCAACTCTTCCCTCCTCCACACGGCCCTCCTCTTTGCCCCCTCCTCTCCCCCCTCCAGAAATAATAAAGGAGTTAGCTGTGTTTGTGAATTCCTGCCATGGAGAGAGTGAAGGAGGAGCACTGAATTATGGGCACCTCTGTGGAGAATGAAAGAAGTCTTTTCTAAAAACCTCCTGCAAAGCCGGCGCTGCCCCTTCCAACCCGCCGCGCAGAATTTGATTTATGTTTAATTTTTCTATTTCTCTTTTCCTTTTTGCACCTGACTCCCGGGACAATGACGAGGACCTTGTATGCAGCAGCGGGAGAGGGATTCTTGTTAGGGCCCGGCTGAAATAAATCATCAGCAATGCAGTTGCAGTTTTTTCATTTTCACGTCTACCAAATATTGCATATTGGAAATGCATGTGTGTATACGTCTTTGGGTGTGCATGCAGGTATACTTACTATATTGGGCTTAATTGCAACTATAATCCAATGGAATCACTTTTTTCTTATTATATAAAATCATTTATTATAGCTTAGACTAAATGACCCGATATGCACATGTGCTCCACATGCACGAGTTTCCAGCGACGCCTCTCTGTGGTCCACCGCTCAGCACTGTGGATTGCAAAAAGGCTTTCATCATCTCAGCTGTAATTGACAAGCTTGCTTTAACTGCGTCTGCACACCGCCAAGGGGAATGTTATTTGACATCTGTTGCGGAAGCCATTGGTCTTGCATTACTTCTTGCGGCGGCAATATTGTTCTTTAGCCGTACAGTAACTATAGCCTCCTTTTTAGCGTTTTTTTCTCTCTCTCTCCCCTTTCCCCCCTCCCTCTCTCTCTCTCTCTCTCTCTCTCCTCCCTCCAATACTCTGATAGTTTGATAAAACAGTGAAATTAGAGGTCATTTTGGTAAGCTCCAAAAATAGAAGGCAATCCAAGTTTGCCAGCCACCGGGTCTCTGTGGAGTCTGGCGAAATCAGAAATGTTAAAATGTAACGCTAAACCGGCGTTAAGAGAAGACCTGGCTCGCTGCCGGTTGTACACGCCGAATTCGTACCAACCGGGGAGGCACACCCTTTTAGATAATACTGTTAGATTAGAGCCACATGAGTGCACAAAGGAAATGTGTTTCGCTCAGAAAAGCCTGGGTTTAATTCTGCTGCAGGTTTTTGAAGGGGGGGGGGGGGACAAGCGATGACAGGAATACTAGAAACCTGTCCTTTTGCCTTCATGTACATTCCCTCTCATTATAATAGGGGAATAGGGGCTTTGTGTTCCATCCTGAATACTATTTATTGCTTCACTGCATTTTTTTCCTATCCCTTTATCTTTACAATTTATATCTTATTAGTATCTTACTAGCTGATAGCATCCCAAATTCCCCCTGGAGATTAATAAAGTACGTCTGTCTGTCCATCTATCTGTCTATTTGTCTTTTGCCTGACGAGCTTGCGGCTGGAAAAGAACAGAGGTGGAAGGGGCAGCTATAATTTCCTCCTCGGTGAGACGGCGGACAGAGGCGCTGATGGGGTGTAATGGAAGCCGAGTGTCACGACAACATTCGCAGGACAGGAATGCGAGGAGATGGGAGAGAGGAGCACAGGAGAGAGGCCGAGGCCAAAAGGGCTGAGATGAGAGAATAAGGGAGATTCTTCATGAGCTGCTTGGAATAAAGAGAGAGAAATAGAATTTGTGTCCCCCCCCCACCCCCCCACTCTGTACCTGTACTGGCCCTACTTTGGATATGGTACAGTATCAGCCCCCTTTGATTTTACCACTGGCATACTTGAGCAGTTCTGCTTCTGTTTCTACATACAGAGGCAGCATGTAGCCCCCGCATGCACCCTTTGAAATACCAGTAGCCGTAGCATTTAGCTTAGCGGGCAGCTCCCGCTACACTGCAAGACAAATGGAATAGGAATTTTTTAACCTACATTTGGGTACTTTAATGTGAAAAGGTGTAATAATATAAGCTGCATCGAGATGTTTCTCCATCTAAATGCTTTGGCAACACATTTATTTACATGTCACGCAAATAAAGCAAGTTGACATAGAGAAAGACACAAAAAACGAAAAGTCTATCTGCAGGGTTCGACAACAAGGACTGGCCGATGTCCTGGGGCCAGTAAGACGTCGACTTGGGCCAGCTGACCAAAAGAAGGAATTTCTGCGGTTGTTATTTGTCACTCAGGGATAAGGCTGCTATCTCTGCCTCTCCGCTCTGTCATTGGCCCGCTCTCCTCTCCGTTGTGCTTTATCTGACTAATTACATTGGGTGTCACCTCACAGTCAGTCAGAGATTCGGCAACTCAGAAAGGTCTTTCTCAAAAAGCGTTCTTGTCCGTTCTCCCGTCCTCCATGGCGCTTTTGATATACTATCTAAAGGACGATGGCGAAACAAAAGGGAAGAGGATGGAGGACAGATAATCCCGGGAACTTTTCTTTGCCAATGTCAAAATATGGAGGATGCGTAGGACGATAACCAACGGGAAGCCCCATGATTCATTGCAAAATTGGCATCCAACGTCCAACCAGTGCAAGTCTATAGCAGTGGACCTCAGATGTGGTTCTCAGGGTCCAGAGTCCTGCTGGTTTTCTATCCTTAGCAGCTAGCTAACTGCATTTACCTGGCATTCCAGGTCTAAACCAGCCGCTGATGAGACAGCTGGAATAGAAAACCAGCAGAACTCCAGCCCACCGACCTGGAGAGTTGTATGGAGCAGACTTGTCGGCAGGTATTTCGAATTACAAAGTGAAAAGTAAAAGGCTGCTTCTCTCACCGCCCAAGCGTGAAAATGATTAATCAATCCTGTACCTTTTTTTTTTTTTTAGTTGGCAACTTCCAGTAAGGCGGATCGAGCTGGCTCGTTTTAAAAGGCACCAACGATTACACTCAAACACACACTCGATGCCCGCGACAAGAGCCGGCAGCACCTAGCCTGCATGTTGGCAAATCAACCAGCCCCTTATCAGCTCTGATTAATGTATTAGCAAGATGGAAGAGCAGAGAGACCAACCAGCCTGATGAATTCCCCCCTCAGGTTCATGTTTTCCTTCCCATGCTGGTTACATTACAGAAAAGCTTCTATCGGCAAGTTAAGTGCAACGAAGGCCAATTTATACTTTATACTTTTACAGACTTGCTATGAAAATGCTCTCATAATAAACTTAAAGTGGTAATCCATGCGGTTCTTCTGATTATGGCGCCATCTTTGGTGCTATGGCGAGTTCCCGTAAGTGGCCGTCTTTTCTCTGTTGGCTATCGCTGCTCATGCTAACTACCCAGTTCTTCTTCTATTTACTCCGATCAAACCCGCTGTTTGCTGCCGCCGAAACGCATCACTTCCTGTCTCCAGAGGATTTTTTTCCAGGAAAGACCTACTTGACACCGGGCATTTAGAACAGCAGATGGAAAAGCTTTTACGAACTGGATAGATGTTGGGTTATAGCAATTGAGAGTAGCAGAATTGCAACAATTTATTTCTATGAAATTGTTTCCGATTGTTGCTTTAACGTTAAACCCTACAGTATTACGGGGGGGAGGGGGCAGAGGAGGAAGAGCAGTTTGACTGTGCTGTTGGAGGAACTGGAGCGTGTGCAATTAGATGGCAAGACGTTGCCTTTATCAACCCTCACCCTAATGACAGACTGCGGTGAACATCGAGTAACTCTAAAGAGCCTCGAATCAGCCTGGGAAATGGCAGAGGGGGAGAGAGAAAGAAAGACAGGGAGTGGAGAGAAGCTGAGCGTGTTGTCGAGACGGGTAAGGGAGCTTGAAGCTTAAAGTTTGGAGACACTGACACTCGTATTAGGACGGAGGGAAAAAGCGATACAAAGCTCGCAGTGCAACGACAAAGAAAGAGAAAGTGCAAGGGCAAGAGAGAAACTAGAAGGGCTTCTTTTGTGAGATTCAGCCTAGTGAAATTAAATTCGGTTTCAATGAAAACAAACAGATAATAGATTGTGAGATGGGTTGAGCGAGGCACCTCCGCTTTCATACAAATAGTACAAATAGTTTTTTTTTTTTTTTTTTACAACACTGCAAGGACAGGCCAGGCCAGGCCAGGCAGTTCCAGTGGTATTCATGCAAATGAAAACCGCTGCAGCTTATTCAATTTCAAGGCCTTGTTTTGCCCTACATTCTCAAATGTCGCAGTCAATCTGAGGCCTGAGAGAAATTCTAAACCTGCACCAGGATGAACCCCGGCGATCAGGTAGTCCGTGGTGAAATATATTCACGTGTTGCACCGAACTACGGGGACGTGGTTTATCATCTGTGGTAATATATCGATTTCTGGCTGATGTGATATTTTGCGTCACCAAAAAACATTCCCACTGCACAAAAGGAGGAAAGCTTCCCGTCATGCATTCGATGGGAATAACACCGTATGATCTTGACAGGCGGCATGCGAAGAGGAATGATCCACTTGAGTGCTGCGTTTGAGGCTGGATAATGTGAATGAAGTGATGTGACGCCACTTCCCGGGCCGCCCCGTCACGCGCCCCCCCCCCCCACAAACCAATAGTTTTCCCGCGATCCCCCTCTATTTACCTTGTCCGGCAACATCGTCGCCGTCGTTGTTAAAATGTATTGTAATCTGCTCGCGCCGCGTCTCACTTATCGTAGAGGTGAGCGTTTCCCCCTCGCGAAGGATGACAGCAACGCTGCCGACACTGACCCTGCTCCAATTTCATCTCATTTCTACACGGCTGCACAGGGGCGGGAGAAGAGAAGACAGACAGAATGACAGACAGAGAGAGAGAGAGAGAGAGAGAGAGAGAGAAGAAGAAGAAGAAGAGGGAGTCATCCTCATAATGAAATGGCCACTTTTGAAAGAGGGCCTTGGAAAATGGGCCGTCCCCCCACCGTAGTTCCATCGGAGACGTGCCATCAAAAGTGCTCTGCAGTGGTACAGCGATGGCCAGTAATGATCCCATGACGCTGGGAGAGGGGTGCTGGAGCGTTAACCTCCCCCAAGACGAGCCGGCCTATGTAGGTCAAAATGAATAGGTTCTGCCTCAACACCCCTCTACCTGAAAATGACAGTCAGATTCTGTCCTCCTTTTCTCTGCCATATCACAAAGACAAAGAAGGGGGAAGGAGTTCTTTTCATCTTTTTTTTTAATTTTTTCTACATAGCTTTTTGCTGTAACTGATGCTACACTGCAAAGGAAATCTCCACGTTCACAGATAATGTCTTTCTCGTCTTGTTTCAATCCATGAGATTTGTTTTGGATACAGGTGGCAACACATTACAGCTTTTTATGATTGGATCCGTTTTCATAACAGTTTCAAATGTACAAAACTCCCATATAGCATATAACTGTCGAACAAGGTAGTACATCAATCAGTGAAAATTGAGTCAAAGCTGTAATTGACTTACTGTTTTTTTTAGGACTACAAGACAGAATTACTTGTTATGTGGGTTGGACATTTCCAAAAGCTTGCATGTTACGATCATTTCCTAATGACGGGAATAACATGCGGTATTGGGAAGCACGACTGTGATGTTGATGCACTCGTACACGTTTTCCCTGCAGTAGCGGGATATAAGACATTTGGGGGAGTTAATGAAGTGATTGGATTATGATGTGGTGTAAATTCTCCCTTTCAGTTCCTTTATGAGGTAATAATGACACAATTTATTCACACAGACACATTGCCAGATTAATTTTACGCCAATTGTAAACAATTATCATTATTTGGGGGGATGGGGGGGGGGGGGGATTTTATTCAAGATAAATGAGGTGAAAAAAGTTTCATTGGCGCCAGTGTTGATGAATACACAGACAGAGCTTCTTTATTAAGCAGCGCTTCTAATTCTGAAAGCGCTCTCATTCATCATTCATAAACATTTGTGTTCATTTATTTATTTTATTTTATAATTTTTTTTTTGCCTGTGGCTTGTTTTCATACCAGAACATATTACATGTCCTTTTAAATAGTGTTGAACCGAGTTCATCCCCCTTGGACTCTTTAAGGGTGTTTAAGAGCTTTCAAAAGATGTGAGCTTGTGCTAACATCTGTGGATGTGCTAGGCAGTCAGAATGAATCAGACTCTTCATCTCTGTCTGCTTTATACACACACACACACACACACACACAGAGAGAGAATGGAGCTCCGGCGATGTGTGTGTGTGCGTTCGTGTGTGGTCATACACACACATGCAACAGCCAACAATCTGATTGGCCAAAGAATCATTCCATCCACGCTGCCATTAGGCATCGCTTGCACGGCTTTACTGGTTGCTATGCCGACTCATGTGGTAACCAGGAAGCTAGTTAGGGATCTGGCTTTTTTTCATTTTTTACATATGTTTGTATTGCTTTGGTACATTGATGTATATAAAAGAGAGGTTCTTTACTGGTTAATGATATCTAAATGAAATGATAGAAAGGATGACTTGTCGTCTTGTGTATGTATACAAACACATATTCATGTTGTCTAGGTGTGTAACCCTCATCTGTCTAGGCTGCTGTACACCTGTGTCCCCGCACACTGCGTGAAGCAATCCGACCAGAGAAATGACTGCCCTCCATCTCCTCTTTCTCCTGCAGCTGTAAGACATTCCCTATCAGTGCAGATTATTCCCAGGCAGGCCTATAGCTTTCATGTAAATGTCAGCGGCAAGGCGTGTCAAGGAGATAAAAGCTGAGATAGTAGACCACGTCAAGGCACATTCAAACAAAGCAGAGGTAGAGGTAGAGAGCGAGCGGATTGTGTGGGTGTCGGTACAAGGTATTGACGGATGCTGCACACTGAGCGCTATAGTCTTTCTGTGAGAGCGCCGCCGTGCCTCTTTTCTCTCCCGCGTTTAAAAGTTTATCTCCCCTCGTTTCGCCTGTCTTCGGTTCGAGACGAATTGGTGGGTTTTGATAAGGCTCCGGCTGCGAAAGGAAGCCCCCTACCCACACACCATTTTCCTTAAACGTCTTTTATTTACTGGGAGCAAAAATTCATGAGGCAAATTAATTTTCAATCCCCCCCCGCCTTCGTCTCCCCGAGCTTTAAGATGCAGAGTGGCCCCGTGCTATACGACAAAGTGAGGGGAGCTCATAAAGAAAAAGTCTCAGGGGACCCCGCCTTCAGTATCTGGGCCATCGCCCTTACACCGTCAAAATAAATAAAGAAAATAAGATAAAAACCTTGCTTTGTGAAGTGGAAATGTCTTATTTGCCTTTTCGCCCAACACTCCACGGCCTTCCCACTTCATCAAAGTAAAGCCACGTGCCTTAACGCCATCAGCGCGGAGGCCAGCGAGCTCCCTCAAGTCTTCCAGTTTCAAATGACCCGGACAACCCTTTGCCCGACGATGCGCATGATGCAGTCCTCAGCGGGCGCCCCGCCACCCCTGGCAAGCGTTCGCTTTCGCGCCGAAGATGAGGTCGCGAACCCTCGCTCTCTAAGGGGGTCAGGGCCGCAGATGGGGCTTCCTTTCGCCGCCCCCTGCGCCGTTTGATCCCCGGCACTCGCCCTCGCCGGGATCGGGAGACGCGTCTGAATCAGCCTCTTTAATGCCGCTCTGTGTTTATGTTAACTCGCGATGATTGGTTTCACTGAGCGCCGGGGATAATTACCGTGGGTTTTCCTTTATTGAATGGTAATTACAAAAGACAAATAGACTCCCAACAACTGACTTCCTGACTAAAACAGCTCTCTCCCGGTGCAGCTGTGGGTGGCGACGCCGCCAAGAGTCGCCGTGTGTTTATTGGTGTTAGCGCTCGCCGGTCGAAACGGTGAAATAAATAGTGAAAGGGTGGTTGATTAAAAAAGGAATGAATGAATGAATGGTTATACATTGTTACTCGAGGCGTTTTCTTTATTTTTACTAAACACAAATTGCTTACAGCTTAAGTGAGGGTAATAAATCAAAACCCTTCAGCGTTGAGTACCAAGTCAGGCGATGTTGTCGATACATGTACCGTGGCACAGTGGATCTCTAACCTGCAGATTAACGGTATAACGACCTTTTGACAGCCTGCCATTTCCAAAGCCGGCCCTGTCGCCAGGTATACAGCCAGCTACGGAGAACGGCGTATCATCACCGTAATTGACTTCTGTCCAGGTCTTGACTGAAGGTCACGCGAGCAGCTAGACAGATGAGTAATTAAAATCTCTGCTCTTTAAGACACTCATTGAAGTCCACCCTTCATTTGGAACATCATTAGTCATGCTACGGTCGGCTCGAGCTTTTTATCACGAAACTTCCCGGCCGCACATTTGCCGCTCACCCACAATGTATAATCATTAGCAATATCCTAAGTAATTGAAGATGGCATTTGGGAAATGGTTAACCTGACACTGACAAGTGGGGGGGTGGAGGGTGCTGTCAGCGAGGTTCCCGGGCTTGTTACCTTCTTTCCTTCATCAGTCATAATCTGTCAGAGCACGATGAACGGGAGGTTAAAGTGGACTGAATTGTTTCCTATTACTTTGAATGGGTTTGAGACAAGCTCGTCTTACAGTGGTCCACTGATCTCATCCCATAATGCCGTCTGATGTACTCCTGGTGGGTCCGTGAACCAGAACCACATGAGCTCTATGAGTGGACAAGAAAACACATACTGTAGTGTCAACTCCACATAATTGTCACTGAGAAACCAAGCGGCCGAGCTTTCTCCACAGGGTGCCGGTCTCACTCTTTGTAATAGGGTGAGGACCTTGGCATCAAGCCATATTGTCCTTTAGAGGAAGTACCAGGCACCCTGGGAGGAGAGGAGAGGAGAGAGGAGACCCCCGGGGTTGACCCAGCACGCCCAGGAGGGCCTACAAAGGACTGCTCAGCTTGTCCTGTTGCCAACATAACCCTGACCCAGATAAGAAGCTAGAAAATGGATGGACGGATTGATAGATGGATGGATGGATGGATGAAAAATCAACACATATTAACACTGGGGAATTTGCTGTGGAAGAAGAACAAGAAGAAGAAACAACCTTATTTCACTCCAACAACTCACATATTGATCATGACAACTGTATCCCTAGGGAGGACTATGGAACAGAGCCCACAGGGGGATGCTGGGGTGGTGGTGGGGTGAGAGCTTCATCGGCGTCGGCATATACAGCACCAGAGCGACGCGGTGTGCAGAGCGGCAGCGGCAGAGAATGAGCAGTGAGTTTGACGGCTTAAATAGTCCGCCCAATATGCAGTGGCTATGCGGACGCTCAGCTGACACGTCAGCTGACTGAGCTGTGGCGTCACTTGAGTATATCTGCCTGAAATAGCTCCATTTATGTAGTACTCATAAAAAAAACAGTTTCCAAAGTGCTTCACATAAAAATACTACAAATACTACTAAATATGCAATACAAATATTAATAAAAATATAAAAAGGAATAAAAAGAGTAGAAGCCAGATTAATATAAGTCATTACATGAAAGCCAGTCTTTAGAAATGAGGGTTAAAACAGATGTAGCTAGCCTGAGGTCCTCGGGGGCCTCCTCTAGGGGCCCTGATGGTGGAAGCGGGTCAGCCAGAGGATCCACACTGCGGAACAAATTCAAGAGCGCTTTTTTTTCATGAACACCAGGATGAAGTCAAACGCCTCCCGTGACCTCCCCAGCCACCAGATCTAAACATCAGCTGAATCCTTCTTGAGGAATGGTCCTTCATCCCACGACTTGCAGGTCAGGGCTTGGATACTGAAGCTGAACACGGCGGTCCTACCCCTGATTAAATATTGATTCATACATTGTTAGGGGTTCTTGTTACTTTGTCCACCCCCTCGTAGCTGTTATACACACGATACACTCATACAAAGAAACACAGTGAGACACACACCCACACAGGCAGGTGCTGCTATGTGTCAGTCCTCTGTTACTGTGTTAGCTGTCAACATGTCTCTGCAACAATACCGCCAAGACACATTCCTACCTCTGTTGTACTTGGCAAATTAAGTGATTCTGGTTCCGATTATGATTCTCAAACAAACACACATAGAATGAAACACTCACTCACTCACACACACACACACACACACACAATCACACACAGACTCTGGACTGGGCCAGCCATGGTGAGTGAAGGGGGAATGGACACATCACAGCAGCCTGCGGTGCTGATGGAGCCTGGCCCATCCGTGGCCTTGCCAATCTGTCATCCACTGTGTGTCCTGGAGGGCATACACACACACACACACACACACACACACATACTCTGACATGCAAAGACACACATGCATGCACACACACACACACACACACACACACACACACACACACACAGCCTGCTGGCCAGCCCATGAATCAGTCATCTCCTGCTCTGCCGCGACGTGCACTCCCTATCGTCCGTTGCCTGACTGACAAAAGCAGCAGGCTGACCTGACACCGCTCGGCTCCCCGTCCCTCCACAGGAACCTGTTTGGAGTAGCCGCTCCGATAGGGCCGCTGCCTTTGATTCCTACGCGGCTCAGCGGCGTGACTCGGGGCTTCGGGCCTGCTTCACCCGCTTCACAGTGTCACGGCCAAGTCCGACCGCTTGGGAAGCAGTTTCGGGGCGCGTTCACACACCAAGCATTTTTGGAGCTTTCTTTTTTTTGTTTGAGCTCCGGAGCGTTTACTCCTTAAGGTCGCTTAGTCTGAGAACTATTCAAACTCGAGTGGCAGCGGATAAACGCGCCGAGGTGCCCCAGAAAATGCGGGTCTTGGTCCTCTTCCAAGCAAACTGCTGTGCTGTTTCATTAGGAGTGAGAATGTAATCCGAACTAGGAAAAAATACCCCAAAATGCAAGGGATTATGGGTATGAGGAGGCATCTGACAGCCAGCAGTTTCACGCTTGGAGAAACGAAGAACAAAATGAACAAAAATGAGGTCTGGTCTTTGTGTTCTTAACTGAGAGTAGCCCAGACGAGTCCAGCGTGCAGATTTGCTTTGACTCCTCCCACCGCCAAAAAGTCTCTAACCTGGCAGGACGACAGCTCACCAGAACTCGGTCCAATAAACAAGCTACTTGTGAGTCCCTGCGATGTTTGTTTACAAGCCCCGGTTCACTTGTAATTGGGGCGGCGGGCAACTAAAGGAAACAAATGCAAAAAAATGCAGCAAACTAAACTTTTCCACTCTGGGTCAGACCAAAGAAAAACAAACGTACCCTTTACTCATGAATGGCTTGCCAGATTATGTTTTGGGAAATACATTATACATTGCGGGGCATTTATCTGACACTCTCATCCGGAGCAACGTACAAAAGAAACAAGGCGGGGGGTGTTGTTGTTGCAAGGACAGGAGGAAGATATGGGACGGGGCGCGCAAAGTGTTTCTCCCAGACGCATTGGACATCTCCTACGCTACCTGAACATTTTCTGCAGCGATAACAGCTGTGCTATGTGAAACCTGAAAGACGCCGCGATCATCATTACGGTTACCGATGCATGCATGTATTCATACTGCAGGGCTGCATTGTCTTCCTTCTCCCTCTTTGTCAAGCTGAAATGATAGGATCAGAGTCAGTAGAAAGAAAGCAATTAAATAGTAGTACAAGTACAATACTGGTTCCATGTTGTATTATGGCGTCTAATAGGCTGTTTTGCCAGCAAATCTTAAAACAGAGGTACAGAGGAGCATCCAAACTCCGTCTGATGAATAAAACATCTCCAGACAATCAAACCCTCTTTGACATATGTAGTCAAATCACACGCCTTGTTCTCTGATGGCTGTCAGCAGAAAAGCCAGCTCTTTCTCTTTCCGTCAAGTGTTTTTTTTTTGGGGGGGGGGGGGGGGTAGGGTGGATTGTGAGAGAATTGCAAAGAATAGAGAGAGAGCGGGGGAGAGGAGCTGCAAGTCCATTAGCTGTTCTCTCTCACTTAGGCGACGTGGCTCCCCCTCATCCTCCCCACCATCACCTATGGACTTTCTCCCATGGTTCAGCAGCGGGGAAGTCTGATAATTGGTTCGACTGCTGCACAGTCAGAGAAACACTGTCCTTTTCTTACCTCATTAGAGACAGCCATACAGCCGCCTTGAAATTTCAATAAGCTTTTTTGATTCAAACTGCCTTGACATTTGCAGAAATTCTATTGACTGAATACATTCTATTTCATACCCAGGGACATAAGATTGTAATTATATTTGATTTGCCTTGCTGGTGCGACAATGAGCCGAGACACTCATCTGAAACAAAAGATCAACCGTGTAGAAGATGTTTTGTTCTTTTTTTTTTTTTTGTACGTGCCTGTACGGATGTAATTGCCGCCGCGTTTGATCCCCGCGTAACGTATGTTGGATACATAAGAGTGGTGCGTCTTTTTTAGGGAGACTCTTTGATTGTGTTAACCGCACTGAACCGAGCGCTTTTATCATCACATGCTTTGTTTTTGTCACCCCCCCCCCCCCCCACCCCCGTGAGTCAGGATCGCAATTAAACAGGACCGTAAAGCGTTCACACAGTTACTTATTTGCACTTCACCTCACCGTTTGCATGCGCGTTGATACAGGAAGTTACAAGCCCCTTCACATGGGGGGAATGACAGCGCGGCAGGCAGCTAAACGGTCGTAAAACAGAGAGGATTCGTCTCCTAGCGGTGTTATTAATAAAGGTTGTGGGGTTATTGATGAGATAAGAGTTCTTTGACGAGCTGGGAAGCACAATTCTTTTTACGTCCGACTTCAAGAGTCTCTTCCCTGGCAAATTCAAACGGATGCCACTTTGGGTTTATGAGGGAAGAAAGCAAAGAGAGGCCCGCGGATACAAAAGTGTCACGTGCGGCTTGCTAACGTAGATTCACGCTTCGCACTGTCGCTGCGCAAAGTTGCAGCGTCGTGAAAGCCGACCTCACGGAGCATAAATGCGATTTGATAGTGATACCGTGAAAATATCCCAAACTTGGGGCCACCGGACAATCCAAACCCCTCAGTTATGATGCAGGCTAATGGACGTACCGCGGCTCCGTGTGTTTGGTGGTGATTATATGGGCAGGACGGGAGCCCCCCAGGAACCTCCTGCATTTGACCTGCCATTTGCAAGGCCTTGTGGGATATGACTAATGAGTGTTGTGCTTAAAGGATTGTGGTGTCTGGTGCGAGTGTTCCCTGGGTCGTGGTGAAGTTAATTACCTGGGATTGAGCAGTTACTTTGTCCCTCTCCGGGGACGCAGTCAGCAGACAGGCGGAGGGAAAGCGATGTGTCTTGAACCGGCCGTGTATCCAGGTCACCGCGGGGAGAAAACAAAAAAAACAACAGGGTTTTTTAGTTGGTTTTTTTTGTTCTCCTTTAACCCTCCCGTGTGTCTCCGCGACCTCTTAATTTGGCATTAGAATCAATCTCATGTGTTGATAGCCACGGGGCACTAGCATCTCACTGTGCGGAGACGCCGGCAAAAAGGGAGACACTAGACTCGTATGCCAACGTGGTCCCTGTTTACTACAGCGAAAGAGAGACAACATGATGGGCATTTCCTAAATTAATTACTTTCACGAGGCACTTTACCACATACTGTACAGTGTTTGCAAACACCTGTCAGCGGCGTCCTTGGAAAGAATGCAGGACTTTTTTGCAAAAAAAAATTTGGACGATTTTCTTAAAGGGATTAAAAAATTTGCCGTAAACACCTGAGAGGATTTGAGCTGGTTCAGGGGAAGGAAAACCTCATTACACTTTGGTTGGAAGTCTATGGCCTGGATAAAGCACACACACCTCCCTCCAGCTTTAAGTGTCTGCGCTCCTTCCTCAGATAGCAGACATCGGGGAGAGGTTGACAGGGCAAAGACCTTCAGCCCTTATACGCCCCCCCAAAAACAAACTGTCCCACAACCCTTCTGGAGGGGGGGAGAAAAAAAAAAAACACTGCCGGAAAAATAATTTGAAAACGGATGAACGCGGAGGGTGAGGAAATAAAAAATAAAATTAAAAAAGATGAAGAAATCCCTATGAGCATTGGAGCGTTTATCGGGGGGATATATATCCCCAACTAGTTGGCAAGTGTGCAATGAAGCCTGCCACAGTGTCACGGCGCGCTGTGGCTTTTAATAGGAACACGGCTTAAGAGGCCCTTACATCTTTCGTTTCACTTGAAGTTGTCACTCAGTAATCCCTCGGCAAAGTGTAATGCCGCTGGATTAGCACCGCAACCCCAGATTTCCAAATTATCATCTGAAAAAAAAAAAAAAAAACCCCACTGAATGATGTCGCTAATAGGAACCAAATTATGCAAAGGAAGGAGGCCATTTCCCCCCCTGCCCCCCCTCCTCCCCTCCCTCTCTCCCCCCCTTTCAATTCGTCACGTCACTTTTTCCCTCTCCCTTTTCTGTCTCTCTGTAAGTTTTATAACAGGCAGATTAGCATGCCGCTGCGTTCATGTCCGCTAGCCGCTCGGAGCTAAAAAAAAAGAAAAAAGCCCAGATGAATATACAGCATCACGGGAGGATTTAGTAATAGGGGGCACTCTCAGTCCATCTGTGGTTGAGCGCGGGGCCTAATCCTTCGCTCCGCAGTGAACGAGACTCAATGAGACTGTACAAATTCCCTGTGACGGCCCACATCAACAGCTGCTGGAGTGGGAGAGAAGGGAGAGAGAGAGAGAGAGGCAAAGGGAGAGAGGAAGGGAAGGCATCCAAGGCCTCCTCCCACCGTCCACGCTCCCCGGAGGCATCTTAACCAAAAGCTTGAAACCCTAAGGCCGAGCGTGTTTGTTGTGATCGCTAAGCCCGGAGACTTTCCACTTTCCACCGGCCCTCCTCCAAAAAACGCCAACACAAAGACATAAGATTGTCTCTCCGGCGATCTCTCCCGCTCTCCTCCTCTTTCACACTCTCTCCCGGTCAAAAGGCTGGAGAAGCCTCCCTCCCAAAGTGCGGCCGATCCATTTCCGGCGCGCCGAACCGTACGAACCCGGCGGATCATGCGCCGTTTCTGCCCCGTACTTTGTCAACTGTACATCAAAACACCATGAAGGAGCGGTATTGTGACTACACCGTGACTGGCTGCTCGCCCCACCCGCCGAGAGATCAATGCTAAAAAGGGGAGAGAGAGAGTGAGAGAAAGAAAGAAAGAGAGAGAGCAGACATGTTTTTTTTTGCCGTTCCACTTCTCCTTCAGACGCAGCCAGGGGACAGGGGAGGAGGGATGATGGTAGCTTCAACCTGCCCTCGCAGCACAATTGGGCTGCCTGCCATGAGCCCCGTGATTTATGATGCCGTCAAAATGTACACTGTGTTTTTTTTTTTTCCCCCCCTCCTCTTTCTGTTGCTTCACCAAGGGTCACCGTGTTGTCTTAGATGCCTCTATCTCCCGGTGTGCCACGCCGCTCTCACATCTAAAAAAGAACAACCCATCTCCAGGCAGCCAGCGTCCATTTATCTGGTACAGCGGAATGCGATGTCGAAATGCTAATGCTGCAGTTTTAATGCGCTTTCATATTCCCGACGCTGTGATCGAATCCATCCACTCCCTTTGCTGCCAGGGAAGGGGTGGCGTTGTTAGATGCTACATGCCCAGATATTCTTCAGATGTTAGCACCAATTACCACAGAACCCTGCAGAGCTGCAGATCTACAGAGAGGAGACTATCTGACTTTCAATATCACCTTAAAGGGGGGGGCTGCTGATTTTTCTACCGCTACATATACATGACGCTGTAGCATTCAAACATCTGCAGGAAAGGTAAAAAGAGAAAACTCTCACACACCTTGCAAAAAACAATTTTCTGGGAGAACCGGGGAGTTAGCGTTTAAACGGGGGTGCTTTTCTTCGCGCGTTTTTCCCTCGCCGAATCTCGTGACGTGACAAATTATTTAGATGCGGAGCTAATTCATTTAGCAACCCCACACACACACACACACACACACACACACACACACACACACATCCCCGTCCACACCTCCAACCCCTCCGGAGTCACAAGACCGCCAGCTCCCTCTGCAGTGGCGCTCCGACGGAGAGAGAGAGAGAGAGAGAGAGAGAGAGAGAGAGAGAGAGAGAGAGAGAGAGAGAGAGAGAGAGAGAGGGATTTCTCTCTCCGTCAAAAGGACACGGCTCGGCTTCACTGATTAGCTACGCTCTCTGAGCATGCCCGGACGCCCAGACCCGCAGTTAAAGAGGTGGAATGGATTCTGCTCCGGGAGGGGAGGGAGGGAGGGAGGGAGGGAGGGGCGGGGTGGAGCAGGAGGGTGGAGGGGTTGTTGGGTTTTTTTGCGGACGCGGCGTGCTAAAGCTGAGGTCACATGCTAATAAACACATGGTGTCACAGAGTCATGCATGTTCGATACAAGCCCCTCCCCCCTGCGCCAACACCGGCCCAGACTGCTGCAAGGTGGCCTTTAAGTACGGTTTGGACTTAGGAGCTTTCGTAGCGCTTGAGGTCCTCAAACCTGGGCCCCAATACCGTTTTAAAATCCCTTCAAAACGCTTCACCGCGATTAACCGAATTGTCCCCGAAAACCCCATTAAAGCGTCAAAACTCTCGGTGCATCCCGGCTAAACGCTCACAGAGGCTCTGGTGACTGAGGGGCAGAGCTTGAGAAAACTCCACGCTGTTCTGTTTGGCTCTTCAGTACACACAACAATCGAGACCAGATGACTTGGCCCGGAGCGCTACGGCCCCATCTGAACAGAAAAGTCACATCTTTTGCAATATTTCTTTGTCGGAAAAGACGCGTCCGTTTGCCAGCGCCGGCGTTCGCGATCTGGGATAGATTACCCTCTTGGCCCCCTGCTAAGCTTTTTGGGAATCCTTTAAAATATTCCCATTGACTAATCTGCTGATCAGCACAAGGAGTGGCTGCTATTTTGTCAGCAGAGAGAGTTATGTTGATTATTGCACAATGTCTGAAAATGTGCTTTGAGCTGAAAGGAGGGGTGGGGGGGGGGGTTCCCAGAAACACTCATAGCACTGCTTTTCTCTGCAGAACACCTCTCGCTCAAGTGTTTTGGTTTTAGTAACCTCCACTTGTGTGTTTTTCTTAACTGCTGCGACGCTATTCGCTGATAGCTTCCTGAAGACGATCCAGAGAAAAGGATATTTTGGAAACGGGATTGGGTAAAAGGTCATCTTAATTACTGTGGATTACCAGAGGAAAGCCATACTCTCGTGTTCAGTATGTATACATAGGAAGTCCAACGCAACGCAAAGACCTTATCAGTTTCCAAATTAGCGGTATGTGCTGGGGAAGGAGCGGCGCGGGAAGCTGTCTGGCTGTTAGCATGCAGATTCCCAGTTTAATTGGCCTTCAGAATGAGCTTAGGTACCCAGTCACCACACACACACACACACACACACACACACACACACACACGTGCCCTATTAAAACACGCTCACCAGTTGGGAAGCACTGCATCATAACTTTGCCGTAGTTAGATTAAACCGCACAAACTCATTGGTCATTGTGAAGAGTTATGGAAGAGTAATAGGCGGGTGCCCCAGGGGCCCGGGGCCCCCCACGGACAAATCGTATTGCGGTTATAGTTTGATGCGGGTGATTACCGCGGTCAAGTGAGCAGCATTTTAAATTTTGTTGCACGTCTACCGGTGTTCGGTACGGTATTTTTCCACTGTCTTTGGGCCAACGCTTTGTCTTTACTGTAGTAGTAGTAGACGCGCAGGAAAAGTTAAAGTGCGGCTCGCTTGACCGCAGTGGGTGATTGAACTTGATTGGATGATACACATGAAGTATGTGAAATAAATGTGAAAAAGCCTATTTTTAATCGTTTAGTGGCTCTATTAGTAGTCAATGTTTGGATCAAATTTTTACATTTTCTTTAGGGCAACCCCGGTAATAAATAAACAGGCCGCCTATGACTCCATATACTGAAATACAGCTTGGTAAAGAGTCCTATACTCTTGCAACATAACTCAGCAAGACAACAGCCCGGACTAACAGGATTTCATCACTTGGATGTACTGTCTGACATATGTTGTTTCAAACGGTTCAAACGCTTACTCTGGAAATGTTTTGCTGCATAACTGCACGACACGCCGGTGCTTTACTCCCTGAAAGTTTAGAGAGGGCATGTTTTGAAGAGAGATGAAAGCGGAGTGACATTACTTATATGGTGCATGTTGTCCTCTTCCAGATGGGCTATTCAGCAGAACTGTGTATGGAAGTGTTATGGGCTATGTAGGGACGTTTAATTGCACACTACGCGGAGCTGCTCGCAGCCGTTTCTTTCCGCTGCATGAAAAAAAAAAGGCAATGTCACATGTTGTGGACAGCGATTAAAAGAGACGTCCTCGGAGAGAGAACAACCCCCCTGACATGTCCGGCCTTGATTTTCGACGCTACACTGGCTGGCACAGCTGGGAAGGGCATTTCAAACTTTCTTTCACTCACGGTATTCACAGTTGACTCAGAGGAAGCCTTCAGAGGAAGCTGTTCCAATCACGCTGCATGCTGCTATGCTGGGGGAAGGACACATGCGGACGCGAACGTTGAGGGATTCAATTGCATAGACTTAATTTTTTTTATCTGCTTTACAGCGTTTTTTTTCCTTACCACAGCATGCGCTGCAGCCGCTAGGTTTAAAAATATAGCATTTCCATCTTTGTCCGATTATACCAGGTTTCCCCGCCCACCCCCATACTCAGGAGCACCTGAGAGGAAAATGGGGCTTTTCTGTCATACTCAGAAAGGCAGCTTGGTCAGCAGTCAAAGGGAATGCGCATCATATAGGCATGTCAAACCCGTATTAAGGTCACAGACCGCAGCGTTGTAGAAAACAATCTACCATGCAGCGGAGAACTTGTGACCATCAGCTGTTTTGTGTGTGATTTTACTTTCAAGACGCACCTCCTTGACTAACGATATACGATGTACATGAACACAAGCTTAAGACTGAACCGACTCCTGGTAGTTAACTCCCATTTGGTCCGTAACACGGCGCTTCATCCTGAAAGAAGTCGTAGTTAACTTCAGCACAGCTCCATTAAAAGAATGCATGCGGGAAGGAGATGCACCATTGCAACAGAGTGAATATTTATGCCGCTGTGTCTAACCCGAGTCACCAGATCCAAACACTTTTTTTATTTCCCTTGAGAGTTGGGAAACTATGTTGATAAAAACGTATCTTCGCCTCACAGAACAACAGCGTATCTGATATTCCTTAAAAAGAGACTGATATCGCTGATACGGGTCGCCCGGGCGCCTGACTCCTCTGTGCTCCCTTGTTCACTTCCCTGTAGCGTATTGATCTTTTCTGGGATTGTTTATGGGACTCTGTGTGTCTAAAAGGAGACCTATTGATTTCCTTTTTTTTTTTGGGTTCTGCCACACCAGAACCCTAACCCTCGGCCATAAAATTAAACACATAATAAAAATTAATCTACTTGAATCATAGATAACCCAGTCTGGATACTAAGTAAAACACATTTCATTTGATACTTAAAGTGTTTTTTGGTTTTTATTTAGTCTCCATCTTTGTCTCTCAGCTCTCATCGCTGTGGTGTTTCTCACTGCTCCTCCCAGAGATCACCTGTCAATCAAACAGTGTGTCCAGTACTGTGACGTCTTTCTCCTTGGATTTTCTGTTGATGGAGTTTGAGTTTCTGTAGGTGGCGCTCTTTTCTTTGTCTGTTCGGCCACGGTGGGTATCTCTGCTCATGCTAACTACCCAGTTCTTCTTCTAGTTATACCAAACAAACTGCTCCTATAGGAAACCTAAAATGCATCACTTCCTGTGCACCAGAGAACCAAATTGTCACATCTCTTCCCTGGGCTCCATTTTTCCACATCTTCACTCGGACGGCGATCGAGAAGACGGTAGTGTGAGGTACCTACTCTATGTATTGGTACCTACATACTCTATGTATTGGTACGTACCTACTCTATGTATTGGTACCTACATACTCTATGTATTGGTACCTACATACTCTATGTATTGGTACGTACCTACTCTATGTATTGGTACCTACATACTCTATGTATTGATACCTACCTACTCTATGTATTGGTACGTACCTACTCTATGTATTGGTACCTACCTACTCTATGTATTGGTACGTACATACTCTATGTATTGGTACGTACCTACTCTATGTATTGGTACCTAAATACTCTATGTATTGGTACCTACATACTCTATGTATTAGTACCTACATACTCTATGTATTGGTACGTACCTACTCTATGTCTAACCATGTATTGGTACCTAAATACTCTATGTATTAGTACCTACATACTCTATGTATTGGTACGTACCTACTCTATGTATTGGTACGTACCTACTCTATGTATTGGTACGTGCCTACTCTATGTATTGGTATGTACCTACTCTATGTATTGGTACCTACATACTCTATGTATTGGTACCTACATACTCTATGTATTGGTACGTACATACTCTATGTATTGGTACGTACCTACTCTATGTATTGGTACCTACATACTCTATGTATTGGTACGTGCCTACTCTATGTATTGGTACCAACATACTCTATGTATTGGTACGTACCTACTCTATGTATTGGTACCTACATACTCTATGTATTGGTACGTGCCTACTCTATGTATTGGTACCAACATACTCTATGTATTGGTACCTACATACTCTATGTATTGGTACGTACCTACTCTATGTATTGGTACCTACATACTCTATGTATTGGTACCTACCTACTCTATGTATTGGTACGTACCTACTCTATGTATTGGTACCTACATACTCTATGTATTGGTACGTACCTACTCTATGTATTGGTACCTACATACTCTATGTATTGGTACGTACCTACTCTATGTATTGGTACCTACATACTCTATGTATTGGTACGTGCCTACTCTACGTATTAGTATTGTGGCACCTCAGACCTCAGGGGAATTTGAGGGCAATCTGAGGGCAGTTTCCCGGCACAGATCATGCTTCAGGCAGGTTTCAAGGAGAGAACGTTCAACCTTTAATAATTAACTCAAAGGACAAGATAAGACACAACTTAAACTTATCTTCCATAGTCAAATGTTAAGCAGTGCTTTCGGCAGCCTCCCTGTCTGCTCCCCGGATCGTCTCTCTGGATCGTCTTTTCTGTGGACTGCAGAATCCACTCTTTTTCCTTCAATCAGCTCCCACCTGGCTGACCGTAATGCCCTTCACCTGGGGCAAGATGGCAAGATGGCTGTTGTCTGCTGGGAAATGTAGTCTTTTCCTGTGGCAGATACCCCAGCCTGCCACAGTATGTACTGGATTTTCCTTAGAGTTTCTGTTGATGAAGTTTGGTGACATCTTTGTCTCTCAGCCTCACTGTGGTGTTTCTCACTGCTCCTCCCAGAGATCACCTGTCAATCAAACAGTGTGTCCAGCACTGTGACGTCTTTCTCCTTGGATTTTCCTGTTGATTGAGTTTGAGTTTCTGTAGGTGGCGCTCTTTTCTTTGTCTGTTCAGCCACGATGGCTATCGCTGCTCATGCTAACTACCCAGTTCTTCTTCTGTTGATTGCAAACAAACCTGAAATGTAAAACGCATCACTTCCTGTCTCCAGACGATTTCTCCCAGGAAAGACCTACCTGACAACGGGTGTTTAGAACAGCAAATGGAAAAGCTTTCATGAGATTGAATTTATTTATATGAAAATGTTGCAGATTATTACGCAGATTAGGACAGGAAATAATCATTATGACTCTTTCACATTAAAGACAGAAAGACTTCTCTATACACAGGAGCCTGGAGTATTCAACAGGTCAGATGTAACAGTTCCTGGTGATCTCTCACTGACAGGTCCTAAAGCACCCCAGCTGTCAGCCATAATAGGCTTGCAAATGTGTCCTCAGGTTGCCCTCATTGCCCTGTCTAGCCACATGCCCACTAAATGTCATTTTTCTGTTAAGAACCAAGTGGTGCATGTGGATCAATAGCAAGGCTTACTATTCTAACATGTGGATTCTCATATGAAGTTCATTTCCAAAACACTGTAAAGCCAATTAAAAAAAAACATTCCTTGAATTTAATCATTCACGCTCTCTCAATTATAGAGGATCCAAGCCAAGGATTTAGATGATCCCTTAAAAAGTACTATAATTTATTTTGCATTATCAATCATAATGTAAGATTAGCCTTTTCATAAATGCATTGCTATTATTTTATTATTATTTCATTCTTATTATTGTTTTTTGTTCATTTTTTTAACAAATGGGTATCTCAGATTGGAGCAAAACCACTCTTGTGATACGTTTAGGGAGGCGGGCAGTTAAATAAACCAGCGAAAACACTAAGGCAATGTAAGCTCATTCAGCACCAATGATGCAGTCAAGGGCAGTGGCTATTCATCTCAGGCTGATCTCCTGATAGAACATGATGCCAAATGCAGAAATCCCTCTGGCTCACTGCATTTTGCGCCATAGGCAGGAGTTTGATGTTTGGTTGAGAGGACAGGACAGAACTAAAGTGGATGCTTGGAGGGTTTCCAGGGATTAAACACAACAGCAGCCAATGGTCATCGTGGCACAAACCCTGCATGGGTGGTAACACGGATACAGTATGGGTGCTTTCATTTAAAACAAATAAATAAATGAATGAACAATACTGCTCCATAAATGTGTGCAGAATATGTCCTACATTTGTATTACACAGGATGTTTTTTCCCCCACTCCACGTCTGACATATCCTAAATAACCCAAGCCATTTAGACTTTAGAGGTGAAACATTTTCCAAAACAATAGAATTTTATGTTCCAGTCTATCAAGAAAATGTGCTGTGCTATATCATGGTAGTTTAAAAGCAACATTTCTCAAGTATTTTTAAAACGAAATATAAAATACCATGTCTTCCACTGAGTGTTATTGCAGTGTTTGGGTCGTAAAGGTTTCACTTTTGCACTGATTAAGACACAATACTGCTTCCAATACGTCAAAACAAACAGTTAGGGATGCAAAATCGCATTATATCGCTTAGAGAGAATAATTAGTGTCTGTTTTCTTAAGGTGTCGTCAGCTTCATTTAAAAAACGTTGAGATATTTGCGGGTAGCAAATGGAGTTGTAATGGAGTCACCAGTAGCGGAAGAAAAGCAGAGCAAGGCCAAGAGAAAGTATTCTTCTGGTTAAGTGAGAAATTGTTTTCTTAGAGGTGTAATAGCTTTTTAAATTTGACGAATCATCTCTGAGGAAAAAACAAAAAGGAAGACAAAAAAAAGCCCATTTACACACTATGCTGCATGAAACTTAAAATGGTGAAACGTGTGATTATGATACTTTACAGTTTTAGCAATTCGGCTTGTTCAAAGTTGTGTGACATCATATTTTGTCACACAAAATGACAAGCGTCTGTGGAACATCCATATTTTGTGGTTGCTGAATAACATCATTGATTTACTGAAACCCAGACCATGTAGTATTTGGGAATGCTTATTATTATTTTGTTTTTTCCAACTTAATCCGATCCTAGGTGCTAGATTGGTGGGGTTTACCACACAGGACAGTACAATAAGTTCCAGAAAGTTCAGACAGCTAAAGGGAAGGACTGGAAATTCAACGTAACCCAACATTATCTGACTTGATGTGGTTAACCCCACCCATCTGGTACCCAAGTAGGCTAAAATAAACATGATGGCGTACAGTGTGAGAATCATTTGGAAATACTAGTTGGCCCATGACTATTATTGTTGTTATTTGTGGTAATACTATTAGTAGTAGTAGTATTAATAGTGGTTGTTGATAATGTCTTTAGGTTGTACTTGATACCCACAGTATCCTCTCTCATCCATCCCTTTTGTTCTTACTCTAAATGACACAAGGATATGGTTTCAGCACGCCCTGTGTACTGGTGCATGTAGTAGTAGCAGCAGTAGTAGTAGTAGTAGTTTTAATAGTATTTATAGTAGCACTGGCAGTAGCAGCAGTAGTAGTATTAGTCGTAGTAGTAATAGTCTTAGTAATAGTAGTATCAGTAGTAGTAGTAGTATTAATAGTATTTATAGTAGCACTGGCAGTAGCAGCAGTAGCATTAGTCATAGTAGTAATAGTCTTAGTAATAGTAGTATCAGTAGTAGTAGTAGTACCAGTACCATAGTATTATTATTTATTTGGCCCAGCATGACGTTGCCTATTTGACTGAAGAGACTGGTGCCCTTACTTATTTACCTCATACAGCCAACATGTTATTATCTATTGTAATCATATATGACCTATGACTCACAAGGGTAAAATCAGAGTGCTATAATAATCAGCCAGCTGGACTACAGGCTTTTTACAAAAATAACCATGTATTGATTGATTCAACCCCACACCCATGCAGCCTCTGACTCTCAAACTACTAATTAAGCGAATATAAAGAAAGCGCGCGTACAAAACACCAGCTCTTACAATTAAAACTTAAAAACCTCGGAGCTGTAATCTCCCCTTTTCTATTTTTTTTTTGGTGTGTGTGTCCTTCTCCTCTTTCACTGTGTTGTAGCGGGGACTTGTGAATGGCAGCCAATGGGAGGGTTGAGTCCCCTCAGCCTCTCAGCCTCTCTGACATCCACAGCGAGAAGTGATGCAGCGCGACTGAAACGCGCAGTTGAGGAGGAACAACGAGGCAACAAAAGCTGCAGTGAACGGATACACTTCGCTCCGCCCGTGCGCCTTCACCACCCCGGGAAAAAACATTTCCTCCTCCTAGAATAAACTTCATTATCAGGTGAGCAAGGCGTCGGCATACAACTTCCACCTCGCCGTGAAATTGTACCATTTCTGGCATATTCGCCGGTCGAAACGGGATCAGTTACTTCTGCAGCGTTGCCTGTTTTGAATTGTCCGACTTATTGTCCGGTTATCCTGGGTTATCTCTCCTGCTACTGACCGCTGCGAAACAGTTGTGTCGCTTAAACAAGGGCTCTATCTCGTCCTGCATAGGGTTAGAATAAAATCATTATCGGCGGACAATTCATATCCGGAGTCGACCAATTAGTGCAATAACTTCGGGCTACGCTTTGAATTACTAGTGAGTTTGAATTGGAAGTTATTTGCAATCACACGCGCAGAAACGTGTTTATTCCGATGGTTAGGATATAAATCGACGGCCGGCAGTTTTTTTTTCATATCAACTTTTGCATTTGGTGTAATGGCTATGAGGGAGGTAATTGTATTTGCCCCACTGGTAGTGAAGTGGTGCACGACGTCGCAGTTTTTTGCCCCACCGCGCTGAATACGGTGCAAGTAGGCCCGTGCAGTGAACGCACCTCGGCGGTGTTATTTTAAGGGATGTATTCAAACTTAAGGCCTTTGAACCTGGCCGAATACAGCCTCTTTTTGAAACGTGTGTGTGTTTTTGTGGGGTTTTTTTCCCCACCGGTCTTGCCGTAGCCAGTAGCAAATCCACGGGATGCGAATCGATGCAGGTGTGACAGCGTGCTCTGATCACGGTGGATGGCTGTCTATCTCTGGTAGCCCCGCAGATGCGCTGTGATGCTGTGCGGCTTATTTACTGCTGTAGAGACCACCTGAAAGGCCCCGACTCTCAGAAAAACACTGCTGGAGTTTACTCAAGTTTCCCAAACAGCATGTCCTCGGGCGTTATTGACAACAAGATGATACCAGTGATGTAGCTGTGAATATTTAATGGCAGTGTTGAATAATGTAGGCATGGCTATGGGAGAATTAAGCTCTTTTTTCCCCCCCCCTCTCAGAACTTGAAGTTGCAGGTGTTGATGCTCCAGAGAGAGAGCAAGAGAGAGATCTGTAACTGAAATGTTGAAAATTGAATATTGTGTTGAGGAAAGCTTTCCTGTCCTTCCTGTTGTCTGCAGATTGCCCCATGTTAGTTATTGCTCTGGCTCAATGGAAGCCTGAGGTAATATGCCTGCAGGCGGCCAAGAAGTTGTTTGGGGGGGGTGTGTGGGGGGGTTGTCAAAGTACCAGGGGGGAATATCCTGCAACAATCGCCCTTCTGCACACACAGGCTTTTCAAATTGCAAACAGGGACTCGGTGCTGATCCGGAGGGATCGGGGAATGATGTTGGCATTGAAAAGGGAAAATTGCTGCTTTACATTTGTAAAGAGTGGGCGGGGCTTGTTTTTTGTGTGTGTGGAAACAACCTGCTGCCGTTTGTTGGTGTAAGGTAGATAGCAGCTTGTGGTGAAAGGGAGTGTGCCTTGTTCCTAGCGTCAGAGGCTTCCACACCAGAACAGGTTCCGGGTTTTACATACATTGGTTTGAAGTTCAGAGATGAAAGGGACAGAGTTGAATCTCTGGCTGATCAAAGTCCTACAGAAAACACGGCAGGTACTGAATATTTAAAGGCTCTGCAAATAGAGTTCTTCTGTAGGTGTGTGTGGGAGCATGTGTGTGTGTGTGTGTTTATGCTCACAGGCCTCTGTGTGTGTGTGTGGTTCGGTAGGGCGGCTGCCTATGAAGACGTTAAAAGTAATATTGTAGAATTGATTTGACAGGCAGGGGAATAGACGCATCAGAGCCATCTGCATTTTTCAATGAGAGCTCGAATTACAATAGACAGTCCCTCACATTTCATCTCTTCTCTCCTCTTCCCAACATCTTGATCCTGCGGGGTCATTTGCAGCAGCTTTAGGGGATATTCCCAAAGAGCTGGAGCCTCAGTCCGGCGGGGGCCCGGCTCCCCCTCCTGTCCCCGCGTTGCGCGGTGACGTCACGGGATGGCGGGTTTACCCGATGGCCAGACTGTGATGACCGGTGACCCGAGTTGATTACATTATGTGTGCTCCAGATGGGCGGCATCATTTTGATGTGTCCTGCTTGTAATATCGAGCGTTTCTAGTCCTCTTCTCAGCAGCATCTGGACCTAATGAAATCATATCCCAGTGGCCACTGTCTGTACCAAAGCACACTCCAATCCCCAGTGTGTGTGTGTGTGTGTGTGTGTGTGTGTGTGTGTGCATGCTCTGTGTCGGTGTGTCTGCACGCGCTTACAAATGTTTGAAGTCCCAGAGAGCACCCTCAGGCATTGTAGTTCACTAGATGCACCTTGATTGTTTGACTGCATTAGTCACGGTCTGCATGACGTGATAATAAATCATGACATCGTTTGTATCGAGAGCCCTGGGATCCTTGCGAAGACTTTCCCCGTGCCAAATATTTATCAGGAGTTTCTACTTTGTTTTAACGGGAACTCCTTGTTTTTCTTGTCTTGTCTCCGGAACAGTGCCCCCTGGTGTGCAGGACAGACACGGTTAGCCTAAAAAGATGGCAGTTTTGCTTTTTATCTCACCATCATAAAGCTTTTTATTTTTATTTTTTTTGTTGTTTTTTATTTTTTTTCCCCTCCGAAGTTTATTCAAACCATTAGTGTATATTTCACGCGAGCACAATGGCAACGTTAGAACTGGTGCTTCCTAATGAGACAGATTCCCTTCAGAGTTGCCTATTTACAGAGCAGTCAATATGGTAATTGCACAGAAAGCCCAAATAACAGGCGAGATATATTTCTCACACACACACACACACACACACACACACACAGATAGGCAGGAGTTGTGAAGTCTGTTTCTACTTAATTCTACTATTGGCGGAGGCCGGAGTTACCTCTCCCCCCCCCCCCCCCGAAGGTCAACCTTAGTCCCCGGATCTCATTTTGCTATGACGAAGAAAGTCGTCGGACGTCGGCGAGGCGGTTCCTCGACAGGTTTCCGCAAATGTGGGATTTGCGAGCTGGACGGTGGCCAAGAGGAAAGCGTCACTGTAGAGTCGTCCCAAATCCCACCCCACCCCAAAAAAAAAAAAGGGCCTATTTTACTCTCTGTGTGCTGAGCAGATAAATACACACTGGGATCAGACAATTTACACCTCACTTAACAATGGGTAATTATCTCCCCCTACTTTGTACGGGAGAGAGAGAGCAGCAATTACACAGAAATATACTCATAAATCTATTTTCCAGACGCGGTCGGACACAGATGTGGCGTGCGGCAGGGCGCATTGTGCCGGGTGGAGGCTGATAGGATACGTGGCTTAAGAACCGGCGATAAGAGAGGAGTCCGGCTTTCCTACAGTACGGCACCCCGCGGGCGATGTGACTATGAAATCACTTAGATTCATGTCTGTGGGGCTGGAGACAGAGTAAATTGCTGCCAATGTTGAATAATTCAGTCTGCCAACAGCTTTTTTTTTTTTTTTTTTCTCCCCCCCCCGAACTGTGGCTTGGCTCCGCAGCTTTTCTAATTATGAAGTGGCTGAGAGATAGCTTCACAACTCCCTGATACTGTGGCGGTGAGCAGAAGCCCGCCCCCCCCCACCGAAATGGCAAATCTAACTGAATTACCAACAAAAAAAAAAAAAGCCTGCAAGAGTTGATGGGAGTTTACTGAGCACATTTTAGCAAAAACTAACATCCCCCCACCTACCCACTCGGTCTCTAAATGTCGACTCGCAAACACACAAAAAAAGATGTATGCATACGCGCACAGGCGGACACGTGCACGGACAAACACACACACACACACACACACACTACACAAGTACAAATGCAAGCAAACAAACACAGTACAAAGAGGGAAGGTGTACAGTTCTCCGCACGCTTCTCAGCACAATTTAACAAGATATATTAGTCACCCAGGAGGCAGCAGAAAGCCAGGCATCCACAGTGTGCAGCAGACTGCAGGCTGACAGTGGGAGATAGTGATTTACAACAAAGCCCTGTAGACCATGGCACAATTTCAGAGTTGTGGAAATGACACTGGTAAAGCACAGGCATGAAAGTCTATCCAGCGGCCACGTCTCATTTCTTACACCATTTGCCCCTGTGAGAGGTGGGAGGGTGGAGGGGGGAGGAGGGGGGTAGAGGGGGCAGATGACAAATCCAGCATTGTAGCCAAACCCAACACAATGCAGACTTGAGCCTGGTGGTTGAAACATGTCATCAAAAAAATAAAAAATAAAAATGGCACCCACTCGTTTTTCTATTTTAGGCGTTGCGCTGACACTCTCATCCAGAGTCGCTTCCAGTGAGTGACCAGGTAGGAGCTCAGAGTGGCTGCAGTGATACAGAAACGAGACCTTTTGATTAAGACGGGGCGGGGGGGCATTTTCTCAAAACGCTAGGCCACCTGCTACCCGGCAAACCCAAACACTAGTCTAGTCTTTTTTCTTTTTTTATTTCCCTAGTGCGGTCAGTGTGCTAGTTTGGTAAATTGCTAGACGAGAGGCGGGGGTAAAGAAAACCCAACAACGCTCCTGGAGCTGATGTTTGTGCAGACCGACGTGCGTGTTTCCCGCTGTGCCTCGAGGAAGCCAGGCCAAGGGGGGAGAGCGAGAGTGAGTGCAGCAGACAGATCATGTCCGCAGGTCCTGCCTCCCCCCTCCCCCCCCCCCACACACACACACACACACTTCTAGTCAGAATCCTGTCTGTGCAAAGCCCAGCGGCTTAACTCCGGCTGCGGTAAGTGGACTGAGGAACGCTAAACACTGTCTGGGGGAAGGCTGCCGAACATGACAGCCAGTTAATAAGTGTTCGAGAAGACGAACAAGTGCACGGAGCGATGGGGTGGGTGGGGGTGGAAAGGAGAGGGGGGGGGGGGCAACATTGTCTGACTTTTGTGAAAGGAGCACAGAGGAGAGGATTCGTTGAGGGGGGGGGGTAATATTGACTGTGGGATGACGGGAGGGTAATAGGAGATCAGAGAGTCCAGCCACAGGACGAGGAGCGTTAGCGCCTGACCGGAGTACAATGGAGACGGAGGAGGAGGGAGAGGAGAAACAGGTACGGGCAGGAGGAGGAGGCGGTAACGAGGAGGAGGTAACGAGGAGGAGGCGGTAACGAGGAGGAGGCGGTAACGAGGAGGAGGAGGTAACGAGGAGGAGGAGGTAACGAGGAGGAGGTAACGAGGAGGAGGCGGTAACGAGGAGGAGGAGGTAACGAGGAGGAGGTAACGAGGAGGAGGAGGTAACGAGGAGGAGGTAACGAGGAGGCCTCAGCTCCGGCGGCGAGAGAGAGTAAACAGTCAGGCTCGTCTTTGTGTGACTTTTAGCTCGTCGATCTCCCCCCTCCTCCCCCCCCCTCCCTCCTCTAACAGCCCGGAGGAGTAATGATCCAGGTTATTGCAGATGACGCGCAACACCTCGACGCAGCGGGGCCCCCGGCGCTGTGAAAACATGTCCTTGTAGGTTAGGCTTGGGGGGGGGGTGGATGTGGGATGTTGTCTCGCTGGCAGCGACCCTACACACCGTTTCTCCCCCTTTCACAAACCTGTCACCTTTCCGACGGGGCTCCTCCTCCCGCTGGATAATGGTCTCCTGTCGACGGCGTGAATGATATCTGGACTCTATTGTGTGCCGGTTTTCTCCGCGGTGCCATTGTGTCGCCGCAGAACGCCGGTGCAAGGTGTTTTTTCCCCCGTTTTTTTTAGCACGAGGGACAATGCGCCAGCCGTCTTTTCCGAGGCGCTGGTAAAAAAGGAACAGGGGGAAACACGTCAGCAAAAGGCTCCTATTTACTTTCAACCAGGAGAGTGAAAAGGCAGGAGTTAGCCGCCCATTGTTCAAGACGACAGAAACAGAAAGACACACACAACCTAGCCGAATCAAAGCTGGTGCGTTCAGGTGTACTCCGCGAGGGAAGGACACGTGCTTTCTGCAGCAACGTGCACTAAAAACAGCACTAAATACAGTAGGGAAACCTGTCCCCTCTGAGAGAAGGTCACCTGAACGCCACAGCCTTAACACCAATAACTGACAGAAGGATGCGTTCAGGTCTCCAATTACTGTTTGACGCCGCTGTCCGTCAAAAGGCGAGACGGGGCGGGACCTCCCCGAGGCTTGAAAAGTCCACCTTTTTGCGCCGAGAGGAGTCGCGGTGGCGCTGGAGAAAAATTGAGTTTGATCTAAATGAAAGCGAGCTCGGGGGTTGTTGTTCGCCCGAGGACAACGCGGAGAGAGACGAATGTTCGTGTAAGACGCCGGGAGAATTTCTTTGAAATGGAAAAAATTGCATTAAACATTCCATTTGTGTTAATTATATTGTGCTCCTTTTTAATATTGGCAGCAGCAGCAGCAACAGGGGGGCCGCCGGCGGTGTTGGTACCTGCAGCAGCACTCCCAGCTGTAATATTAAGAGGCGGCCGTCCACGCCTCGGGCACGCTAAAACCCCGGCTGTGATGTCATCGAGCGAACGAATATAGCAGATTGTGAAGCATTGCGTCTAGACCTTTTGGGTCCTGCGAGACATCAGTCACTCACGTTACTCACCACTAGATTCAATTAATCGTAGCCTTAATTCAATCAGATGGTCGGGCCTCCGAGCCGCGAGGCTCTAAGTGGGTTTTAAGAGAGCGAGCGGCGCGTGGCGGTGTCGGGAGCTCAAGGGCCTTCTGTCTGGCGGAGGTTCAGGGGCGCTCCGAAGGGGTCAGAGGTTAGACTCGCAGAGACAGGTGGAGTGGTCACACACACACACACACACACACACACACACTTGAACAAATGGGGCGAACTGCGACACGAATCCTCGACGTTCAACCACCCACACACACACACACACACAGAAAAACACAATGTCAGAACTCGACCTACAGCAGCAGAAGCAGACACTTGTGAAATGCGGCGCGGATCCCCTCCGTCTCATAAATAATGGACGTCGGCGAAGCATCTGTCAACTTTTCTGTCAAGCCGGTTCCAGATGGGAGTCAGACAGGCCAGGCCGGAGCAAGCGTGTTACACACACATAACAAACCTCCATCCAGCGCCCGCGCTCTGTTTACATCAACACGCTGACACCCGGCGCTCACCTACACGCCTCATCCTATCTGCTGATTTATTAGGTCCTGCACCCGTCTTCCTGGCCCCCTCTCTCCTCGCGCACACAAATTCAATCATACGAGGGCATTTAAACAGGGCGCGGGTGGAGGGGAAAGAAGAGCAACCTCCCCTCGGTTCAATAAATAAAAGTAAAAAAATATATATATGCGGCGCGGACGGGTGGGCGTATTCCCCGGCAGCCAGTGAACGCATCAGTGGCACTTCCTCAGCCGGGTTGCGCGGCGCCTCCAGTGGCACCTCCCGTGTTTGTTTGAATTAAATATGGCGGCGCTCAGGTACACATCTCACATTAAAACACACTCGCCAAACCTCGCCGCAGAGATCCCGCCCCCGGGGGAAGTCGCGGGGGCCAATAAGAGGTGGCGAGGGGGTCTTGCTTCTCTTCCCGCCCCGCCCCTCCCCCTGGCAGTCCTGTAGTAGGATGAGTGGGCCGGGCGCTGCTGGGTGGCGGCTACTGTACGGCTGCTTTATGGACTGAAGCAGCGTCTCCCCGGCCTTGTCGTAATGGAGGATTCAGCTCATAAAGCAGCATCATGATTTGCAATAAGCAGAGTTAGGGGAGAGTAATGAAGGTGTAAATCAACTGAGCCGCTCTTTCTCTCTCTCTCTCCTTTTAATCTGACGTCGGCTCTCTCTCTCTCTCTCTCTCTCTCTCTCTCTCTCTCTCTCTCTCTCTCTCACTCTCTCACTCTCTCACTCTGTCCTTTCCTTTCTGTCCGCTCCTTCTTCTTCTTCTTCTTCTTCTTCTCTTCCACCCCCCCCCCCTTCCTTTCTCTCTCCCTTCGCAGTAATGGAAAGCCTGGCACTCCTTAATAAAGCAGAGTGAGCAGCAGTATTAGTAAACAGTCTCTGCAATCACTCAGCCAAGTCCAGTGTGTGTGTGTGTGTGTGTGTGTGTGTGTGTGTGTGAAGTATTTCATACCCTGGCATGGTCTTAGGGGTGGGGGTGTGGGCTTAGGGGGCTAATGAATGAGGATGGAATGAGGAGTATTTAATTCCAGCCCGGGAGGGAGAGGGAGGGGAGAGGGGGGGAGAGAGAGCTGGGAGTTTTTTTTTTTTTTTTTTATCGGGCCTCCTTATAAGAACGCCTTTGTTTTCATTTTTTTTTCACAGACTTTCTGCACAAAAGCTTTTTTCATTGGCTGCGTAAAGGGAACGCAGATGCAAATTCATAACAGAGAGAGAGAGAGAGAGAGAGAGAGAGAGAGAGAGAGAGAGAGAGAGAGGGAGGGAGGGCCACACAGCCAGACCCGCCTCGCTCCCTGCCCCCTTCTCTTTCTCCTCCCGAATAAAGTCGTCATCAAAAAATTTCGAAAAATGGAGCGGTTGGTTGTGCGGATTGGAAGCAATCATCAAAAGAGAGGGTCCAATTCTCCAGAGTTTAAATGCTTGGCTGGGAATCATGTTAAAATTTCCATTCCTCGCTCCAAATCGATCGTATGGGTCCCCGCTCTCCAATATCCATGGTCACCTTCGCTATAAAGTAGGGTATTACTTTTTTAATGCAGCGGGGCTTTTTTTTTTCGCCCGGCGACCAGCGGGGAGGAGGAAGGAAAAGAAATGTATCTGGTGACCTCAAACACAAAGAAATGATGGCCGGGGATAATGAAAGAAAGTGGCCTACATTTTCAATATATATATGTGTGTGTGTGTGTGTGTGTGTGTGTGTGTATCGCTTTGGCAGTTCATGAGCAAGATTGGTTGCTCGAAGTCCGTCTGTGACATTGGGCTGAATTATTGCCCCCCCGTCTGCCTGTTTAACTCCAGGTAGCCTCGGCGGACGCGTTAATGCAGTATTGATTGTTTATCTGTAATAACACCGCGCTGTTGCCGCGACGCTGATGACAAGGGGGGGGGGGCTGCGGGTGGTAAGGTGGTGATAGATAACGCACTATACCCGCTTTTGACTGGTGGCTGGCGATTGTGAATCTGGGGGTAAAACGAGGTGCCTGAACACATCCTATCTGGCGCCGGTCCAGCTGTGAAATGGGAAATAGAAACCGGGGTGAAAAACGGCCGGCGCAATGTGGCCGCCGCTCGATAAGCCACCGGGCTCCTATGCATCGAAATAATTCAATCTCCCGGTAACGTTCCCTCTCGCCGTCCGGCCCCGCTCTGGCCGGGGCCCCCGGGGGCCGGGAGCCCGTATGGCCGGCTACAGTGTCTCTCCCTGACCTATGGCCGCGGCCTGTTGTTCAGCCAAACCCCCCCGAGGAGCGCGGTAATTACAAATAAGCTGGAAGTCACACCGGCCACGGGGAAAGGTGAGCGTGATTAAAGATGTGTGTACAGGAGAGTTCAAGGGGCGGCGCTCCCCCCCTCCCCCCTCCCCCCGCCGGCACCGACCGGCACCGACCGGCATATCCTACACCGGACCCCGCTAGCCGCCGCCGCTACCTCGGATCAATCTGGCTGCTTTGTTCGTCTTCCCAAGAGCAGCGATGAAAACACAACACATCACACTGCTCATTTCAATGATGAGGTCGCTGCAACCCCCCCCTCCCCCTCCCCTCCTCCCCCCCTCCACTCCCCCCCAGGGGTAACAAGCTGTAAATAAACATGAGTCACAGTTAAGGTCAGTGGAGATCACAGCAGTGTTCATCTCAGAACACGCCTGAATCTCACTCGGCTCCACTGGAAGCTCGTGGAGAGACGAGGTTTTTTCACCAGCTGGATCCGAGGAACGTTTGCGGCAGGTTGAATCCAAACGTCCCAAATTGCCTCGAGTTCGAGCCGCATTCATCCTCAATCTCGTACTCTTTTCGTTTGTTTTTCCCGACACCCTCCGTGACGAATGGCTTCCTCACCTCGGCGCTCTCGGCCCGGGCGCCTTCGTGAGAGAGTTTTGTCCGATTGAGGAACAGTGAAAACAGCCGGGAACATCGGCGTGCGTCCGTCGCTGTGAGTGTGTGTGAGGCCTCGGCCATTAATAATGTAAAAACAGGCGCTCCTAACCGTCGCCGTGTTATTTTACGGCGGGATCCAGGAAAGGCCATTACTCTTAGTCGAGGGGGAAACACATTTTCTCCGCGCAGCCCTTTTTATTAGGGGCCATATTTTAGATGATGTCTTTGTTTTAGCGCCCGTGTATTATTTAGTGTTGTGTGACAGTCGCGTCGGCCGCCGTCCCGCCGCTCACAGTCGATAAGCGCCCGCCCCCCCCCCCCCGAAATGGAAATGCACTTCCACGTCGCTTCTCGTTGTAATTGTCACACAGGGAGGACGAACGTGGGAACACAGCTCCTCCGCCGATTTCCAATCCGCCGTGCCGAGTTTGACCTTCGTCCCGGGCCAATCAATGGCCGTGCTTTCAGAGCCGCGCTATTAATTTGAAAGGAGCGACCGCGGCGTGATCTAACGTCCTGGTAGGGCGGCATTATTAAGGCGTAAACAACTTTATTGATATAGAAGTAACAGCTTTTAATTACAGAAGTTCGTATTGTCGCCCGTACTGGAGTACTTCTGACCTTTCGCTCCAGGCCGGCGGCGGGGCTAAGTGTAGGAGAACAAAAAAACACTCATTTGCTTGACTGCACACACACACACACACACACACACACACAAACACTGATTTGCATGGAGTCGGGAGGCTCCCTGCCACAAAAGCCACAGTGAGTAAAACAGGAAGTGAATGAGCTGGCGGACCCCACCGTTGAGCCTGTCGCCCGTCCTCCCCCCTCCTCCCCCCTCCTCTCCCTGTCATCGTGAGTCCCTTAACAGAGAGCTGTGTTTAGACCACACTCGCTTCTGGTGACAAAGCACCGGGGGGATGGGGGGGTGGAAAGCAAACAAACCGAGGGACGTCTCATCCTCCATGACAGGACGAGCGCCATTAAGTTCCCGTTCCTCTGCTCTCTTTTTTTTTTTTTTCTGTATTTGTAAAGATGTCGCGTTCCCATTACACCTGTCCTTATTGTGGAGCGGCGATGGCCACATCTGTCTGCCACCGGGGAGCTAGACGTTATTAATCTTTTCCGAGAGGACATTTAGCGAAATCAAACCTCCATTTATTAGCCCCCAGCACCGGATGGGAGAACTGGCAAGGGGAGATAATGACTTTAAGCTCCCATTTAGTCAATTAATTCTGAGAAGTGGAGTCAGAAAGCACTTGTTAAAAAGTGCGAGTCTCTGTTGTTTAAGATGACACAGTTAAAAATCATATTTCACAGTTGAGAGTCGTTATTTGGCAGTGGCGCCGCGGCCGCAAAAAGAAGCCAACGAATCCACACGGGGGCCTCGGAGACGACGGAGGGGTCCTCTTCAGCCGTAAAACAACGGGTTCAGCGGCGGCCCCCGTCTTTGTTGTTTTTTTGTCAAAGTGACAACAGGGGGAAAGAAAAAAGAGAGCGAGAGAGAGAGAGAGGCGGTGAGTTCAAAGACGGTACGTTGCGCGGAGAGCTGGCAACCCCCTAATTTAGACCAGACTGCGACTGAGACACTGAAGAAAGGGTTACTTCAGGAGCCCCTCTGCGGGCTGTAAACTGGGCCACGCCGACAAAGGGTGGCGGGAGCTCGGACTGAGTGATGGGAGCGTCGCTGAATGATGGTGGAAATAACTGGAAACAGGGAAAATAGGGGACTCTCATTGACTTGGCCCAGATTGTATGATTTATATGGGTTATTTGGTATGCATTTGGGCAGCGAGGCGAGGTAATGGTGTTTGCAATAAGCTCTGGAGCGCTACAGCGGGACGAACGCCGCGGGCACGCCCCCCCACCCCCTCCACCCCCCCCCCCCTCTGACAGGGCTAGTATGAGCTAATTTGTTTGGATTATCCTCGTTCGGTAAGGACGCAGACTCCCACCCCTCGCAGGTATGATGGGAAAATTGATGACACCACACAGCCCCATTCGAAGGGTTTCATTCCAGACCCCGATGTGTCCATTTTGAAAAACAAACAAACAAACAAAAAATATTTCAAAATAAAAGCCCTCCTCAAATATATTGGTATTTCATGGAGAAAGATCTTGAGATAGCCAGCGCTGAAATGATATTCCATAATGAGTGTTGTTTTCATGTCAGGAGTCATTTGGTGACAGTACGTGTCATTTTGACTAGAGGTGTTTAACAGTATTGCAGCTTTGCGTTCCAATTTGACCAGGGATTTTCTCCGGGCAGCGTTTTCATGATGATTTTTTTGGTCTCCAACAATCCGTAAACATTTTCTTTTTTTTTTTTCTCTTTCTTGTAATATCCCCTCCCCATCTGTCCGAAATCTCTCTTAGTGATCAATTTCCTCGCCTTAATCTGCGAGGCGTGCGAGGCCCCGCGAGTCCGATCGGAGTGGGCTGAAGTTATTTTCAAGACAATGCGGCTCCGTGTCTAGACGGTGTTTCTCAGCCAAACAAAAGATCGATATATATTGACAGGTTTCTGAGTGAATTTCTTTGTGTGTGTTGGGGCACATCTGTAACCATTTTTGTTCCATGGAAGTCAAGGGCGGGCAGACGAGCCCCGCTCTATTTACTCTTGACGCGTGAGGGGGTTTAAAGGAGCAAAAGTTCACCCGGCTTTTGGTATTTTGCCATCGGGGAAATCGGTTGTGACCCACATGGACAAATACGAAGCGCCGAGAACCACGCTCCACATTTGGGTTGACTGTGCCGTTCCCCCAATTCACACATGGGATTCAGCCAAATTTAGCCGGCGACAGTGGACGAGCCTCACTCTGTAAGTCTGTGTCCTCTTAACAAACCTGAAACTGAGTTGAGGCGAGGAAGACGAGGCGAGGAAGACGAGGTGAGGAAGACGAGGTGAGGAAGGCGAGGCGAGGAAGACGAGGTGAGGAAGACGAGGCGAGGAAGACGAGGTGAGGAAGGCGAGGTGAGGAGGCCAAATGGAGCAGAGGTGGCGGAACAACCTGCTGCTGACACCGTCGCACATTAGCAGCCTTTAAGGGCCTCCTCTGTGGATTGTAACAGGGCCGCGTACCTGTAGCACCGACGCCCCAACCCCTCCTCCCCCCTTCTCTCTCTCTCTCTGCCCCCCCCCCCTCCCTCCCCGCTCGTCCCTGTGGCTGACATTCTCCTCTCTCACTTTTAATTGCACCCCCGGGGCTCTTTCTGGGTTGCTGTGGAAGTCTTCGGCTCAATGGGCGCGATAGGGTGCTTTGCCGTGTCGCTCATATCCCTCGTTAGGGAAAATAAAAAAAATAAAAAAAGGGGGGAGGGAACGAGGTAGGCGAGGAGGGCCCTACCGTTAAGAGGTCAGCCCCGTCTCCAGACCGGGATGAAATGTCACCGGGGGCCCCAGTTGCGTGCAGCGCAGCACATGTGCACCAGAAAGGCCATTAGCCCGCGAGATCCAATATGTATTGACGAATGCATTTGTGTGACTCTCGGCGTTCCCCGTCTCTATCCGCCCCCCCCACCGCTCGATACGACCGATAGATACATTTAATCGCTAATTGTTCTGATTCAAAATGGTATTCCAGGCAATTCTTTGAGCGTAGAATCACAGGGCATTCGAAAATTGGCAGCAGACACATTAATCTTGCTTACCCAGCGCACGACACAATGCACAAGTCTTATTGCTCTATGGCAACTCCAGACAATCTGTGACAGGCAATTTAAAGCAATTTACTTTTTCATTTTTTCATCGGGGCGTTTTTTTTTTTTCCCCTTCTTCTTTCGCCTCAACGCAATTAAATGGCACATGATATGAAGCGAAGACGGGGAGAGCGAGAGAAAGTGTGTGTGTGTGTGTGTGGAGGGAGAAAATAAAGGCAGCCCTTGTGCTTGTTGTAAACACTGCCTCTTAACTGGGAGAATATAATTATGGTGTCATGTTCTATTACACACCTTCATTATGACAATGGTGCTCCCTGAGAAAGCGAACAGGGAGAGGCGAGACCCGGGCCTCTTTTTCAAAGTTGTTCTCTCTCTCTCTCTCTCTCTCTCTCTCTCTCTCTCTCTCTCTCTCTCTCTCTCTCTCTCTCTCTCTCTCTCTCTCTCTCTCTCTCTCTCTCTCTCTCTCTCTCTCTCTCTCTCTCTCTCTCTCTCTCTCTCTCTCCCACCCTCCCCTCCCATAGACAGGCACGCTCTTGCAAATGTAAAGAGGCAGGCGTTTTGTCCCGGCCACGGGGCGACATGCGGCAACCATACCATCCTTAACCCGCCGTGACATTTGACGTAGCGAAATGTAGCTTCGGATGCCTGCCGACTCACTTCCTGGCATCGGCCCCTTGTCAGGAGAATTATCAGGGCAGGGGGAAGCGGCACAATATGGCTTCCAGGGGTATGACAAATGCGGTCAAGGGGCGAGCGCTCCTCAGGGACGGCGGGGGCCCCCCTCCATACAGTGAGAACATTAGCTTTCCACAGTGACATTATGAGGAAATCTATTGAAAAAGGCCCGGCTTCCTCGGAGCCGGGAGGGACCCGGGGTAGAAAGCTTCATGAGTCCCCCCCAGAGACCGACTGGTATTTCCAACCACGCCGAGGCCTACAGCAAATCAATAGCTCAAAGTCCCACATGCTCCTCACCAGCGTCAATTAAGTAAATTCATAAAGTCAAGTGCGCTGGGATTTGGGGGGGAGGAAAAAAAAAAAGGGGAAATACTAGAGAGAGAGAAAGCAAAAAAAACCCAACAGTCATCTCGCACATTTGGATTGGAAGCAGAGCTCTGCCGCGAGGAGTTGCGGCTTAGCGAAAGTGCAGCGCAGCGGTCGGAGGGACTATTTCTCCACGGGCGTTATTAAGAAGGCTGACAGTCCATCTCACTTTCACCTGCCTCCATCAGCACATGCACTGTTGACCTGCAAGTCTTTCCACATGCTGAGCCAGGCAGAGGACACATGCAAAGTGACTGGCTTTCAGCGGGCGGAGAAAAAAAAGCCCAGCGATAATGCATATCAGCTCAGGCCTATGCAAGCAAAGCACAGAGGCAGCTTTGGCGGTGGGATGGAGGTGGAAGAGAGGGAGGGGGTGGAAGGGGGGGGGGGGGGGGGGGGGGGGCTATAAACTGCAAGGCGTGAGGTAAAAGAGAAAGAGGGGACCTTACCCCCCAGCTTTCCCCATTTGCAATTTGCCTCATAAGGGGAAAGCAGGGCATGCCTCGGCTGCCTCTGGAAGACAGGCAGCGTAATGGATGGGCCAGACTCCCGGTCTGACTGCTGACGCTGCTCTGACAGGACCTTTCTACCTCTTCTTCACTCTCTATCTGCCTCTCTGCCTCTCGGTATTGGGGTTCGACTTTGAGTATTGAAAGTTCGATAAACGTTTCCCGCGAGCTGAAATTCCACGCCTCCGGAGGGCACATACCTGGGGGGGGCAGTGGATTGGAGTAGTTTACAGAAGGAGGAGAGAGATTGGATTAGACGGTCCCAGTCTGGGCTCTTGGCGGCGGTACTGCAGCAAGTCAGCGCAAAAATCAAAGTCAAACAGCTGAAAATGTGGCGACGGCGTCAAACAGCACGCCACGTCTTGAACCGAGTCCCAGTCCACCTACACCGGGCGACAAAACCGGCGCCAGGAAGCGAAATGGGCCGACAGTGACAGACAGGTTGCCGCAAAAGCTGTGCGGCAACACCACTTGTTGTTGCTCCGTGACATTGCTTGATAGTTTTTATTTCCTGCCGCGGTATCGTAGTGTCTCATTTTCAACTTTTATATTAACTGTTTTTTTTTTCACTCCTCCCTATTTAGCTCCCGATCTCTCTACTTTCTCCTTCTCTCTCTCTCTCGCTCTCTTGCTCTATTTCCCTCACTCTCTCTCTCCCTTCAGTCTGTCTGGCTCCACTTCTGCATGCAGGTCAGCGTACTTAATTCATGTCCAGAGACATCTTTTCCCCATTTCCCGACATACCACGGAGGGAAGCCGGCCAGACCTGCCATACATTTGGGGCTAGACTGCCACCCCCCCTCCCCTCTCGCAACACCCCAACACACACACACACCACCACCACCACCACCACCACCACCACCACCCCCCCATCTGAGAGTGTGCGATAGGGAGGAACAGTGCAGACACTCCCCGGCGGACCCACTGATAACCCTCCTACCAAACCCCAGCCGAGGAACACCGGCGGCCTGGATATCGCCCAGCCGGGAAGGAATAATGAGAACAAAAGCAGAATACATGGCCTTCTTTCACTTTCTACCCCCCCCCCATCCTACCCCCACCCGCCTTATGTTCCTCTTGTTCCGTTTTCTCCTCACATTTGCCATTTGCCAGCCACGTTCTACATAGGCCTTTGGAGAGTGACGGTGGGGGAGAAAGGGAGAAAATGGGGGGTGGGGTGGGGAGAGTGGAGGTATTCCAGTGCCCACATCACGGCCCCTTTCTGTGTGGTTTGCAAACAGCCATTTTGCTCAGTATCTTTACATTGATCTTAAGGTAATAAACTGGGGTTGACATTGCCCAGGGTCTCCATTGGCAGGCTGCTGGGTCCGATAACAAAGTGTGCCGAGGCGGATCGTTTAGAAAGATAGAACGAGCCGCCGCATACAGCCCTGCACTCCATTAGATGTTGATTCAGTAGCTTAATGCAGATAAAGTAGCACTACACATGCTGTACAAGTTGTCGGCCCGTACATTCATGTGTGAAAAAAAACGTCTAATCTGATATTTATCAGGTCGGCAAACATTCGCTCTGTCAATCAAATTCCTGGAGAAGCGCGGGAGTCACTGATCCGGGCACAGTGATGCCGGATCACACTCCACATGAGGGTGTGAGCTGGTGTGGATGTGAGGGTGTGTGAGGCGACAGACAAACAGGGAGACAGAAAGTCTATCTTGACTTGACTCTATCTTGTGTCTATTTTGACTGGGACTTGACTCTACTCTGTGTCTATTTTGACTGGGACTTGACTCTATCCTGTGTCTATTTTGACTTGGACTTGACTCTATCCTGTGTCTATTTTGACTTGGACTTGACTCTATCCTATGTCTATTTTGACTTGGACTTGACTCTATCCTATGTCTATTTTGACTTGGACTTGACTCTATCCTGTGTCTATTTTGACTTGGACTTGACTCTATCCTATGTCTATTTTGACTTGGACTTGACTCTATCCTGTGTCTATTTTGACTTGGACTTGACTCTATCCTATGTCTATTTTGACTTGGACTTGGCCCTATCCTGTGTCTATTTTGACTGGGACTTGACTCTATCCTGTGTCTATTTTGACTTGGACTTGACTCTATCCTATGTCTATTTTGACTTGGACTTGACTCTATCCTGTGTCTATTTTGACTTGGACTTGACTCTATCCTGTGTCTATTTTGACTTGGACTTGACTCTATCCTATGTCTATTTTGACTTGGACTTGACTCTATCCTGTGTCTATTTTGACTTGGACTTGACTCTATCCTATGTCTATTTTGACTTGGACTTGACTCTATCCTGTGTCTATTTTGACTGGGACTTGACTCTATCCTGTGTCTATTTTGACTGGGACTTGACTCTATTCTGTCTATTTTGACTTGGACTTGACTCTATCCTGTGTCTATTTTGACTTGGACTTGACTCTATCTTGTGTCTATTTTGACTTGGACTTGACTCTATACTGTGTCTATTTTGACTTGGACTTGACTCCATCCTGTGTGTATTTTGACTTGGACTTGACTTGGACTTGGCTCTGTCCCGTGTCTATTTTGACTTGGACTTGACTCTGTCTTGTGTCTATTTTGACTTGGACTTGACTCTGTCCCGTGTCTATTTTGACTTGGACTTGACTCTGTCCCGTGTCTATTTTGACTTGGGCTTTTGACTCACTTTTGGATATTGACGTTTTCCTGGTTAGTACGTCTAGTACAGAGCTCCTGCAGATAGATCTACATCTCTGTTGATTGAAACTCCTTAAGTATTATTTTTACATTTGGAAAGACAGGAACAGCATTCATTGCCTCATGTCTTGAACTCGATTTGCTGTGGTCTCTGTGACACCCTTCTGACCTGGTCTTGGAATTAACTGGGAATTGACTAAGGTGGTCTTGGCTGCGGCCCTGGCCCGAGGTTATGAATGAAGTACTTGTTCAATAACAAATGGCCGCCTCCCCTCCCAGTATTGACAGTTTGTTTTTGTGTATGTTCCAGGTGCTGGCGGCCGCCCTACGGGACACTGAGGAGCCTTTTCTGCACCAGTAGAATACAGCATGAGGGCTGCTCCAATACTTTGACCAAAGACCACTGGACACAGACCACCAAAGGGGGGAGAAGACAGAAGGTTGTGGTAGTCTGGCCATGGATAGAGGGAAAGCGTGCCTATTGCTGGTGCTATGGGCCATGGCCCACCTCAGCGCTCCAGGGGACGGGCTCAAGGCCCTGAGAAGGACTACAGGGGGGCGACGGGGGGCCACAGGGCTGACGGGGCAGGATGCCAATGGAGTGCCGCTCCGGCGCTCCAAACGAGGTTGGATGTGGAACCAGTTCTTTTTGTTGGAGGAGTACACAGGGACAGACATGCAGTATGTTGGAAAGGTAGTGTGTGAAAGTTTCTATTTTAAAGTAATAATCTGCCACATTTTCATGTAAATAAATGTTTGGTTTGCTACTCTCACACGGTATTGATTCAACCTTTAGTTCATTAAAGCACTTACATTTACCGTTCTAAACACTCGGAGTCAGGTAGGTCTTTCCTGGAAAAAGTCCTCCGGAAAGTGTGATGCGTTTTACGTTTCCGGTTTGTTTGGATTAAATACTAGAACTGGGTAGTTAGCATTAGCAGCGATAGCCACCATGGCTGAACAGACAAAGAAACTGAAACTCCATCAACAGAAAATCCGAGGAGAAAGACGTCACAGTACTGGACACACTGTTTGATTGACAGGAAGTGCAGTGAGGAACACCACAGTGAGGCTGAGAGACAAAGATGGAGACTATATAAAAAGAACATAAATCTTCCAAATGACCACTGAAGTCTTTCTGGTGAGCTGACTGTCTTTAGCCAGACACTTTCACTAGGGAACCTCTAGCAGGGGCCATGGCGCATTAAATAGACAGCCTTCACTCTTGCAGTCTCTGCCAGGTCTCTCTCTCTCTCTCCCTCTCTCTCTCTAGATTTCTATTGTTTGCTGTTTATTCTTAAGGGACGGATTTTAATGCAATTCTACAGCGCCACATTCTACACAGCAAACTTAAACTTTCTCCACGCCGACATTTCAAAAGTTGCTATTTGTGTTGATGTAAAAATGTCTCATTATGTACTATCTTGTCAATACATATTTATGAAGTCAGAGTTCTTCTATGCATTTCCTCCCGAATCCTCCCCATCCGTCAAGAAAAAGGGGTGCAAATGAATGCGTTTTTCACCAGATGTTGCTTTATTTGCATATTAGTCACAAATAAGGTGGGGGGAAAAAAAAATCTGAATTTATTATACAAAACTTTTTAAAGTCTAGGATTTAAAGTTTCATTATGATAGAAGAAAAAAAGAAAAGAAAAAAAGCCATGTACCTGCTGTCCCTCTCCTTAGTAGCATTAATGCTACTAGCGAAACACCTTGAACAAGTACTACACTCAAAGGAATACATGGACTTTTTCACGAGATGTGTCGAAAAATAGCATCCTTTAAAAGAGCGTTCTGTCTTATGGGAATCATCTTATTACCGTCTGATGGTCAAACATTACGACATGATGGGCTAATGCTCGTGTAGTGGACTTATTCTTGTCGTCCGTACATCCATCCATCCATCCATCCATCCTCAGGCTATGTTTGCTGTCCCATACATTTCCTGCTTACTGTCAGCCGCGGCGACGTCCATTCCACTCACGTCAAATCACCCCAAAGAGGTTGCGGCGCCCTACGACGAAATATGTTTTTTCCCCTCCCGAGGATATTATTTGTTCGACAAAATGAAAACACGGCCGCCGGCCCGGATAACATTGGGGGGGGGACGTATGACAAGGCGGGTCCGAACGATGCCCGCTTTACATGCCGCGGAGTGGAAGTCAAGATATCAGTCTCCCCTTCCAACCTACTGTAATTGAGGAGATTGTGAAGCATCCTGGCAAGGTCAGGACGACGGAGGAGGAAGAAAGGCGGTTTTGTGCGGAGGGTTGAATGGGGCCGGTGCTTTGCATTCCTACGGCGTGTCTGCGGAGGATAGAGTCATCCAACCAAATGAGATTCTGCAACATACGTCCTCCCCGAGCGAGGCTTGACTTTCAGCCCCCCGGCCTAAAAGGATTACAACACAGTGCTACAGTGCGAGCTACGCAAAAAAAAAAGAAAGAACAAAAAGTAGCAAAAGAACAAAAAAAAAAAAAAGAAAAAAGAGAGAGAGAAGATCAAAAGTAAGTACCGAGCGTGATCAAACCACTTTGGCTTCAGAGAGCGTTGATTGATGTGCCACTCGTCCTCTTAGCTTGTAGAAGGACTAATAGCGAAAGAAGAATGGATTATCAGAGTGTGGTATGCATTTACTGAGAGCTACCCCTTGAGCCAGGGGCCACGGTCTGAGAGCCGTTCCTCCTGAAGACGCCATTAAGGCATCAACCGTCGAGCACCACACTTAATCAGGACTTTCTGAGCGGTTGTTGCTTCCCCACCCCCCCCAAGTACATGCAGCTGGGGCCCCTTTCCCCCCTTCATTGTCAGCTCACTAGCCAGTCGTCGCACAGGGCCGCCGTACGTGGATCTTATCTGATTGCAATTACTGTTTGTTAATTGCTTGATAAAGTGCGAGTGATGAATGAGGCTCCAAAGGGAATAAATAGCTTTTTGAGTTTAAGCACGTGACCCAACATAGAGCAGCCATCTGTATCCTCAGGTGGAGTCCGCGAGTTTTCCCCACAATGCAGTAGGTCTGAAGGAGGTGGAGGGGGGAAAAAAGACGAGGAGCGCGGAAAGGGAAGGCTTTTGTCATTGTAAGTGACATCATGCCAACGAGAGAACAGAGCGGCGCACAATAAAAAAATTTTGTTTGGGAAGAAAGAATGAATTGGAAATAACACAATGGCAGGTTATTATAAACAAGGGAGCAGCTCTTGACACACAGTAAAAGATAGAATGATGAAACTGCACTTGAATTACAACATCCCGTCTCCAGTTATTTGGTAAAGTCAATCTCCCCCCCGGTTGCTGCTTCTTCTTCTTCTTCTTTTCTTTTTTTTTTACGACGGCTTTATCGAGTTGCGAGGCGCTAACAAATGAAATTGCAATCTTTCCCTCGAACAAGGGAAACAAAAGCAGTCGGAGGCATTAGGGGAACGATTGAGGAGGAGGAGGAGGAAACGGGGAGACACTGGCGGAGTGTCTTGCCTCGGCGCCGGTTGGCTGCTAATCTCGGTGTATTGGCCGGTTGTTGTTTTTGTTTTTTTTTCCCGGGGAAGAGGGGGGAATCATACACCGACTCATTAGCAGGCGAGCTGCATACGGGCCTTGGAGGGCGCAGGCTGTCACTGGGGGAAGAGGATGTTTGTTTATTTCATTATTTCTCGCTTTACCAAAGGGCACATTTCCACTGAAAATGGTTAATGGCCTGTGGTCGAGGAGTGTTTGTGCTGCACTATCATATCTCATAAAGTATTTACAACCCCTGATAGGCCCCAGTGGTTCTGGGCCTGGTGGGTAGATTCTCTTCAACGTAGTCCCAAGCAACGTGAACGTATTCCCTCCCCTGCTCACACAGATGTGAACAAACACACACACACACAAGCACTACCCTCCAGTAACGGGCTGGAAATCAGAGGAAAAGGGAAAGAGTAAATGAACACAGACATTATATGCTTCCCAGTTCTGTATGACTCAGCGGGTGAAGCACCGAGCAACCTGGGGGAAGGACTTCAACACTGGTACGGCAGCAGAGTGGAGAGGAGTGAGGATCTGTGTGTGTGTGTGCTGGCGGGGAGGTTGGGAGGTGGTGTGGCTTTTGGTTTCTTTTCATGCTCCCCATTACCAGCTGCTCACCTTGGCAAAGAGGCAAGGAGTTTGCAATATGGCACAGGGCTGGCTGTATCTGCGCCATGGCAACCCCTACGGTCTCCAGCGGCGACCCGGAGCACACATTGGCAGTGTTTGTTGATTAGGCGATAAGTCCCCACTTGTGCATTGGGAGGGGGCGACTTCAATTATGTTCATCTCCTTTGTGGCGCGAGCAGACGAAGGGGGTGTGATGAGGTCACGCAGTGACAAGGCTGGCAAACAGCTGTCTGACAGCATCACAGGGGCGAGGAGATGTCGGGATAAGATACGCCAATATCGCCGCGACAGACACCTCGCAGCGTTTTGGTTTTTTTCACACCAGCATCCGCCTACTATTGTTTTAAAAAGGCCCGTTGGCTCTGTCTGGGTGAGTTTAATTGCATTTTCTATTATCAAACTTTTTTTTCTTTTTTTTTTTTTCTCCTCCATCAAGTATTCGGTCGGCCAAGTTCTATTCAAATGAGGGGCAAGTAGATATGACAGCAAAGTGAATACAAACTAACGCAGAATTGCCTACAATTAAAAGATAACATGCTTGAAATTATGCACGGGATAAAAAAAACAACAAAAAAACAGACGCCCACAAGAGAGAGAGATGTACGTCGGACGGCATTTAAACCTCCCGAGTCTCAGAAGCTTCCGACTGCACAACTCAAGTTTACACACCAACAGACATTTGATAGGCTATTTTTGCAACCCAGACTGAGGCTACCATCTGGCTCCGTCGAAGACAAGCCAGTTCTCCATAGGCCAGGACACGAGGCCTTAAAGGCTAACTGGCTTATTGCCCCTAACGCCGGCCCAAGTTTCCAAGTGCCAACTCGGAGCCGAGCACAAGTGGTGGGGCCCCGAGTCTGGTCTGCGCTGAACATTTCGCCGCACTCGAACTGCAATAATTCCACCAACAAAGACGAGGCGAGTTATCGTGCACAGATGTCTGATGAGCACCACTTCACTCCTCGGCCCACTTCAAGTCACGAGAAAGGAGAGTATAATTCTGGAAATGTTAGGGTATCAAATAGACTAACGGAGTGGATGACTCAGTGATGAAATATACTGAAAGTAAGTAAGAAAAAAACAACACACCGTCACGTATGATTATCGTCCCCGGGGCACATAATGGTAGACTGGAAGTGGTGCTGGGGGTTATTATCTTTCTCTCCTCCGTCGCCGCTCGAAAGACAAAAAGTCCCAGCATCCCGCTACAGCATGACGCCTTTATTATGACTCGGTGCCACGGGAGGGCAGGGGAGGAAAAGGCTAACTATCGATGCACCGATGCTTCTGGGTGACCATGCTGAATGCGCATGTGGTTTTCCTCTCCCCCACAGTGACACTTTAATTGTATTTTCGATAAAAATTGATCAGGGGGGCCATTGTGAATGCACGTCGGGCTGCCAGATTGATTTCCGGGGTAGCCTCCCTCCCCTCCGCCGCCCCCTAATTTGAGTGGAGAGGCGAGGGTGAATTCTCCTCACCGGCAAGGTGGGCGACCGGAGGTGGGACGGGGGGTCACTGTCCCCTATTGCAGCAAGCCCTCGGGAGGGGGGGGGGGGTTCGATACTCCGAGACACCTTGTAATATCCTTCACGGAGGAGAGGAAGGACTCCTCCGGACCACGACATCACTCTGTTTCCATAGAAATGGGAGTCGACACAGCATATGTCACACTGTCTATCTCACATCTCAGCCCCCGAAAGGAGAGAGACTCAACGGTTATTAACTGAATTGCCGTGCCGGGAGAGATAGGCGGCTTGATAGACAATCATAGAAAAAAGACATTGCGGCTATAACAGCGGGAGGAAAATAATAATGTTGAAGTGGATTGTTTTCAGCCAGCGGAGTCTCTGTTTGGGAGCACGCACTGTAAAGCAGTACAGAAAACAAATGCAGTCCTGCAGTGGCTTGGTTAGACAGACGGAAAAAGAAACCAGAGCAGTCGGTTTTTGACCGGAATTCAAGCGGGGGTGAATAAAACAGTGTTACCACCGCTAATCCAAAGATGCAAAAAAAATTAAAAAGATCTGCGGCGTGCTCCTCTCCCGGCTCGGTTCAGAGAGCGAGAGAGAGAAAAGAAAAAACGAAAACAGTTTTTTTTAAATGTATTTATTTATTTATTTTACTAGCATTCAAGCAGGCAAACAAAATAGTGTTAAAGATGCTAATCCGCAAAGCTGTCGGTTTCACGTGTGCCAGCTTCACTCCCGATAACAACGGCATGAATTAGCAAAGCTTCCCGAGCACCTGGGATGAAAAGCTTTTGTAATGTGCGGCGAGGAGGGAGACTTTTGCGAGGCGCTCCCCCGACACGACCCCAAATATCTCCCCCCAGCAGGCCGGATACAAACAACTCCTGTCACGCTCAAAAGGGCGGGAAAAAAGGTGAAATAACGAGGTGTCGCCTCATCATTAGCGCCTATATCGCCACCTATACCGTAAGCATCCGTATTGTCTGTATTTGATGTGCTTGCAAACATGCTCTTCCTTTTTTTTAACTTTCCCACTGCAATTATTACCATATCCTTGGTTATTAAAGGGGGGGGGCAGGAAGCGGCGGGAGGGGGCGAAAAGAGAACGACTGGACAAGCTTTTGATGAGTTCTCGGAGATAAATATGTTGAGGGGATTTGGCGGCGGAATTAAAATGTCAGCGCATGCTAAGCTGCTGTTCATGCAGAAAAAAAAATTAAACGGGGGAGAGAGAGAGAGGGAGAGAGGGAGGAAATAATAATGAGGACCTCCACAGACAGAAGTGGACTCTCGTGTTCCTCTCTGGCGTGTTGGTGATGTCGCTGATCCATCTGGGGCTTGGCAGGCTGCGAACTTGCATATACGCTGATGACAGTACTTTCGCCGACTTTGACCCCACTGGCATTCTGGGTAACGGCGTTGTGAAAATGCCACACTAGCATGGATCATACTAATAAAAAAAGCAACATCTTAAATGCTTGCGCTGTGTGCTTTGTTCTCTGCAGGATGGGAACGTCACAGATAACATACTGAGTTTGATGGCAGTTTGCTAGAGATCACATGCTGTTCAATAACACCAGAACCAATCATTGATGGAGTTTGAGTTTCTGTAGGTGGCGCTCTTTTCTTTGACTGTTCAGCCACGGTGGCTATCTCTGCTCATGCTAACTACCCGGTTCTTCTTCTGTTTATCCCAAACAATTTTTATTCAACTGGCAACAGAGAGAGAAACATATTTCGACGTAAACGTCATAGATTATTGTGTTATAAATTGTTCTGTATCGAGGCCGTTGAACCGAATTGCCACGTTTCTTCCCTCCCGTTTTATCCACAGCTTCACTCAGACGGCGATCGGGGGGACGGCAGCGCGAGGTACGTGCTCACCGGGGAGGGAGCGGGAACCCTCTTCAGGATCGACGAGAAGTCGGGGGACATCCACGCCACCAAGAGGCTGGACAGGGAGGAGAAGGCCTACTACATCCTCCACGCCAAGGCTGTCAACCGCTTCACCAACGAGGCGCTGGAGGGCGAGTCGGAGTTCGTTATCAAGATCCATGACATCAACGACAATGAGCCCCGATTCACCAAAGACCCCTACATAGCCACGGTGCCGGAGATGTCTGACATTGGTACGTACCTACTCCATGTATTGGTACCTACATACTCCATGTATTGGTACCTACCTATGTACCGACACCATTGATGGTGGTAAGATGCATTAGAGTACTCAGATTAGTACTGTGAAAAAGTCTTGTACGTGTAAAAAAAAAAATCTGTGAAGCGAAAGTGAAGATGCTAACGCTAAACATGAAAACCCTGCAGCGTTGAGTGCCGACTACATGCTGCTGATTGGATGAACACAACAAACGAGATTGGCTTGCTGTTTTAAAACCAGTGCAAAAGTCTGATCGCTTTTTAAAACAATGATCGGCAACACAGCGCTGTCCATCGAGAACCGTGTCGCTATGCTGCGTTTTTGACCTACTAGTACTCTAACAAGTTACTTTTTTAAACGAGTAACTCTGCACTGTCACTGGTTAAGCAACAATTGAGCCTCAAAAGACCCCAACGTATGATCATAATTACTACTGCGTCTCGGTGGGCCTGTACCACCAGGGGAAAAGTAATGCATGCAGCATGTCAAATCCTGTTTATGGCCTGTACAACACACACTGATCAAGCATTTACACAATGGAAGGTGTGTGTGAGTGTGTCACGGCGAACTGGATTAAAGGGCTTACGATTCAAATAGGATAGAGACATTACAAAACGCCAGTCTTACTGGATCAATGGGACTTTATCAATCATAATAATGACGCCGACTCAACGTGGAGGGCCCCGACTAATTAAATGAAAATGACTAGGAGCTGCTTCATGACCGAAAGAATAAACAAGGTACGTCGTCTCTGTGACGGCGCCGGTGCAGATAATCTTTTAAAGACGGTACTGTATCTTATTGAAACAGTATTTGATTTAATTACTAGCATTGTCAGCTCTGTCATCACAGTGAATAATTGTGGATTCTATTTCAGCGCCCGTTTTGTTCCTGCACTATCATTTGTTCTTGTCATTCAGCACCAAATTAAACTTCATGTACCGTGGCTCTTATTCTGAAAGGACATACCGTCCTCTTGGATGTAGACAAACAACATATAAAAGCCCCCCCCCCCCCCCGATCAATACTTGCATGAATACACGGTGTGCCGCCGCTGTGCTCGGGGGACTGAGGGACATGGGCCCGGACATGTGACAGAGATGTCACTCGGTTCAGCAACCCCAAGAGAGAGGCCGGCACTTATCTAAGGGCAGCACGGGTGCCCATGGCAACAACCGAGGTGTGATGTCACCGCTTGGCAGAGCATGTGTTCACGAGTGACTGCGTCGAAACACTTTCCCTTTAAATGTGACACACACTCTGACTTTTATTCTGGTCTCACGGCGTTGACACCCGTCTCGCCCGGGATGACTTTGATATGCCCCCCCCCCCCCCAACCTTCCCACCCCCCCACCACCTTCTGACAACTGAATGATTACACTCAAGGTAATTTAGTCCCAGTACACACAAAGAAATGTGGTTATTCCCAGACTCGTTTGTCAGAAGATTCTTTCTCAAAAGCTTAAAGTCAGCGGCGAGACGGGGGTGATGTGGATCAGTGCTGTTTTCTAAAAGCTGCCATGTCAGGAAAAGCCTCTTTGAGTCTAATTCCCTAGTTAAAGGTATTAGTGATCAAGGTTGGGTGAACTTGCTCAGGAATCCTCCCAAACTGTCACTTGTGCCACGCAGCACAAAGGCAGACAGCGATGGTCTTTCTCCCACACTACACCGGGTCCTTGTCTTTCTCAGTCACCCATTTATTTATTTATTTTTTTACAACACACTCCTTCACCCGAGCCGAAACGCCGTGGACTTTAATGGGAGGGAAACTGGAAAGCCTCGCCCCTCGCCGATCTCGTCTGACATCAAATTAGAGATGTTTCACGGGGTCGTTATCCCATTGTATTGCACAATTCTATATTTATACCATTTTGCCATTAAATATTTCTACTCAATTAATTTTCTTATGCATGTAATGAGGCAACACTTGGCCCCGCAAGGCGCCATTTGGGAGGTAGCACTTGGCTAACCGCTTCCCTTTGTTCTGCTGAAAGAGGGCTGCAGCCTCTCTGGAAGAGAAAATGGATCACAGTCATTCGCCCGCTATCAGATATTTGGCTTCTTAGACACACTCAGATCTGTGGATACACTAATAGGCTTCTTGGGGGTTTTGCAAAGAGCCCTGTATCAGCGCCGCTCGTACGCTTAACGAGATATACTCCGAAAAAATACATTAGGAATTATCGATCGCCGGCGAAAATCAATCAGGTATGAGGCTATAATTGCCACGGGCATAAAGACCGGCTTAGGTACAACGGGACAGAAATTATCAGTCACATTCTGCATGGGCCGTGATTAGAAGGGGATCCGACATCTCATCAGAAGGTGCATCAACCAATTACCCAGCGGGCAATTTTCTGCAGTAGTGAAGAGTTGATCTAATCCGTTGTCATGTATCTTCCTCCGCCAGGCACCTCGGTGATTCGGGTGACGGCCACGGACGCCGACGACGCCACGTACGGCAACAGCGCCAGGGTGGTGTACAGCATCCTGGAGGGCCAGCCGTACTTCTCCGTGGACCCGGAGACCGGTCAGTGTCATCAGGCCCCGCCCCCCGCCGCCGCCGCCACCACCACATCGACTTTCCTCTCTCTCAGGCTGCCCCGGCAGATGAGGATTTGCAGTCGTCAGAGTAGCGAATCACCAACCCCGACCAAAATAGTGGCTTGCTAGTTTTAATCATTAATGTGTGCTTTGGAACACATCCCGCTTGTGTCTTTTTTTTTTTTTTTTTTTTTTGCTTAAACAAAAGGGAAATGACACACAAAAAAAAGCCATTTGCAGATTAGCGGAGGGATTAACAGTAATATGGTTTATCCCACATGTGGTATGTAAGCTGACATCCCCTCTTACACAAAGACATGCCTGGACATCACATTATAAGCAGGATTTGTCTCTCTCTCCTCTGTGTGTGTGTGTGTGTGCATTGCAGTCATTAAGCAATAACAAAGGTACAGAGAGATATAGGGCAAGCGAGAGAGATGCTGTTTTCTAAGCCACCTTTTGTTTTTTGTGCTTTGTGTTTTCCTACGCCGCTGCCTCGCGGTTCTCTTAAGAGTCGTCGTCCTTCAGTTGGATTGCGCATTCTTAAGAGACAGGAAAACACAAAGTCGCATTCTCCCCGCATCCCGTTTGCCTCGTCATGTATCGGGAGGAAGAAAAAAAAAAAGAGCAGGTCGAACAACCTTGTGTTTCCTTGCGTAGGCCATTCTGATCTGAGCGCCACATCAGCCTCCCGCACTTCCTTATTGTGTTTGATAAGCAATGAATCATGTCTGAACTTTGTCAAAGCAATGTATCTGGGATGAATCTCTTTCTTTTTTCATCTTTATTCTTCTACTCCACTGCATCTCTCTCCTCTCTCTCTCTCTCTCTTTTATGATACTTCAAATTTCAAATGTGTATTGGTAGACAGGATTTAAGGCCGGCTCTGACAGGAGATGGAGCACACCTTTTGAATATGCTGCCAATTACCGCTTCACTCGGTCTCCTGTCCTGACTCCGAACTAGAGATCTAACATGTCAAATCACAGAAGTAAGGAACTGCGCGGCAGGCGAAAGACTGAACATTAACAGTCTTGACTCCAAAGGGAAAAGAGGAACGTCGAATGCATCTGGAGTCTAATAATACACTCGGAAAATTAAAGGGATACATCAAGATTGGTCGCAGATTGGTCAATTAACCCGTTAATTGATGAGAACATAGACACGAAAATTATCCACATGCACTACATTGAGTGATAGTAGGCTCCATGCTAACACTTTGGTGTACACTATGTTGAGTGATGGTAGGCTCCATGCTAGCACTTTGGCGTACACTGTGTTGAATGATAGTAGGCTCCATGATAATACTTTAGCACACACTATGTTGAGTGATCGGCTCCATGCTAGCAGTTTGGCGTACACTGTGTTGAATGATAGTAGGCTCCATGATAACACTTTAGCACACACTATGTTGAGTGATAGTAGGCTCCATGATAATACTTTAGCACACACTATGTTGAGTGATAGTAGGCTCCATGCTAACACTTTAGCATACACTATGTTGAGTGATCGGCTCCATGCTAGCAGTTTGGCGTACACTATGTTGAGTGATAGGCTCCATGCTAACAGTTTAGCATACACTATGTTGAGTGATAGTAGGCTCCATGCTAACACTTTAGCATACACTGTGTTGAGTGATAGTAGGCTCCACGATAACACTTTAGCATACACTATGTTGAGTGATAGGAGGCCACTAGTATTATCCAAAGTAAGACAAGTGACCTTTCAGTAATAACATACCGTATTTTTGGAACAATTTCAGAACAATTTCAACTACGTACTCATCCACTGTGCAGTGATTTTTAGCTGCTCACAGACTCCCATCACCCACCACCTTCCTATGGAAACAGGGAAAGTAGTCCCTGATAGTTCAAAACAGTAGCTTATTTTTTCATCATCCAATTTTATCATATGTACATTTCTCCAATCTTCTATGCAAAACTGCCGGACTTGACACGTCATTTAAAATTAGTAACCATTTAGTTAGAACCATTAAGTTCTCATTTTCTAGTTGCCTACTGTCACTCAACATAGTGCATGCTAAAGTGTTAGCATAGAACCAATCAATCATCTACTCGGAACACCTTGATGATTTGGGTGTCTTTGTTCTCATCACAGGTAAATTATCCAAGTGGCCGATCTAAAAAAAAAAAATGCTTTCCTTTAAAGTCACCTCTATATTTTCTATCACTAATATGCAGTCAAAATGATCCGATGAAAACAAAAACATTCTTCTGGTATAATTTATACTTTTCTCTATCCCTTTTTCCATTTCTCCTCAGGCTTGATCAAGACAGCCCTGCCTGGCATGGACCGGGAAGTGAAGGAAAACTACCAGGTCGTGATCCAGGCTAAAGACATGGCCGGACAGATGGGCGGGCTTTCGGGGACCACCACCGGTCAGCATCACCCTCTCCGACGTGAACGACAACCCGCCGCGCTTCGCCAAGAGTGAGTGCCTTCTGGAAACACACACACACACACAATGACCAATCCTCAGTACATAAAAACCTCTTGTCAATGCGAGCCAGTGCCAAGGCAGGCAGCCCCCCATCTGGTGTCAATTTCAAAATGAATTTGGATTATTGCAGGGAGCTCTGGGTATTGTGCGGCTAAGGCGGGCCTCTTACAGTCAGGGAATAATTAAATATAGAGCCATATGACAGAGCGAAGGGTCCGGCAAAGTGCATCAGATCAGCCCTGTAATCCCTATTAAATGAAGAGAGTACATTCTCTGGGTTTTATCTCTCCTACTCTTCCTCTCTTTCTAAAAAAAAAAAAAATGCTATTAAGTCTATTCTTTTGCCGCTTTTCACTCTATAACACCAATGTTCTCAATTCTGTGTCTTTTTTTTTGTTTGTTTTTGTTTCACCACCCTCTCACTCATTCCCATCCTTTAATGTGTTTCTATCTCCATCAATCCTTCCTCTCTATTTCCCATCCGGTCCACGCTACTTTCTTTCAATCTCGCACATTGTCTCCTGTCCTTCTGATTCCCCCCCCTCCCCTCCCCTCCTCCCCCCGTCCTTCTTCTCTTCCTCTTGTACATCTGGCAAATTGCAAAGGCAGTGAGATCAGATTGACAGATTACTGGTGTCGTCGTGTTTCCCCCTCAATAACAGCAGCGCGTGTGCATGCAGCGCGTGCATGCGAGGCAAACACACTCTTCACATGACGAAAATGCATGCGACCGCCCCCCATTTATCACTCCCGCCAGCGTGGGTGACAAACGCTGTCATTTCGGCCCTCCACCAATGAAGAGACGGGGGGGGGAGGGGATGAGATGGATACAACAGGGATGGAGGAGGTGACAGGAGGGTGGAGATAGAGAGAGGATGAGAAAGAGTGAGGGGAAGACAGTAAGACAGACAGTGAAGGTTTGGGGGGGGTGATAGAAGTAGATAGACGGAGGGAGAGATTGAAGGAGAGGGAGAGAGAGGGAGACAGAGGAAGAGGAAGAGCGAGTGGATATTGTAATGGGACACCCAGGGGAGGTGGAGTGTCAGGGAGCGATATCATTGTTGTCTGCTGGAGTGATGCCTCCTCTTTTCCACCCGATGCTAAATACCTGTTAGCCTAGGGAAGCCTTCCTCTCATGGCGTGGTGCTCGCGCCGGGCCACGCGCACGGCGGAGAAGTGTCACCGCTGCCGAGCCCTGCCGACTCAGGCGTTGCCAAAACACTGTCAGCATGTTTTATTAGCGTGTCAGTGCCGTTTGTCTCCGCGGGCTGTGTGTATATCACGCCGCTTCCCCAGTCCAGCTATTTATTTAAGCATATGAGATGCAGCGGGGCCGCTCGGGCCGACAGGCAGCCATCAATTTATCCGCCTCAAAACCAGGAAATCATCTTGCAAAAAAAAAAAAAGAAAGGACCAATTAATTTGTGTTGAACAAATTGCCTGGAAATTTATGGAGCGCTCTGAAATGTGAGTCAGCGAGGGGAGAGCAGACAACAATGCAAAGGGCCACGCAAGACCACTTCTTTTTCTCTCTCTCTCTCTCTCTCTCTCTCTCTCTCTCTCTCTCTCTCTCTCTCTCTCTCTCTCTCTCTCTCTCTCTCTCTCTCTCTCTCTCTCTCTCTCTCTCTCTCTCTCTCTCTCTCTCTCTCTCTCTCTCTCTCTCTCTCTCTCTCTCTCTCTCTCTCTCTCTCTCTCTCTCTCTCTCTCTCTCTCTCTCTCTCTCTCTCTCTCTCTCTCTCTCTCTCTCTCTGACACGAGCAGTCATTCGTTCTAATGAAGGATGTTTTTGACGGACAGTAATGGATTAGCGGCCCCCGATGGCTGTCGGGCCCCCGCTGGCCGATGGATGATGGATACTTTGGACTTTTTCCCAAAACTCTGCGTCGTGAAACGGAACGTTGAAAAATAGCCGGAAGTGACACAAATAGCTAGAGCGCTGGTTCGTGGGATAGCAAATCGGAGACAAAGAGTCAGAAACCAAACTGAAAATGTTTTTAATATCTGTGAAGATAAGTCTGTTGCTACCAAATTGGTTGATAGGGACATTTCTCAGTAATGAAAAAGTAGGAATAAAACTCCGGAAAGTGTCTTCCCACTGACATAAGTACTCAACTTTTTCCGGGGTTCAATTCATGCATTCAACGTGAATGGTGACACTCTCTCTCCACGACTCGCTCACTCTCGCTCTCTCTCTTTCCCCCCCCCTCCCCAGGCCTGTACGAGTTCAAGGTGCCGGAGACCACCGAGCTGGGATCCGCGGTGGGGGTGATCCGAGCCATGGATGCCGACATCGGCGAAAATGCCGAGATGGACTACAGGATCATCGGGAGCGACGGCCAGGGCATGTTCGACGTCTCCACCAATAAGAGCACGCAGGAAGGCGTCATCACACTGAGGAAGGTCAGAAAGCCTTGATAAGGGGGTATACAGCAACACACCGCATTCGGTCAGAGGTGAAAACAAAACAACGTATTGCATCAAACCTCGTCTATTTTCTTTCCATACTGTCTGAGACTCAGAGTTATTAGTTTTCAGCCTCCAGTTTCCCAGACTCCCATTCACTCTTCCTCACAGCTGAGACCAATAGAGAAATATTGATGCTCAGTATGGATCTCAACATCCAGCGGTGTGCTGCGGCGCGTCTCTGCTGTATTCACCAGAATCTGACAGTTGCCTTATCAAGAACCCTCTCTGCGGCTTTGGATCGATCCCTTCCATGCGCGCCATCACGGAGTGCAAGATGACATAATTGCTTTTTGCATCCGCGGCGGTGCTGCCGGCGGCGTTGTCGTCGGCGGCGTCGGGAGTGCACGCCCTAATTCTGAACCTACTAATTAAACGGGGCTTGTCAAAACGGGAGCGCCGTCCCAGCCCTCCGCCCGCTCAAAGGAACATATTCTTCCCGTCGACGTCCGACGCAATCCCCCCTTGCCTTAACGTCAAACGGCAAAAAAAAAAATAAAAAAAAAAATCAATGACTCATATGAAGTTATTATTGACGGCGTCAGAAACCCCCGCTCGTTCCATTTGAGTTTCCAGGCTGTCAGTGGCTGTTTGAACGATCGCGGGCCCGGCGTCCTCTGATCCAGCTGCTCCTATCATTAAAACGTACTCGTCTTTTACTTTCATCAGCGGGGGGGGAAATGCCTTCAATGGCGTCAACTCAAAAGAAAAAGAAAACATTGGCACGTAAAGCCAAAACATACAGCCAACCTGTGCCAAAAGGCGTAATGACATAAAACATTAGAAATCACGCAGGAATCAGGATACTAATCAGCTTGCTCTGTCAATAAATTACACCAGATACAACCAGCAATTATAACGTGGTCCTGTCATTCAAAATGTGCATGAGGGACTCTGCATCCAGAGCTGCTTCCTCATGAGCAGCAGCCCAACAAACTGGTGAAATGAAAGCCTGTTACAGCAGCAGAACAGCTCCGGTGTAAAAATACTAATAACAATAATAACCACACCAATGAAAATACAGTGTACCTGTATAGTCTTTGGGAGCGCCACCGATATTTTTCATGCATTTTGTTTGGAAACCGTTTGAAAATGCACGTGCAACTATCATGTCATTTGACTCAAAAGTTGACTGACGTTATCCATTCTTGCACATTTATTGACTCATCACTTATCGAGTCACTGTAAAATAGGAATGTGAATGCAATGGTGCTCCAGTCATGATTCCATTTGAACTTTGAACTTTTCTTTTTTAGTTAATCATTCACATTTTGCCAGTAGAACAACATACAGTCAAATACCAAACAAAATAGGGTTCTCACATGTTGCCATCCCGTCATTCCTTCTTCTTATATACATTCGTCTTCATTCAGCAAAAACAAAACCAGCTCTCACCTAAAAAAACAAATGTACAAACGCCGATCGAGAGCTCTAGAGCGGGCGAGGTTCGGGAAGTAAAAAAAAAATCATGCATCCATAGACGTACATGTCTACAGTGACAAAAAAGACAAAAAGTGATCTCCAGAAACAGAAAGCAACAGTTAGCTAACAGTTTGCTAACAATTAGCTAACGAGATAATATGTACGTCTGGCATTAGTACTCAGTCATTACAAGGTATAGCTAAGTAGCATTAGCAGCATCAAAGCAGCCATGATGACAGTAAAGTAAGGTTTTATTAGACAGTCTTCCCACTGAGCACCATCCATCATCAGCACAGTGGGAATGTCTTTCACCAATCAGATGGCTCCGCTAAAAATACCTGTTTTATAATATGTGTTATGTGCCATGTCAGCCCTGTATTAACCCAGCCCACTTTATTTTGTCGCATGTGAGAAGTTTTCTTCCATGCGGCTTATCAGGCGGCAGGGTGACCTAGAAGTTAGAGCCCGAAACCGAAAGATCACAGGTTCGATCTCCGACAACAGCCGACGCGTGTCCGTCCCCAGAGGGAAAAAAAATCTTTTGCTTCTTTTCTTCATCTCTTAAGAAGCAGGGAAGTTCTCTATTTTGTATCATTTTGTGATCACCGACATCTGAGATGTTTCTCCACAAAACCCCCTAGGCGGCGAGGAGGAGGAGGAGACAGCAGAGAGAATACGCTCTCGAAGACTTTGAGATAAATGTGAAGACGCTAACATGTGACACATCTCGTGGTAATAAGCTCCTAGTGTATGGCTGCTGCCCCCGTGGCTTCGACAGGGAGACGCTGCAGGATGTGAAAACTGTTCCACGTCTGGAAGAAGGAGTCACAAGACGGCATGTTTTCGTTGAGATCTTTCTCTAATCTCGTGGTCTCATATTCAGGAGGCGAGTTCAGTGACACTCGTTTCAGATCATTTCGATCAGAGCGAGATATGAGCTTACATGCGCTTGTTTCTCTTGAGTTTGAGGAACAGGATAAAAATGCCTTTAAGTCTCAGTGTTGTGTCTCTGATCTCTGAACCCCTACTCACTCAATGTAAGATGCTCTGGATCAGATTGCGTAATGGCGAAGAAACTCAATTGAAGGTGAAATTAAAGGCGCCGGTACACAATATACAAAGATGAACCAACCCACAGACACAGTAAAGACGTTAATGGAGTCGTACACAGAGGCAACCGACTGGAAAAGGAAACGGAGACCACTTGCGTTGAGTAACAGTTTAACAGTTTAACCCTCCCCTCCCTCCCCGTGTGCCCCCGCAGCCTCTGGACTACGAGAGGAAGCGCATATACAGCCTGCGCATCCAGGTGGACAACGTTCACCCCAACCCTCACCTGAGCCCCTTCAGGGACGAGGCCACCGTCAAGATAGTGGTGGAGGACGTGGACGAGCCGCCGGTGTTCGAGCGCGCCAGCTACGTCATGGAGGTGAAGGAGGACGCCGCCAGGAACACCGGCATCGGCTCGGTCAGCGCGTCCGATCCCGACGTGAACCGCAGCCCCGTCAGGTATTGAACCTTTGCCTCTTGACTACCTCCTCTGCAGGTAGGTAGGTCAAAACCCCTATCTGGTTTGACTGGTTGACAAGCCGCCCCCCTAGCTCTAAAGCTCAGACATGAATCTAGTGGGTGATTTTTTAAAGGGGAATTTTAGGTTCAGATCATCTTTGATTTGACATAGCAGTGAAAACAGAATCGGTGGAGGTACGTGAGTGTGCTAAGGGTGTGATCACACCTACAGGTCATTTCCTTTTGCTTCAGATTATTGTGGGAAAAGTTGTCTTTTGTTGCATTTGGGTTCCTTTCAGGTTCACACCGCCCGATTGTAAGCGAACCAGTCAACATATAGGCTCGCTATCATCCGTCTCCTTATGTGCATGAAACTTGGAACATTTTTGGGGTCGTTTGTTTGCGATTGGTCCGGATAACAGTTGGGAGTCGCCGCTCAATGCTGCAGCAACACATCGGCAACCACAAACCTAGCTTTGAGATATGCTGTTATTATTAGGCCTGATTTCTGTTGGAAGGACACACAGCACCACGAGTGTGTCATGAGAGCTTGTGGGCGCAAGTCAAGAAAGAAAACACAGATAGCAACATTGTCATGGCTATAACAGAACTGCAGGCAATTGTGCAGGGTGCCGGTACACTTACACAATGAGGTTCATAGAAATACAACATTCTGCAGATATGCTATTAAATGGGTAATAATGGCACTGAACTGAGCTGAACGGGGTGTGAGTTTGTGCCTCTAGTCCGTCCACAAAGACTTTTTTTTCCCCCCATTTTTATGATGCACTGTGGGAGTTCATTCTCAAGGTTGAAGTTCCACCACTTTATTGCAGGTGTCAAATATGATATCATTCTCTTTTTATCACCCATCATCAGTGAGGTACCTACCCCCGTGGCATTTAAAGTGAAGGGAGTAGTAGGGGGAGGAGGAGGAGGAGGAGGACTGGGAAGCCCGGGGGCTGCCTCGGAGATGGCGAGCTTTATTAGCTTCCACCACTCGCTGCAGATGTGCTCGCTCAGACGTGGATGCGTGCACGCACTCATCCACTCGTCCACGTGCACGCATGCATACAAACGCACGCTTACGTGTGCATGCATGCATGTAATACTTCATTTAAAGGCAGTAATGCATCCCAGAGTTTCTCCTACCATTGAAACGGTGGCGGGTCACCCTGCCTCAAACAGCTGCTAACCCTAAAATGTCATTAGCCTGGTTTCCATTGGAGAGTTTTAGTGTCCCATGGTGGTCTACGTGCTGTTTCAGAGGCTTTACCACCCTGGCAAGAATACAGTTCTGAGGTAAAACACTGACTTTTCAGAATTCTCCATTTTTTGGCATGGAAATATCGGCGCAAAATGTCAGTTATTGGCAGCTTTAATTCAAAAACCCATATTGGTCAACCCCTAACACACACACACACACACACACACACACACACACACACACACACACACACACACAGCCCGTTCTTCAAGCATGTGCTCCACCGGTCCTCCAGTCCTGCAGCTTCTGCAGTACGGAAAGAGGAAATGTGTCGCAGCCCGCTGATTCCCAACCTTGCCGTAACCCTCCACGTCCTTCCGCCTGCCCTCCCGGCCCTCCGCGCAGCCAGCTGCCTGCATGCTGAGAGCAGCACTTTGGGTGCCCGGTCAGGACGAGGCGCGCTGTTATCTCCCCGTCATTAATCAGGGGAGGGTCCAGGCCCAGCCAGCTGAATTATTGGGAATATTAGAAAAGCAATTAGGAAGACGGCGGCCGACGCAGCTTTAACGAGTTTAGAGTTACTGCCGGAGTGGCGAGGCGCTAGTGGCGGAGGGGCAGAAGATAGGAGGAGGTGTTTAGATAAAGACACTAAAACGGTGGAGGCGACGGGGGGGAGGGGGAGGAGTCGGGGGCGGACGGCGCTGGGAGGAGGGAGGCTCTGTGGTGAAGCGCAGAGGAGTGCGGCGGTGCGTTGAGAGGCCCCGGTTCACGGTCTCCCCTCGGGGGTCTCCTTCCTCTTGTGCTGCCCCTCCTGATGCCTGCTACTCCATTAATCACACTGATGTATCGCACTAGTCCAGGAAGCAGAGGAAAAACAACACGACTGCATAACCTGTTGGCTTGTGTGTGTTTGTGTGTTTGTGTGTGTGCATCTGGGTGCGACTGCAAATAGTCACCAGAGCGCTAGACTATTCTTGACTGTTGTTTATTCGGAGAAGACAATATACCAATATACCACAGGTATGAAACAATGGTGGGAATCTAGGCACGTTCACACCAAGCATGTCGGGAGCGGGGGGGGGGGGGGTGGGAGTCAAACAAAAAGTGTTTACTCCTTTTAGTTGGGTTTGTTCGGGGTGAGGTAAGGACAATGGCATTCGAAGTCGAAAGGTAACCGCGGGAGAATGCGGGTCCTCTTCCGAGCGGACTGCAGTGCGGTTCGTTAGGAGGGAGAATGTAACCTGAGCTCCATCCCTGACTGTGGTTTGCTTGTAATTGGCAACCTAAGCAAATACAATGCAACAAAGCACACTTTTCCACCATGGTCCAGAGCAAAGAAAACAAACTGGAGGTGTGCCGGCACACCAAAATCCTCATAAAGGGTACATAATGCTCAGTAGGTGCACAGCGGTTCATAGCTACCCAGACAGCCGTAGTGTATAGCCTATCCCCGTGTGTGTGTGTGTGTTTTTCTGCAGATACTCCATTGATCGGCGCACCGACATGGACAGAGTGTTCAACATCCATGCAGGCAACGGGTCAGTGTTCATCCTCAGGGACTTGGACAGAGAGGAGAACGCCTGGCACAACATCTCCATCATCGCCACAGAGTTCAGTAAGTACAGTAGCACCGGGACAAGAAACAGGGTTTTTTTCCCCCCCCCCCACTATTTTTGGGACTTTGATACTAACCTCTAACTGGCTGGCTGCCAAAGCGGGCTGGTGGAGCTGATGACTAACACCAGCCAGAGCCACAGTTTATCTAGTGTTTTACCAAATTGAGGTAGTATTTGCCTGGTAGCTGGTGTTTATTTTCCACCCTGAGTACTATGCTTTTTTTTTCTGGTTGTGTTACAATGAATCCACAAAATCCAATTTGATTGTTTACTCTTGTATTACCAAGCCAGCTTCTGTTTTTTGTCTTTTTTTTTTTTTACCATTTGTTTTTATACAGGGAAACTGATTCTCTTATCTTACCCAACAGTAGAATAAGCTGAAATTCTAACATCATCTACATCTATCAACATCATTCTAACATGCATGTAAGGCAGGACCCCTTAAATTCCAACATGCATGTAAGGCAGGACCCCTTAAATTCTAACATCATGCATCTAAGGCAGGACCCCTTAAATTCTAACATGCATGTAAGGCAGGACCCCTTAAATTCTAACATCATGCATCTAAGGCAGGACCCCTTAAATTCTAACATGCATGTAAGGCAGGACCCCTTAAATCCTAACATGCATGTAAGGCAGGACCCCTTAAATTCTAACATCATGCATCTGGACCTCTTAATCCAACATGCATGTAAGGCAGGACCCCTTAAATTCTAACATCATGCATCTAAGGCAGGACCCCTTAAATTCTAACATGCATGTAAGGCAGGACCCCTTAAATCCTAACATGCATGTAAGGCAGGACCTCTTAAATTCTAACATGCATGTAAGGCAGGACCCCTTAAATTCTAACATGCATGTAAGGCAGGACCCCTTAAATCCTAACATGCATGTAAGGCAGGACCCCTTAAATTCTAACATGCATGTAAGGCAGGACCCCTTAAATTCTAACATCATGCATGTAAGGCAGAACCCCTTAAATGCCAACATGCATGTAAGGCAGGACCCATGTAAACACTACACTCATCATGTATAACGGTAATGTGAGCATGTATACACCGTAATCACATTTCTTTAAGGGCGTCATGTGTCACTCGCAATAACCACGTCACATATAAACCTAATTATTAGAGGCAATGTGACTCAGGCAGTAGACAGACAGATCAAATACTCCTCTGCATCATGTATGATACAGGAGCTTTACGAGTCTAAATACCCCCCCCCCCCCCCGTGTCCCTCCCTGTGTGTTGCCTAGACAACCCCCGGCAGAGCAGTCACGTGCCTGTGTACATCAGAGTGCTGGACGTCAACGACAACGCTCCGACATTCGCCGCCAATTACGAGACGTTCGTCTGCGAGAACGCCAAGGCCAATCAGGTTGGTGTTGACATGAACAAGAAGCGGTCGCCGTGGTTTCATCTCCGCTCCTCGTCGGGAGTATTTCTTCAGTTTCATTTCAGGGATGTCATTAGCAAGACCCGGAGTCATTCTTATTTTCAAGTTTACAAAAACTTTTGCATCTTTATTAAAGAATTTCATGACTATCCAAATGTTTGATGATTTCCATGATTGGGGAACCCTGTTCTAACCTGATAGGAGTACTAGATGGGAGGGGTTACTATTTGGCACATAAGCCTGGTTGATTATGTACCTATTGAGGGCTTTGTTAACAAAGCCAGTGGGCCATTTTAGCAAAACAACTCTTGGCATCTGTCGATTCCACTTTTATTTTTTGTCTGTAGACATAAAAAATCAAATTGGTCACAAAGAATACTATACAGGACTATACAATTTGAGTGAATTTGAGTGAATAATTTCTTCCCTCACAAGAGTCACCACGGTTTAGCCTTTTGGGTGCTGCGTACACGGTGGTCTCAAATGAAGCCTCCTATGGTTTCATCTATAGGAGTTGAGGAGTCAATTCCCAGTAACTCCCACAACAAATATCAGTCGGAATCAACTTCAGAAATGTGGAAAAGTTGTGCGCCAGTGATGAAATGTTCAATTCCCAGTAAAAAAAAAAGCACAGAATTGAATCACATCTGTAGTTGTACATTAAGAAATGCAATCAGCTGTTTCAGAGCTGAGGGTGCGCTACGTCACCTGAAAGCTCTCCTGTCTGTTTCCTGTTTCAGAGGATACAGACGGTGAGCGCCACAGATGCTGATGAGCCCATCGGGGGACACCGGTTCTTCTTCAGCTTAGCACCGGAGGCCTCTGGGAAGGCCAACTTCTCCGTACGCGAGAACAAAGGTAAAAACCCAGCCTGTGGCACACAAACAAGCGGTCGGGCTGCATTTGCGGGGCATCAGTGAAATTTTCGATCTTCAGTATAATGTTCCCCATGAGCCGTATTTACCACACCCGGTGACAGGCATTTTATGATTTATTGGCGTTCTGGAGCTTTACCTCTCGCCGGCACTTAAAGCAGATCCATAGATTTAATGAAATTTCAATAAAGTACATTGAAAGATGTACTTTATTGACGACGAGTGCGCTGGCTTGTAATGCGCAGTGCAGCCTGCGAGATGCACCGTTGTAACTGGATGCCCTTTGTCTCCGTCAGACAACACGGCGTGGATCCTGACGAGAGGAACAGCTACAACAGCCTGCAGAAGAGCATCTACCTGGTGCCGGTGGTCATCTCGGACGGGGAGTTCCCCATGCAAAGCAGCACCAACACGCTGACCGTCAGAGTGTGCACCTGCGACCGCGAGGGCAACATGAAGCTGTGCAACGCCGAGGCACTGACCGGGAGGGCGGGGCTCAGCACCGGTGCCCTGGTGGCCATCTTGCTTTGCGTCATCATTCTGCTTAGTGAGTACTGGCCACAGACCGGGGGGGGAGGGAGGGGGGATGTTAGGTCAGGTCCCAGAATGCTCCTGCATTAGGTTTGATTTTAGCATTTCGCACTTCGCAAATTCGCACTTTTAAGACCCCAAGTGGCAGCGGAACTGTCCGAATTTCTGAAAGGTTGAGGGACTTCCTTGACGTAGCATGATGTCAGTACCCTACGCACTCCTCAGGGCCTAAATCTCTTCTTCTTAATGGCTGGTAGGGGTGGAGGTCGGTGGAAGCAGGTTCAGCCATTGTTGGTGAGTCCAGCTTTCTTTGGAAGGAGCGCTCGCTTGCTGCCGCTTTCCCATTTCTGATCATTCGATCACTGACCATACCCGACACCAGAATTTCATTTGGGCCAACGAGGCGAACCGTTAGCTCAGTTAGGGGGGGATGGGATGCTCTTTCTCAGTTGCAGCCCAACTTTGTGATTTAGGTTGATAATATGGTGTATTTTTTACATCAAAATCTCACCTAGTGCTGCTTTAAGCACAGAGAATTTATTGATGTCAAAAACTCGCCCATGTGGCATTCAAGACCGGCTCATGTCAATAGGAAGCGAGAGGAATTTTCATTAGTTACCTAACCCATTAAGACTCTATAACCCTTAGAGGTTGTTTGATATTGCCATACTAAAATGGACAATAATATTGCATCATATTATTAGCTGCATTACAGCACCTATTTATCTTATTGGCTGTACTGTTCCTGAATTGTGTTCCCTCATGATCTTAAGCAGCACTGGCCCCGAAGAGAAAAATGCACAGTAATGCACCGTTGTGGTAGCTGAGCCTGTTCTGAAGTCAAAGTCCCTGAACATCAGTGCACACTGCTGCACCATCATTTCCCAATGGACAGTAGCTGGCCTTCAGAACAAGGGAGGAGAGGGAGCCAAAAAAAAAAAAAAAGTCACCAAACTTTTATTTCTCTTTGCTTTTGTTCTTCTTGTAGTGATCGTGGTGCTGTTTGCTGCCCTGAGGAGGCAGAGGAAGAAGGAGCCTCTGATCATCTCCAAAGAGGATGTCAGAGACAACGTCGTCAGCTACAACGATGAAGGGGGCGGAGAGGAGGACACTCAGGCCTTTGATATCGGCACGCTGCGCAACCCAGGAGGCTATAGAGGAGAGCAAGCAGCGGAGGGACATTGTCCCCGAGACCTTCTACCCTCCGGTCCGAAGGCCTGTGCTGCCTCCAACCCGGGACAACAATGGGGACGTGAGGGACTTCATTAACCAGAGGCTCCAGGACAACGACAGCGACCCCACAGCGCCCCCTTACGACTCCCTGGCCACCTACGCCTACGAGGGCAACGGCTCCGTAGCGGAGTCGCTCAGCTCGCTGGAGTCGGTCACCACCGAGGGCGACCAGGACTACAACTACCTGAGCGAGTGGGGACCCAGGTTTAAGAAACTGGCGGACATGTACGGGGGCGACGATAGCGACAGGGATTCCTAACGGCCACCCGGGGGAGCGAGATCTTGAAATGAGAGAAACACACACACACACACACACACACACACACAATAGTACTGTGGACCATTCTGGTGCATGTGTGGCCGAGGCAAACGACGAGACGACACAGACACTGGCACTGTTTGTACAAGTGCTCTTTTACCGCCATTGATCACCGTTCAAGTTGTCCCTCCGGTGAGCAGACGTAGGCTTTGTGTGTCCTGTCAGTGTTAGTAATGTCTCCGCGAGGGCACAGTGGAAAAAACAAAACAAAAAAAAAAAGACTTTGTGTTGAGACTATTTTTTTTGTTGTATATGGGTGTACGTGAGGCCCGAATATATCTATACCAACTTACATTATTATTTTTTTTTTTTCTCCAAAAGCTGCCTGTGATGGACACGTTCAACGAGCAGTTTTATAAACCAACAGATATGCCGATGTATTTTTCAGTGTTTCTGGGACAAAAAATGCTGCATATTGTGAGTTCTGACTTAGCTTGTGTCCGTACGGTAATATGATACAATACGCTGTACAGTTGTTTTGTTTTTCTAGGGATTTCGATCATCCAAGCCCCAGCCCCCCCTCCCCCTTTCAGCATCGGCTGCCTCACATTAGCCTCTTACCCACAGGTGTGCTCGAGCCGTAAGTGCCAGTGAGTGGCGGCGCTTAACCATTAATTGAAATTTTTTTTGTCTCCCGATCTTCGTGTGCCGACACCTCGCTCGTTCGATCGGACGGTGAGGGGGACGTGACATCATCAAATGTTTGTTTCGGGGTTGCGCCGTCGATAAGCGGACCCGCAAAACACGCAAAACACTGTTTCGGGTTGTCATTTGTTGTTTTGTTTTTTTTGGGAGTATCTAATTTTCATCTCCGCACAGCGTTGTGCATTTGCTGTGAGGTGAGCTGAAATACCAAATAGTTCCTTATTGAGCTGAATGTCAACCGAACCAATGCCAGTTCCTCTGCAAAAACCTCTTTGGCTAGAAAAACGAGGCGCAGAGGAGAGCGTCGCTTTACACGCGGCGTTGATGAAATCCACCCATCGAACATCGGGCTCGTTTTGGAGGAAAATACTGGTCCTGCTGAATTTGGGGTTTTTTTTAGGGGCTCATCCTGATAATTTCTCTGCTACTTCCGAGCCACATGAAGTGTTAGTTGTGAGATGTGTAGTTCAAAGTCACTTTACGTCCCACTGCTCATAGGATGTCATTGAGCTCCAAACTCCATCAAATTAGATTAGACGAAATATCCCGGTGACAGTTCATCATTATAATGAATTAATACAAGCTTAGCAGGGTTTATTTTCTTTATGGAAATGACTCTTTTTGTCTTCAGCTAATGAATCCCCCAGATCAATTGCTTTTGAATCAATGTGCCGAGCAGGAACAATATAATTTCTATTGAAGAATGATAGCGGTGTACCTGCTATGAGTGTATAAACTGGAAACCGCCGAGCTGGAGAGCACTTCCTGGGTGTCAACAAAGCATCACGTCCTTTTGAATTGGAAACCTTGCCTTAAGTTCTAAAAACTAAAATCGCGCAGGAGGGAGACATAGCCTACGGAAACCTAAATGACAAACCAAATCTATGGATCACCTACAGCATCAAAAAACGCTGTTTATGTTCCACTACACAATCAGGAACATGTTTGGCCAACATTTTGCGTCCTGAGACGCTTCGTCCTGCGCCGTTAAATGTATAATAATGTAAAATAGCAGTTAAAGTGGTGGAAATGTGACAAAAAAGGAAAGCACACCAGTATTTTCCTTTAAATGCACATTATTGTACTCGTCTTCTGCCCTCCTTTAGATGTATAGTGCGTAGTGTTCGACGTGCAGCCAGTCCAACTGTCCAGGCTTTTATCCGGTAGATTTCTTTTGGGAGGAACAGGATTGGAATTGCTTTTTCTATAAAAAAAAAATGTTTATTAAGGGGCACATGACCTTTAAACTGTGTGGAATAAGGTTCTTAATCCCATAGGTGTGTCCTCACAGCGCAGACAGAAGGTCAATATATATTATACTGGAACGAGAACATAGTATGATTGGATATTTTATTTATTTATTTTTGAAATCTGGCACATTCAAAAAAGAAAACTAAAAAACAAAAGCAAAAAATGAAAAAAAATAAAAAAATAGATCACCCTAAACAGCAATATTGTCACATTAGCTCCAGACCTTTTATGCGAGTTGGAACAAACAGCTTTGATATTGCGAAGCTGAAAACAGGGCAGGTTGATGGGAGAGAACTGGAAGGGCAGTACCGCATCAGCAGAACAAAAACAAAAAAAAAAGGCCAGCTAAAACAAGCTTTGCCCTCGCGCTAGCGAAAGGCCAACCTGTGAAGAGGCTGACATTTATTAGACATTTGAAACAGTAATGACAAAACACAATGGCATAATTGCCATAGCAATATTTTTCCTCTCCATGTATTCTGAATCAGGCTTGACATCAAGGACAGATGAAGTAGATTAGACAATCCAATTGATAACAACATTGTAAAAACAACTAAATTCTGTATGCTCAGATGCTGTATACAAGTTTGTTTTTTTTGCCCCCCCCCCCCCTATTCTTTATTGGCTTGTTGTTGCTGGAGCTCCTGCTGTAAGTGGCTATTTGAGATTGCGGCAACGTTGCTATGATAAGCATTTAATGGGGTTCAAAAACCTTTCACTTTCAGAAAGACGCTTTTCTGCCTCGAGGTACGATGTGAGGTCTCGCACAGCAGCACTCACCAAAAGCATTTTTCCCCTCCTTCTATCCTCACTATTTTCTCTCCTCATACAGAGTGTCAGCGTATCACCATTGCAAAGACATGCTTGTTTTTCCTATGGAGACTATTCTTGCCTCCGAGCATTGGTGCCACGCTTGGCTAAGGATAACGGAAAGTGTTGCACATCGTAATGTGCGTCATAATACCACTATGTTAACACCATTGGGGGTGGGGGGTGGGGGGTAGGGGGGTTCTAGTTAAGGCAACTACATGGCGACACTGATGTCCTCTTTCTCCAGATACAGTAGGTCTGTGGTTGTTGATGTGTAGACATGGCTAGCCTCGAGGCTTACCGCTACTACAGTATATTATGTCGGTGACAATGTGATTGAGCAGTCAAGTTCTGTCAATGTAGAAACAATATGAGAGGTTGTGGTAGTCTAAGGGGCCCTACACCATTGGCCGTTCATCAATCTGCTTTGTAAAACGTGATATTTTGTACTGAATATTTATATGACACGATTAAACATCTTTAAAATCAGGCTTTTATTTTTTAAGTGATGTTCAAGGTAAGTACGAGTGGAGACGCTAGCGTGGTAGGGCTAGTTGACCCCCCAGTTCTGGTTAGGGAAGACAACAATTTAGTGTTTATCTGAACGGTGTAAAACTAGCCACAGGGCTAGCAGGCTAGGAAAAGTCCTATCCCACAGGTACGTATGTAATTCTCAAGCATAAAAGACTTAACTCTAGATAGAGAATAGTAATTCAAGGAAGACCGTGGTTAAAATAGCTAGATCCAGAGGCTACTGAACTGAGGAAATCATTAATTAGACAATCTATAATTAAGATCTGCTTAACAGCCAATCGGATTTGGAGAGGAATGTGAAAAAAAATGGTTAAGAGGATCAGTAGCAGATGTGTGACAGATGGCGACATTGTAGAGACGGACTATAATTGACTCAACCCTTCCCTCATTCCAGTGCGCCGAGCAGTAGAGCAATACAACAAATGCAGTGGTACTGATATTCAACCGACGCGCTGAATCCGAAAATATCTTTATTTGCAATTATAACAGCTGTTACGCTTCGTTTAATATCCGATACTCCATTTAAAAGTTTGTTTTTTGGGGGGGGTTGGCATTCAATAACAACATGGTGAGCTCTGCTAAAGTTTGGGATTAAAAAGTTGCTTCATATAATCGTCGATAATGAATTAAGACCTACACATACAGCAGCACAGACCAAAAAACAAAGTTAAAATACAAGGCCACGTCGGACAGTCCTGGCATCGTGTTTTTCCACCTATTAACCTTTACTGAACACCGGTACTGAACCGGCTTGCCTTTCCGTGGGCGTTTAACAATCAAAACTAGCAGGTAAAAACACAATTGAGCATCGATCGTGAGGTTAAGAGTCAGGTCATAGTCCTTGCAGTCACTAAGGGGACTTACAACAACATCCATCCTTGACCCATCGCGGCTCCAACTACTGGCGTCTTTGCTTTTGCCGTTTTTTGCAGACGGGTCTTTAACGTGGCCGCGGGTCCCGACCGGCGCCGCTACTTCCTGCCTTCCTCCACGTCGTCGGTCTCCTTCTCTTGGCGCTCCCGCTCCCGCCTCATCTCCTTCAGCTCCTGTCTGTATTTCCGCTCGATGAAGCGCTTCTGATGAGCCATCTGCGGGAAGTTATCTGGTGCGGGGGGACAGGTAGAGCAGGAAGGGGAGGGAAGTCGACCAAGGAGAACAGATAAAGAGAGAGAGAGAGAGAGAGGGAGGTGTGAAGAGACAAGGTCAGCTTCCAACTGGGCAGCAATTGAGGTTTCAAATGGCAATGACAATAGTTTTCACACCAGTGGGCCAAATGAGCGGAGACGTTGCAGGCGACATTACGCTCAAATTACCCTCATGTTGTTATTTTCATTAATAATTACAAAGTAACAAGAAATTAGACAGGCCTTGTTTGGTTTCAGCGCGATGACTATGAGATCTGATAACATAATTACAAGAGAACATCTCGAAATGAGATCTGTAATAAGACAGCAAAAAAACCAACAACAATAAATAGGAGCTGGTAGGACACAACGTACACATCTCAATTTAAAACGCCATGCATGACAGACGCCCGGTCTTTTCTGTCAAAATCATTCGAGTCACAAATTTGATTGCGCAGATTATCCTGCCATCGATGAGCGAGCGAGTGAGTGCCGCGTTCGCGTTGGCGCAGCATCCTGTTGCGTCACAGGCCTCAAATTACTGTCGGTCTTTCAATACCTTTTCCAGTGCTCGTCTTTAAAGCCGTGATGGAAAAGACAAGAGGAGCCCCGCCGCAATCTTGGTCTCAGTGGTGCTATTCATTTCCTAATGTTTCTCATTCTGGCCTTCCTGTCAAACGCCCATTTCAGACCTGAAACTAGAACGGCTTGCGGGAACATAATCGGCCTCGGTCGGCAAATAAATAAATAAAAAAATTAAAATAACCCTTTCAATTGATTGGAAGGAGGAGTTGGGCGCGGGCGACAAGACGCCAGATAGTACCCTCGGTCGTTGGGAGTCTGCAAAGTGCCCCGGGGTATTCATGTGAGAAACTCCTCAACGACTTTAATTCAAACAACATTCATGCTCGACTTGTGAATGAGAGGGGGGGGGGGGGGGGGGGCACATCCTCATTTTGCCACGCAGGATACCGGCAATCTACCGGCAATCTACGGTTAGAAAAGGAGTCGGTGCCACGCGTCCAAAAAGTCCCGAAAACACTACAAAATAAAATGAAAACACTGAAAAATCCCTTCTCTGGCAAATTTGAGACACGCACGCACAGTCTATCTCAATATGCCTTCAGTGACTAAGCAACAATCGGCGAGCCTCGGAGAGAAAACTACATATTGCAGTTAAAATATGGAAATCGCCAGCATTTTTCCCTGGGAGATGACTTGAGAATAACCCACTCGAGAGGGGTGGGAAAAAAAGCTTTGGCCATTTACATTGTTTAACATGCGGCACAAGAGCGTGCGTAAGAGAATGGGTTCTGCTAAAGAATACACAAGGCTTTTCATTTATTCCAAGTTTCCACTGGGAAGGAGAACAGAGAAGTCTGTGTGTTGGGCATCGCAAAGACATATTGAGAATTCTCTGCCGTCCGGCGTTCCCGGAGAAAAGCACCTTTGAGGAGCCCCGCGCTCTGCATACTGATTGCCTCTGGTTGAGGCGCTAGCACACTTCGCTCGGCTGCAGTCTTTTGTTTATCGACAATGCAGTAATTCCTTTCAAGGACGGGAGGATTCGGGTCTTGAGATTCGGGGGTGTAGCCGCTTTAGGGGGAAAAAAAAAAAAGAAAAAAAGCGCTTGCCGCCTCGGCCCGGGGACCCTTGGCAACACGAGGGCTTGTTGTGCCCAGCCGCGCTGAAATGCACGCTCACACTGCAGTTGGATGTGGAATTTGCGATGAGGGATCAGCTCAACGTACGGTGTCCTTTCACTTAGGGAGTTTACTATTCAGGCTAAGCCCGGGCTGTGGAACGACTCCACAATAGACTACACCGGTGGAGTCTATCACCTACAGCTCACCCACACCGCATCCGTCAACAAAACCGATAGTGCATCTCTATAGTGCTGATGATGGAAGGGATTTCCCCCGCCGTGCCAAGGGGGGCAAACAGAAGAGCCAAGACGGTGAATGGAGATCCTCCATACTGTACTTTACTTTGCCTCTATCCACCCGATGCTTTTATCCAGAGATTAAGGGGTTTAGAGAAAGCTGAGGAGACGAGAATCTAGTTCCCTTCCAGCTACGAGCCAGATTGAGGCGCTCTCTGCCTCGTTCAGGAGACATTGTTTGGGGAAACAAGCAGCCGCGAGGAGAGGAGCACAAAATAGGAGAGGATGGAGACCTTAAGCAGAGACAGAAGTGCTATCCGTGCTGCTCTAAAAGGACGACTGATAAATGCTTACTTTATATATATATATTTCATGTGACCTTAGACCTAACAGCGCGGTGCTCGGAGCCTCAGGGCCTGAGAAACTCTGACTCCGACTGCTGACTGCTTCCTCCGCCGACTCTTGTTCTCCTACCTGGCTGCTCTCGGCTCGATTTGTTTGCACATGTTTCTCCCGGCCCGGGCCTTGGTTAACATTTAATTCTGCCTTGACAGATACAGGCAGGAGACTGTCAAAACGAGGCGCCATCAAATAATGAAACGTGATTCAGCCCGAGCCACCAGCGAAGCGGCTACAGACAAGCACACACCAAATATTGGGCAGCCCCCACCCCCCCACCACCACCACCACCACCTCCTCCCATCTCTTTAATGAGCCCTGAGCTGTCTGAGCGAACATGGCTCCGTCTCTCACCTCTCCAACACCACCGGAGCTGCAGATCCTGTCAGCCGGGGGGAAAAAAAAAAAAGCTCCGTGCCAGAAACAAAAAGTTCAATGCTGCTGAAATTGATACTGAAGAAGGCCTTAAATAAAACATGGAGATGAAACCTGACACGTTGCGAAGAGGTGGGTTTCTTTCTTTTTTCTTTCTTCCCTCGATCCGTCTGCAACACGCGGTAGGGCTGTTGTACAAGAGGAGTAACGGGTGTAGCCGACGCGGCGGAGAGGGCCAACAAGACAATCAATGATGAATTACATGACACTGGGGCTAATGCCCTTGATTAGTCTTGCCGTGTGAACAAATGAAGCGAGGCCTCTTTCGACGCGTGAGTGTAAGCAGAGGAGTCTCGTTATATAAGCTCATGGTCAGAACGTATATATATATATACACACATGTATTGACCTTGCAGGAAAACAGCCTTCGTTTGAACAAGACGACGATATTGACAGAATGCTGATATCGCCGTGAGACTCGTCATCCCGTCGTTATTACCCCAGGCCTGAAAAGCGTACGGTATAACCCGGGCAGAAACAGTCACGTGGCTGGTACATCCCAGAATCCATCATCCGACTAGACATATGAGGAAATATGACCTCTAAATGATGATTTGCTGCGTCCAGCCATAGACAAAATGCCCCACCCTGGTGTAGACATGTTCTGGTGCTCTATTGTGATGAACTCATATTACTAGAGTAACGCTATTATTTTGAAATGAGCCTGTCCCAAAATAATAGGACTGGCAGCCTCTGAACCCCAGTACTCAGGAAAAGAAAAGGCACTTCAGTGTTTAAAACAAGCGGTAATACAAAGTCAAACAAAGCCCTGGAACTGGAGGCATCTTTTTGGTGCTGGAGCGAGGAAGACTTGCAGAGCTGATTTTAAATTAACTGACCTTTTAAAAAGGCATCGCTAATCTAGTCACATGAAACAGCAATTTATGAGGGGGGAAATGTTCATTTACTAGCAATGAGCATCTATCAATCATGGTGACAGAGGTGTACACTGGGGAGAGAAAATGGAGAGAATTAAGGGCGGGAGGAAGACACAAGAGAGAGAGTCTGTGCACTGAACTACGCCCCCTGATAAGGAGGGAGGGGGAGAGGGGGGGAGTCAGACACACCAAGAGAGAGGAGGGAGAGAATGGCTTTAAATGATAACACCCTAGCACACTCATGTTTCATAAAAAGCAGCAGCCTGGGCATACAAACAGTATCCATCACGACTGGCCAGGGGCCTCGTTTATGAGCCAAATGAAATCAAAGCTTGACCTTGTTGCCCTTTGCAAGGTCTACGGGCCCGTTCCAACCAAAGCCATTTGTGTCCACCTCTGCCTAATGAGTGGAGCTGAAGAACAAATTGTACATTTGATTTATGTGGCGGTCAGACGGGTAAGCTGGTCCAGCCCAACACTCAAACTAATATATCACATCCATATGCATCGAGCGGAAGGAGGCAGATAGGAGGTGATGGCGGCTGCAGGTGGGTGTGTTTCTGAGAGCCGTGTAATTGTGTTTTTCTTCTTGGCAATGAATGAGACATTGTAAATGCCTAAAAAACACCTATTTTCCTTAAGTGCTGGCTGATGACAAGCGAGTGAAGCAGCACATAGGGGATGTGTCAGCCACACTGCTTCAGTCTGAAGAGGAGCGCTGGGCACAAGAGGGGCCCTCAGAGCGTGGAGCCTCGCTCTCATCGTCTATAAAAGCTCTCAAAAAATATAACAAACACCGCAAACTTTCTGTGGCCCTCAACGCAAACTTTCTGTGGTCCCCCGGGGGACTATCGACATGGTTCGAGGACGCTTAGCTTTCCCCCCGCCCTTGTTTTTTTTCAGTTCTCCATCGCTGGCTAGGCCTCATGCCTGCGCTCTGGGCTAGCACTTCAAACAGCCTAATATCCTATATGTAGCAGCCAACCGGCTGGTCCGGCCACAGCTCTCTGCCAGCCATCTTGCATACTGTACAGCCAAGGCTAATATTCAACACTGAGGCAAAGCGCATGAAAGGCTTAACGCGGTAAAAGCATAAAAGCGCATGTGAGTCTGTGATTGTGTGTGTGTGTGTGTGTGTTCATGTCGCCAAACAACTTACATTTTTCAAGCGCATCCATCGCAGCTCCCATTTCCGCCTGTTGGATGCTGGATTAAAAAACACAAAAAAAGACAGCGAGGGGAGAGAAAGAGAGAGAAAGGGTCTTTAGCATATTCAAAAGGTCCCTTTTTGGAAACACTGTCAAAAAGCAGGCCAAATATCAAGGCGGCTTATTGAAAAGTGTTTTTTTTTGCCGTTGTTTTGAAAAAGCCCTTTCCCCAACAATCCCAGGTGGCACGGTGCACACGTCTCAGACAGGTAAGCCTATTGGCGGCTCTGCGTTGGGCACCGCTTACGCCTGCATCTCCGTGCCCCCCGTATATATTATGCATTATGTGATCGTAGCCCGGCGGTGGGGGAGGGGGGGGGCTGCTTAAGCCGAGTAAATACAAAAACAGTAAGCTGTGAAAGATCCCGTGGAAGGGACAAACTTATCACCGGCTTAGAGCGAGAGGGAGCATGGGAGGGAGTAGGGGGCCGTGGAGGGGAGATGTTTGATGGATTCAGGTTTCATTTCTCCAAGGCTCAGCCGTGGCGTTATTGTCAACCCCTCCACCCCTATAAGGCCTTGGCACGCCGATTCACTTTCTTTACCTTTACACTTTACAAAAGGGCACGGCGTAGCGCGCACTCACACACACCAACACGCCAGCCAATCCCAGGTGGGCACGAGAGGCGAAAACCCAGCATGCGGTGTCGTCTAGTCTTGTACAAAGTGATGTTTCCATAACGCAATTTACGTCAAATCGAAAATGAATCGATTTGTTTTCATTCTGCATAATGCCTCTCCCGATAGAACAGGCTGACGAGAGCTTAATTGCTATAATAAACACCATCAATAAAGCGCGGCCATTATTCTGGAGCCCATTAGCGGGCGCATCCAGGAGAGGCGAGCGCCCCGGCCCCGCGGTGTCTTATTATACTGTAGCGCCTCACTCACCTTGGGCCTTTGCCACAGCCGATCCGCTCCCCTTTGAAATACACGGCCACGGTGTAGGTCCGGGCGTGTGACGGCCCCACCGTCTGCAGGGTCCTGCAAAATTCAACCAGAGAAAGATCGGATGAAAAGGCGGAGGAGGAGGAGGAGGAGGAGGAAAGAGGTGGGTAGAGTTGAGAAATAATAATACCCAGGAGAAGGCTCAAGGACACTCGGTGACATTGTCCTTTAGAGAAATAACAAGAAAAGTTTTCAATTGGAGCAAATATAATTCATCTCAAGCGACGGGCTTGAGAGGAGGGGAATAGAGCTTTGATTCACCAGCGTGCTTTGAGAATGCAGCCATCTGAGGCACAAATAAACACACACACACACACACACACACACACACACACACACACACAAAGATCTGTGTTTCACGACAAATATGACATGTCGGGAGAAAAAAAATAAAAATAAAAGAACGACTTCTTCTGTGAGAGACCCCCCGGCTAGTCTTCAGAGCGACGCGGAGGGCAAACAATCAAGAAGCTGGAGAAGGGCCGAGGAGAACGAACCTTCACGCCTCGGCTTCGTATTTAACGTTACAAAAACTATTTCAGATCGTCAGCGGGGGGGGGGGGGGGGGGGGACGGACACGCGAGCAGACAACAAAACTCTAGGACGATGTTTGAAATGTTAACATCAGCATAAACATCTCAGACCCCGACTCACTTCAATTATTCACAGACAATTTACTTGTTTTTTCCAGGAGAGTGATCCATTTTTAATGCGACGCGGTCACTTACGACTCTTGGATCTAAAATTCAGTCGCCTCTTTTTCCTCACTTACAAATGAAGGAGGCGCCGCAGCTCGCGTGGAGCACATTTTGAACTGTTTGGTCGCAGCGCTTCGGCCCGATCTCGACGGGGGGGGAAGGGTGCGAACGCGCCACTTGAAATTATCACGCCGCTCAAATAGCTCAAGACGGGATGAAGTGAAGAGGAGAGTCTGCGAGGCGCCGGGAAGTTGTCGACTTCAAGGGGCCCTCAAATCTGGAGAATGGCAGATTTTTTTTCTTCTTCTCCTCGTTCGCCGACTGTACGTACACAGATGGAAGCCTGGGGGGAGAGGGAGCACCGTGGGGGGTCATACTGCTCCCTGTAGCACAGCTTCAACTACACACTAAAAGTTATTGATCTCTACACAATGACCGAGTGTGTGTGTGTGTTCCCTGGTGTGTCTAGCTCCCTGACCCCGAGGTACAGTAAAGTGATAGCGCTGGGGTTGGGGGTCTGAATCTGTCATCAGCGTAGACTGCATTAACTCTGTATCCTTCACCCCCCCACCCCCCCTCTCTTTGTCACTCTGTCTCGCCCTCTCGCTCTCCGTACTTCACACACTCTTGCAGATGTATGAAGACGCGGCCACAGACACCCTCACACTCAAAAGACGGATCTGACGGTGCGTACGCGCCGATCACGTGGGTGCTCCGGTGCTCGAGCACCCACTGAAAAGGTTGAGCACCCACGGGGAAGGCCGATTAAAAAATAAATGAACAAATGTATTAAAAAATCTTTAAAAAAAAACTAAACGCATCTATTTATTCTATTATTACTTATTATTATCGGTGAACGTTTTAACTACAAATCGCATTATCCAGTTAAACTTGTTACAGCTCTGTGCATGTGTAGGCTACGTTAAGGGGCGTGGTCACGTAGCCAACTGCCAATGTAACGTTAGAGTCGGCTAAACCAACGTTGTTCCATCACGTAGCTACTAGCTAGCGACACAGCAAGTGTGAAACACGGGTGATGATCGGGTAAAAACGTACGAATTTGTCATTAAAAAACCGAGAGAGATACCGAGTGTAAAGACAGTCAAAGTGAGGATCCACCACCAGTGATGAATTTGTAGCAGAGCAGTGTTGCATTTCGTTTCGGTGTGTGTCTACGTTGACAGATGACAGTAGCCTGCACCACGGTAATTACTAAAGCAAGCGCAATGAAAGTGATTTTGTGACAATCTTCACCTTGGTGGTATTCACTTAATTTGAGCACCCACTGGCAAAAACATAAATCGGCGCTATCTGACGGGTTGGGGGGTCAGGCTTCTGGCCGACATCCCATCAAGGGTGGCGACACTCAAGGTTATTGGGTGTGATATTCTTTGAACGGGGACATGGTGAGTCAAAACAGTGCCACTGGTATGGATGAGTGTTTGTGTGTGTGTGTGTGTGTGTTGAAATTCAAGCCACTCGTGAGCTCTCTTGGTTTGTCGTTCACATCGGCGTGGGCAATAAGAGTCGGAGGAAGCGTTGATGGTAATGTCAGAGCCGCGCTGTGTCAAAATACCTGCGTCCGTCGGGCAGAGAGACAGATTAGTAAATTGGCGAAAGCAAGCTGAAGATATCTGAATCAAAATGGAACAAAAAAAACAGAAAAAAAACCAAAAAAAAACCAGTGGAGGTCGGCAGAGAGAACTGATTCAACTCTGAATTGTACAGTACGGCACATAAACCGTTCCACCTCCACCTGCCCGGCCCCCTCCTCCTCCTCCTCCTCCTCCTCCTCCTTTCCTCAGAAACACTGTTTGTCAGTTTCCATGGCGACAAACACATTGCTTCGCAGCAGCTCTCAAAAGCGTTCTATCAAATGACACTTGCTCCTTGACCTTTCGTCAAATCAGAGGTCTCTTTGGGCGTGTTTATTTATCGCAACAACAGAGACCTTTACACGTCCATTCACAATGTTTCGGGGGGCGCCGGCGAGGAGGAAAGTCCCCGCCAATTATGTCTGTGCCATTTTACGTCTCTACATGTTGTTTCCGGGGCCCCCGTGCGACGCCCGGCTGGACCCCTAGTGTGGGTGAGGTGAGGAGGGAACATTTTCTATGTGCTGCGTTTGCTTTTGTGCATGCACGTTTCTCAAACAGCCTGTAATTGGCCTCCAGATATACACATATATATATTTTTATATATAAAAAACAAAAGATGAAGGAAGAAAATACTGTGATGGTACCAATTTGGAAACAATTAAGGCTTTTGTTCAAATGGAAAGAAGTCTGCCATCTGAGCATCTTAAAAGCTACATCTTAATACTAATACGCAACATCACAATGTCTCTCTTGGCAGTTAAATTGATTATTTGGCTGCCTAAAATTTAAAAACATCAGCGTAAGAACCAAAAACCCAGTGATTAAACCAGCGGTTACGCCCTGAGTGTGTGTGTTGCGGTCTCTCTCTCTCTCTGTGTGTGTGTGTGTGTGTGTGTGTGTGTGTGTTTTGAGGTCTTACTTGTACAGCGGGATGTCGGGCTCCTTGCCCTCTGTCCTCAGGGTCAAACAGCACTGCTGCAGCTGAGACTTGGGGTCATTCCAGTCTTGGTTCAGGATGAACTCCTGCAACACACACACACACACACACACACACACACACACACACACACACAATCACAAACCACAAATTCAGCTGCAGCTACCTGCTCATGCTTTTATTTCATTCCAAGCGTGACCCCCCATCCCCCCTCCTCTTTCCATGCTTTTTCACTCTGACTTGTTTGCTCACTCTCTCTCCGACTGGCTCTCCATCTGTGTCTTCGCGGTGGGTACAAATCACAGGCTACTTAAGACAAAAGCCAAACCCGGGCCAGAAATAAAGAGCATCTGGGAGTCTCCCAGGTGTGCAGCCCTGATACATTTCTCTTATCCAAGGGGGACTTCTAAAAGCCCTTCCATTACCAGGGAAGCAGCCTTGTCATAAAAAGGCAGACTTTGAATCCAGAACTGTCTGCTCCTATTAATTTTCTACAAAGAGTGCTTCTGCTTCTGTCGCTGGCTCTCTCCCTTTACTGCCCACCACCACCACCACCACCACCCACCCCTCTCTTCCTATCTATGCTGTTCTCGCTTCTGCGCTTTCCTCCACTTTTTTCTGCTTCCCACTTTCCCTCTCTCTGGGGGGCATCTACACTCCTTTAGCCTTAAGCAGAGAAATGTGGCTGTTTTGAAAGCAGCGTCTATAGGCCAGCTCTCGTACGAGCCATTGTGAGCGCATAAAGCAGATGCATAATCAAACAGCGCGGCAAAAAAAACAAAAATGCGAACACAAGGAACTGGCGTTTATGTCCCCGGCTTTGCCTCTCTATTTCCATCCAAATTGGATGAAGCAGCGCAATGTGCAACGCTGTGGTTTCCACAAGGCTATGTAAGGAGATGTGCTGGCTGTTTCACAACTTTTCTCTTGGAAGTGGAAATGAGGTGCTCTCTTGCAGCGACCATGACGCAAAGCTCAGCTCCACCAGAGCTGGGGAGTCTCCCTGGAGAGGCACACCAAGACAGCAATTAGCATGGCATATCAGACCACTGCAGCGGCTTCACAAGGAGAGGGCCACGCTGTGTGGGCATGTGTGTGTGTGTGTGTGTACACTTGTGCGCATGCCCGTTGAGGTATGCGAGGGTGTGTGTGATAGTTTGAGTCGTTTTCCACAGTAGCCATTTTAAAGGGGGAAATAACAGGCTTACTAAACCCCTACCCCCCTTAAATCTGGTCAATCCAGTGCTGCTGGAGAGCCAAATGTCTCTCCTCCCTTACATCTAGCCATGGGAGCCCCGACTGAAGCTTATTCCAGCTCCTGGACCACTGCGGAAAAAGGACGGCATCAATGGCTCGAGCGCTTCTCGGGATCGATGGGAAACCACTGACGAGCGACGCTAACAACCCAATAAATGCGTCCCGACACTGTAGCAATTCCCATTAAAAGATGACTAAAATAGAGATTCGGTACGACGTTGCGAGAGGCATTCAGGAGCCAAGCACCACTTCAAGCGGTTGCGTCAATGCTGCTGCCATTAGAGCACAAGCCATTAGCTCGCCTCCCCCCTCTCTCTCTCTCTCTCTCTCTCTCTCTCTCTCTCTCTCTTTCTCTCTCTCTCTATCGTTCTCTCTGAGGTGCCGGGCTCGGCGGCTCATTGATCAGCGGCGAGCGGCTATCAATAGGGGCTCACCTTCAGCCGGGGGAAGAAGCACACGTTCATGAAGGTGTGCACGTACACCAGATCTTTATCAATGTAGAGAGCGGCGATGAAAGCTGCGGAGAGAAAGGAGGAGAGAGAAAGAGAGCACTTAAAAACAATACGGCGAGGAGAAAAAGGCAGAGGGAGATGATGGGCTGACATTTCTTTTCTGCTCGGCGTAAAGAGTTGTCTCTCGCCGCCGGCTTCTAAAACATTAATAAAGAGCAGGAGATGAGCGAGTGGTGGCTGTTGTAGCGCTGTAGCTTTCTGCTGTTTTTCCCCGGTGCGTATAGGTGTAGCTGAGGACGGCTATACTTTGCCGTTTCAAAATAGGACTGACTTCACTGTTCAACTGTGTAACTCTTCAAATACACTGGAACAGATTTGAAACGTGGGCAGTAGGTGGGTTTCATCAGTTCCCCCTCCTTTGTTTTCCCCTCCCATTAACTGCCAATGCGTTTCCTCATCCCTGTGACTAAAAGTGGGGCGGAAGAGAGAGAGAGAGAGGTATGATGGGTAATATTTCAGGCGGCCGGTGAGGGCCCGGTGTAGCCGCGGGGCACGACTGCTCGTGTGCTGAAGACTCGTTTCAGCACCGACCGTCCTCCTCTCTCTCTCTCCGTGTGTCATCATCTCTGGCCTTTCAATGATATTTAGAAAGGCAAATGATATAGAGCTCTGCTTTGTCTTCACCCCGTGTGTGTGTGTGTGTGTGTGTGTGTGTGTGTGTGTGTGTGTGCCTCTGCTCAAGGTCTGTCTACTGAATACTGCTGGTGAAAGCCTCAAGGCTCTCCCGTATAACAGCAGGGGTCCAAAAGTCCAAGAGTCCACTACCAAGAACGGTTTGCTTTCATCACGTATCATCACTCAGTTGATTCTTCTTATTCAAGGATATATTATTTAGAACGGATACAAATCATTTTTTCCCCTTTTAGATCTTTGAGAAATCTTGGAAATATATGAAATAATGTCTGAAATATATCTTTTTCACACCATTAGGTTTTGTCAGATTGTCACACCAGATATTTAATTGAAATATTAACACATGGACGGCCCCTAATACACAGTGGGAATTATTAATGAACTAATACCAGATATTGACTCAATTAATATGGTCCTCTGTCACTAATGCTAGTTTAAAATATGTTCAATTATTAATTACATTTTTTTATTAGTTTTTGATAAATAGTGAAACAAAAGAGTTGTTAGTGTACATGTGCACATATACCTATCCACATATCCCTGAGTGTGTGCATGTCATCCTCTAGTCTTTGAAGAGCCTGTGATGTCTAACTACCACTCTGACCTGAGGGCAGCGTCATACAGGGTGGGGGGAAAAAAACAACAGCTAGATTTGTCTCGTCTACCAGCCACTCAGGTAGCCAAGCATCATTTGGGGGATAACAAACTGTGACTGGCTGATGAAAAAGTCCATCGCCTGCCCTGGCCTCATCACAGACTTCGTCCTCTCCTGCTAAGCACAAGGGGAAGCCTGCTCTGATGTCTTCAGCGCAGAAGTGACTGCATTTGACATCTAACACAAGGGGAACAGAGGGATCGATGGCGGTACTCTAAGCTGCCATCGTAAACTACACTTTCTGAAGGGAGCAGAAGGGAGAATCTATAAAACTCTTTTCATTTCACGGTTTCTGGGGGGGAAGTGAATGGAAAGAGCAGCGAACGCACACTCCAGAAGGTCGGCGAGGGTCTTGGTCCGCAGGGCGACGGGCCGCTTGGTCTTGTCGTTGGTGATGGCGAACTCCTGCATGCCCAGCTCCTCGGCCACTTTGGCCTGGGTGCGGTTGTTCACCAGCGAGCTGCGCAGTAGCTGTGGACGCCAAGGAGCAGCCGTCAAACACTCACCCAAAGACCGGAAGCGCCCGGAAACACAGAAATACAACACCACGTGGAATATTACATCAACGGCAGACGCGGTAATGCTAAGTAAATGTTTCAGGCAGATTGCACGTTGCGCTGTTAAATATTACATGGCGACTTGGAGCTGAGCGGATGACAACATGTTAGAGCGGCGTAGGTACAAACACGTTAAATATAGCAACGAAGACGCGGAAAAGAGGGGAGATGGAACGTGATACGACGCCGCCGTCTTGCCGTGATGTGCCCCTCCTTACCACTTAAGTACACATGCATTCACAATCATCACACACACACACTCAGACACACTAGTTGAATGAACACTTTTTCAATTTGAAATCCATTTCAGATGCGCCCTGCCTTTACTCCTGGGCATTGGCGGAGCTCTCATTCTCTTAACTACGGTCCGCTGGAAGCTTTTATACCGATGATGTCATGGCTTCCATCTGTAAAGAGTCTCCACTAATAAATATCTAACTGAGGAGGGTTTTACTCTGTGGTTTTAGCCGGGATCGGTTCAATATACCGCAGCGGCGAGTCGTCTGAAGAGAACGCCGGAGCTCGAGCGGCGAGGAGGGAGCGGAAAAACGCAGAGTAACTTTCTCTTTCAGACGCTCAGCGGCTTTAGCAAAAATGCGCCGACCAAAGACGTGTTATTGAAAACCAAACAATTTCCTCTCGTGACAATAACCCGCCACAAAGAAGCACAGTAAACAGACAGGCAGATATGGACTGGGGGTGGCTGGAGTGTGAGAGAGAGTTATTCTGTGGAAACGATGAAAAGTGGGCGAATACCTGGCCGGCACTTAGAGAACAACACAACCACCCACACACATGAACACGTAAAGAAGCACAAGGATGGGAAAAAAAAATAGATATAGGAAGTACATGCCTGAGGAAGACGATGAGGAGAGGAAGTGTGTGATGACATGCCCCTAGGGGCGATCTGAGTGAACTGATCTTACCGTTAAGTGTCCTTCATGATGGTCAGGGAAGTGGATGAAGAGGTACTCTGTGGCCACCAGCTGCATGATGGAGTCTCCCAGGAACTCCATCCTCTGGTTATGGCCCCTGGACGGGAGGGAAGGACGGACGGATTGACAAGAGGTAAATAGGGGTTACGGAGAGGGAAGAGGTGAGAGACAAAAACGACATAAGGGTACAGAAGGATTGCAGAGGAAATGAATTGATGGATAGAGGTCAGCGAGGGCAGAGAGAGAGATGGGGTAAAACTAGGGAGTGGAAGGGTGGGTATAAAATGGGGTTATTTAGGTACACAGCCTCGGGGCATGAGGAGCATCATGCTCTCAGACAAATCTAGCAGGCTTTTAGTCTTTTAACGGAGATCGCTGAAGTCGGCTGATGTGCATTTCATGGGTGGCCTCAGGGACCGGCTGCACCGACGGGCTGCGTGGCAAGCTAAGGGCTGCCTTAGGTAGCAACCGGAGAAGAAAAACGCTAGGCTTTGATTGCAATTCAAATATAAAAATGGGAAAGAAAAAAATAAAATAAAACCCATCTCATACACCTGCAGGAGTGAGTGTCTGTCAAATGACTCAGCCCATAAAAGCAGGGGGCCCCATTTGCAGAAGAACGCGCCTTCAGACGACTCCGAAGGGGGTGATGGCGGCAATGTGATACTGTACATCAGGTTTCTGTGAAAAGCAGCTTTTCTTCTCATCACCGAAAGGCAGGGAGAGCATACTGTAACTCCCTGCACAGCGCTGGACGGGGCAGCAGAGGGGGGGGGGGGGGGGTCATTAATTAAACAGAGTTATAGATTAGCGTTGCAGATGTGGGCTGGTGCCGTGCCAGGCAGGCCGGCCGGCGTGGGGGAGGGGGGGGTGGGGCATGCAGGCAGCGAGGTATATACAGCAGCAGAGCACATATCCATCCATAGACATGAGATCGCCGCAGGTTAGAGAATGACGAAATCCGGTTAGTGCTGGCAAGGCGAGAGCGCGTGATAGTAGAGGTAGAGGTACGGGGAGGGGAGGGTGATGAGGGGGAGGGCTTGGGGGAGAGGCTGGCATCAAAAAAGACAAAAAGGTCAGAGTTTATTGTCCTCTTTCTGAAAGCCCCGGGCTTTTATGTTCCGCGGCACATCTGAGCCGAAGGAATCCGAGCCGAGGCCCGGGGACAGACTTCATTAGGAGGGAAGGGACGCTGCCTGACACACAGTCGCATTAAAAATAATCACAGAGCTCCTTAATGAGACGGCTCGGCCACAATACACAAGGGCGAGAGAGGGGGGAGTGGGGAAGAGGGTGAGGAGGAGAGAGGAGGAGAGAGGAGGAGAGAGGAGAAGGGGGAAGGTGGGGCCGAGACGCCCAAACGCGTCATGGGGTTTCGCTGTACGCCGGGGAGAAAAGAGATCGACTAAGTGTAGCATGAGCCGGTTACGTGTCTTATAGAGGCAAGAAAAGAGCAGGCGGAGTGACGGCGAGAGGGAAGAGGCGACAGCGGGAGGGGAGGGGGGGGAGAAAAGGGAGAGTTAGAGCGGGTCGAAGAGGAGAGCGCTCCTGTGTGAAGCGGCACAAAGAGCCGTCTCTTATTCACTCCAACAGGAGAGGCACAATGCCCCGGTGAGGTGGGGGGAAATTGGAGTAAAGTGTGAAGCCGAGGTCTTTATTCGCCTTTGACTTTGATCTAAAATACCTTTAACAGCCCCTCTGAAGAGGCGATGGGCTGCCCGTTCCAGAGGGTGGGCACACTCCATTTTGTACAGCCCTCCCCCCCCGCCGTCCTCCCCGTCCTGCACCCTGGGAGCTCCGTTTTTCAGGACGTGATGCTCTTGTTTTTGTGTGTGTGCTTTGCGGGAGGGTTAAAATCGTGTCTGATCTGCCTCGACTGTGTAGGAAGTGTTTTACTGTGGTGGGGCAAAGCGGAAGAGCACCTCGATGTGCCGGATCATGACTGGAATCGACGATCCCAGCAGACAGTCAGTGTCATTTATGGCACCGCAATCAAATTTTAGGCATCAAAATGTACAGAAAGGTATTAAATTACCTTCAAAATGTTGTTTTCATCCTGTATAATGTGATCTCAGGTTCTCCACTATCCTGAGGGCATTTCTACTGAGGACATAAACTGACTGTGATTTTACTAGAGGACAAATGTTTTGCCTTGCCTTCAAAGTTCTAGCATATAAATGCCTTAAAGAGAGGTTTAAAGCCTTATTTTTCTTAAAACGCTGAAATAAAACACCAATGGGATGAGATATTTTCACATATTTCACTGGCAAAATGTTTCGTCACATTTTAAGACTAAATGATTTGTTAAGATGGACATCATTTGCAAAGTGCTCATTGAAGAATGGTGTGTCCAAAAATATGTTTTTCCCCCTTCACTATGTTATTCTGAATAAAGAAAAACTATGGCTTTTTAATATTTATATATTTATAATAGTTGAGAGCCTTGGATTTATTGAAGACTTGCCATATTTTTGAATCAATTGAGCATAGTGAAGCATGTAGAGATGAAAACAACTGACTCTTCTCACTTCCGCATAGTGAAATGTGCTTTCATTCAACAAAGAAAGGCATCAGAAAAGTACCGCTCTAGAATTGGATTTGAACTCCAGGCATTAGATCAATCTTCACCAGGAATGATTTTTTCCCAATGATACCCGGCCCTTCTGCTGCGAGGAGAGATAGGAAGCCCGGAGCCTCGGGGGCCACAGCTCTCCATTTCTGCTCTGTCTGAAGGTGGCCTCCGGGTCTCCACTGCCTCTCAACAGGGTCAACTCGCATCCTCGCTCCTCGCACCGTCTCCTTCTAGGTCAGTTTGTCCTCTACCTCCGCATAAAGTGATAGGCCTAAGGCCAGACCGGGTCCTGTCTCCTCATCTCCTGCCTACCTTATTGTCTGACCTTCCTCTTTGTTACCTGCCCTCCTTCTTCTCTCCATTATGACAGCATGACCTACTTTGGTCTAACCTTTGGTCCTTATGGGCAATCAGTGCCCAGTTCCAGCTTTCAAGTCTGTCGACTCTATTTAGGTCAACCTGCCTTTGGTTGCTAATGAGCTGATGAACATAAATGATTCTGAAAATACTTTCATTCTTTTTTTTTTCCTTCTACAGAAAAAAAGATTGAAAGTTCTGCAAAATAAGAAAATGATGCATGAGGTTAAACTCTAGCCTTGCACACACCAGGTGTAGAGTAGGCTATTAAGGATGTGATGTCACCAAGTAAACCTCATAGAAACCAACCTTGAGGTGGAAAGCCTTCAAAGTAAACCTGGACAAGCTAGCTGGCAGACAAACCTCAAATCAACTGCACTGACCATGGCTTGGCAGAGGCTTTGACATTGAAGTGATGGATTGGAACGTATACTGTGAGTGTGAGTGTGTGTACATGACACAAGCGCCCACGTGCATCCATACAGGTGCAGAGTAATGTCCTTGTGGCAAACCTAAGCAAGCAATTATGGAGTGCAGCCTGCCAATAACATATCAGAGGTGTGCTGCCAAGGCTAATTTACTTTAGCTGTCAAGCTCACTATTGTGTTGCGTTGTCAAGCTCAGAACTGAGTTAAGCCTCCGCTGAAAATAACCGCCTCGCATGGAATCGGCAACATCTCAAATGTGAGAGCCCAGTTAAATTAGTCAAAAGATTTTTTATGAAAAGAAAACCAAACAATAAAAACCAGTAATGTTTTGAAACTTGAATTCAATCAACAAACGAGCAAGTTTATAGCTACACATATTGGTGACAGGTTCGCTACAAATAAGCCGAGGCATTCTCCCTCTGATCAATTTTAAGTCGTCTCCTTAGAAGTTGGCAACTTCTCTGGCTATTGAACAAATGTCATAGCAGAGGCAGAGAGAAAAACATTTCCAATGTCAGTCCTAAATCACCACGGCGTCACCGAGGAACTCACTGACATTAACAATTACAAAGAAGCACAGTACAATCCTCGAGCTTCAAATGTGGATCTACAGGCACTATATGAGAAAAGGATATGCAGCCTCAATTAAAACAAATCTGAATGAAAAACATCAATGAAGAATACAGAAATCAATATGAAGAATAACAATGCTAGAGACATTCTGAGAGATGTGGCTGGAAGGAACCAGGGAAACATTGCTACCCAATGCCTCAGACAACCCAAACTCCATTTCCCATGGGGCAGTGGGGTTATGCCCTCCCAGGCAGAGGCAGGCTCCAGATAGGGGGGGCTTCAGTGTCCCTCGGGGCTCTGTCACCCTCCGGGGCTGTAAAAACTGTAGGATCAGGCACTGAGCCAAAGACCAGTCAGGCAGCCTCTCTTTCTCCATCCAAGACATTACATATTATAAGAGGCGCTCGCAGGAAACGGAAAAAAAACAAAGACAGTATAAGCTGCAAGCGATGTGTGTAAACATAATGAGGGAGGAGGAACACCACCACAATGACAACACAGTTGGAGTCATTTAAAATGCTCAAGGTATGATTCAAATCCCAGCATCTCAGATCGTATTATGTGTTATAATGCATCAAGCCTCGCCGCTCGGGGACGGCTAAGAAACAGTCTGGCCAGTTCCACAATATCCTTGGCAAAGTACGCCTGGCCGACTACTACCTCACTTTGCATTTTAATTGGTTCTAACTATGTTATCAACAAACAAACCACACAGGCTGCGGGCGCACGCCGAGTACTCACAGCGTGAGGTGGTTGAAGCCCACGGTCCTCAGGGTGAAGGCTCTGGCCAGGAGGCGCACGTGTGTGAACAGAACTCCGATGGCCTCCTCGAAGTCGGTCAGCTTCTGCAGCACCGGAGACGTCTCGATCAGCTGCCGGTCGGTCTGAGGCTCCTGGACCTGCCGCGAGCAGACAACAATTAGTAGGCTCGGTGGCAAAAGGGAAAACCTGGGGCAGCAGGGTGGCCTGGTAGTTATAGGGGGGGGGGGGGAAATAACAAATTAAGAAAGGTCACAGGGTTGAAACCGCAAACTGACTTGGTGCTTCGCCAACTCGTAGCATCCTCCAGTCAGACACTCCCACTCGCCGGCTCATTTTCAAGTCGCTCCGGATAACAACGCCAGGCGAAAATTCCTGAAGTGAAATGAACCTCTGCGCGTTGTTGCTCGAGGGCCTGTTTAGGATGTGTGTTTTTCCCCTCCGCCTCAAAACAAACTGAGCCGCAGCAGATGGATCTTTTCCTCCTCCAGGTTTTTTCAGGGGAATCCTCTAGACATTCCCTCCCTCTCTCTCTCTACATGCGGTGATTCAAACGGTTAATTAATATCACTGCCAGACTCGGACAGAGACGCGGCGCAATTCCCCTCGACGGGCCTTAATGATGAGTGTGTGTTGAGGCTGTAGATGATGCTTTATTTTTTTTTTTTTTTAAGGTTAGCTCGGTGAGTTCAGAGGTAGAAGGGTTCAGCGTAAACACGTGGCTCGCTGGATGTGCTCGTGCCTACGCCTCATTAGAAAAATAAATAATAATATGCTAAACAAAAACAAACAAAAAAATGTGTGTATGCATGTTTGTTGAATCAAGAGATATCCTTATGGGTGCATTAATTAGGCTGCTAGAAACATCTAATTGGTCTCTGTGTGCTACAACTGTGTGCTTGACCAAGACATCTTTCCCAAAGAAAACAGAAACATTCTGCAACATAATTTACTGTTGACATTCAAGGGGAATAAAGTGCATTAAATTAACCTCGTTAGCTTGCTTGATGCAACTTTATACCATACATTCCCGCCCCCCCTGCCAAAAAAACATAAGACGACAATGAAGACCGTGGCCGGGGTTCTTCATTTCCCGGCGTCTTTTTCCGTCTGTTTCTCTGAAGAAATGACGAGCAAACAGCTTTCCTCGGAGTCTCCCGTGTCAAACCGAGCCGGTGTGAAGAGCAGAGATGTATTTTTAAACTCAGTATTTTAATTGGAGTGCTGCCGGTAATGTCATGGTTCTGTCCTCCAACATGTCCTAAGAAACATTTCATTTCTGCCCCCCCCACCCTCTCTTAATTAACGAAAGGCGTTTAAATGTCATGCATCACGACTAACGACATCTGACGAGTTCAGCACTCAGACGCTAGCTATCCTTCAGGGGGAATGGCCGGCAGCAAGGCTTCAAACAGAGTGAAGAGAGAGAGGGGGGGGGGGGGGGGCGGGCGTACGAAGGCCTATGAAGGAAGAAAAAACACACTTTTGAAACGGCTTCAAAGCATCACTTTCAGCCCAGTCCAGACAGAAAGCAGAATCAGAGCTGAGGTCTCGTGTATCCTCCCGCTCCAAACCAAAGGAGAGATTTCCAAATTCAGCCTCGACGTAAATGACACTCCGGCAAATGATTGTGGAGAGCTGCTGCGGCGGGGGTGGCGATGCGCTGGTGCGAATCGCGCAAACACGGAAAAGACATAAAGCCGTACGTGTCGAGCAGGAAGCATTTGGCTGCGCTCCATAGGGACAGGGATTGGCGGGGCGGCGGCGGGGGGGGGAGGCTAATGCAGGCGCGTATGCCAAAGACGGCGTATGCACAGCTACCCGTGCCAGGCCGAGCTGCCGCTGCCATCCACCTATACCCTCGTTACGGCAGCTCCGCTATCATCCTCGCCTCAGGGAGGAGAAATACCTTGTAACCCTTGAGGCAGTGCTCATGGGCATGGCGACGGGCCCTTTTATCAATTAGAAAACAATAAATGATACATTTTTTTTTGCTTGTGTGAAAGTGTTGTACCATCTCGGGCTAAAGGCCATGACAACATCAAGACACCGAGAGGTTGGCAGAATTTAATAGGCATCACCCCGCTGGCAGGGGACCACCCAGAGGAAACCTCAGTGTGTGGTAATGAGGCCGCGGCTCTGAACCGGCTAATGACTACTCATGCAGACTGCAGACCCGCCCCCATACCCACCCACCCCCCCCCCCAGCCTCACCACAGAGGTTTGCAGGGCTGACCCCGGGGCTCCACCCTGACCACGGTGGCTGCCACTGGGGCTTCCACTGTGCAGCTCACCGGGAAAACAGAGCCCTGGATACAATGGGTTTATTCTAAGCACCGACACTCAGCTCATAACAAAAACACAGGCAGCCGGGCGCTCTGCGGATCTCAGGCATTTGGGGATCAAAAAAAAAAAAAAGGGGGGGGGGGGGGGGACGCAAACACAAGGAGTAAACAAACATGCACACACACTTAAACAGAAAGTTATTTTGAGCCCAACATGGATATGCAAAAACGTACATATGAAAACGCAGAGACAGACATGTGAACGCTCACGCACACGCAGAGACACGCAGGGAATCAAGTGCTTAAAGATGAGCCTCGGCACGCTCACAAAGACACACTTTCTCCTCAGACACATCAGAGAGGAGGATGCCTGACGCTCCCTGGAGGCCCCATGTGATTCAGGACTGTAATCCTGTTATGGCATCTTTGATCTCTTCTTCCAAATCCTAATTTCAAACAAACACTGTTGACATGTTCAATGTTTCTGGGCAGATCATGCAAAGCAAAAAGGACAACAGAGCAGAGAGAGAGAGAGAGAGAGAGAAAGGAGCGATGGTGAAGAGGAAGAGAGTAAATGAAAGAGCGGATTAGGGTTTCAACCAAAATGGATAGCAGTCAGACAGAGGAGCAGAACAATGAGGACTGGTGGGGAACGACTGGGGGCCCTGCGACACCGCTGTACAGAACTCACTCAGCCTCAGGCAACACAACTAGCAGCTTGCCCTGTTCAAAGCTCGCTCTGTTAGCAACACACCACAAAAAGCAGCCATACATTCAGGTAGGAAAAAACGCTGAAAGGGGAAGAGGATGGCGTTCGTGTGTGTGCCGCGTTTTGACGGCAAGCTTTTTAATGAGAGGCAGCGTGCCACAATAAACATCAATAATACAACATATCTCCACCAACCTGCAGGGGGTGCGATGGGTAGTTCAGCCAGACCTCCTGTAGGTCCTGCAGAGAGAGAGAGAGAGAGGGAGGAGGAGAGGGGGAGAGAGAGGGAGATAGTTAGAGGGAGATACCGACACAGCAGCCCCGACGTCGGACGGGGGGGGGGGGATAACAGCAAATGAGTGAGCGTCTTGCCGAGGTCTCCTCATCGACCACCGGCGGTCCACCGGGAGGGCTTCGGGTGGAGGGGGAGGGGAGGGTTGGGAGAGTTACTGAAGATACACGGTGACAGCGTTGGCCTTCCCCCCGCCCTCCCCCCGCCACCCGCCCGCCTGTGCAAAGAAATATGTGAAAGATCAACTTCGGTTTCCTCGCGGCTGTCACCGTTGTGTGCCGCGGCTTTCGACACAACAGGATTTAATGGTAGAGAGACAGAGAGATGGACAGACAGGCAGAGAGAGAGAGAGAGGGGGAGAGAGAGAGAGACAGAGAGATGGACAGGCAGGCAGAGAGAGAGAGGGGGGGGAGAGAGAGAGAGACGGACAGGCAGAGAGAGAGAGAGGGGGAGAGAGAGAGAGAGAGAGAGAGAGAGAGAGAGAGAGAGAGAGAGAGAATGCTGTGGCTAGCGAGTTGTTGCCAGGGACAACGCCAGTCACAGGCAGTTTTGGGCCTGGGGTCTAATGTTGGGTGAGTCATAGTGGTGATAGATGGGGGAGGGGGGGGGGGGGGCTCTAAAGTACAGTATCACTCAGGTGTTTAAGGAGTTCAAGGAGATAAACCTTTAAATCGCTGGGCTAGCCCGGGGGGGGCGGGGTGTGTGTGTGTGTGTGTGTGGTCGGCAGCATCGAACGGGCTAGCAACCCACTGCTTAGAGCAGCCAATAAAAAATTCATGACAGTGGTCAATATGTTTGAACAAATGCTTCCTTTTGGTTTTGGCGAGGACCGGGGTTGAGAAGCACTCGGTATCGAACAACACAAGACTCGGTGAATACAACATCGCGCCGGTTTTCTTCACTGTCGAGGACGGCGTCGCTCAAAGGGAAGTCAATAACGCTTGCTTTAACCGAGCCGTTTTTCGCAGGCGCACAAATGGTCCTGAGCTCGACTCGACAGCGATACGTCTGGAGAGGCACACGAGCGCGCAGACAAGGAGGAGGTGGAAGGAAAAAAAAAAAAAAAAGTGAAAGAGTGGGAACGACGTCGGGGCAAGTTGCGCCGGCTTCTGTTCGAGGCTTATGATTAAAACCCGTACATAGGGCGCAAACGATCCGCCCACATGCCGCATATAGACCGAACAGCTAATGTTTCAATTTTTTTTCTCTCTCTCTCTCTCTCTCTCTCTCTCTCTCTCTCTCTCTCTCTCTCTCTCTCTCTCTCTCTCTCTCTCTCTCTCTCTCTCTCTCTCTCTCTCTCTCTCTCTCTCTCTCTCTCTCTCTCTCTCTCTCTCTCTCTCTCTCTCTCTCTCTCTCTCTCTCTCTCTCTCTCTCTCTCTCTGAGGAAGGTTTAATTACAGGGAGCACAAATCACCATGTGCAACAGCTGAATCACAGCCATTTGGAGGATGGAGCTCCTGTGCTACAAACAGAGAGAAGAACAAAAAAAAACCAACATATGCAAACATGCTTGTTTGAATGGCAGCGGCCTGCCTGTAATGAGAGCTGAAATGACTCACGCTCAACCCCCCCCCCCCTTGGGATTGTTGGCCAACCATGATTGGGACATAATGGTGCTCTTCTCCGACATGGTCCAGCGTTCCCTGACAAATTGGTCTCTAGCGACGGGCTGCCAATCAATCCATCAGACCCAGTAGTGCAGCGGAGCAATCAATGAAGAGATAGCGTCGCTGATCGATACCAACAGAAAAGCGGCCCTAAGTCCAAAATGGAGGCTTCTGATAGTGAATAGTCAAGGTGATCTTCCAAGGGTGGGGAGGGGGGGGGGAAGAAAACCGATGTTGATTCTTTGGTGAAATCCATCTTTGGATTTACAGGTTGAAGAGCACGTCTTTCACGGCACTTGTGAAAGTCAGCGATGCGAGCGTACAGTGCCCTCCATAATGTTTATTTGCCTCTGTACTTTTTTTGTAATCAAACAGGTCACATGTGGTTAAAGTGCACATTGTCAGATTTTATTAAAGGGTATTTTTATACATTTTGGTTTTACCATGTAGAAATTACAGCACTTTTTATGCAGCCATCTTCAGCTCGTGCTTGTTTCGAGGGCTAGTCCCCTTAAGGTTTCTCTTCAGCATATAAAAAGCATGCTGAGATCAGCTGACTGACTTGGCCAGTCAAGAGAAACTGAGAAACTGTGTTTGGGGTTATTGTCTTTCTGGAGGATGAAACTGGAGCTGATGAGATGTTTCTATACACCTCAGAAGTCATTGTGCTACGTTCATCAGCAGTCACATCGTCAGTGAGGATGAGTGAGCCAGTACCTGTGGCAGCCGTACACCCCCAGGCCATCACACCCCCACCGCCATGTTTTACTGATGAGGTGGTATGCTTAGGATCTTGGGCAGCTCCTCTACGCCTCTGATACAGATTGATCTTGGTCTCATCTGTCCACAAGACCTTTCCCCAGAACTCTGCAGGCTCTTTGAAGTGCTTTGTGGTCAGTGGTCATTGACAAATCCACACCTGCCTCCTGAAGAGTGTTTCTGATCTGTCACACAGGTGTATGGGGATTCTTCTTCATTATAGTGAGGATTCTTCTGTCATCAGCTGTGGAGGTCTTCCTTGGTCTGCCGGTCCCTTTACGGTGAACTAAGCTCACCAGTTTCTTCTTAATAACGTTCCAAACGGTTGATTTCGGCAAGCCTAAGGTGTGGCCAGTGTCTCTTACTGTTTTCTTCTGGTTTCTCAGCTGTATAATGGTTTCCTTGATTTTCACTGGCACATCTCCAGTCCTCATGTTGACTAAGAGCAAAAACAGACAAAGGTGACCAAAAGCTCATGGTTGATCATGCTCATGTTTTCTGGTCTTGTCCCTCTATTCAGACTTTCTGGGAGGAAGTAGCAACAATCATTTCAAAAACCCTGGGTTTTAGTATCAGTACAACATTCCCATCCCTCTATCTTGGACATATCCCTGACGGGCTAAGTAAAGATGATACTCACCTCCTAAAGATCTTGTTGGCAGCAAGTAAAAAGGCCATTACAAAATACTGGCTTCAGAAAAACTGTCCTACTGCTGTCCTCTTTGTCAATACTGTTAAACACTTACATCTACTAGAACAGATGACCTACTCCATACGGCTCCAAAAAGAGCTGGGAGAAAAACGGTGGGGAAAATGGTGTGTTTATTTAGCCAATGAGACAGATCTCATAACTATTGTACGTATCACGTGATTTTTTATTTTAAATTAGGCAATCTTGCCTTGATTTACTGATTATCCCATGATCTCATGTTTTTTTTTGTTTTTTTTGTTTCCTGTTTGCTTATTGCTTGCTGTCCCTAAAATGTAAAAAAATTTCATAAATAAAGAATAATAAAAAAAAAAAGGTGACCGAAAGCCTAGAATCAAGACTGGATGCTGAGAGCTCCCTTATATACGCTCTAACAAAAACACACCTGAGTAATCACAAACACCACGAAGCCCTTTGTCCCAAACATGATGATGCCCGGAAATGGAAGGGACTCTGCACCGTGTCATTTCTACATGGTAGTACCAAAATGTCTCAAAAGGGCCTTTAGGCTTTAACCACATGTGAACTGTTTGATTACAAATCTAAAACGGTGGAGTATAGAGGCCCAAACATTATGGAGGGCAGTGTATGTGTGTCTTTGCATGCCTCCGTTCTCTAAGCTATTACTAAACCAAGGATGCGGTGGGAGAAAAAAGAAACATACACACACTCCTCCTCCAACGTAGGAATAGTAGCCCTAACTGCTGCAAGACTAAACATAATAACCACGGAGAGTGGAGGTGGAGACCTTGAAAGAAAACACAGCTGAAAGCCGGGCGGGGGGTGTACATGAGTCCCTGAAAATAAAGAAACGCCTCATGTAGAAGGGACTGGGTTGAATTAACTCTGATAAAGATGGCGGTTACTGTGACTGGGAGCCAGTGAGGTGCTGTGTGTGTGTGTGTGTGTGTGTGTGGAAGAGTTGACTACCTGTGTGAGCATGTAAGCCTAGCACACTCTACTGGTGTACCGAGAGACCGGGGGTAACCTCAGAGCAGCACATGATCAACAAACACAGCTAAACCTCCAATCTTCTGCACGCGCAATTATCGGAAGACCGCTCGGGCGTTCGAGTACGGCGATCGGCGGCAGAGCTGCTGACAATACTGAACAAACAAAAAGGAAAAGAGAGGGGTGTCTGAACGGGTTTAGAGCCATCGCCGTTTGAAGCATTGTGGGATTGCATCCGGAGGGGGTGAAAGAGAAGAGAAGGAGAAGGAGGGAGAAGAAGGCTGTGATGCCACATTACCAAAAGCGGCCATCGCAGTGCCATGGCGACCATCTCGGTTGTCACAGCAACCCCTGTCACGTTTGGCATTTGTGTGTGTGTGTATGCGGGGTGGTGTTAATGAAAGCCAGTAGATTAGCCCATGGGCAGGCAGTGAGATCATCATTATGGTGATTGCTGCTCAAAAGAGGCACTTCCCTCAGGACGACACGGTGGCACCATCTCCTCCCCCAACACCCCCCACCCCCCCCCCCCCTCCCGCAATATTGCGCCGCTATTCAGTCCAGGTTGAGAGCAATCGAGCAGCTCCGCCTGAAGAAGATGCTTCCTGTCTCTCCGCTGATGCTTTAATAACCTCCACGGTAATATCATTAGCAAATTAGCATCTATTGTTTCCTCCGGGTTTCTGTGTGCAACGAAGCTCGATTCCATCCCCGGCAAGAGCCCTGTTGTTTAGATACCGATGCCAGCGAAGGTGACGCGGTGAGAGAAAAACAAGGGGGGCGGAAATAACTGTTGCGTCCTGGCCGTGAATGCCATACCAATTATGGATTAGGGAGCTAAAAAAAACTTTAAAAAACACAACCTGGGGCCACTGTTTGTTTGGGCTTGATCTCGAGGTGGAAGTTGTATGCGTGGTAGTCAATCTTTTTTTTTTTTTTTTTTTTACCTCCGGACATGTCGAGCTTTTGTTTTGACTCGTCGTAAGAGGACCGGAGTGAAACTTCTGCCGCCGGTAATGACATCCTGCCGAAGTGCAAGGGGCCTCGCCAGCATCCTGCTGCTCCACGGTGACAGGGAGAGTATGGGACTGATCATCCGTGTGTGAGTGGAACACCGTCCTGACAAATAGGAGCGGCGAAACCTTCCGGGGTGTGATGGAGAAAAATGTAGAGTCCTTCAGTCTTGCACCGCATCTCATAACTTTGGTAATGTACTGTGTAAAGGCCCATTTTGATGTGTTAAGCTAGAAATACCGAAGGACTCGGCGGCCCCGCAGACCAAATACATTTCTCTCACTCTCTGTTTGTGTCTCTCTCTCTCTCTGTCCATCTCTCTGGACCCCCACCTGCTCGTACCCATCGTACCACCCGGCTGGTGTTTGGCTTTCTGGGCTACGTCCATCTGTCTCCTCTCAGCTTTGTATGACAGAGCGGCCATCCGGAGGATCCAGCAGGGGGGAGGACAACCCCTACTATTTTCAATCCCTGGCCTGCATATCTGAAAACGTCCGAGCCGCCGTTGAAAAATCACTCGACTTTGCTTCTCCACAAGTCTGAGAGCGGCAGTCACACCTACGAGTAACCATCCTACTCCCTCTCTACTGAGCATTTACCTCCATCCATAGCCAAACTCAATATCGCTCTACATACATTTGAATTGTGGTTTTACGTTATGGTACAAAATGGTATAAAAGGTATTTATCAGAGAAAGAATATTTCAGAATAAGTGTCAATATGCATTTCGTATTCTGGATAAGTAGTGTGTAGTGTGTTTTGGAAACAGTCTATTTCTATCCTACTACCGTGCATGAAATTCAGTTATGGAGAAACAATTTTCACACCACATACTATTCTCAACAATCCAGGGATGAGTCAAAAAACAGATTACCAATTACCTGCATGTACTTTTACATGTCTTTATTCAATATATTGCTCAAACTTTAACAGCCTAAGCTGGAAAAAGCATGTGAACCTCAGGGATAATGACTTCTATCAAAAGGGGGTAATTGAGGTCAGGTGATCCAATCAATGAGATGACATTCAGGTGTGGGTTAGAGGTGTCCTGTTATATAAAAACCCACCAAGTTTGGTTACGAACAGACTCTGATCTCCAAATAAAGAGATCTGTTGAAGATCAATATGCCCCGGTCAAAGGACATTTCATAGGCTCTCCAGAGACGAGTTGTTGAGACTCATCAGGCTGGAAAAGGCTACAAAAGCATTTCCTTCAGACTCCTTCAATCTACACACAGATTGTATACAAATGGAGAAAATGCAGTGCCACTGCTACTCTCCCTGAGAGTGGGCGTCCAGCAAAGATCAAAGCAAGAGCATGCCGCATAATCAAGGTCAAGGAGGTGACAAAGAACCTGAAAGTAACATCGAGGATCTGCAGGCATCTCTTGAACTTTCTAACATCCGTCCACGAGCCCACAATAAGAAGAAACACTTCAGAGTGGTGTTCTTGGGAGGATACAAGGAAGAAACCACTGCGGCAACTACAGGAAACGTTTGGTTGAGGTTAGTGCTACTAAAGGAGCTACTAAACCTCATGGTTCACATACTTTTTCCAATCTGAGCTGTTAACGTTTGAACAATATGTTCAATAAAGACATGTAAAAAGGACAAATTTGTGTGTGTTATTTGTTAAACCACATTGTGTTTATCTATTTTTATGACTTAGATGAAGATCAGGCCACTGCAACTGTAACTTCGTCATCATCTGGAGGTTCTTTCCCAGCCTAAACACACTCACACCCCAGCCGGACAGACTCTCTAAAGCTAAACTCCCTCTTCCTAAATATATTCCACTTAATAGGTTAAGTAGCTGGTAATAGACAAATGACAAAGCATCCTCTTTTACACACCGGGCATCTATGTCACATCAGACGGCATATATCACATAAACTAAGAGGAATAAGGCATCACTGGATGGTGTCGCTGTTGATGAAAAAGATTGCTGATTATTCTTAAGCCAATTTGGTGTGTTCACTTCAGCCACGATGACAGATTGAGAATGCTGCCCTGCACTGTCCTTCCAATCCACCATCACGGTTTATCAATGTACTGCGGTAGCCCATTAGTGTTTTATCATATTACACATAATGTACTTCATGTTAGAAAACGGATGGTTCTGGTCCTCATTTCTGATTGGCCGAGTCACTGTTTGAAGCGGTTGTTACCACCTGAGGGTCTCCTCAGCGAGAGGAGGTGGTGTGTGCAGTGGGTGAACTTTTAAAATGGTATTTAGAATGAAATATTACACATTTACACAATATTTAGTTTAAGATATCCAGGCGTAAGGATCCTGTGGAAAGGGGCTGAGAAGCTAGACAGCAACCTGGGACTGCAGGGATCCAGCAAGGTAAACTAAAACAGCTTTCTAGTGGAGAACCATGCCTCTGACGTCCCCGGTCCTTATTCACCGTTGGGGTTTACTTTTCCCTCAAGCGTGCTCCAGTCACACCCCAACCCTTTCAGCGCCTCCTTTACTCATTATTGTACACGCACTCTCTGTTTGAAAATGAAATCATGAGCACGTCCCGCCTTTCCCTCTCATCTCCCCCCAGTGATGAAACAAATACCCCCGCGCTCCGAGCCCCATCACTAGTCGACCTATCAGGGCAAACCGCGGTCGTTAGGATGTTTATATGCTCGTCGCTGCTGGTTTTCTTTTGTGTAAGTGAAAGTGTTTCTCTCTCTGAACCAGAATCCATATCCTAGTGTGCACCATCTTCTGCTGTTTGCTCACCGTTTTCTTTCTGTTACTTTTTTTTTTTTAAAGGCTGAAACTTTTGGCGGTGAGACGAGCCTCTGTGCCTGCAGGCCATGCTTTAATCCACGTCTGTTCAGCGGCTCCAAATGCATTCATTTAGCTTCCGTCTTTACAAGGGAATGTGCGGCATTGGCAGAGCCACGGTCACCGGTCGGTTTCTATCTGCTCTACCTCTTGTGTGGAAGTAGAGACGTGGAACAACATTGACACAGGGAACATCTCTCGCCATATAAATACAAACCCCCGCATCACGCTTACTCCCACCGTCTATTGTTTGCTCTCACGGCCAAGGGGGCGATCGTGAAAAAACAACCAAGGACATTTCATCTATCCGCACAGTAACAGACAGTCTATCTCTGCCTAAGACTGAAGGGCAGAAGACCCACGTCACAGTATTACCGAGTTACTAGTTACCTCAGTGTTGAAAAGCAGCCTCCCAAAGAGTTGCTTGGCTTCCCCCAAGCCTCCCTCCAAGTACACGGCACCTGAGAAGACAGGAATGAGGAGGAAATTAGAATGACTAGTGGACAGGATCGATAAATCAAAAGTGTGGTGCAGACTGTGTGTAGTATTTGCTGGAAATGATACTTTCAACAACATGCAAACGGACAAGCCAGTACCCAACCCCCGACCCACACAAATCTGTGAGTGACTGCAGAAAGCGCCAGAGTTCCACCAGTGCATCGCTACCGGAAAATTTCCCGAGCAATTTTGAGGCAATTCCAGACTTCTCCCCTAATGGAAAACTTAAAATTAATTGAACTCGGCAATGAGTTATAATTGCTTTATTAAAAAGTAGGAGTGCATTTTTATTGCTTTCCGATGGTGAAATGACCTCGGGGTTCCCGCGCGGCTCCGCCTCCCCCTTGTCAGAGCACGGTAGGAGGGGAGAGGGACGGCTTTCACCGCCGCGCCGACCGGAGACGGAGCCGGCCAAGGTCGCATAAACATCAAGCTTGAATTCAGAGTGACACATCATCTCTCACGCACACGGATAGGTATGAATAGGACACACACACACACACAGTGTGTACAAAAGCATGGAATAATACCTTTTATCTTTTGTCGCGCGCACACACACACACACACACACACACACACACACACACACACACACACACACACACACACACACACCTGTGCACAAAACAAATCAAATCGTACACCAGAGAAGGTCAACACACACACACACACACACACGACAGGGGATAAAGAAAGAAAATCAATAGATCAGTCCCAAGTTGCAGAGCTGCTGTCATAGCACACGGGGGGGGGAGGGGGGGAGTATCCCAACTTTCTTTCTCCATAGGAATAATATCTCTCCATCACTTTCTGCTGCACTAGTCGGCTCTGTTGTGTTTCTTTTGCTGTTTTGATCCTCTATTGTTTCTACTAGCGCGGGTGCAACTGTCTTGGTACAACTTCGCACCACATCACACTTAGGGTGGCTCATTCAATTTAGAAAGCAATAACCACCTGGCAAATTAGGTATACAATTGTGCGGTGTTTCTTTTTTTCCTTTTTCTTTTTTATTATTATGTGCATAAATGAAGCCAGCGGAGACGGGGGCGCACGCGGTTTGCGAGTCTTAACGCTCAAGACTGCTTTCATGGACGACATCAAAAACAGATATGGGGGGGGGGGGGATTCATCATCTGGGGAGGAAAACTGCTTTCAGATGGCTAACAGGCCATTTACACACACACACACACACACACACACACACACACCCACGAAGACCTACATAAACAAAACCATAAAAGAAATACAAACAATCCACTCGGTACAAAGGCAAACACACATGCACACAGACACCCACTTTATCTTCCCCCTCACGCCCTTTACTTCTAAACAGAGCGGGAAATTACTAGCAGCCACTTGCCAAATGGTGGTATATTTCACTGGGGCTGGTTTATGCATGTTGACCGCAGTCAGCAGCCACTCTGGCAGGTAACGAACCGTCATTTGGAGGTCCCATTCCGTTAAAAAACATTAAAAAAAATAATAATCTAGTTGACTGGTAAAATAATGAAGGTGCATTTTGGGACGACGGTGGACAAAACAAGCTGCCCTGCTCGCGACCGTCCAACATCTCGACGGAAGTCGCGTCTACGTCTATAAATCTATAAATCACAACCTCATGTCGAAGTTCACAACCACCGCACACCGCAAAACCCCTCGCAGATGTGCATCAGAGAGCGAGGCCTTCGTAATCTTGGCATGCCGGTGTGAGCGTCTCACTGAGGCTCGACCGCAGGGGGCCCCTAGGGAGGGGGAGCCGTTCCTTACAGGATGCCTCACAGGAAAGCATCAGCCCTGGGATTTGTGGTTTCACCATCATGTGGACCCCGAGTTCTAGACGCTCCGACACAGCAGATGTTTCCTCTGGAGACCAGCTGTGGGCGGACAGAACTCCTCCTCCTCGGACCGACTTCTGACTATCTTTCAACGATCATTCATTATCACCGACGCTGCCTTCATGTGTGTGTACATTGAGACGGAGGAAGTATGGGTGGGGCCCAGAGGCAGCTTTTCTTCGCGTTTCGATGACACATCAGATTTGGAAAGTTACACCAAGTGGGGGCCTCAAAGTCACTGGAACTCAAAGAGATTTTGCTTCTTATTGGATTTTCCAAACTTCTTCCAAGAGGAAGGGGAAGGCGGGGGGTACGCAGGGGAGGGAGGGAGTGAGTAAGAGGGAGAGCCTCAAGGGAACGAAAAAGGTATTAGAAATCTCAAAGCAACACCTTTGGTGTCAATCAAAGGGCCCATGGATGAAGAAACTAAGATATGCAGGTAATTCTAGTGAGAACACTCTGACAAGGAGGCTGTCCATGCAGAAAGTGTGCCCCACAGCAGTCCGATTAATCGTACAACATGCCGCAATCATTAAATGGAGATCCAGGCTTTGCAGTCCACCCCATCAGCCTGCAAAGTTACAGCGGGGGGGCCCTGAATGTACAGCCCACGAAGGTGCCCAGCCAACTCAACTGGCAATTATATGCTAGCGTCTCTCTGCAGCTCTTCCTGCAGCAACATCATGTCCTGGCCAAATCGTTCTGCGCTCTCAAAGCCCCGTTCAACCCAGAGATGTCGACCTTGCCAGCGCAAAATGCACGAGGCCTCGGTCTACGGCAGACCTGCCTGGAATATGCATGTTAGGAATCACTGACACTGCACTGTGCACGCTTCGTCTGAGTATACACTGGATGTAGCTCGGACACTTAGGGGACCATGTAATTGATCCACTGGCTCTGCACTTACAAAATAGGTCTGATCCAGTTGAAACGTCCATGTAGAAACTTGACATAGGTCCATGACTGCACAGTCGAAGAACCATAACCAAGTAATAGGCTTCGCCCAGAACTGTGCAGAGACGGCCGCTCATATAACTAATGAATCTCCACATCTGTCACACTTCAGAGTCAGACAGACGTGGCATCTGTATAGTGTTATGTTTAGGAATAGGATTCCAATGTCTGTGGGCTTTCAGTGACCAATAAAAACCCAGAGTCCAGGGCATATGAAACACCAGCGGCTGACAGTCACATTAATAACCTGGAATGAATTATTCAAAAACGCTCAGGCTCTAATCCATCAAATAATATATTAAGCCACTCTCTCTTTGGATCGGGGCCGGAGCGGCAGACGGACACAGAGAGCAACATTATTAACGGCAAAACAAACCACGGAGAAAACATGAAAATAGAAAATTCCTCCGCGGCGGCGACAAAGGCAGGCTGATTACATTGTAACATCAAATATCTTACTTTTCAAAAAATGAGAGGGGGGGGGGGGGGGGTAGGGGTTTGACAGGGAAGGAAAAAAAAAGACAAAAAAAAAGATGGAGCAGGAGAAACCAACTCCTCCATTGCTACTGTTACAGCAATTAACAAAGGGAGCAGCGCTCGCTCGGTGAATACACCAGCTGCATTGTGTATGTATCTGATATTCGGCAAGTGAGAGATAATCCTTTCTCTCCATTCTTTTAATAGGAAGAGCTTAGAGGGGGCCCCTCACAAAGGTTCACCATCTGTATCCCCCATGGCTGCTGGCAGCGTATAATCCACAGATCAACTGTACAAGGAAATTAGGGCCATAAAAAAACAAAAAAAACAGAGTGGGGGCCTCTTTTCTTCTCCCCTTCAATGCTTTTCAAACGGTTCGATAGGAAGGAAGCGAGGTGGCTTATCAGCGACGAGAACCTAGGAGAGAAAAGGGAGGGCAACAGGCGCACGGAGACTCTCTGAAAAGGCTGGAAAAAAAAAGTGGTTTCTAAAGACGAAAAAAAGGTAAAGTGGGCGAGAGTAGCGCGAGAGAGAGAGAGAGAGGGTGAGAGAGAGGGTGAGAGAGAGTAGTGAATGGGAGGCGGCAGGCCAAAAGAGCCCAAATGAGAATGGCCCACTCCGGCAGAAGTTAATGACAGAGGATCAGAAAAGAAAGATTTCCATTCAACACTTTGAATTATTCAGGGTTGCGGGGCACCCATTTGCATTGCAGATGCCTTCGCTTGCCATTCCTCCACCGTTCTCCCTCCATTCTTCGCCTCTCTTCTTCTTCTCCTCCTTCACTCGCTCTCTCTCTCTCTCTCTCTCTCTCTCCTAAGCGAGAGAATGGCCCTGCCTTAGGGCTAGAGAGAAGATACAGACACATTCTCTCCACTCCGCTAACGGAGGAGCAGCCCCGGCCCATGCAAAGCAGGAGATTATCTGCCATTTTCCGACACCGCCGAGGTTCAACGGTCACCGCGGCGGAGAAACAAATAAAACAGGGGTCAGCAAACATGCAGAGTAAGCCGTTGAAGCTATCTCGCCGGGGCCTTGGAAATATTATGTGCATGTCATATTCCATCCACTCTCAAAAAGGGGGAATGTATCAACAAACAAAAAAAACAAAAAGAGAAGAAGAAGACACATTTGAATTCGAGGCACGTGGCTCGCTTTGATTCGGAGCTCAGGGAAAATAGCATGTTAAAAAGATGAAGAAGAAGAAAAAAACAACAAAAAAAAACACGACGGTACGTCAGACAACAAGGCGGGCGGCACTTCTGCAACTCTGTTGATGTGGCGCCTGCTGCTTTTGTGAAAGTGGTGGTTTTGACGTCTCTGTCAGATAGGAAAGTGTGTGTGTGTGTGTGTGTGTGTGTGTGTGTGTGTGTGTGAGGGTGAAATGACAGCGTTCGTGCCCCTGTCCCGTCTTGCTGCACGTGCGAGCGCTCCCGAGTTCGTCTCGTAAGGAGAAAAAATACTCCGCTCGGGGAAAGAGTCGGGGAGGGGGAGGGGGGGGGAGGTAGAGAGGTTGGGGGGCTGACAGAGTGACAGGATGACTCATCATCTGTGTGACACGTCTTTCACCTAATAACACCGAAAACTCTACATCACGGGGAAGGCAGAGAGAGACGTAGGAAAGCAAAGGGACAAAAAAAGAAAAAGTAAGTCTGAGATGGGGGGGGGAGACAGACAGCTCAACAACGGGTCTTAAAAGAGGCCTTTGAGCTAAAAAACTGAAGTGAAGATGACAAAAGCCTCATTGAAAGGGAGAGAACATCAAGACGGCGATCTCAAGGCAAGTGATTTGAGTCATTTGAGAGTGTGTGTGTGTGTGTGTGTGTTTTGCCCGTCACCATGTGTGGTTGGGGTGGGGGGGGGCTATTTTGAGTTACTGATCCAAAAAGCCAGCACCACGGGCCGCTCTCTGACAGCAGCTCTCTCATAGGTTGTCATTACTCTTGCGCCCGTTTATTCATCACTTTTATTACACTGAAATTCCAGATAGAGCAAGAGAGAGCGAGAGAGAGAGAGAGAGAGAGAGCGAGAGAGAGAGGCGGCGGTGGCGAGGCAGACAGCCACAGGACCGAATAGATTACGGCTCCGGCTCTGCTGATAATGAACCCGTAACAAGTGCGGGGGGCCCCAGGGCCAAGAGTGGGGGCCACGGTGACAGTCAGCACTTTCCCTTTTTTTTTTTTGGTGTAGTGGGAGTGAGAGATCTCTTTAAAGCCACCCACTTTCCGTATCTATCATCGGGGGGGGGGGGGGGGGGGGGTGGACGGCTGAACTGGTTCAATCAAGATGGTGATAAGATGGGGAAAGCTGCCGACTCTGCAGCTCTCCAGGACGGAGGCTTAGCTTAGCAATGCCCATGGGGTTCAGATAGAGAGAGAGAGAGAGAGAGGGTGAGAGAGGGAGAGCGCACCCAACAGGAGATTTGTGTGTGTGTGTGTGTGTGTGTGTCGGGTGTTTGTGTGTGGTTTGGGGCAGGGGGTCCTAATCACTCGCGCAAGCTCCAATGTACTCCGGCAAACTGCTAGCGAGATGAATAGCTAGCTTGGGGTGTGTGTGTGTGTGTGTGTGTGTGTGTGTTTGGTGAGGGAGAGGCAGCGTGGCGCTCCAGGGGATTGGCTGTCCAACCGGAGGTCAAACCACATCTCCTGAGATCAATAAAGCTGCTTAATGTGTCCCGGGTCTAATGGGAGATCCACTGCAGCTATTTACACAGCTAAACACACAAACCTGAATTCAATCTCAAAGCAGGTGGATTAGCTACATTTACGTATAGCATGGTTAGCAATAAAAACAACTGCTTTTTTTTTGGTTTGTTTTTTTAAGAGTCCAGTAAAGCAGCAAAATCTCACCGATGAGCGCCTCGAAGCAGTTGGCCATGGCGTGTCGCAGGTCCGACTCCCGGCACAGATCGGGCCCGTGGGCGTAGAGCATGAAGCGGTCCAGCTCCAGTTTCTGTCAAAAAAAACCACATGGGTGTCACAGCGCGTCGCCACCGCCACCCGCCGTAATAGCCTCTTCAGGAGTAATAGCGTCTTTGGTGTTGCACTTTTCTTTTTTAGGCACTCCATTGAGAACGGGTGAGAAAAATAAAAAATACTTGAAAAGGCCTAAAAACTCCAGGGAAATGAAAAAGATTGCCTGCGCTCGTTGGGGAAAAAAAAAAAAAAAGGTTCTACTTCACGGCACTGACAGATGTGCCCATGTGTTGTCCAGCTGTGGCATCGCGCAGTAAGCCGGCACGAGTGAGTGAGTGAGTCTCACACACACACACACACACACACACACACACACACACACACAGCGGTGACCTTCACTCCCTCTGAGAAGGGAAAGTAGCTGCATCACTGGCAAAGCCTTTTTTTTACCTTAACATACATTAGTACCGTCAATACGTTCAAACTTTCATTTACATGTTAGGTCACTTGGAGTCCACAAACCTGCTGAGAAAACCTGTGTGGGGAAAAGTGAATTAGAACCCCCCCCCCCATTCACCCAACAACTACCACCAAGTTGCCCTTGAGCAAGGCACTAAACTGCTCCAGTGGATCTGGAGGAGAAGACTGTGACTGGGCAGCTCCCAGGTGTGAACGCGACTGTGTAGATGTGAGGTGCTGAAAAAAAAAAAAGTATGCATGATCACTCAACTAATAAAGTTTTGAAAAAACAAATCTGCCTCAGTTGCATTCATGTAAATGGCGTTCTGATGAGTGCACTGCGGGTCAGTCAAACTTTCTCCTATTGTTTTCCTGAGGCAAATGAAAAGTAGCCCAACTTGACTTCATTGGCAGCGTACCACAGAAAAGTACCCGGTGAAAACAGTCAGGGTGCTATTTAATTATGGCTGCAGACTGTTGGTGGTATCCCACCCCCCGCGCGCACACACACAAATTAAATCACAAATCATAAATACTCCAACTCAGAGGGAACTCGCTCTGACTTTTAAGCCTCGCGAGTGAAGTGGCGGCTTGTGCCGTTGCTCGCGGAAGATATTTTTTGAGAGATAATTGCGAGTGTTCTTGAGCAGACGGCTTTAGAGGAGCCTGGTAAACAACTTGGCAACGTCGAACACTGTATCATACTCACTTTACCGCGAGCGGCAAATTGAAACAAGCCAAACTGCTACACAGCACTAATGCAGATTCGGGCGGCTGCATCTTTGTATTCAGCGGGGAGCGACATGAAAGATTGAAGTTTTTAATTGCTTTCTCCACATCACGGGACGATTATTGTTGTGTTCTTTACAAGCGTGCCAGTGAGTGTGGCTTAGCTCTGACGCTGCCGCCAGTGAGGGAGGGAGGGGGGAGGGGAGAAGCAAGGGGGCCTGGTGATAACGGGAACTAAGAGTGTTGCAGGAAGACCTCTGAAGGGCCAGCCGCACCGGTCTGGACCTCCAAAACAACAACCTTTTAACTCCAACTACAGACCTGAGGGGGCAAAAAAAAAAAAAAAAAAAAAAAAGGAAAGGCAGCGAAGACAAAATGACTCTTTTCCCCTGTGCCCCCTTAGAAAGAAGCAAAGTCATAACAGCAAGACAGGAAAGAATAATGCCGTCTCAGAACATGTTCTCCTGTCAATTTCGGCGCCCTTTGGCTGTTGTGACCTGCGGAGGGGGAAACCAGGGGGGGGGGTTACCTTGGCTAGCATGGCTAGGTGCTGGTTCTGGACGATGGCTGTTCTGTACGTGGCCAGGCCGCCCTCCTCTAAGCTGGGAAACAGGTAATACAGGTGGACACTGTGGACAAAACGAGTAGAGAACAAGAGTTGAAACATACTTTTCCTTTAGTTCATTGACTGGATAGAAAGTCTCCCATGTGAGCAGTGGCTGGAAAACTGAACATTATTCTTCACAAAAGCAAACATCCGAATGTGCGGAAGAAAAATCTACGACTGCGTGAAACGCGTAGTGAAATGAGTATCATCACCGAACGACTCTTTTTTCTTTCTCATCCTGCAATTACCGAAAACCTTTTTCAAGACCCGTCGAATTCATCCCCCCCCCCCCCCACCCCAATACATTTCGCCAGCCTTTTGCAGATCTGCGCCAGGAGCCCGGCGACGGCCGCAGACGCTTCAGTAGTCACACAGCTGGGTTCCAGGCGAGCAGGTTCCATTTTCATTACGGTCCAGCGTCTCCCTAACCGCGGCGTGTCATTTGATTTCATTTGAATTAAAACAGGCCATTTAATTCAGTCATTTCTAATCAATACAAAGGGAGGAAAGCAGGTGGTGTTCTGTTTTCCCAAATTCGCCCGAGGTCTATTTGTCAGGGCGTTTGTGATCTTCGTGCAAAAATAAAGCACTTGGAATTAATAAATACCACTTAGTGTAATGAAAATTAATTAGACCGGGGACACTTGTGGTGTTTTGGTGGAAGCATCAGTCATGGAGACGGGGCGGGCCGGGTGGGGCGGCGCCGCGGTCTTCAGGTGCGAGCGGAGCAATTTGTGCGTTGTGCTTACACGGCTTAAGGAAGTGCTTCGTTGCAAGGAATACTGAATTCCCGGATATGCAGGTTGTGTGTGTTTGTACGCGGCAATGAGAGCGGACCGGAGGCATCCCTCGTCGGGAGATAAATGGAATAGACAAAGAAAAAAAGGCCTTCGAAGGTGTGCTTCCAACGCCAGGAGTGAGTGACACCAGCCTCATGTTAGTCAGTAATGTGCTTTTTCCTTTCAGGCTGTACTGCAGCGGTTCTCCACCTTTTCTGGCTCACGAATGCCAAAAAAAGTGATGTGTACTTGCAACCCCCTGTTGCAGCGGTAAATACGCAGAATGATGACCTTTGACACCAAAAACCACTTCTACTCTCCCTTTGCAAGCGATTTTACTTATATTAATTATTGGAAGTATAATATAATATCTACCATTTCACCTCGAAAACTTGTTTGACAGTAACTCCCTGTTTTGGGGGATGTGGCGGACTGGGGGGAGGGAGGGTGGTAGGTTCGGCTGGACTCAGCGGCTGCGGCCAATTAAAGCTGAGTGCAGCCGGGCCTTTTTAACCTGTGGGTGAATGTGTGAGCGAGAGGGACGCGCCAGTATGAGAGGCTGGCGCGTGGATGCGGAGAGACGGGGGCCAGCGCCAGCGGGAGCGACGGAGCGGGTGCGGGCCGTCTCCTGCCGCGGCGTCCGGCGGAGGTCCACGGAGGACGCAGTCGGGAGCCACCTGCAAGGGCTGACCAGTCGGGGTTGGGGCAGGATGCCCCTGGAAGCCTGGCAGGCTGGGGCAGCCTTGGGGCTCCGCGGCTGGCCCACCGGGACCGAAGGAGGGCGCCGGCGGAGGGAGACGGCGCCGACGGCGCGCTGCCGTCAACCCGGGCCGTGGGTATTATTGTTGCCGGTATGGTGTGGACAATAAAACGGCCCTGCTGGCCCATTAACTCTCCCCTGCCTATGTCTCTGTCTGTCACGGACCCCGGTTATGTGGCACCTTGCCACAGGGGAGTTTGGTGTTTCCAAACGTGGAAGGATGTCCTGCTGTGAGGGCAGTTGGCTGGATCCGCTGTACCAGTTTAACTGGACATGAGGCTGATCAATTATTCAGCGGGCCAGAGCGTGGGCCGAGCCGTCAGACGTTAACCATCAAAAAGGAGGGAACACGAGGAGTGAGGCGCAGAGGGGGGAGGGAGGGGGGAGTCCAGACGAGTCCGGAGAAACAGAGGCTAACCATCTTCTTTCTAATCTTCTCCGTGAGGAGTTGAAGCGGCGTCTTGTGTACCCCCAGGGTCAGTTTCCATCAAGGTCCAATCCTGCTCTTGACTGCTTGGGTGTTGTGGACGTCCTGGCAATCGCCGCTGGACTGGCTTGCTCAGTGTGCGGATTGGTCGGGAAGCGTCAGTGGGAGGAGTCACTAGCTGCTATGGGGTAAATGGATTTGCCTCCTTTTGTGGACCTGTGTGTGTGTGTGTGTGTGCTGGTGCTTGAGTACACGTGGCCCCGTAACGAGGAATCCCTCGCCTCTCAGACGACGAGGCCGCGGTAGCTAGGCGAGCGCCAGGACTAGGTAGGTAGCGCGTGAGATTATTAATAGCTATATATAATTAGTGCCGTGCTTAGGTAAGTGTTGGGCAGCGCGGCCCCCCGCTCACCTGGGAGTCAATAACACAGTCAGCATTCCAGACAGCTAATTGCGAGTTGTCATGGAGAACACCGGCCCGGTAAAAAGCGGCGGAGGGAGGGAAAAGGATTACATTCCAGTTCCAATTACCAGTAAATCACTGTCTTGAACGGGCGGTTGGGGAGCGTGGGGAGGGAGGGTGGTCGTGACAGATATAGATAGATATAGACAATGAGAGAGAGAGAGAGACAGGGGGGAGAGAAAGGGGGAGAAAGAGAGAGAGAGAGGCCGATGGTGTTGAAGTCGGCTTCAATTAGTGGCTGCGTCTATCAAAGACGTGCGAGTGCCATCTCACCTGGTGAGGAACTCGACGACGGCGTCACCCAGGAACTCCAGTCTCTCATTGTGATTGATTCTGGGGGTGGGAAGGAGACAGGAAGAGAGGTGGAGATGTGAGGAGGAGTTGGAGACGCCACGCAAACACACACACACACACACACACACACACACACACACACACACAGCTGCTCGCCTGATCGACGCCCTGAGAATAACAGCGGCGCACATTCAATAATAAGTAGTCGTTGCCCTTACAATTAGCTCATTTCATTTCCCCTGAGATATCCTCTCCTTTCACAGTTGAAGTTCATTTTCTTGTCAGCGGGCCTGCCGGGCGTATTAATCACGGGAAACCGTCCCTTCGATTGCGCCTGCGGTCAGCGCTAGCGTGAAACCAGACACGGGCCCGCGGGCGACCTACCTGGAGGGGGAGGGATCGTCCTGGCCAAGACGAGACATGATGTTGATCAATGTGTTGATTCCTGGAGGAAGTGGAATTAGAAGGCGTCAATAAAAAGTGAAAGAGCAGAAATAAGGCAGGCAGAGAAAATTAAAAATAAATAAATAAATAAATAAATAAATAACAGCGACCCACCCTTCTTCCTCATGTACATGTGGTGGACCTTCCTGTCCCCGTACTTGGGCTGCCGGATGCCGCAGTTGGAGAGGGAGTTGCGGGCGTGGTCGGGATTCATGCCGAAGTTGAGGTGGTGGCTGGGGTGAGTCATGGCCAGCTGGAGGGGAGGATGAGGGAGTTAGAGAGAGAGAGAAAAAAAAAAAAAAAGGAGCAGTAGTCTAGTGAGCAAGGAAAGCAAAACTGACTGTGTTCTGACTCAGATGCGTCAATAAAACCCCTCCGGAGGCAGACCTCTCTTCCATTTCTCCTTTTTTGGTTAATGAGTAAATGAGGAATGGCGACGTCGGTGAAACGTGTCCGATACCGGTGGATCGGCCGCGGCCCAAAGGACCAGAGGGAGGGCCGGGTTTAAGCAAGCCGTGCAGCCATGAGTGGAGGAGAGCGTCCCCCCTCGCCTCGTTGTCTGAAAGCGTTAAAACTGAAGACTGTTTGTACGACCGGAGTGGAGGTCTGAAAGTTAATGACTTAAACTCTCAAACCTGTAAAAGAGAGGCAATCGGCACATAAAGTGGTGCTTTGGAGGAGGGGGGGGGGGGGGGAAAGAAGAAATAACCCTCAAGGGAACGTAGTAATCGACATTCAGCTTTGTTTGAAAAGAGGACAAAACTGCTGTGCCTAGAAAGACCATCTGAGCCGAACATCTCTCGCTGAGGGAAGAAAAAGGGAAACGATAGGACTCAGTAGGATGTCGAGCCTTTATCAATCTTACATTAGGAGAATGTTAATCTCAGCAAAAAAAAAAAAAAAAGAAAAAAACTCCAAGTGCTCTTCTTTCACTGGGCTTGCTTTTCAAAAATGCTTGTCTCTTTTGAGCAAACTTCAAATCAATTTCAAGCTCCAATGAGATATATATGTAAAATGTTAACAGAGAGGTTTCAATATTTATAGTCGCTCAAGAGGCCTTCAGCTTTGTTGCCTCGAACAGAGAGACGACAAATTCAACAGCAATTCTAGGTTTTTTTTCTTTTTCCTGTGGTTAAGAGGAACAGCTTTTTTTTTTTTTTTGAGGGGAAGGAAAACAAAAAAACAAACGTATTTGACATGACACAAGCAGAAATCTAGCAATTCTCAGTGCCGTGTTGACAGTTTGATAAAAAAAACCAAACACAACAACTTCTACTTCCAATTCCAACTCCCCCATTGTGCTATGTCAGACACAAGTCAATGACTGCCTAGTACACAGCCTGAACTACAGAGTTTGGTATACGAAAGGAAAAGTATCACGCAAAATACATCAGTTATTCTGTAAACACTGCAGGTCCTTCAGCTAAGGACAGCAACCGACAACAGCATTGGGTGTTTGTTTTTTTAAAGCCGAATCCTAGGCGAGGATTGGCGTCTGTAACCCGCTCCCGTCGCCGTAATGACGGCGTAAAGTACCGGAGGGATTTGGTGATCACTGCCTCGGCTGCCGCTCGACAGCCTTTGGCTAAAGAGGGAATATAACATGATGGCGCTCAGAGGCGACCGGCGGACTCGACTGGGAAGAGCATTCTTTCCGACGGCCCGACGGTGCTCCCGCTCCAAAGTAATCAACAATGTCATTACCGCGGCACTGCGTCATGTAACGTAGTACAACAGGTAAATCGGGATACGGCGGGAGTGGAACCAGACCGCTTGAAAAAACAGATGGACACCTCGGTCACGTGGCGATGCATGCGCCACCATGAATAACAATACAAAAAAAAAGTACCCTCCGTACACCGAGTCACAGCCAGACGCATTCGCCGAGGCACACAAACAAAAGCATGCGAGATGAGAGCCGAGGACTTGTACAATTAAATTATTGAGGCCCTCTGTGATGCCTCTCGTACTGCCAGCATGGGTCAGAAGTGAAGAAGCGGGTGAAGCAACAGGAGGCGGAGAGGATTAGGAGTGGGGAATATGGTGCGAGTCGGTGATGAAGGAGCAATCTGCGACCGTGAGCGCCATGTCTCCCACCACCCCCCCGCCCCGCCCCGCCTTAAATCTTAAACAGGCAGCGTCTCAGAAGAGGAGCTTCAAAGGGGCCAGTGCTGCACTGGAGGCGGTAGGGGGAAGGAGACTCGTGGCTCTCAGGCTGTTGAACGTTTGCCGGGCCGCCTCACGCCGCGATCGCATTTAATCCGGGATGCATTTAATCCGGGATGCATTTATGCATGTCCAGCGGCGACCGATGGACATGAGTTCCCGTCGGCTCGAACGCGATGAGATGAAACCGATTGGGTGTGGCTAGCGGCTACGCTATTAGAGCATCCATTTTCATTTTTTTCATTTCTTTTTACCAAATTGTGGCGAGGTTTGAAAGCGCTCGGGTATGTGGGAGTGTCTATACTATCTACGAGTCTCGCCCTGACAGACTGACTGGTAAAGTACTTTGTAAAGTATTTTGTTCATGCCTGCATTATTAACACGTTAGTAGAATGAATTCGATACGTGCAACACGCAACGCAGCGCGGTGATGCAGCGGTAACAGATTCTCTCATTTTGGAAATGAACTTCGACTAAGTGTGATTGTGTCAGGAGGGCGGAGGCACCGATCGGGACTAGAACAGCACGTTCTCAGATCATAATGAAAGAGACCGCCACACGGGAAGGATGACAGATCTGAAATCAGTTCTGACTCTGAGGGCTGGAAAAAAAAAACACAGACCGTTGCCCTCCTGAGCAGCGGGTGTGATCCGGGTAGGTAGTGTGTACTGTGGGCTCGCAACCACTGATGTGTGTGTGTGTGTGTGTGTGTGTGTAGTAGATAGGGGAAGGTGCTGTAAGCCCAGTAATGATGGCTCCACACCTGGGCCATTTCAGTCCCTGTGGTGGTGTCTGCTGTCAGCCCTGCTTTGTCCACACACACACACACACACACACACACACACACACACACACACACACACACACACCGAGGTGTTAACACCTCAGTGACTGAAATTACACGTGATATGAAACAGACACGTGAGACACACACACACACACACACTCTCTTGGTGGTCCACATCTGCTAGCTGTCTAGGTGTTATGATCAAACCAATTGTTTTTCTATTGGTTTTTTTTGGAAGATGAAATGAGGGGAGTGAAGGAGGGAGAGAGGGAGTGACAAATCCGCCACGATCGCCCTGGGAGACCGAGGCGTCGAGCTCAAACGTCATCGCCTGTCGGCAGAGGGTCGGGCCTCGCAGCGGGTCAAAGAGTCATAACGACGGGTGATCATTACATGAACGGGAACGAGCCAATCACCGGTGAATATGTGCAGCTCTCTATACGTACACCGACAGAGCACACACACACACACACACACACACACACACACACACACAGCCTTGAGCGAATCTGAATGCATCCTTCCCCTTTTTAACTATGTATAGGCTACAACACATTGATTTCTAATGTATCAGGTTATGACAGCTCTTCAATATTGCTGCAGGCAGCCGTGGGGCTTACTCCGAGAACACAGGGCTTCAGGCTACAGACCTGACAGGGGAGAGCTGGCATTACGGAGGAGGCTGTTGTTGTCCTGACTACTGTCATGGCAACTCAGCAGACCCGGGCTGGTTGCTGCAGAGATATGACTCAAGCCAGTGTGTTTGTGTTACCTTAGGTGACTCCTGAGCCCCTGTTTCCACCTGAGCTATCCCTGCAGAGGCAGAATGGGCACAATAATGAGCCAAACGCTCCCCTCCCAAATCTCTGCGGGCAAGAAAAACCACTGCGCAAAATGTCTACTTTTTCATCTGGCTATCTGACCGGTTAGAGTCTGTGCCCTGTCTGCAAGAACCAGAGGGATTTGCCGTTTCTTATCCACCCCTGTTACAGTTATCAACTATGCCAGCCTTTAAATAATGCAGCCCGGGGTTGGGGGGCGGCGCGGAGTAAGTAGTTGTCATGCCTGTGCCTTACCTGAAGGAGGCAGCGCTCCTTGAAGACGTAGCCGATGAGCTTATCCATGTGCATCAGGCACTGGTGGTACCGGATATGGTGGGTGAGGACGGGCAGCATCATGGCATGCTGTGGAGGGAAGAGAGAAAAAAAAAAAAGCACAGGGTCGGCGGGGGCAACGGAAAGGGAAAAGATGGGGAAAAGGGCGAGGGCGAGAGAGAGAGAGACGCTAACTCAAAAGATATGAGGGAAGAGAGAACCGGAGCGTGTTTTGGGAGAGCGCGTGATGAAGAGATTGTGAAAAGAGAGAGGGAGAGGGTCGGTGGAGGGGAGCAGAGAGGGAAAAATCAATCAGCCAGTCATTATTTATTAAGTGGTGCTCTGCAACAGAGATGAAATAATCAAAAACTCAATCGCTGCACTGTGAGAGGGTATGACAGAGAGGAGGAAAATTCACATTTGGACACGGACAGTCGAATTGAAGACCATTTCGACATGTTGACACATGCATTGGAACAAACAGCGACGACAACCTCCCCCGAACCCCGCCCCCGCAACCCCGCCCCCACCTATGTTCCTGGCGCAAAAAAAAAGTTGAAGAAGAAAGAAGAAGTGTCACAGAAAACTCAAAAAGGAGGCAGACAAGAGAAAGGAGAAGAGCTGGGGGCAGGGAGTGTGAGCGGGGAGGAAAGTGAAAAGAGAAAAACTGGTCAGTGGTCAGCAAATGAGTGTGACAGTCAGGGGCCCCGACGCCGAGCCCATCTGCAAAACCATTAGTGGAGGCTTATCAAGTCAGGCAGTCGGGAGTGGCTGAGAAACGGTGGCGAGGCTGCTGTACACACATTAACCCCGTGCCACCGCATGAGAGAGAAGGGAGCCATGCATGTTTTAATTAGTGCTAGTGGAGAGAGGGGGGGGGGGGGGGGGGGGGGGGGAGCCGGCGGGCCAGCGGCTACAACCAGTGCTGCTACGTAGCCCTAGGGCCATCACAGGGGCCATGGTGACACACTCCCCAGGCCTTGTTAAGCAGCCAATTAACAAAGCCAGGCCCTGCTCGTGTCTACAGCTCCTGACCTGTTCTGATGACTAGCTGACTGACTGTGTGACCGTGTGTGTGTGTGTGTGTGTGTGTGTGTGTGTGTGTGTGTGAGTGAGAGACTAGCTTATTAGAGTGATACTCCAGTAATTAAAAAGGTGAGAACTTTCTAATTTATGATCAGGGACGAAGGGTGAGGATTTTGGATGCCGTCCAATCAGACTAAGGGACCTGCATTTCCTTTCAGCCTGGCTGAAATGTTACACACTCCGTGTCCAAACTGGGCTTGAACTCCCTACATCATCACTCCCTATATAATGGCTTTACCCCGTTTTCCACATTTAATCGCATCACGGGGAATAAATAATATGAATTGTACAGCCTGAACATGATGTTTCCTTTTAAAGGCTTGTTTAATTTAATGAGTGCTGTAGCCTAAGCCACAGAGATGTCATTATAAAAAGGCCTATTGTGCTTTAGTCCAATTGGTAACAGAGACGTTTTATTGGGATTCATCTATGAAGACATCACCGTGCATTAAAGCGTTCCCAATTTGCAATAGAGAAAAGGCCGTTTTCCTCGACTAACAGCAGAATTAAGACGTTGTACAGCATTCCCTGCATGCCAGGACGTGGCCTGCACCACACTTTGGTGAGTGGATCAATTAAAGTAAGGGATGATGAATGAGTAAAATGCACTGCACCATTTTTGTGAATAAAGATCCACCACCCCCCCCCCCCCCCCCCCCCTCTCTTTCCTGTGCACATGTAGAGTTTGTGGGGAGATAACAAACTGTGTCTTTCTCTTGAACTGTCTCCACAGAGATGTGACCAGGAAACCCCAAAAAAACAGACAAAACAGGAAAACAGTACCGAATTAGAAATGAATACGAGTGATAGGTTAAAAAAAAGAAAAGAAATGGATAAATAAATAAATAAATAAATAAATAAAACACAGTTCTGTCTCCAGTGTGGAGCTTGGTCCTTGACAGATTCTTTCAAGTGAAACAGCGAAGCAACCTTGCAGTAGCCGACGAATGTCAGTAACGAGGAGGTTGATTCTGCTCCGATCGGAGTGCCTGCTTTTAGAACCGCACCATTGTGGGTCAGTCCTGCTGTCTTTCCTGCGTGTGTGTGTGTGTGTGTGTCACATGTAGCGCCCACGTGGACGCGGCGGTTCAAATTGAAACTATTCGTGAACCAATTAGTCGTAGCACTCCAGCTTGAGGCAAATATAATTGGGCAGCAATTATGGATCAGATCCTTCTTTGCTAGACCTTGCTGTGAGGGAGGTCTGGCTTGCTAGGCTAGCCCTTTCTGTCATTCCCCTCTAAATGCGAGTCAGGCTGCAGGCTCTCCTCGCCGCACGGAGGACAAAATAGAGGGGTAGGGCAGGGGGATGTGTGCACGGGGAGAAGGGGGCAACACTGATACCAATTACTTTCTTTCTGAGTAGCAGGCAGGCAACTCTGGGGTAGACAAAATAAATACAGAAATAAGAAATAAGGCAGTCCAGCTTGGTACCGAATTGTTTTATTCCAGTTATAATCAAGGAGCAATTGCACGGAACTGCCGGGGTTAGGGGTTCGAGTCCCGCTGGGGGAGACCGATGCTAAAAATGTATGCATTCACGGAAGTTGCAAGTTCAGCGTGACTTCTACTTGCTGTTGAGGTCAATTCCTGTGCTGGTTGACTGTACCGCAGTGCCAACGGGCACGTGAAGGAACTAGGGCTTCGATGCATCAGGGTTTTATTTTGTCTTCAATGTACATTATTTTACTTCAACAGAATAAGAGTCTTAGCTTTAATCTTAAGAGTCCGCTCCTTTTGGTGGCAACGAAGCTCAGGTCGCTCCTTTGACCAAACCCACTCAGTGATGCACAATGGCGGATGCTATTAAACCAGCAAGTCTTCTGAAGGCGTGTGTGTGACAACATTTTGGATTTCAAAACAAAACGACGAGAAATGGACTCGATAAAAGCAACGTTGCTTGTCAAAGTTGTCATTGGACTTTGAAGAACTCCGGGAACAGAACGAACTTACGCTCACGTCTACTTGGATGTCGCTAAACTGGATGAGGCAGTCACCTGGAAACCGCTGTCTACTTCAGTCCGTGCACAGAAAATAACAGCGGTGGTGTTCATCTGTAAGGACATACGCCCATCGAAACAAAGTGTGTGTGTGTGTTTATATTTAATGGGTTCAACACACTCTTAAAACCCTGGGAAGAGGTGTTCCTATGTGCAGTATATGTTGATATACTCAAGGTTTAACTATCACGTGCAATATATTTTCTCTCTGGAATGTATTCAACGGTCTTCTGCAGCCAAGTGGGCAAATTCAAAACCAAAACAATAAAATAATAATTAACTGAGATTCCCACAGACTCCCACCCCTAGAAGGAAGCTGTAATACTGTGTTATACAGTTGCACATCAATAAGTTGACAGGTCGGTGACATTACTTAATAAAGCATGGTTACTCGGGCACTGTGGGAGTTCATTTTCACATCTCAGGTTTTAGATACTCAGTGATGCAATGGGTGGAAAGATGAAAAGTTGGGGTTCTGTAGCTGTGCCATGGGTAGCGGTCTGTGTCTCGGCATACTGTGAATGTACCAGTGCCCTCCAGAATTATTGGCACCCTTAGTGAATATGAGCAAAACATAGGCTGTGAAAAAAATGTCTTTGCTTTTTATCCTCTTGGTCTTTCACTCAAAATATTCACAGAAGAAAAAAAAAAATGTTAACATGAAATAAATATTTTTCTCCAAAACATGTGTGCCACAATTATTGGCACCCCTAGAAAATCCTATGATTAAAATCTAACTGAAGTATATTTCCAATCATATTTGACATTTTTAAGTTCACCTGTTTGATTAGGAACTCTTAAGTGGTCAATCATGACTTCCTGTTTCACTGGGGTATAAATATTAGGTGACGCAGGCCAAATTCCCTTCGTCATTCATCACTATGGGAATGACACAAGAACACAGTAACGATGTGCGACGAAAGGTTGTTGAGCTGCACAAATCAGGAAATGGATATAAGAAAATCTCTCAACGGTTGAAAATGCCCATTTCTACTATCAGGGCAATAATTCAGAAGTTTAAAGCGACTGGAGATGTTAAGAATCAGCCTGGAAGAGGATGTGTGTCTACACTGACCCCACGCACCGTGAGGAGGATGGTTCGAGTGGCGAAAGAATCTCCAAGGATCACAGCTGGAGAATTGCAGATGTTAGTTGCATCTTAGGGTCAGAAAGTCTCCAAAACTACAATCAGACGGCATCACAAGTTGTTTGGGAGGGTTGAAAAAGCCTCTGCTGTCATCCAACAATAAACTAAAGCGCCTACAGTTTGCCAAACGTTACTGGGACTGGGTTATATGGTCAGATGAGACCAAAACAGAGCTTTTTGGCAACAAACATCAGAGGTGTGTTTGACGTAGACAGCCATACAGAAAAGTACCTCATACATTAAGTACGGTGGTGGATCTTTGATGTCGTGGGGTTGTTTTTCTTCCAAAGGCCCTGGCCAACTTGTTAGGATACCTGGTATCATGGACTCCATCAAGTACCAGCAGATATTAAATGAAAACCTAACAGCCTCTGCCAGGAAGCTTAAAATGGGCCGTGGTTGGATCTTCCAGCAGGACAAGGATCCGAAGCACACCTCGAAAATCAACACAAAAATAGTTCACTGACCGCAGAGTGAAGGTTTTGCCATCACAGTCCCCCTGACCTAAACCTCATACAAATCTGTGGGATGAGCTGAAGAGGAGAGTCCACAAGCGTCGACCTCGGGATCTGAAGGATCTGGAGAGATTCTGTGTGGAGGAATGGTCTCAGTGGTCTCAGTGATCTCAGATCCCCTGCCATGTGTTCTCCAACCTCATCACGCATCACAGGAGAAGACTCAGAGCTGTTATCTTGGCAAAGGGAGGCTGCTCAAAATATTAAATGAAGGGCTGCCAATAATTGTGGCAAATTTGTTTCATGATAAGAATTTAATAGAACTTAAGAATTCAATTTTTCTTTCAATTATGTCACTTCAATTAAAGGTTAGATTTTTGTTAATATTTTGAATGAAAGATCATGAGATCATTGCTCATTTTTACTAAAGGGTGCCAACAATTCGGGAGGCCACTGTATGTGTGAGTGTGAATGTGTATACGTACACCCATGTGCATTTGTGTGTTGCACATCTGCACGCATGTTTGTGAGCATGTCTGCGCATGTCTCTGAGACTGTGTAGATCCTTGAGCACGTCGACACGCGTCTGTGTCAGTGTGTGTGCGCTGCTGTTTACCTGACAGACGTCGGAGCGGATGCCGGTCTTCCAAAAGCCCTGGCTGCTGAGCTCCACCGTCACCTCACGGCGCATGGTGTTCTTCTGACGGATCTTCTGAAGAGCTTCCTGCCAAACAACCAGCCAGTCAATTATTGATCCGCTAGAGCACAGCCTGCGGCGACATCGCGTATCCTCACAACCGCACCCCTTCCTCCTCCTCCTCCTCCATTGTTCTCTCCCCCTTCTCTCCCTCCCTCTTTCACTCCCTCCAGGTAGTCTAGGGCGCGCAACAACCTGAAAAACCCCACAGCATGACGTGCACAACACAACAGCGGCAACGGAGAAGTGACAGCTCTGCTGGTCCCAGTTAATTGAGGCATTGCAACGGGTCAGCATAGCTGTGGGCAGCGGTGGTGCTGGCTGTGGAACAGCTGGTACATAGGGCTTCAGTCCCAGGCGCTGAGCACCAATGCCTGCCCATTAGGACCACCACACAAGAGCCTAGAGGTATCTCCAGCAGCAGCAATCGTTACAGACCTGAGTTGTGTACACACATGCACACACACACATATACACACACACACACACACACACACACACACACAGCCATGTCAGCCCCACAGCAAATAACTGGCAATTCAACAAGGGAGGCTGAGACAAGAGAGTCCTACAAGTAACAACCAAGATGGAAGATATATTGACAGATCTCGCCTTCTAAGTGTGTGTCAGTGTGCGTGTGCGCTTCATTCAAGCGAGATGCTATCGACTGTGTCTGAGTTAGCCGTGATCTGCCTAAAATGGAACACCAGGAATTTTGGACTCTCAGAGGAAATAAGAATAACAAAGGCATGAATAAATAATGCCATCCTACTTTGAACTGCGCATCAAAGTGAACACCGCACGCCCGCGCACACTCACCCCCACACACACACACACACACACACACACACACACAACAAATCTTCCCACGGATACCCAGCCACTGTATATGGAAAGCAGCAATCATAGAGAGGTATGAATGGTATGTACATACTGCATTACGCTGGGCTTTCTACGAGCACGTGGGAGGGGGCCAAAGGTGGAAAGTAACCACCAGCAGGGAAGACAGGTGTGAATGCAAAGGCAGGTGACAACATGTGAGGAAGTCCCCGCCCCCACCCCCCCTCTCTCCAGCCATTTGAGCCAGATCCTTTTCAAACGGCGGGCCAGACAGGTCAGTGCACATTCGACTTTGATCACCACATAGTCCTAGGGAGGGGGGAAGTGTGTGTTTCAAATCAGGTCGAGGTCAAGTGCTGAACGCCAGTGTCTGATGGAGGCAAGTGGCCCTCCATTGGCCATGCTCTCCCTTCGCTTGCTTGCTTTCTGAGGCCTCCAGCTCGGGCTAATGACACCGTTCTCTGGCAAGTGCAAAAGCTGAATGAAAAAGACGGTGGCTGCTCCCCTGGCGGCTTTCTCTATCATTTCATTAGCATTATTACGATATCATTATCTGCATCAGGGCTATTTTAATTAAAGGTATTTTTTCATACTTGTTATTTATGCATTCTGCTCTTTTCTTTTTTTCCCTACCTTTCTCCTCCATGTTGAGCTTTTGATGTCATTTGGTTGTTTTTACCCAATTCGCTGATGTGTTTGTCATCTTGCTATTTTCTTTTTCTCTTTTAGGGTGGGATGTTTTCATAAGCCCGGTTCTTTTTTTGGTTCTTGCCTGCACAGTTTGTATTTACTTTCATCTCATCTATTTTTCTCTTCGTCAGTTACCACTTGTATGTATGTGCAAGTAAACTAAACCTAAATCTAACACCAGATGACGAGAGAAGATGTATTTTCTCTCTGCACAAATATGCTATATGCCAGACTAGAGCAATACAAAAACAGGATTCTTTCTTGTTCTGATTTGAAAGGCTTTAGCCTAGTTTCCAATTTTGAGTTTCCAATTTTATTTACCCTTACATCTGCACAGAGGTGATTTCTGCAAACTGTTGATTCTCCACTCGAGACTTTAAAATCAACAGCTTGTGACTCTGTAACGGATGTATGTGTTGCATGAGGGAAGACAGACAGATGAGAATGGCAGGCTGTGCTGTCACTTTAGCGAGCGTGATTGAAACTCCCTTGAGCACGAAGACAAATGTACCACCACAGTCGTCCCAACATGCAGTGAACGGACATCTGCACTTGAACTTGGGAACTTAAGAGCTAGGATGTTAAACGGAAAGTAAGACACCCATTCAGACATATTGACTTTAGTGAGAACCATGCATGTGCAATAGGCCTACACTATTAAACTATTACATTTTTCAATCGCAAGAGGATGTGATTTTTGTTAGACAAGTTGGAGGAAATCTGTCAAAAAACTAAGTCGATTCTAAGCATTAGGATCTCATTTTTCACCCCCCAAATTAGATTTTGTGCTGAAAAACAAAATTATGCAGAAAAGCTGCATCCAAATGGATTCATATCACAGTCACAACATTCGCTGAATATTCGGAACCGCAATATGACCTTTTGGCAATATCATGCGGCCCCTGATGTGTAACCAAATTCGGTGCCTTGGGAAAGTATTCAACCCACTTGACTTCTTTGTCACTGATCTACACGCAATAATCAATAATGTCAAAGTGGATTATTTGTTTACATTTTTTGGTTTTTCAAATGATTTAAAAATTAAAAGCTGAAGTGTGTTTTGAGTCAATACGTATACCCTTGCAGTCACACTCCAAATGGACTCAAGGTGCATGCAAAACTCTGAATGTCCTTGAGATATCCTGACAGCTCGATTGGAGTCTACCTTCGGCAAAATTCATTGATCGGACATAATTTAGAACAAGCTCAGATTTCAGTGCATATCAGAGCAGAAACTCGATCATGTAGTCCAAGGAACCGTCCTTAAAATTCAAAGACAGAACTGTGCATAAAGGCACTTTAGGCACCGTAAGTAGGAATTGGGTAAAGATAAAGAACTACCTGGACCTTCCTAGAGCTGGTCACCCAACCAAACTGAGCAACCAGGTACGAAGGAACCTGGTTAGGGAAATGACCAAGAACCCAGAGGCCACTGACAGAACTTTGTGGGCTGTATGGCTGCACAGAAGCGCTTCACAAATCTGTGCTGCACGGCAGAGAGGCCAGAAGGAAGCCACTCCTGAAGAAAGGCACCTTGGCACCCTGGAGTTGGCCGAAAGGCAGGTGAAAGCATGAGACAAAAGATTCTGTGGGCTGATGAAAGTGAAATGGAATTCTTCAGCTGTAATTTGAAGCATTATTTCTGGCAGAAACCAGGCCCTGTTCATGAGGCATGTTTATGGCAGCTCATGCTGTGGAAAGGCTGGGAGACCTGTACAGAGAGAGAGAGAATAATGAATAGAGCCAAATAAAAGGAAACTCTTGAGAACTTGCTTCAAAAAGCCAAAGACCTTTGACTGGGGCGACAATGTATTTTCCAATAGGGCCCTAAGAATACAATTCAGTCAACACTGGAGGGCCTTCAGAACAATAATGTGAAAGTCCTTGAGTGGCCCAGACGAAAAGCGCACTTGATTCCAATTGAAAACGTACCCAAAGCAGACCTCGAAGCTGTAAACTCAGAGGGTTGAGTGATGTAAGATAATACAATTAGAGATATTTCTGTATCTCATATGAATACATTTGTTAAAATTTCCAAACTGTTTTCACCTTGTCATGGGGTGTTTTGTGTAGATTGTTGATAAAAAAATAAAAAAAAACAACAACTAAATTTCATGATTTTGTATACAGTCAAGGGGGTTGAATACTTCCTGAAGGCACTGTACAATATCAGTGTATGTGTGTATGTCTGTGTGTTTGAGGCCTATTCAAGTAGTTGGCTGAGGGACCCTCAGAAAGTCCATCTGGGCAACACATACAGACAGTCTTGCTCTCTGAATGTCCGCGATGCCATCTCCACCCACACACAGAAGCTTCCTTGCTTTCTGGAAAGAGGTGCCATCTGGCCTTCTCACCAGGGTGCACACCTCTGGCCTCCCTGGAGGTACTTGGACTCGGGGCTAACCACAGACGTATCAAAGAGCCAGTTAGAGAACTAACAGAGCGCTGCCATCAACACCTCTAATGGCGCGCGTCTGCTTCTAACTGGTAGAAAGATGCCTTGCCCATCAAAGGGAAAGACATTTACGCCTTCGCCGAAGCACTTGGACCGTTTACACAGAAAGCTACACTCTCAAGACAGCTGCGGACACACACACACACACACACACACACACACACACACACACACACACACACACACACACACACACACACACACACACACACACACACACACACACACACACACACACACACACACACACACACACACACACACACACACACACAATCACAAACTCAAGACGTTCCTTTGGGAATTCAACAAGTGGCGACGCTACACTGCTACTGCTGTGAAAAGACATGGATAACGCCTGGCCTGTGGTGGTGTACGATGGACCTAGAGCGAGTGTGTGTGTGTGGGTTCACTAATTGCTCCAGTGCAGGTTGACAGTAGGAATGTCAGGGCCTGTTAGCCAGAGAGCCTGGCCACACTACCTGGGAAACAAGCTAATTGAGCTCCAAGTTCTTACCCATTATTGGTTCTGAGAGTATCGAAAGGACCGAAGTAGAAGATTATATCTCTAGCACACCCAGAGCCTTAGAGACAGAAGGCACTGTATCTATTCTAGAAAACCTACTGCTACCAGATGCATTATGTAGCTCTCCATCCCCTGTGGCGACCGGGTCATGACTCCACCCGACCTAAACTCGTCTTCCTTCTGGCTCCCCAGTGGTGGAGTGACCTTCACACCCCAGTCAGGAGAGAACACTCGCTCCCTTTCTTTTACTGTAAGCTGTAAATTCATCTATTTAGTGAATACTTCATCTTATTCCCCAACCCCCGAAATCACATCCCTGTCAATATCTTCCTACTGTACGTCCTTCCTATATCTCCTCTGCTTTCTACCTCTCGTTTCAGTTCTTAGGTCTCCTTTTCTTTTCACTGGTCTATATTACATGATCGCTCTAGAGTCATCTTGAAAAAATTTTAAACAAAGCAAGTATGTCACTTACAAGTTACAAGGCTAGCTGAGATAAAGAAACACATTTCAGGGCTAAAAGCTCTCCAGGAGTTAGAGATGCTGAGGGATGCTGAGGGATGCTGAGGGATGCTGAGGGATGCTGAGGGATGCTGGAGCAGAGGGTCTGAGGAGTGAGGAGAGGAAACCAGAATACAGAGGTGGTGCAATCAGGTGAGACAGACAGACCATCATTTCTTGAGCGATTTTGAAGATTTTGAGTCTGCAGCTACATAAAATGTCTAGCTTTACGTGGTTCGGGGACCAAACAGTATTTTTCTATACTTTCCCAATTTTTGTGCAATTCTTTTCTAGCCTGGACATTATTATCAAAATCATTATCCTGCCTTTCCTAGCCCAAAACCGCGAATGCACAAAAGGCAAGGCTGCAGTTTTAGTGAATGTCAACAAAACTCGAAAGGAACTGTTGTTTTTGTGAGCTTTGGCGGTGTTGCTTTAGTTTAGTGAAATGGCTTCCTTGTTACTTGCAGGCAATAACTTTGACAACCAGATTTCCAGAACCGAGTTCCCAGATAAGCAGCATCTGAATCAATGTGCACAGCGGGAAGTGTAGTGATGGTAATAGTTTCCTTTTGGAATTAATAGCTATGAAGCTGAAGAGTGTGCTAGTGCTTCCTCGTTTCAGCGCCACCTATCACGTCAGCAGGGAGTGACCTTTCAAAATATTCACCACATCATGACAACAATCCCAGGCAATGGGAAAGGGCCTATGGCCAATGTTCCAAGTGTGATGTGGGTAAGTGTGATGTAGGAAATGAGCACAAACAAAAAAGAACCCACCTCCCTCTGTGTCAGCTTCTGCTTGTCGATCTGCTTGACCTTGGGGCTGTTGGCCAGCAGGTGGCGTAGTTTCACATAGCTCTTCCACAGCTTCTGGTACCTGCCAACAGTAAATAAGGAGGCATCAGGCTGACAGGAGTCTATTTTCCTCGCGCTCTCCCTCTTTGCAACAACACATCAATATTTCATCTCCGGCTCGCCCCATATTAAACAACATCATTTAACAGTGGCCTGCGGCCATTATTCCATTAGCTGCTGCTGTCTGAGGGCAGCAGAGAGAAGATTCCCCCATTGCTTCACATGTTCACTGTTTGAACTGTGGACAGAGAAAAAAAAAAGTTCACACATATACTGACTGGAAAGTGCCGTCAGCTCACCCTGTTTTTTTTTCCTTCTAGTAAGTTGGTAGTTGCTGCAGTCATGCAACATTTGAGCAGCCTTGACACATGGCATGAGAGCTCCCTCACAACATGCCTCCCTCTTCTTCTCATTTTCTATGAAACCCATTGTCTTTGCCCTCATTTGCATTTGAAAAGGAGCCAGGGAGTTATCGGCAAGGTGACATGTAGCCACCATTCTAACCACCTCCCCTTTCTCCCCCCCCCCCCCCCGTCTCTCTCTCGCTTTTCAATCAGACCTCCTGATTGATGGACTGAGGGCCGAGTGTGACCGTTCTGCTCCCATTCAGGAGACTTTCTCCTCATTTACCAAGAGTTATTCAATTATGATTGGTGGCAGGGAGGGGGTATGGCGGTGGGGTGTGTGTGTGGGGGGGGGGTAGGGTGGTGCAGAGAGAGAGAGAGCGAGAGAGGAAGGGAAGGAAGAAAGGCAGAGGAGGGAGGGAAGGAAGGGAGGGAGGGGTACTGTGGAATAGAAGAATTATAGAGCTTTAATAGTGGGGACTTCATTAGAGACTGAGACGGGGGAATGAGACGGCTTTACCGCCCCGATTATCAGCTCACCACCACCTCTGTACTGAACCAGCCGGCGCAGACGGGAGGGAGAGAGACGGAGAGAGAAAGAGCGAGGCGGAGGAGAGAGAGAGAGAGAGAGAGAGAGAGAGAGAGAGAGAGAGAGAGAGAGAGAGAGAGAGAGAGAGAGAGAGAGAGAGAGAGAGAGAGAGGAGAGGAGAGAGAGAGAGAGAGAAGTATATCCAGCCTGGGAGGCCCCCTCGTCCCCAATCCGCTCCGATGACCTTTCCACAGATCCGCTGTGCTCTCAGGGTAGCATTGCTGCAGCTCCCGCCACTCCCTGCACACACTTTCATTAGCATATGCTGCCTCTTTCTTCCTCTCTCTCCCTCTCTCTCTTGCTTATGCTCTTCTTTCTCTCATTTTTTTTAAAAAGTTGTTTTTCCCCCTGCATGCCATGCTGCTTCCCTACTCCTTGCCCTCTCTCGCTGCCTAGCCTTCTGTTCTCTCTCTCCCCATCCTTCCATTCCTCGCGCTTTTTTGCCATCGCCCTCGCGTCCATCCGCTGGCGTCTTCTCTCACAGTCTATCCTCCCTGCCCTGTCCACCCTTTCCGTCTCGTTTTCACTTTCAACCCCCTTGACCTCACCACACATGTCCTCATGCTTGCCTCGGTGGTCCTGGTAGAGACGGAGAGGCTGGAGTGGCGGACCCTGAACACAAACGTGTCCGGCGGGCAGCCTTGCAGGGAGGAGGAAGACAGCACGGCACTCTTCAGCCTCCTGCACTAATGTATGCTGCTGCTGTGTCTGAGGCTGCCTCTCTGTGGCATTGCCGCCGCCGCAATCAACGCCGAATCCTGCCCTCACTACACGCATCATTAGCAGTGGTAGGAAATCCTTTCCACTGGCCTCTTGCTATTTCGCTTCGGCATCGGCTAATGATGTCCCTGTCCGCCCATAAATTTGTCGTCTGCAGCTTTGAGAGGTTTGACATGGCGGCAGGGCGCGCGGGGACGAAAAAGGAACGCAGACAGCGGACGGCTAAAGTGTAGCGGCAGGGAAGAGGTGACATTAGTCAGAGGACATCAGCGAAACTTGCCCAAATGGATTTCGTAATGATCACCCTCTCCTTCGCATCTTCATCGCCGTCATTTCCCCCCCCTCGCCCGCCTCCTCGTGATTGTCCCCGTCGAGGAGCGAGTATTTGGATTTCAAAAGAGAGGGCGGAAAAAGAACTGCGCCAGACTTCTGATTGGCGCTTCGGCGTGTTTGTTGTCGCATCTCCACACCTCAAGAGACTACAGCGCGGATGATCTAATATATTGCTTTTGATAATTATGCAGCAGCACAGTACAGTTTTCCCCGTCGGAGCGCTGCGGCGTGTGTGTGTAGCATTACTATTCACGAGACATGAACCGTAGCCCCGGCGGCGGACGCGCCCGGCGGAAACCCGGGACCCGTGACGACGCATGTGAAAATGTCACGCCACTCGTTTTCTCTATCTCCCCCCCTCTCCGTGTCTCCCTCTTTCCCCCCCTCCTCTTTGACATACGCCACTCTCGCAAAAGGATTCTGCCAGCGCTGCGGGTCCTGAGAGAACGGCGGTGAATGAGGAGTAAGGGGAACGAGGGAGACGGCAAAGATCTCCCTCGGGGGAGATATCTTCTCGGATGGCTGGTCTGGCGTGTATGCGTAGGGTGTGTGTGTGTGTGTGTGTGTGTGTGTGTGTATAGTCTTACTGAGGGTCTCCGGCGTAGCTGAGCTGAGCTGGTCTGATCCCAAAGTGGACGATGATGGGGAAGGTGATGACGTCCGGGTTGAACTGCTCCCTGTCCAGCTGGTCGATACGCACCGAGCTCGGCTTCTACAAAGAACACGTAACGCAGCTTCAGTCACGATACGGCATCAACACATGCACATGACCTAGCTACAAGGGAGCCATCATTCAAAATGTATCTACTACAAATGTGTACAAATCCATGCCATGAGGGTTTGTCTGTCACGGGACTGGAATCAAGATAGGCCTGGATTCTACTTGTGGCGTTGCGCGCGACAATGATAAAGTGGTGTCGGGGAGCGGCGCGCCAACTCCCGACACCCTTATCGGGGGTGGAGATTGACAAGCAACATGTCCTCGGTTGACTCCCACATCACAGTTAGCCTGTCAGGCATTTTGCGAGATCAGAGGAAGGGGCTGTAGCATAAGGCGCGGTGAGCGAAGCGGCAGATGGCTCGGGGCTCGCGCTCACCTTGACATTAGCCGCGCTCGCTTGTCATGGGCGGCGCACAAACTTTGATTTGGGGTGTGAGCGGCGATGAAACAACTTTGATTTTTTTCCTTCAATGCGACATAATCAGGTGTGACTGACTTGATTGAAGCCTTGATTGTTGCCCTGTTAACGGGGCAAATGCAAATATAGTGGAAACGGCAATTTCGACGCTAGACTTGTTGCTTTACCGACGCTGTGCGACAGCTGATTGAAGGTGGATGGCGTTTCGTGACCTTGTTTCTGCACCATGTCAACTGTGCAAACAATCACTTGAGTGTGCCATGTTTGATTGGCATCGCGCCAATTACCACCTACCATTGATACACTTAACATATCATTGAAGTCGACGCTATGTTTCCACAAAGTGAGAAACATAGCGTTGACTTTCATGGCCAAGTTGTAAACAACGCCATCGACGTCTGACTAGTCTTTTTCCTTTTGAAAACGACTGAAGACCTTAACTCCTTGACTTCACTTGAAGGTTTTGGTCGCTGTTCAATGAGTTATGCTGACAGTGGCTGGGCAATATCACTTTCAACTACAAACCTGAAATGTAAAAAGTGCCATAGTTGATTTTGATCAGGAGTGAACGACTTATCTGTACAATTTCCAAACTTTAAGACCTGGAATGCTTAACTCTATTTTCCATTACTTTTCCAGGCTTTCTGTATTTAGACTTAGATAACAACCTGAGTTACCAACCACTTATGACCCCCCAACTCGCCATAAAAAGGCCTCAGCATGACAGAATGGTTGACCGTTGCCCCCAATAGTTCTCTTTTCCCCCCAGATTGACTGACTCTCTACATATGACCCTTTTAATAGATGTGGTTTAAATGGCAGGCCAATCTTTGACTCAGGCCTAGGGATGGTGTACTATTGTAAACGTTTCTATCCTGGCCCAGAAGAAGGGTTGACTCGATACCTCACTCACACCAAAAGGTCATAAAATCTTGTTCATTGTTCATATGCAACCTTTTAGTTGGCATGACATCTTCACCCTTAACCAGACACAATTACATCCTTTAAAATACAGGCCAGGTAAAAGGTTAACCAGCTTTATCTTGACATAAAAGCTTTGGCTCAAATGGCGTTGACGACAACAAACGCCCCCGGGGGATAATAGGCGAGGTTGCTCGTGTCATAAGCCAACAAGGGCAGCCGGGGGTCGGGGGCGGCAAATGCCCTTGAAATGGGCGGACAAGGCCGCCTCCTGTCACGACGGAGGAGCCGGGGCCTCACCATGCCGGGGTTGGTGACAATCATGCCCTTGCACTCCTCGGCGTATTTCTGCCACTCCAGCTCCTCCCACTGCAGCATGTCTGCGATCTCCTCCTCGGGGACCAGGGGCTTGCTGCTGCGCAGGAGGTAGAGCAGCACCTGATGCATGGACAGCACCTCCTTACCGCCATCTAACACAAGACAACGTATAGACCTCATGAATGAACACAGGCAGCACGCACCCACATCACCGCAAGCCATGCAGTGCACTAGGGGCAGCATCATTTATTGAAGAAAATATAGAAATGGTAGTCTTGACAGATGCAGTATGCAGACAGCAATAGGCTTGGATTTTGTGGAGGGAAAAAATCTTTCAGAAAGCTTCCTAAAGAATGTATTATCTTGCTGTGCAGAATCCCCGGACCACAAATCAAGCATATTGGAGAAAATCAACAACATTTTTTGCACCTTAAGCACATGCATCCCAATTGCACTACACAGGTAATACGCAGGTGAACACAGGCAATACACACACGGACAAAGGCATTCATACAGGCACCGACACAAGGCATGCAGTGTGCACACGTCAACAAAGTCAGACAGACTCAGGTTAATAGGCACTCGTGCAAAATTGACTGACTTCCATTTACAAGTGTTTGTGTGGACAGACACTCACACCAACGGCCCCTGAAAGCTATTGGCTAACACATGTATACCCACACACACTCTCACTATCACTCTCTCAAATCTCTCACTCTACCGCTCTCTGATCACAAACACATCGGAGTGTTTTTTTTGGGGGGGGGTAGGCGGTTGCTTTTGTAAAGGAGGCTGATAAGTGTTTGCAGTACATTACATTGGGAGAGCAAAGATATATATTTTTTTTTTAAATGGAAAGGATGTAGGTGGTACAGCTGTCATAACAAACACCGTGGCAATATCACAGTGCACCAGCACCATCATGTGTATCGAAGATGAATATCATGCAGCTGCAGAACAGTTCAATCATTCAAAGTGGCCTCATCACCGCCAAGCACGCACACGACCGGCATCAAGGGCTGCATATGCACAAACGCATGGAGTAAACATCGCTGGGAACAACGGCAGGCCTGCGTGCTTTTTTCCCGGTGCGTGTTTTAATTTGAGACGTGCCACAACCGACCACAAGGGAGCGACAGAGGGCAGAGGAAAAGGCAGTAAAAAGGCTGTTTATGAGTCTCACCGGGTAAGAACCGGACAAAGCGGGGCATGAAATGGAACCGCTGGCACCCGGGGGACTCGCCGTCGAAAACTGGGCCTGGTTAAAAGAGCAGAAAGCAAACACAACCTCTGAGGAATAAAGCCGAGACATTTTTCATTATTTTGATCCTGATTATTAAATCACAATTACTTGCACTGACAATTTGAGGAATCTTATATAACTATCTTATCTGTGAATGTGAAATGTTTCGATATTGCTACCGATATTCTATCATTATTCACTGTGGAGGCTAAAATCATGATATGTGCAATTACATATCACTGAGGTGTGAATGGTTGCTGGGCTGTCGATCAATGACCAGCTCCCTGAGTCTGTACCCTATACACGCCATTCTCTTTGAATGAGAGAGAACATTACGTCAAATTCTGGCAGTATATAGTATATATAGTAATAACGTGACAAAATGTAATAAAATGTCCCTCTAAATGGGTTGAAAATGTCAGTATGGACTCTTCTAGCCTCCACACACATGGAGACCAGCTCCTATAAAAAGGGCGCTGTGTGAGTTCGGCTTGTAGGTTTCAATTTGTTACTTCCTGGGCTCGGAGAACACCTTCCCACCAGCGTACCTATCCAACTCCAAACCTTCATTGGGGTAAATGGAGCGAATCTACAGCAGCTCAATGAAGGGGGAGGGCCCAGACTTCCCTGTGGCAGCTCTACTTCATGAACTAGACTAATAAGACGTTTCCTCCCATGCAAACAGAAACAGGTGATGGCAGATACGCAACAGGCTTGGGAGTTGTACCTTTCAGGTTCCAGTCATACAGCTCCAGAATATCCTGGAACAAGTAGGAGGCGAACAGCTCCAGGCCTCGGACGCAGTAGTTCTGGACTCAGGAGAGAGAACAGGGGTTAGAAACATACATGCACACCCTAAAAAAAAAAAAAGGCACACTGCCACAAAGAGCGCCTTAAAGCAATGCAGATATAACCCCCCGATAAGCAAATCCAGTCCTCTAACTTTATCACATAAGCCGCCTCTTATCGATGTAATCAACCGTCGTGGGTTAAGAAGAAGAACCTCTTTTTTTCTCCCCTCCTCGAAAGGATTAGCACCTTGACCCACCCAGGCATCGAGGTGTGTGGCTCAGCCGTTTGAGATAAAAACAGAAAGGGGGTAAGAAAGGAGCCGGGAGATAGAGTGTGGTTCTACTGACCTCTGGTGTCATCTCCTCTATGAAGTGAATGGTGTAATCTATGTTGAAGCGGATCACACGGCACAAAGGAATCTGCGATGATGAAAGGGAGAAGAAAGAAGGAGAGGGCGACTCATTACCGTGGCGTTAGGCAGAGGTTACGGCGTCTCAAGGAATCTCATTAAAACCTCATCTCCGCCGTCTCCGCCGTCGCCGCCGAGTCGCGCACCACGTGCACACAAATGTGCACGTGCGCGCCCCGGGGAAACACAGCGACTCATATCACGTCTACGTATATAAGCAAGCGCACAGGTGAACGTGCATGTACACAAACATGCACATGCACACACTCGCAGGCGGACGCCTGGGCCGTGCACGTGGCCACGAGCACGCACCCCTTTGGAAAATTAAGTAACTTGAGTCTCCCTAAACATATAAGCCTGCTCTTCTGTGTCTAATCTCCCTAGTTACATGCTCTTTGTTGTCTGAGCGCAGGGGTCCATTTTAGGAGATTAACCTGCGAGCCACATTCGCTGCAGCCCATCCCAGCGGCTAACTAGCGGGAGGCTAATATCGCCACGCTCCCGAGGTTCCTAATCCCCACACCTGCCGCCAAAGCAGTTACACCAGCTTTTAACAAAAGGGCTGTTTAAATTATCCAGTTCAAAATCGGGGGGCTTAATCCTCGGACTTCTTTTTCGAGCTCGACGGATATTGACCAAATATGTTAACACGATAGTTGATTATTCCGACACGCAGTGGAAGTACACAGACGGACGCATGCAGCCACACACACACACACACACACACACACACACACACACACACACACACACACACACACACACACACACACACACACACACACACACACACACACACCCCCTCTTTGGACGAACCGGGCTTTGTCCCCCCCCCTCCTATTGATTTCCCATCTCCCACCCAACTCCCTCCTCGGGATGGGAGGCAGCTCAACGGCTACAGAGGGAGAAGGTCCTTTGAACTCCGGACCTCTACATCTGTGTCTGACAGTCACTGATGGGCCTTCAAAAGTGAGGGAGAGGACTTTGCAACAAGGTCAGTGCAGCGAGAGAGAAGAACTTTGTCTCGGCAACAAAGACGCCGCCACCGACGGCAGAAGCTGATTTTGAAGTCGGCTGTTATTTTTAGGGAGCGCGCGGGGTCGAGCGGGGGGCGATTCTTCACTCAAACGCTGACCTGAATTATTTATGGCGTCTTATCAGACATGTCTGGAGGGAGGACGGTATCCATAGGCGGCCCGCACTTGGCTGACTGAGCAAGAGGTTGGATCCGTGGAAAATGAGATGGGAGGGAGGGGCGAGAAAAACGGGGCTTTCAACGGTGGAGCCTCGCGCAGGGAGGCCCGCACATCAGAGGAGAGGGGGGAGAGGGGGAGAGGGGGGAGAGTCAAAGCAGGCTTACGCTGGTGAGAGGAGTGTGGGAGAAAAGGGAGAAGCCTTCGAACAGATACTCGTGGTCATCATACTCGATCACCGTGGGCCTGTCAGTCTGGAGAGCACAGGAAGAGAGCAGAACGGTACAATATTAGCCAAGTGTGCAATCCAATGCAGTTATAGTGAATACTGCAGCCATGATATCAAAATGTGACCAGATAATACTATACAACAAATATTACAATAGCAAGTAGAATAGTACTACCAGCCAAAAAGTACAGACAAATACATTTTTATTATTATTTCTGCTCTTAGTTTAGGAAGGAAAGAAACAGAAATTCATACCAGGAAGTTGGTGGGAGGAGACACAGGTGATCCTGTAGTGGAACAGCTTTCCTGAGTTGTTGTTCATTGGGCGACATGGCTTCACTGACTGAAAACAAAAATAAATAGACACATTGCACACTTGCATCAATCATCTTTTTGTCCACGGGTCGCAGTTTTCCTCCATCTTACCAGCCGACTGCATGTGTAGAACAGAGCAGGACGGTCCAAATGACTGGACATGAGCGGCTGGTAGAATAGAAACCTACCACAGTCAAAATGTAGCAGCATTTAGCCGGTAGCAACTTCCTGTACAATACTCCATAGATTAACAAGGGGCAGTAAGTAATCTATTACTTTTATCAACCTCTATTCTATCAGCAACCAGAAGGAAGTGCAGCAACGTTGACAGAACGTCTCGCCTCCTACAGAAGTCTGTCACACGTCCAGCACCTGGCCGAGTACTCGCTGAGTCATTGGTATTGATCTATGACCTAGCAATCCCTGCAGATATATTAGTCATTTTGTGCTATGGGACAGTAAAAAACAAAAAACAAAACAAAAAACAACACACTTATTGCCCCTTTAATAGAATGGAAAAAGGCCACTGTAAGGTGCTGCCTTGTCATGTATAAGGAATACTGGGGCAGGACTTCAAGGTTATGAAAGGGTGATTTATTCATGGCGTATCCTACCTCCTCCCCCGGGTAGATGCTGTGGCGGATCCCTGTACGTCTGGCCTTGGCACTGCACTTACACAGGGGACCATCATTCATCTGGACAGACAGCATATATAACAAATATGAAAATCTGACACAATGGATGGGAGCCAATGAATTTTTAAAAAGTCGTAGAAAACAAAAATCACTTTATGTGCCGACTGTAACGTAGGGCTCCTAAATATCTCTATCCATCACACTCTCTCCAGACCTTCCTTTCCTGACTTCTGGTTGGGTTTCAATGTGATGATGGTGGCTGGGGAGCACAAATCTACTCTTCATGATAGCATATGTGACACCATATGCGTAGTCTTATGTGTATCAGGGCTGAACAACAGTTCTTCTTTCACACTGGATCACATTTTTTTACGCAACATTTCAAGAGCTGGAAACGATCTAATATCTACTTCAAGGAAAAGCCCACTCCTTGGCTACTCTCACACTGTTGTACATCATCAATCTGTGACGTCCAATGCATTTTGTGGTGTTGTAATTTACTTTTTTTTGGTGTACAGAGATACACGTGCACCTTTGCTGTATCTATGTTTGGTTGATAAAAATTACTCCTGATATTTTGTACTAGATAATGTACTTATTTGTTGATGCTAAACCAAATATTAGTTGGGGCACGAGAAACTGGTACGACTCATAAATCAGGTTTTATCAAGGGTTTAAAATACACCTAGGACACCTATTAAATTGAAAGCCTTGACAAAAGGTCAGAGGACCGAAACGCTGACTGAATAAAGCAGAGTTTGCAACAATGTGTGTGTGAGCGGGAGTGGGTTTTTTCCTGACAGGTTTTGGAGTCTTTGCAGTTTTTTCTTTTTAAAAAGTACAGAAGGGGAACGTGTCACTGCCTGCGACAATGTTTTAGGTTTGTGGTCTCCACTTGCTAAGCTGTGTAGTCTCAGTGTAATGTGTCGACTTTACACCCCAAGTTATGAATGAACGCTGGTGGAACAGGCGGCAGAGGCCCTCTGGTGGCTGGTCTATGAGCTCTTCACATTTAGTTCCACTCTGTTATTTCATACACATTTCAATTAAAAAAAAATAAAATTGAATGGCCAAAACAAGGTCAAGCCCCGTGAACGAATATGACCCATCCTTAACGTATGTAACCGTAACAGGTCAGAACAAGGATATTGCAGAATGTCTTCCTTACACAAGGCAATAACGCCGACATGTGTACAGCGGGATAAGTGGGTGACCAACCTGTCCCGGGTCGTTGTACCACAGCTCGTCGTGCAGGCGGTCCGGGTGAGCTTTCTTTCGCTTGATCTCAGCGATGACGTCGAACACCTCGGAGTCGGAGCTGCTGGAGCAGGTGCTGCCCTCGCCGTCCGACTCGCACTCGGAGTCACTGCTGCTGTCGCCTGGACCCGTGATTTGACAAACAACACGGAGGGCTCGAATCATTACAGCCTTTCCATGCTCCCGCTCTAATTTCCCCACTAAATAAAAGTACTAAAATGCTGAGTGGAAGGCCCACTCTCCTTTAATTCAGGTTAGGTTGATTGGTTGCCATGCCAATTTTTGTAGAGGAGGAATTATTACCCATACAAAGCTGAAAGCACTCACATGAAAGCTTCAGACCTTATTTTATTATTTCCTTTAGTATTTCTTCACAGCCACAATAAATCTCTTGGAGTGAGCTAGCCTTTCAAGTGTGTCAGAAGATGCGTTCACTGTCACACGGACTGTTCTTATCCGCATTTTAACTCGAGTACGCGATCGTGAAGCTGGTGTCCTCGGCAACGTATTTATCAAATCAGATCTCTCACGAGCACGATTTGTATTAGTGCCGTGCCGAAAGAGACAAGCAAGTTGGCAGCCCTGCAGATACCATCGTAAATAGTGGAGCACCGAGCTTAATCTCTGCCTCAGCCTAATGCACTGCTGAAACGCGACTTGCGGACCATGACAAGCAGGTGGGTGAGCAGGTAGGGGTTCGACTATGGAATCACTCGGGGGCGTCCTGGTGGCTCGGTGACCACGTAACTGCAGGGTACTGGTGTATGAATCTGGCCTGGGACCTTTGTCGCTTGTCATTCCAGCCGCCACGCTCCACTGTCGACTATCCAATAAAGGCAAAAATGCCAAAAAAAACATTATTCCTGGCTGCTTTTGATTTGAGGAACAAAACTATTTGGCTGTACTTAAATCAACATCTTCACTATTTTCAACTACAGTAGACATGAAGTGAAATGCCAATAATCTACAAATAGCAATATCATGACATACAATCGTACACAACTACTTGTGCAGCACTACCTACCTGGATCATCGTCTAGTTTGGTCTTGGGCGGTTCCCATTTGGGTCTAACGGCTTTGGCCTGATCCTGTCTCTTCACCAGCTCCTCCTCGAAGCGCTCATACAGGTCCCGCAGTTTACTGGTCCCCACAACCGTAGAGTCGCCCTGCAATAAGCAAAGTCTCCATTCAGTGTCAAATACAATACACGAGACTGGAAAAAAAACATGTCAGTCTTTTAGTTTTAAAAATGAAAACAGAGCAATGGCATTAGTGAAGGCATGAAGAGTGCCAGAGTCCTCTTGATTTTTGAGGATTACACTACAAATAATTGGAGCTTGTTTAATGCCAGCGCAACAAGAGCGGCACCGCCAGGAGGCTCTTCACAACTGCTTCATCGATGTGTAGTGTCGTGGTGAATATTTCAGATGAGGACTGAGGTTATAGTTCCTCTATGTTTACTTGCTTCTTGTAAAACTGAAAGTGCACAGCAGCCAGTGACATTAATGCAGTGAGCAAACTAAAGTACTACAAAAAAAAAGAACAAGCTAGCAACTGCATTTAGTGTCAAGGTGATAAGAAAGGGGTCAACAGCACCACTTGGTCCATGGGGTCACTGGAGTAGTTGTTCTCGGCGTGGGTACAGCGGATCCAGGCAGGCTTCAGCAGCTCCTCCTCCTCTTTGTCGTCCTCCTTATTCTCCTTTTCCCGGTCTCTCTCCCTCTCCCGGTCTCTCTCCCGGTCGGCGAAGGGCTCCTCGGATTCCCGGCTCCTGATGGAGGTGTAGCTGCGCTCCCTGCTGAGCCCGGAGCCGTCCGACCGCCTGTCCCGCTCCTCCTCCCAGCGGCCGCGCTTCCTCTCTCTGCTCATTGACCGACTACAAGGCACGGATCAAAGACATGAGGCCGCGTCAAGAGGATCAAAGAAGCACAGCTAGTGCAAGTATATTACATGGTTTCTAAAGCATACCCTGAAATACAGCAAATCAGTGTTTCCTGTAGAGATTGTTTTGTAGATGTGGAGGCAGTTTTGGTTGTGAGAGGTTTGCTCCTAAGCCCATTCATTCATTTCCAATCAGTGCTGCAGTTTAAGAATGGCCCCCAGTTGGATGTTTAAATTATGGTGTGTGGACAATTGTGCTGCAACTGAAATTGTTTTGTTTGAGGGGGAAGGGGCCCTGTAGTAAATAATGAAGTTGGGATTAGTGACTGGCAACAATGACTATACAGAATAGATACAGGTACCTTCTCGGTCTCTTCCTATGCCTGTCGGGAGACTGGGATCTCCGACTACTTTCTCTGTGACGATGCCTCTCCCTGTGAACACGAACAGACACACAGAGTTTTTTTTCTTTTTAATTCACCAATTAGTGCATATAAGGACAGGCAATATGGACATACTAACAAATACTAAAGTGACAACAAATAATATTGACTTACTTAGACAAATCAAAAACAAAAAAAAGGGCAAAGACAAATAAGTAGGGTAGTTTGTAAGACAGAGAGAGAAGGGCGGGGGGAAAAAACGAATAATAATAATAATAATAATAATAATAATAATAATAACAATAACATTGTTATTATAACAATAACATTGTTGTTATTATTATTATTATTAATAATAGTCTTCATAGTATTTTTTTAAAGAGGGATAGAGGGGGGAAAAAACGGGGGGGGGGGGCAATATCTGTTTTGGGTTTGGAGTTCTGACATTAGTCATTTCAGAACATGCATGCACACTCTTGTCAGTTACCTGCTGCGATCCCTGCTCCGGTGCCTGGGGGGAGTCCTTCCTCTGTCGTATTCAGACCGGTACCGCCCCACCTCTGGCCTGCCACGCCTGTCTGGACTCCTGACCCGGTCCTTCCTCTCTCCAGAAAACTCCATTTTGTGCCTGTCACCATGGCCACCGTAGCCATAGCCCTTCTGCCTGGGGTCCTCATGACGGTGCGCTCTTTCTGGAGACCTCCTGTTGTCCATGGGCTTGTCGTACTTGTACTGCCCCCGATGCCTGAAGCTATGGTCTGGTTTGAATGAGCTGGGACTCTGGGTGTAGCCTGTGCTGAAGGGGGGAGGAGGGAAAGGCGGGTGGGGAGGATGGGGGTAGTTCATTGAGTAAGGGGGGTAGCTCATCGATTGAGAGGTCATGGATGGAGGCAGCGGTGGGTGTGGCAATGGTGGAGGTGGCACAGGGGGCATCATGTAAGGGTGATAGGCATTCTGAACAGATGCCTGGGACCCTGGCGTGTGGCCACCTGAGGAGCTGGGGAGGGGAGGAGGAGGAAAGTTGGGTGGAGGTTCAGGAAAGCCCTGGCGGACAGGAGGCTTAGGGAACGGTGGTCGCACCGCGCACTGATTGAGATTGGGATTCTGCGAGGGTGCCGGAGGGGGGTAAGGCATGAAGTCGGAGTGCGGAGGCATGTAGCCACTGTTTCCATGGTAGCAAGAACTGGGAGCTGTCTGGGGGTCATAGTGGTACGGGGGCACAGGAGGCTGGGGGTTGGTTGGTCGGTAGTTTTGAGGAGACCCGTGCTGGCCTTGGGGCATTCCTCCCCTGGAACCCCCGCGACCCTGATGGAAAGACATGGCTGTGGACATGACAGAATAGTCAGTTAGAATTGACATCCTCTTGCATCCAACCCTAATGAAACATGACAGAAATTGACTAAATTGGACTTGATAATACCACAAATAGTGAGTATGTGTTATTTAATGACGGACGCAGCTAAAGAACATGCAATTTAAGCTATTGCTAGTGATATAGCAACATTTATATAGTATAACGGTCTCTGGCAACAGCTGCCCATTATTCAGTGACCACATGCATAACATTGACGGGAGCTACATGTTCATGATGTGATAACTATTTGCATTTGATACCATTTACCATAAAGGCAAATATGCCACTTTACTGAGTGAAGTATAGAATTTAGTTAGCTAGGTACGGCAAGAAAAGAACACAGCCACTCTGGCTCATTATCCATGTTTTGGCTACCTGCAGCTAACAGTACCAGCTAAAGTTAACGTTAGCTATCGTTATCAAGCTAGCGACAACTGGCTAGCATATCATGGCTAACTAGCTAGCCACTTTATTAGCATGCAGGATCTTACCTTCCAGAAACAGCAAGCACTAGGAAGAAAAGAGCATCAGCCTCAAGCGACACTGTTGCAGCAACCTGCAGTTCTCTAGTATTGTCTCAAACAGGGCTAATAGTATGAGGCTATGCAACACAGTCACCCACCACAGTCATTTAGGCTTTAACGTTGAGTGTTTCTAGTCGGAATGCTAATGGTGACGAACGTGGATGCACCAATTAGATTCAGTCATTTTGTCGTTGGCCAATGAAATGGCGTTCTGATTTGAAGGCTTTCCCACCGGTAACACTCTGCTGTAGCGCATGATGTGAGCTAAGAAAATACGCTGTCCTTTTCTCATTGTATGCGTTAGTTTGCAAAGAATCTCTGGGAAAGCAAAATGTTTAAAAGAACGGATATAGAAATAGTAAAGTGCAGTGCAGAAATAAGGACGAGATGCAGTCCTTTAGGTAGATTACAACTTGCCTGTCACCAGCTAAAGATGGTTCAGATTAAAGGAAACCACTCGTTCCCATCGTTTTGATGACTTGATGACATTTAAATAAATGTGATCATTGTGACCCAGAATTCTGGATAGGCTTATTCATTATTCCACAATTTAGTGTCCACAATGGTGCAGAGAGACACAGAAGCTTAAATATGATAACATTACATGTTGTAATGTCATGCCTCTGCACTGTGTGTTCTGTGCCTGTCAAAAGACCCTCATATGCAAATTGACTTTCAGTCAACCGTTAATTTAGCAACCTAGGACTGCAGTGTGACTCCTGTTGACACTGTTTCTCCACCACTCTCTTTGTTTACAGTGTGATTCATTGGATTGAAGACTCTTTAATGATGATCTTTCAATATGAAGCCTGTAAAAGAAAGTTCTGAAAGTTGCACATGCACAACACATTCTGTCTACGAGTCACATTCAAGAACATATTGTGAATATATCCATTATAGATGATGAATTAAATTGTTGATCGTATCTTATAATATATAATATAATATCTTAGAATATAAATACATGGTCAATAAATAATTAATGGTAGTCTGTACTTGTGCTACATGACCACTAGAGAGCAGCAAATGTTTATTGAAGCTGAATGACTGTGCCATCACCAAATAGCGTTGTCAAAATCACACTGTGGCAACACTGTTGTATTCTTAAAGTATATGCAAAAGTGAAATAAGACACTGGGGAAAAAGTTGGCTTCATTCAACCTGTTATGATTTCTAATGAGTGAGGGCGATTAGGCTTCTGCTCTATGGATCTGTTCTTGTTTTGGGCTTGAGGCCCAGATGCGCCGCTACCACACAGCGATATCAGGCAATGCATACTGGATGAATCGATGCGGAGGACTGTGGTGTTAAGTGCACTCGCCCACACATTTATCCTTGGGGAAACCAACTGCGTTTTGGTGGGAGATTTGTGTGGGAGATCTACAAAATTTCTGTGCTTGTGCAGAGACGTAAACACACCGAGTGGTCTAAGATGTATTAAAAGTTTGTTTCCAAAAACTTTGTAAAACATCAGACTAGCGTTCGACCAGTGTGGGTGTTTGAAGGCCGATACAGATGTTTTTAAGAGTAAAGCTGACAATATATTGTGCTGATATTCTGTGTATTTCAATTTGCAGCAATGGGCAAAATCGACCCATATCTGGCCAACACAGCAATATATAAGCAAATATATATAATATGATATCAGACTAACCCTCATCAGCATCAGACCCAGCAGGCAGAATTTCTGCAAAATGCAGAATTTCTGCTACTGCTGGCCCCCATCCAGGTTGGTGTAAGTCACTCACTCATTGAAAATCACTCATTGAAACATCCACGCACAGGGAAGACAGTAAAAATCAAGGGCACTATTTCATGCACTGCCAAGGGAGTGATCTATTTACTGACATGTCCTTGCTCAAAGGCTCACGTTGGTAAAAGAGAACTAAAACAGAATTGCAGAACATCGCAGTACCGTCACGTGTAGAAATGACACGTGTCCTCTGGCAACGTGTTTCAAACTGTCATCCTTGAAGCACATCAACACACCTTAACACACTGGCCCCCTGTGACATTAATGTTGACTTTGACCTTAGGCCATTTATCTTGTGCATCTATTTGTTATGTTGTATTTTAATGTGATTTATTGTAGTTCAACCTATCCTAAATCATGCATTATTTTGTATATTGCACACATATATGGTTATCATGTTTTTTTTTCTTTCCTAATTGCAAACACATGCGCCTGGTTTTAAGCACCCATAGGTTATTTATACATGTGATGCAACGTCAATTTGCCACACCCCGATGAAGGCTCTGGGCTGGAGCCTTGATTCAACATATTAAATCACTGCCAAGGAGAGAATAGTGCAACTTCTATTTACTTCATCATAGTTTATTTAGTTAGTCAGTACCTCATAGGGTAGGGTGTGCGTTCTATTTGTTGCTTCAATAAAAACACATTCAAAATGCCTCAGATGTCTTTTATTCAGTTTCCACGTAAAAGAACAAAACACTCCCAAGCAGGCAGCAGTCACATGTGAACTGAGCTGGCTTCTTGGCAGAATCGTTCAAGCTTAACCAGGTTGGATGGGGAGTGTCGGTGCACAGCCATTTTCAGATCTCTCCAGAGATGCTCTACTGGGTTTAGGTCGGGACTCTGGCTGGGCCACTCCAGGACTTTCACAGAGTTTTCCCGAAGCCACTCCTGTGTTTTCTTGCCGGTATGCTTCGGGTCGTTGTCTTGTTGAAATATAAACCTTCGCCCCAGCCTGAGATCCTGAGCACTCTGGAAAAGGTTTTTACTCAGGATTGCTCTATATTTTTCGGCCGTGCCTCCAGTTTTCTCTTGTGTCTCTTGTGTTTTCCCTCCCCCTTGTATCTCCAGTGCGTCCCTGTCTGTTTCTCTCTGTGTGTATCTGTGATGTGGGCGATGCTGTCCAGCCTACTCACGGCTCCTGATTGCTGTCCAGCCTACTCACTGGCTCAAAGTTACACACCTGCAATCCATCTACTCAACCACTCTGCAGTATATCTACCCCGGTATCTTCAGTCACTCATCGCCAGATCGTTGTTTCAGCCTTTGTGGTTAGCTCACGTCTCCGGCCTCTTGGATTGCACATTCAAGTCTTCGTGTGTTTTTGATTCCTCGCTAACCCTGTCTCCTTGCGCTCCAGGATCATTGCTCGCCTGCCTGCCTCACCAGCCACGCTCGCTTCCAGCCCTCACTCCTGCGCCGCCATGCTTCGCCAGCCATCAGCCCTCCCTTCTTCCCTCTGCCTTCGACTATTCCCCTCATCACCCTCACCTCCAGTATCCCCACCAATAAACCTCATCTTCTTTATTCTCACTCTGAGTCCTGCATTTGGGTTGCCCTAGTTGATCGTGACATCTTTCCCTCTTTCCTAGTCTCCCAGTCCCTGTTGCAGAAAAACATCCCCACAGCATGATGCTGCCACCACCGTGTTGGACTGTAGGGATGGTATTAACGAGGTGATGCTCAGTGCCTGGTTTCCTCCACACACGCGACGTTGGGAATTGTGGCCAAATAGTTCAATCTTCGTTTCATCAGACCAGAGGATTTTGCTTCTCATGGTGTGAGAGTCGTTCCGGTACCTTTTGGCAAACTCCCATCGGGATGTCATGTGCCTTTTAGTGAGGAATGGCTTCTGTCTGGCCACTATACCACTATAAATGCCTGATTGGTGGAGTGCTGCACTGATGGTTGTCCTTCTTTAAGGTTCACCCATCTCCACAAAGGAACTCTGGATCTCATTCATAGTGACCACTGGGTTCTTGGTTACCTGTCTGACCAAGGCCCTTCGTCTCCGATTGCTCAGTTTGGCCCGGTCGGCCAGATCTAAGAAGACTGTCGGTGGTTCCAAACTTCTTCCATTTGAGAATGATGGAGGCTACCGTGCTCTTCACTTTCAATGCTGCAGAAATGTTCTTGTATCCTTCCCCAGATCTGTGCCTTGACGCAATCCTGTCTCGCAGGTCTACGGACAATTCTCTCGACCTCATTCTCTTGCCTTTCACTGATATACACCATCAACTGTGAGACCTTATATAGACAGCTGTGTGCCTTTCCTAATTATGTCTAATGAATTCAGTTAGGCAGAGGTGGACTCCAATCAAGTTGTAGAAGCATCTCAAGGACCATTGATAGAAGTACGATGCACCAGAGCTCAATTGCGAGTGTCATAACAAAGGGTCTGAATACTTCTGTAAATGGGATATTTCAACACTCCAAAAACCTCTTTTTGCTTTGTCATTGGAGTATTGTGTGTAGATTGATGAGAAAGAAATATAACAAAATGTGAAAAACTTGAAAGGGTCTGAAAACTTTCCGTATGCATCACATAACCTACCATAACCTTCATTTGCTGTTCTCTCTTATGGCTACAGCAGGAATGCGCTAGAGCAGAGCTGTGAGCTTTATTCTGTATTCGAAACACAATGGTGAAAAAAAGCAAACACAGAAAGCTCGACTCGTGACAAGACTAATATATTTCCATCATGCCTCTCACTCTCCGGCGAGGTGTCTGGCGGTCAGTCGGATCTGCAGAACTCCATTGTAATTCACCCTGCGTTGCCGAGAGCCGCGTTAATATTCTCCGTCGGTCGCATCCTCCAGAGTGATTTTCTGACGGACAGCGGTAGGCATCCCCCTTCACCTCAAAAATCATCCCATCAGCTCATCATCAATCATCAGCTGAAATCTGTCAAGTGATGTCATGACAACACACTAACTTATACATATCCAGCGGTTCTCTTTTCCACTTATCTGATGATGATGATACATGAATGTTATGTATGTATTTCCCACTGTGACTAGCACTGTAATCTAAATGCCACAATAACTTATTGTCAGTTGTGAGGTATCACATCGAGACTGATGATCCCACAGGTTAATCCGCAACCGTTTCCGCTCATATAAACACAAGAGTCAGACCTTTATTTAATGATATATATATTACATTCATTTTAGCAGGTTGCATACTGTGGCAGACCGGAGGGGCATCTGCCACGGAAAAACTGTGGGGAAAGGACTACATTCCCCAGCAGGCCACAATGCGTCGGCCGTCTTGCCTCGGTTGTGACACATTACCAATCAGGCAGGTGGGAGCTGATTGAGGATTGTCTGTGATTGCCCCGATGAGTCCGCGAGCAGATCAGGGGTCCGTTCCAAGAAGCAGGTTCAGCAAACTCTGAGTCTAACCCTGCACTCTGAGCAACCAGCAAGCATGGCAACCAGCAAGCAGAAGGGTCGTAAAGGAGAGGGAATTGGCGTGGGAGAGAATCGCTGCCCAAGTCAATGCGTACGTTTGAATGCAGTAGTGTATTCATTTAACATTTAACCACACTTTCTTATAATATTACCTACATGTGAGAAAGTGGTGGAATGGTATTGGAATTTTCTTTTCATTTAGGTGCAATCCCACGGGCACAAAGCGCACTTGGCAGCAGCTGAAAATGAAATATAAAAACATTACAATAGAGTCATTTAGCAGACGCTTTTATCCAAAGCGACTTACAAAGGTGATAGTTAACACTATGTGGGGATCGAACCCACAACCCTGAGACTGATAATCTAATGCGCTATCAACTGAGCTGTCTGGACCAGATATACTTCAAATGGTGTACTTGGGGTGGCAAATTAGAAAGGCAGATCTAGAAATTGAATTACTGGAACATAAGTTAGAGGTGGCATGGTCACAGGTGAAATGTGTTGTTGGAACAATATAAAAATACTAACTGTTGCTTTTGTATTTGTAGGAAATAAATAAGACCAAATGAAAGGTGTCTTTATTTGACTGCTCGGGGTGGTGGTAGCTTAATCCGTGAAGTGTAAACAGCATATTATATCTCGGACAGCTCTTCCATCCTGGACATAGAACATCTAATTGGGGTCTCAAAATCCTCTCCCGACGTGAGGCTATGCGAATTACTTCCACTTGAATATCGATCGGGTTACCGAGGAAACGACACGCCATGTCCGACAGCTGCTTCAGGTTCAGCAGAGGGAGGAGACAGGGAGAAAGTCAGGGTTTGTTCAAGAAAACCTGCCAGCGAGCAGGTTAGGTTCACAGAGTCAGTTACCATGGTAACTGAATCAGAGTTTGAGTTACCTCTCTTTCTGGAATGGAGAACCCAGAGTTTCCCTCATCTCAGGGTTAACAAACTCAGAGTTTTCACTAAACCCGCTTCTTGGAACAGACCCCTGAAGGTTTAAGATTGGATCTGTAAACCTCTCACATTACCAGATAATCGGTGCCGAACATCGGTACCGACCAAGGTCCCGTCCAGATTTCTCCACCGATTATCGGGAGGTCTGAGCCCGGCCAACTTATAAGATAAGTTGCAGTTGTAATATGGTGCACGATGTCCATATGGAGTGATGCTTGCCCTGAATGTGCCCTCAGGTTGGGCTTGTAGCAGCCAATACACTACATAGCATGATGGTATGATATTTCCCCACACAGAAAGCATACAATAAGACATTTTCCTCTTAAGTTGAGAAGGACAGTAATGTGTGTCGTCCATCTTGTGTGGAAGTACACCTTGTTAGTTAGTATGATTATTCCTCTTGGCTGAAGGCTAAATATTAGCTGGTAGAATTATACAGTATGAGGACCAAAACACCCACGGAGAGCGTTGACATTTCTGCTGGCAGCTGATGATGATGATATCCACTGGATATGCCTTGCAGAAGCATTCAAACCCCTTGACTTTTCTGCACATTGTGTTGTGCTATTAAGTTATTTCAAAACACATTTATTTGGGATTTTACATCTGAGTTCTATGCAAAGCATCTATTGGGACAGCCAGCAGGCCAGCCCCAGATGTCCTAAGGGTCCTAGAAGGTTCACAAATGTTTATTCATCAACCATTTATTTTATTTTTTGCTTGATGATGCTGTTTTGACAAAAACCTCTCATCCACTCCTGGAAGACGTTCAAATCAGGCAGTGCCTTAAGTGCCTTGGTCATGAACAAAGTAAAAAGTCCCAAACACACAATCGTACGGAACATGTTTTGGTGTTGTCAAGGTAACGCGAAAAAGTGCTGTCCCATTCCTATTTATACAATTTCGAGCCCTTGCAGCCTCTCACACTCAAGCATTTACTAGGTGACGTCAATTAAGTCTGTGTGGGTTCAGGGTTTAGGCCTTAGGGGGGAGATTGGGATTGGGCCTAGGAGTTGCCGAAGAGCTTTTTTTGAAAGCCCTGTGAACAGACCATTGCAGTAATCCAATCTACTGGAAATAAAGGCGTGGGTAAGCCTTACTAGGTCTTGTTTGGACATTATTCCTAAACACAGCATAGGATATATGGTTCATTTATGGATGGCATTACAGTCCAGGGGCCGTATTCACAAAACATCTTAAGGCTAAAAGTAGCTCCCAACTTGCTGAGAAACTCTTAAAAATAATGGGCGTGTCAGTCCTATCGATTTTTGGTCTAAGAGTATTTGTTTTAATTTTTTTAGCGCTAAAACCAGCTCCTAAATCTGTGAAAAGTTAGGGGTAGTCAAGAGGACTTCTAAGTCACTAAGATCAAATCACACACGATCCTAAAATGGCTGCTGCCGGCAATCCACCTCGTAATCACGTCAACATTTTAGAAACATTGAATGATACTGAGCTTTTAAAAAGGTATGGCCTTAATCGCGAGGGTATTATGATCATAGTAGAGCTAGTCGGGGATGCAGTCACTTCACCAACAAACAAAAAACCCAATAACACCGGCGATCAAGCTTGTGACAACTCGACGCTACTTGGCCACAGGGAAAATGCAGCTATGCAGCACAGACGAACGAGGTATAGCTCTGTCAGTAGAATATTACATCAAACAATAAATCCCCTCTCCAGACCCCACATCGTCCGACAATTCATACGGTTTCCTCTTGATGTTCGCCAACTACAAAAAAACAATAACACAATCTTTGCCCATTGACTGTAGTTCTAAGTTGTACATGCGCAGTTTGCTCCTCTTCAATACAAGAGGAGCAAAGCTTGGTGGCAGGAAAGCTGCGCTCCAACAGCATTTATCTGAATGCTGCTGATTTACACACCACCAACCACTGGTTGGCAGCAGAGAGCGAGTGGCTCGTGGTACATCTGACATAAAATGCGCCAGAATGAGACAATATACTCGGTCGTTTTCAAGGAGCTGAGGCGTGTTCCTCAAAGCGAGCTTACCGCTTATTTCGCTTAGTCTGGCTCATTTTCAAGTTTATTCGGTTCCACAAAGCAAGCTCAACATAGTTCAAGCTAAGTTGCTGCGGCAACTTATGCTTCCAAACTAGCCTGCCTCGGGGCAGGTTAGTTGCCAGGCTAAACCACAGTTGAAGCTTAATCGGTATTCCCGTAACACTGATCCGACTGGAACGCAATGTTTTTCAAACAAGGTTCCGCCATCCTAATGTTTAACACTATTAGATACCCTACACTATCAGACATAAAATGTCACGTTAATAGAAAATAAAAAATCTAAAATGATGTAGGCTGTATCGAGGATACAGTCATGGTTCAGAGCGTTGTTAGGCAACCCCATTTAACCATGAGTGATACAGCAAGACCCCAAGTGCCGTATTGCTTTTAGATCACACCCTCAACCAGAGAGGAGGAGCTAATCAGTGAAATCACCTGGTGTAGTGTTCGGTTAGAACGAAAACCTGCATACTCTCGGCCCTCCATGGCACATGGTTTGACACCCCTGCATTAAAGAGTCCTTTTATGGAATTGATGGTAAGTTGAAGCATTACAATGGTTATCTCTTTGGTTCTTAATAGAAGTGACCTATAGGTTGGGTTGTAATAGTGAATATCTTTTTTCTCAAGGTTTCCCAAATGTTATCCGGGCTCTGGACTGCACCCACGTGCGGATACAACGTCGGTCGGGTCCTCATGAAGCCGATTATGTAAATCAGAAATCCTTCCACAGCATCAACGTTCAGGTACGGTCCTACTAAGTGACACGTTTTGTAGGTTACTGTATAACAAACTATAAGCGGGGCGCGCCCTAGTGGTTCTGTTCCTACTGCATTCAAGTAAAATGTAGGCCTATTGCAACCTCTGTAGTCAGAATGTCATTTGAATAGGATGAATGTATTTTGTTTTCTCCACAACTACAAATCCTTACATCCCTCAGACATGTTTTGTTAGGCCTAGATTAGTATTGTAATACGCCTACTAGAATAAACCGTTACTTTATTGCAGATGATCTGCGATGCTGATTGTGTCATTAGCAACGTGGTAGCCAAGTGGCCTGGCTCAGTCCACGACACTAGGATCTTTCGGACTTCTTCAATTTCCCCCCGACTGGCACAAGGTAGACTGCTCCTGTAACACCAAACAGTTTTAAAGTCTCAGAGCTAGAACTATTGGTTTGTAATCAAAATGTTCTGTCCAGGCGAATTCTCTGGTGTGTTGCTGGGAGACAAGGGTTTTGCCAGCCCCATCTCCTGCCCCCATATCAGGACCCTCAGACAGCGGCAGAGCAAAACTATAAGTCGAGCCCATTCACGCACAAGGGGTCGGCTCGAAATGGCAGGTTCCAGTGCCTCCACTACCTGAGGGTCACCCCGCAAAGGGCCTGTGACATTGTCGCTTGTACAGTGCTCCACAACACCGCCTGTCTCAAAAAGGAAAGGGTCCCCAGAGTGACTGCGGAGCAGGATTGGGGCGGTGATGTACCCGAGGACCCAGACAATGGAAGACATATGCAGGATGTGTACGCAAACAATTTTTTTGCTTAATTTGTTTCCTTTTATTTTTTTCATGTTTTATTTCAGCTCTAAATTGCCTGTTGGAGGGGGGTGGGGGGAGAGAAAGGCATACGGATTAAATATTGTCAAATCAAAGTCTTGTGTGTTATCATGGTCTTCTTTAGTTCAACTTACATCTTTCTCAAGTTGTTGGATTTCCAGCTCCAGTTTCCTCATCTCCAGCCTTCTGTGCTGGATATCCACCTCTAACTTTCTCATTTTCAGCCTTCTGTATTCAATCTCAATGTCTTTTAAAAGAGGTCGCTTAGAAATTGTTTTAATGTCTGATTCCTGTAGGACCAAGGACATTTTAAGTCATTCTTTAGTTATGTTCTTGGCATTGTTGCATAGGCTACATTTGTCAATACTCACAGTGATCTTAGCCTGAGAGGATCCTGGGAGGTTCTCAGTGTCCTGCTGCAAATATGTTTGTAGAACGCACTATAAGCACCACAAGAAGTAGTTTTAAATGTGTCATTTGCAAAAATGGCTTACATCAGCCCTCGAAGACACGGAGACAGTCTCCTCATCCTCCTTCCTAGATGGGCCTTCACCCTGCAACAGTCAATAGAACTTGGCTTGATCACCATTTAACAGTGACAAATCAGTGCTTTTTAAACACTCATACTCACAGGGTCCTCGACATCTTCAGGTGGGTCCAAAAGGCACACAGAATTTCCCTGAACTAGAAAACAAAACATGTTAGAGCAGAGATGTTGATCAAGAGTATGCAAATACATAAAGCAATCGTTATGCCAACCTTTTATGTACGGACTCCAACCGCTGGGTGGTATGGAGTCTGTGGAGGTCCCCCCCGCTATTCCCTCCATGACAGGCCTCCCCTTATTCAGAGCCAGTGCCAGCTCCTCTGCCGGGGTGAAGTCGGCTGGTGGTGGCCCACCCCCAGTACCAGCTGCATCGCTCTTTTTCTTTGCTGCTGCAATTATTGAACAGACATGATGAAATCAGACAGTTAGCATCATGGTGCTTATACATAAATGCTTATATATGGGCGCAATACTTACCATTCTGAACTATATTCTTGTATTTTATTTTGACCTGCTGCCACGTCCTCTTCACCCCACTGAAGTAGTTTCTGTATGAAAGTGTATTTATTCAATAAAAAGCATTTTATTTCAAATGTTCTCTCAATACTAGTGGTACATTTACAGTCTTGGGGTTTTATATATAGCATTGTTTCATTTAATTAGATCTATCCAATTTGTTCGTTTTTAATGAATTAATTATTTACGCATTCAATCGATCTGCAATGTGTTGCCAAGCTTGCTCCCTCCCTTTGTTAATTGAAAGCGTATTTCCCTTTCTCATAATTATGTCCTTGTATTCCCCATACAGTTCTACTAAATATCGCTGCTCAGTGGCCGTGAACAGCGTGGCTCTCTCTTTCCCGTCCTTTTTTTGCATGATGAATTCTATGATCGATCACTCGGGCTGCTTAAATAACCTGTGTACAACTGTGCACGCGCAATTATCTGGATTGCTTGAACCTGGCTTGGTTTAGCCAGAGCACTGTAGCTTGACTTGGGCTTCATGGAACCGCTTTAGCCCCGATTGATTTGTTAGGTTAATTCAAACCAGGCTTGCGAGGTTAATCACCACTTTTCTAAGCCTGCTTTGTGGAACAGCCCCCTGGTTTAGTAGGAAGGCTTGGCTAACTGTATGTAGTGACACCAATGCTTTTTTTTGCTTTCCCTGCACCCTTTTTCAAACGACAGGTCTCAGACCCAGCATGGATTCAGACAGGTTTGAATGATTTAAACCACATATCAGAAAAATCAAAAGCAAATGTTTGGGAAAGTAAACATAGCTGCTCAGCTTGATGAAGGCTGCAGGACAGGGATCCGTGAGCATAATGAAGAGGTTGACAAAAACAGGCACATCCTGTCTAAAATAATAAACTGGTCAAGTTCTGTGGTGCCATAGAGTCATTGAGAAATGTGCATCTCTCAAGGAGAGAAGGGCAACATTTATGTACAAAAAGTTTAAGCCACAAGGTGGCAAAGTCATATGGCTTTGAGCCAGTTCACTCAGCGTTTTGATGGCACTGGGTATTTCAAATGTAATACCATATTTATTTTTTTCTTAAATGTTATTTTCTATTAGGTCTTATTGTGTTCATAATTTTCTGCCATTGTCTCAGGGTTCTGTGTTGTCAGATTTCTGTTGCACTTATCGAGGCACTTTTCGCTTACTTTAGTCTTTCACCATTACATATTGTAGTATAAAAGATAATTATTATAAAGAATTTGCACTAATTGAAGTACCTTAACTTACCTTAAGCACGTTTCATTACAACAAATGTTCATTCATTATACAAGTTGGTGGGGTGGTTGCCTGAGAGCCAGACGAGTAAACAGCTCTCAGCGTTGCACAAGTTTATGATGCAATGTGAATACAACATTTTTAATCTCTTTAATTTTACTTCTGACTTAAATTTGGATTGCAGAATTGTGATTGTGAAACCTGGAAAATTGGCATAACTGTCTAAGTCAGCCCCTCCAACCAGACCCATGTTGTATGTATGCACTATAACTAGTCTGTTCTGTTGTCTATGTTGTCTATGTTGTCTCTTATGTTTGGAGTATGAGACTGTGTGACTCCAAGGATAATGCATTTAAGCATAATGGCAGCAGCCTGGGGGGCTTTGGATGGGCAGTGTGTGATCACCTTCTACAGACAAAAAGAGATTCTTCATGCTCATGGATGAGCAGTCATGGACATGGTGGTGAGTTCTGCAGAAAATAAAGCAGCTAGTATTGTTAGTTTATTTTTTGTTGATATTTGCTTCCCTCATTTTCTATTAGGGGTTATTTTTATCTATTAGTATTTTTATTTATTCATTAGTGACCATTTGACTCTGCCAGTGATCCAATTGATGAAAGTGTCACAAGTGTCTATGAAGATGCAATTCCTGAGTGTGATGAGAAAAACAACGTCACTACTTTGCTCTGTGCTGGGCCTGACAGCAGTATCACTGCACAGGAGGAGGGAGACTCCGTCCAAGGGCTCGACCCTGCAGGACTTGACTGCTCCAACGTTGAGATCACCGCTTCAAAACCAAAGAAAGAGAGGAAGAATTCTGGCTGCTTCTCTTGGCTCTTCCGTCTCTTCAGGCCAAAGAAGAACAGCAAATCCTCTAATGCAAATCGTACTTGAATCATTATGCTTATTGTCATGTTCAAATAAATGTATTTAACCTAAATACATTTAAACTAAATACATTGTGGATTCTATCTGTACAAGTGTATTTGTATAAACCAAGGGATCTACTATTCTTTGTTTTAATTTTGTGCCATCAAATCGTTTTATAAGTGTGCATGTCATTTTTTTTAATCATTTTGGAACAAAACTCAATATTGCCTACAGAAACAGAGTCTTGTTTTGGGCCTGATCCATTGGCTACCAAAGCAGGGAAGCTTCCACTGCAGACCTTTTCAAAAACAAGGAGGCATCTGCAAGATGATGAGAATGCATTTTCATCAGCAGCCCACACCTGATTCCCTGTCATGTTACTTTACAGTTAAATGTTTTACAGCTCAGCAAATACAAATAAAGGCCTTTTCATTTATTTAAATACACTGATGATACCTTAGTACATGTTTGCTTGATTTTTGGTACAGCCCCCCCTGGAGAAAAATGCACCAGCCGCCACTGCATGTTAATACTAAAAATGTAGGACCTCGTGTCACTCCAAGACACTGGATAAAAGCATCTAAAAGAAGTACATGTGAATGCTGAACACACGGATCAGACGTTGCAGAGGCTTGACACATAACTGATATAAAGAAGATGTGCATAATACATCTCGTAACACAGTTCTCTTTTGCCTTCTCTATTCAACACAGCAGCAGTAAATGGAGCAAAGGTGGTACTTCATGTTGCCTCATACTGATTACATTGTGGATCTCTGATGTCCTCTCTGCAAATAGTGACTCAAACAAAAAGAACATTTCTGATGCCTGGTGAAGTGTACTTAAGACTCTTGAGCTGTGTCGAGGGTTGTGAATGAAAGAACACCCAACTCTGTCTCAAGTGTTTAGTCATCTTCTTTCATAACGTCCACGCTAGACAAAGACGGACGGACCTAATGTATCACCGTGCCTCGTCCTTGTTTGTCTGCACGCTGCAGGACCATGTATGTTTGAGATACTTTTGCTTTTGTTTTCCGACCGCAAGAACCAGCCGGAACTGACCCCAAAAAGGTTCCTCTGGGGGGCCGGGAACCATCCGGGCAGATTTGCAGTAATGAACAATGCGAATACAATACAGTCAATAATCTCCCCGGTACTTTGGTGCGGTCGGAAAAGCAACCTGGAACTCTTTTGGGGAACTAAAAAGGTTCCTGCTGAGAAGGTTCCTGCTCAAAAAAAGTCCCCAAAAGGTTCTAGTTCCTGCGGTCGGAAAACGCCTTTTGCTAGAGCTATTAAACACACGGCCCCTTGATCGTTCATGTAGAGAATGTTTCTCTCGCACACACACACACACACACACACACAAACAATCTAGACCACCTTCAGTGCAATTTCATGCTTAATGGGTGGTAATGGCAGTACACATATTTGTGCATGTAGTAGAATAGTATGCTATATATAGTATGTTATTGCTATACTATTTGACAAATGTACTCGTACAATGATAAAATGACTGCTGGCCCAATGTTCTGAACCATTTAATTACATTCATTTAATCACATTCTTTTTTTCTTCAAAACTGATAAATATGATCAAATGTACACATGAACATGAGCTGGAAAATAAAACCCTTACTGTTTCCCGCCCTCTTCCCTTGGTGTATGGTGGAGGGGAAGCACTTTTATATGGAGAGGCGCTATGTAAATGTGATGTTCACTCATTCAGTACCAGTATTAATTAATTAATTAATTGTTTTATTTTCTTTATTAATGTCGTTATTTTTATTTTTATTTATCTATTTATTTTTTATTTTTCTCTGTTACCTTTACTATGTAGTTTGCTTTGTGTGTGTTTGTTTGTATACTGTTCTATGTGGACCCCAGGAAGAGTAGCTGTTACCATTTGTAACAGCTAATGGGGATCCTAATAAGCCAATAAACCAATAAACCAATAAACTGTATTAATTGTAGCAATTCAAAGGATAATTCATATTTAATAAAAAGTCAAACAGAATTACGTTTCTGTATGTTGTAATATGTAAAGGTCAGGTAATTAAGTAGTTGTACTTACAAAATATTGTATAGGCAAAATGGCTCTTTTTATTTTCAACAGCATAAAAGGTACACAGATTCAAAGAAATATAAAAGATTAAAACTACCAAGAGATTCAAAAAGAGATACAAAGCGATTCAAAGTTTAGAAAAAATAAACGATAATAAATAAATAAATTAATAAATAGTAAAATAAATACATAAGATGTTTAGAGTCTGGAACAATCTTGAAAACAAGCATCAACAGTATATAGTATATTAATATAGGCAATATAGGCTTTTACAAAAGCACACTAAAGTAGTTTCACCTGACCTGAGACAAGATAGATTTTGTTGTTTTTTCACATCTCTACTTTGATGATCTGTTCTCTGTATTCTGAAAATGAAAAATAACTGATCGTTTGTATTTTGTTATTTACAGACAGCTCAGGATATTTTCATAGCTGGTTGGACCTCGTGCCCAGTGGGTCCGTGGACGCCGGCAGCAGTCAGGGCTTTTCTCACCATTCACCTGGATACATTTTGAGAGCCCACTCTAAAAGTCACACTTCACACAAACAACCTACCACAACGCAGGGACAGTTTTAGGTCTTTGCTCATAGGGTATCTAGTCTGAATTACCGAGTGCCGCATGCTGCATTCAAGTAAACAATAGTGACACTGATTTCCAATAATTAAAGTAACCGAATCACAGGCATTATGCCGTCTACTCTTTTTTACTGATTGGTGTTTACTCGACGATGCTTGCTCACAAGAGGTACAATGACTGTGATCTAGAACTAAAGGGTACATTTCGTTAGTTGAACTCTTAACAAAATGATAAGGCCAACGAGTTGCGCAGTGACTCCCTTTCATTACTTATTTCACTCCTCGGGGAAACATCCAATCAAGCCTAAAGCTCTCTGCGCCCGGTTTGCAGGTTCCTAAGCCTGCAGGGTGAGAACGCTAAGAGAGGATAAGCCGGTGGAAAGTCATGAGCAATTTGCCCCCCAAACTTTGGAAGACAGCAGGGCACTGGAAATGAACCTCCAGACAATGACTGGTTGGCTGCCAAAGTGGCTTGTAGGGCAAACAGACTAACCTGACACAGCTAAAGGTTTTCCAGCATGTGATATATAATAGAAAAAATAGAAAAGTTTAATTTCAACTTTGGAGGGGACGCACTCTGGATCACACCCTGGGTGAATTGCACTGCCATGTTATGGGCATGGTTGTAGCCTAGGTGCAACTCGTTCTTCTTCACCTCACCAGCGAGAATGAACAAAAGGAATTGTTCAAAAATCTGTGATTATGTTATTGGTTGGATTTTTTGTATACCCTTACTGGTACGCCATGAAGTAACTAAAAATACACTGTTTTCCGGAGAGTAAAAGTAATGGGATTTTGCTACAAAAATACAAGAAAATCATGCTGTTAAAGTTTTGGGCATTTATTAAATACAAGCATTATTAAATAAATTAAATATTATGACACGGAAATTTAGCTACATAGGGGAAAAAGTCATTTCTGTGTGACTTTAATCAAAATATAAAACATGGCATAGGCTATAGATACATACCACAATGCAGAACTTCTGTTTATATATATATAATCTATATATTTTGCTTTATTTTGTTTTATCATTCTATACAACATAAAAACATTCAAATGCCATTAAGATATTGTTTCCACAATGTGAGACTCCACAATGTGTTCATCTCTACACACACTAGGTCAGTGAAATCACCTGCTGTGGTGTTGGCCCCTCCGTGGCACATGGATGCCCCATCCCTGCCCTGGGGCAATTCTCCTGGATCTCTGCAAATACCCCGGAGCCTCAACTGAGCAGGAGCACAAAAAAAACGTCCCAGTCTGTCCTTCCACATGTCCAGGTGCCGTCTGCTCTCACCTTCCTAGCCACCCGGGATGTTCCAGAGGGTGATAGGTGACAGGGCCGGCATATCATAGCCATCTGGCAGCTGTTTGCCCCTAACCCCCCCCCCCCCCACCCCGACCACGTGGCGGATGATGTCATTAAGCTGGCACCAGGGGCGTCATTAGACCCAATTTGCCCCATTAGTAGTTTCCTGTGCCCCAGTAAGACAATCATGGAAAATCAAAAGGTTTTTGAATTATGTCCAACAAGAATAAGAATACGTGTGGTGAATTTCGTGGTATAACAAAAACAATTGTCGAGAACTGGGAAGCGTTGAATGGCTGTGTCACGGGGAAACCCTGTGCCCTAAAGTAAGGCACAGATGCGACAGTTGAGGGAAACGAGACAGTGTACTGATGATAAGAACATTGTATTTATTGAGTTTAAATTGTTTGTCACCTCTCCTCTCTGCTACACTTGTCTCTTCCTCTGCCATAGACTGGAAACTGCCGAACCCGACCGGGAGGGTCCATTCGATTTAAGTAGAAGGGTTCCCAGGGGAAGAGTAGAGTGGGAGGGGTGTTTGTGTTTCTGTTTAGGCTGTTTAAAGCACCCTTTTTGAAGAAACATGTTTTAAAATAAACTTCATTGTATTTTTTTGAATGAATCAATATTGTAATTGAACATTGCTGTCCTTGTGAATGTTTCAGATGAGATAATTGATAATGGTCTCTTGAGTAGGTGGAGCCCACATGTATTTAAGGGACAAAGGCTGGAGCACCTAGGGGAAGAAAAACCTCATAACTGGACAAGCAAACAGAGAGACAGCTACAGACCGCAGCTCCTGCCTTGGGCCCATTTTTAGTGCACGTTAGAGTTATTTTCCTTTTGAAATATTTCTTCTTGGTATTTTTAGGAAAATAGCTTATTTTAGTTTTTCTTCATTTTGGCCAACCAACTTTATTACATTGTAAATATCTGCACGGGACTCCACTGCTGTAAATAAAATTCACTTGGACTGCTGAACTTCACCTGCATCCCTTTTTCATGTGCCTGGCTAACTCGGCCAACCCTCACAGGCTGTAATCAACCTGCCAGGTGAAAGTATTGTTCATGAACAAAAACATATCCGTAGGGAACCAAGAAAGCGTGTTGACCGTTGCCACCTCGACCAACAAGCTTGTTGAGCGTATTGTCCGAGGTCCATCGAGTATTGAACAATGCCATCTAATCATCTACAGTACAAAGGTCATGGTTCAACACTATAGAGTAGGAATTGGCCTCCTGGGGCTGAGAACTAAAAAAAAAGCACCACTGATGAATCATAGTGACAGCTGTGGATCTTTGAGGTACTTTTCTCATGCACAAGACACACTATTTTCAACTTTTTTATTTTTAGTCACATTTTCCCCTTTTAGTCATTACCCCTAAGCTAATAACTAGTGATTAGTTGGTGGATATCTCATATTTGACGTATTGAAGGATTGCTTTAATTGCTTCTGTTCATGCACAGTAGAAAAAAAGGCTGTTTCTCTAAGTGGCACGGCTGTTCCAACTAATTTATCTGACTGAGATGGAGGTGGTGGATGGTGGGGGATGAAGGTGGAGATGCAGCCTCCTTGATGGATTTCTAAGATATCTTTTTTCTTGAGAAACATGTTCCGTATTATTGGTGGCCATTAATCATCTCGCACAATGTGTGAGGGCCTTGGCGTACATGGAAAAACATCATTACCAAAAGCAACATGCAGAGCTCGGAAACACATTTTCAATCTGGCGAGGGATGATGCACTCGCTGAACTGGTGGGAAGAGGAAATTAATTTAATAGAAAAAGCAGGGTCAGGGAGTTTCACTTTAATATGTACACTTTAGTACTGGGACGATCGTTGCTGCTGTGATTATGTGTGATTACATCCTGCCTGCCTGTAGCCTGCATGTAGACTGAGATTTATTCCAATTGTTTTGTTCCAAAGAGTTATATATCCATTTTTTGTATTATTATTAAATCATGACTTCATGACATCCTACAAGTAAAAGTGAAGATACTTGATGACGTTTGCTTTTATTTGATTGTTAAAGCACTTTAAATCAAATGAAACTACTCTTGTTCTGATAAAATGCTATACAAATAAAGTTCATTCCTACTACTATATTTAAAGTACCATAATTAGTTGTAGTTTTATGCTATAAAAAATTTTTTTTTCAACCTCGTTCACTTCCACATGTCCTTGAGCTAAGCGATTAGTCTAAAGGACGTGGCACACAAACCTGAGAAGTAAGAGTAAGAGCGTCTTTCTCTCCTCTGCCACTTCTAATCTTCATGCAGCTTCTTTAAAGATTAATTTATGTAGGGAATTGATTTTTCAGCTACTTCCTGCTTCATAGACAGTTACACACATTCACACCTGGGAGCTACCTTGCTCAACAGCACCTCAAAGATACATTATATGGCCAAAAGTCAGTGGACACCTGACCATCACACCTATATGAGCTTGCTGGACATCCCATTCTAAAACCATGGGCATTAATATGGAGTTGGACCCCTTTGCTGGCTACAACAGCCGCCACTCTTCTGGGAAGGCTTTCCACAAGCTTTTGGAGTGTCTGTGGGAATTTGTGCCCATTCAGCCAAAAGAGCATCAGTGAGGTCAGGAACTAGAACTTAGGCCGAATCCCAATTCTCATTTTCACCCCTACGGCTCGTTTTCGAGGGCTCCCTCGCCCTTCGGCTTGGCCCTCGGAACAGAGTCACAAGGGGTAGTGGTTGAAATCTTCCCCTATGAAATGGGACAACCCTTCAAGACCCTGATACGTCATCGATGACGTTTACGTAAACAGACGGGACGAGTTTGTTATCGGAGATTACTATGGCAATAATGGTATTATCACAGTGACATTTGCCATTCATCTGATGGAGATAGAAAAGCATGGACGCTCGCGATTCGTTCACAATTTATACGTTTCACGCTACTAATCGATCAAACAAGTCATCAAATAAAAAAGACCACTGCTTCATTACCGGGCCACTTCATGACAGAATAGCGTTAGCGGTGCTCTGTAGGCTAGCAAGCCGTGCTCCTAACGCTACCCTGCCAGTCTGCACTGATGTTAGAGGAGCCGTAACAAGTGCAGCAACTTCGCTGCTGGACTTTAGTTATATTTCAGGCTACATATGCCATCAAAGGGAGGAAATGCAACATGGAAATATGTCAAAATGCGGGACTGTCATGCACAAATCAGCCTATAAACAATGTTGTAACGTTAACTAGCGAGGTAGAGACATCGGCATACTAGTGATTTTTTGTTATGCTTGTTATAAAGAAAAGGTCTATAATACATTGAAACGACATTAAACTAAGATAATACCACGGTTAGAATATTTTTTAAATCTTTATTAACGAAGAAAATACTACATTTGTTGTTCACTTTGGATGGTAGTGTAGCGTTCGCCATGATCTTCCAGTTGATTCGCAGGTCATTCTGGGAGACTTCTCCTAACCCTCGGTTTGTAGTGTGCCCCTGAAAAATCTTCGTTTGGAGGGCCATGTAGCCCTAGCACTTAGCCCTACCCCTCGATCCCAAGAGAATCAGGACACCCCTACCCCTACACGTGAACACGCAAAACGGAGGGGAAGGGCTAAGGGGTAGGGCCAAGGGGTGAATTGGGATTCGGCCTAAGGGGCCAAGCCCAAACCCTGAAAAACAGGGTGGCTGAAACACCTGAACTCAATCATTAGTAGGGGTGTCCACTGACTTTTGGCCATATAGTGTAGTTTTTGAAATAAACAAGAGTGTTTCTCCCCAACCTTCCTGTCACAAGCCTGCTTTACTAACCATCAAGTAAAATCAACCCTATATAGGACATACTAGATGGTCTTAAAACATGACTTGGGCCATTTTATACTCAATCTTGACAATTTACTACAAAGCTACAACAACAGGTCGATACCGCACTACAAAAATCAACCCCAAAAGGACCCAAAGGATGTCTCCTTCAAAATATGGGCGCTCACTGAGGCATGACTTTAGATAATCTCTTTACTGGCATGTCTTATTACAGAGCAAACAATCAATGTGTTGTACATTAGCCCTTGCAACCCAGGCAGGTAAGACTTAAGTAGCTCTATAGTGAAGCAATGAATGAGATTTTGGTCAGAATTGATCAGTATGATGCAAAATGATGGGGAAAATTGGGTCGAAAATGAGTTATGCTTTAAGCCTAGAGTGCTGCTTAGAGGCTATTTCCTTTTTTGAAGGAGAGAGTTTTAGATTACTTTGGGTTCATTCATACTATAATTTGGAAATTTTTTTGTCCAGCAAGAAGAGTTTGAACAAAATGGTACATTCACACAAACATTCACATTTTGCACTGTGAGTACATAATGTTTTTTGTGGTCCCCCCGCAGCTGCTGAACATAACACATTGATATGCAGGTATCATGCTGTCATATGTCAAATGGATGAAAGATGCATGAATAAATACGAGCTACAGAGAGATGACACGTACACAGATTCACCTTATTTTGGAGGGTTTTCCATTGAAAAGAATGGAAAGTGATCTGGCTTGTGTACCGTAACCTACGCTTTGAGTCAAAATTGGAAATGTTCTTTAATGTCTCAGCAGGATCAGGATTAGAAGTCATTCACCAGGAGTGTGAGAGGCTTAGTAACTCTTCTATGAGTTGAGCATTACTGACTCCGGTCATCTGGGGGAATTGATGTATACGTGTCGTACATACACATGGCTTATTTTGGTGAAGAAAGGATTAATAGGCTAAGTTCTGAGAAAAAATATCCATGTGGGATACTCATTACTGCATAGAGTGCATTTTTAACAGGAAGCAGAGCTGCATGGATGACTCACTTTTTATTTTTCTCAAAAAATGAAACTCAGTCCAGTTCTACTTAGTTTTATATTGAATGTTGGATGGATAGCAGATCTTTAATGAAATACATTAAATACAGTCTACAAAAACGTGAATAGTTTTTCTTTGATTTGCTTTAGACAAAATTTACTTGAGCTTAATGTTATTTAGGATGTTTGCCATTGCAGGACAATTCCTGAATGCAGATTTCCTTTGTTTTTCCTTTTTTTTGTTTCCAAGATATAGCATATAGTACTACCACTTATACAAATGTAACTATAGTCCATGTCCATTCACTGGACCTTGATTTCTTAATTTTTTGGTTTTCAGATTCTAATAGTTGTTTATCTAACATGTCTGGAGCAGCAATGGGAGCCAGTCAGTGGATCTGGAAAAACAGGAGGCAAGCTCACCTAATGTAGGTACTCTTGAGCGGTATAGGGTCTGAACCGCTTGCTTGACTGAAGCACACTGGTGCTTTTTTCTTAGAAGATCGTGCGCTGGTACATTGATTTCTTAGACATGTTGGCTTGTTAGCTCTTTTTTTGTTTTCAGCATGTAGGCTGTCATTGTGTGCTATATTTGACAGAGCGTGCTGGTAGTAGCATATTGATTCCTTAGATCCAGTCCTCAAGTACCCCCTTGTCCTGCAGGTTTTAGCTCTAGCTCTACTCAAACACACCTGAACCAATTAGAGGTTTCACATTTTCCTGATACCTCGATTGGTACAGGTGTGTCTGAGTAGCGCTGGAGCTAAAAACCTGCAGGGCAAGGGGTACTTGAGGACTGGATTGGGAACCACTGCCTTAGAATGCTGATATGTTGACTTGTTAGCTTTTGGGTGCTTGTAGCATGCTAGCTGACGTTGATTGCTAGTAGATATCAGCAGGGGTCCAAGATCAATCTTTTGACTAAGACTTATGAAATATAGAAAGACAGTAATCTTGGTATTTGTTTACTGATACAATTCAGTTTCTGATCTCAAACCAGCAGAATCAGCCATCCCTTTATCCTGTAATTGTTGCTACAGTTTGGTTTCTGAACAGCTGAGCAGGCTGTTCCACGCCAGAAGTGTCAGCCGTCCCATTAGCTTGTTGTTAGCTAAATTCCAACTCTAATTGTATTTGGTGTTGAGAGCGGGTGTGGGGGGATTCTGGGACGCCAGAAATCATGGGCCTGATTCAATGAAACATCTGTGACGGGGAGGAGACCACTTGATAACCCCGGTGACGTACCGACACTCACTAACTCAACCCTGAAGCATTTAGATTAGGAGGCGAGAGAATGGTGCTGCCAGTCTGACAGACTCTAGATTTATGACGGCGTAGCCTGACGTCCTCTATAGTCTCCATATAGTGCATCACTCTTTTTGACGTCTGAATTGGGATTCTGTGTGAATGCTCACCCTGGATTATGGCACAAAGGATTATACCATAAAATCCTGTGTATTGGTAAATATCTTTTGGACTGAGCAAGTTTCATTCAGTCATGGTTGTTACATGAGCCAAAATATTTTGTCTGATTACAATAAAATACATTTTATTTTAAGCACAAAAAAGACAAAAGACAGAGTAAGGACAGCAACACACTAAAAACACTAAAATCAATCCATATCCAAGGTCAGATAATTCCTGTACTCTTTCCTTTGGAACAAGGATCTCAATTGGGTAAAGCAGGTCTATAAAAGTGAGTTTTAAGAAGAGATGTGTGGCACTAAACAGATCTGAAATCCTGCTTCCCGTGCTGGTTCATTCCACTCTAACAAGTCAACTGACATTTGATAGCTATTCACTTCCATATCATCTGAGGGTCGGCTGGGGGATGTCGTGTACTAACCAGTTCATGTTTCCACACTTTGTTCACTGTGAAGCCCTTAGAGACTGTAATGGTGATTAAGGGCTATACAAAAAAAAAAGGGATTTGATGTATTTTTTTTTTTCATGTCGAGAGGGACATTGCCACTTTGGCATCACTTTGATGTGGCTTCCATACGCTTCGATACCTTTCACGGCTAATGCCTTTAGTATAAGTGCTCTTGAAAGTGTTTTCAGTGGCACTCAAAGATAAAATCAGGTGTTGGAGACATACGCGCCGATCACGTGGGTGCTCCGGTGCTCGAGCACCCACCGAAAAGGTTGCGCACCCACGGGGAAGGCCGATTAAAAAATTAATTAATAAATAAATGTATTAAAAAAATGCATCTTTTAAAAAAAACAAACGCATCTATTTATTCTATTATTACTTATTATTATCAGTGAACGTTTTAACTACAAATCGCATTATCCAATTAAACTTGTTACAGCTCTGTGCGTGTGTAGGCTACGTTAAGGGGCGTGGTCACGTAGCCAACTGCCAATGTAACGTTAGAGTCGGACTAAACCAACGTTGTTCCATCACGTAGCTACTAGCTAGGGACACAGCAAGTGTGAAACACGGGTGATGATCGGGTAAAAACGTACGAATTTGTAATTAAAAAACCGAGAGAGAAACCGAGTGTAAAGACAGTCAAAGTGAGGATCCACCACCAGTGATGAATTTGTAGCAGAGCAGTGTTGCATTTCGTTTAGGTGTGTGTCTACGTTGACAGATGACAGTAGCCTGCACCACGGTAATTACTAAAGCAAGCGCAATAAAAGTGATTTTGTGACAATCTTCACCTTGGTGGTATTCACTCACTGGCAAAAACATAAATCGGCGCCTATGGTTGGAGATGCAAATGGAGGCCAAGTGAGAACGTCCTCATTCATTTCCAATGTTTTATAACTTATGAATAGACCGCTGAGTAATAGGAACGGACACTGAGATCTCAGTATTCATTCAAAGCTTCTGTTTGGCCTTGGCGGAGCGGCTCTCAAAAAAGAATACCTTTTTTTACAGTTTACAATTTAAGCAAAAGAAATAAAGCATCTCATTCAAAATGTTTGGTTATACATATTTTTTTTCCTATGCAATGCAAAAAAAAACTAGCTTCTTTAAATGAATAAGAAACAAACCACCTAAAGTTCATAAAGAATCATGAATCAACCCAAAGGGATGCGTTGGCGGCGGTCCCTCTTTTCTAACCGACATATTCAATGGTTTCAAAACTTCAAAACTGACTAACCCTCACTCCACTCAAACCGTTCCCCTGCCCATTTACTTTCCCTGTCTCATCAACCACGTAGCCCGACGTGACAAGACAGGTGGTTCTCAATGCCTTTTATCTTTCAGCAGCCCAGCCCAGGGTCACCTGGATCCTTCAAAATACTGCGGATCCCACAGTCAAGCAAACAGTGCTGACACCCTGCACAGCATAGCAATATCAGTCTCTCACATCAAAGCTGCTGAGTGCATCAGGGTGCAGTGTGGATGTGCTCTCTCCCCTCCCATCCCTAGACCTGATAGAGAGGTAATGAAATATTGACATGATGCACTTTAGTAGGTACGCCTATCTAGTACCGGGTACGACCTCCTTTTTGCACTCCAGAACAGCCTGAATTCTTGGCGGAAACCACTTCACCGTGTCTGCAAGCTTTACATATTGAGTTGCAGCCACGTGATTCGCTGTTTGGAGGAGCAGGCCATTTGCGTTACTGAGCAGGAGTACCTAATAAAGTGGCTGGTGAGGGTATTTTACAGTGTAAAGTACTGAAAAAGTTATTATTCCTTGCAGTACTTATATACTTAATATTTTCTTGTATATATATATATTTATTTTTTTGTATATTTTGAGGATCTTTTTTATATAGTTTGTTGCCCTTAAATTTCTTTATTGTATAGTGATGTGTGCCTCTCTCTTGTTCTGTACTGCTGCATAACTGCAATTTCCCCTCGGGGACAATAAAGAGCCATCTAATCTAATCTAATCTAATCTACTTGTTTCATATCACATTTCAAGCTACTGCTTAACACCTTAATTAGCGTGCATGCCCTATTCCATAGGCTGGAGATTATTTTCCAAATGTAATCCATTACAGACAACTGATGTTTCTAAACACCCTGTGCCTGTGCCCCATTCTTTGTGTGTTGCAAGTGCAAGTGGATAGGTTTCTGTGCAATCTCCACGAGGGAGCGACCCCGTAGAGACAGCTAAGTGTGATGGCGGAGCACCCTAACACGTTCGGAGAGGCCTGAGGTCACCACCACTGTGGGTGCTGGCCTTGCTGAACTACGGGCAGTAAGTAACAGTTTTCCTCAGTTGCTTTGGCTCAATTCTCAAATGACAGTTGAAGTTGTCAAAACAATATGTGACTTGTGCACAACAGAAATTTCTCAATCTTTGTTACCTTTTGCAAATGTTTTAGCACATTTAGGCAAATGACTAAGCACAACTGTCTACAATGTCTTTGTGATCAAAATAGATTATGTTTCTTCTCAGTTGAATAGTTTTACTCACATCACATGCAGAATAGTCCATCTAATTGTAAATTGCATTGATACGGAGTGGCCGTAAAGTCTGCTCAATTGATAAATTCGTTGTCAGGTGAAACTCGAACTTCACTAACGAATGGGGAGTTTGCCACATCTCAGATCAACCAATGGCACGTGCTGTCCAGTTAGCTTGTAGGTGTAAGTCATGAGTATGGGTACAAATACCCAAACACATTTCTAGAGCTTGAGCGCAACGGAGTAACTACAATTTGTGAACATGGAGGAGCCTGCTCAGATAAACAGCCTGCCCGTGGAAGAGGAAGAGGAGTAAGGATGCGTGGCGGTGTAGCGAGGGGAAGACAGCAGAATATAGGAAGATGCAGAAGCGTGCAGAGGATGGTCGCGGCATACACGGCGATGCTTCCCCCGTTGCATTGCAAGGGAGAGCATTAGGTATACTAATGCATATAGCAGGCCTATGTTTTGTTTCCACAGTACATGTTTTTTGGTATTGATAGGCTACATGTTTTTGTTCTGTGCAGTGCTGTGTAAATGTTCTGTTTTTTTCTGTTTTACTGTATTGTACTGTGTTGTGTGACCATTGCAGGAGAAATAAAATAGTTTTCCCTCACATTACATGCCAATCTTTAGCTTTACAAAGTGGAAATGTGAAATCAGCATCTGAAGAGTATTCCCTTATATACACAATAGCAGTCAGTTAGCTTCAGAAAAATAACAGTCTGGTACAGTGGGCATTCAGTGTCAGTGAAAACATGGAGGACAAGACAAGAACACACTTCCAGAGTCCACTGTCATTCTGACAACACGTCTAAACATTTTGACCACCTTGGTTTTACACAACGTCAAAGGAATTGTGTCATTTTGGTGGCAATGACTTTTTCATTGACACAGTAACTTCATTTTGACACATGAATGAAAGGTGTTGGGTGAGTTACAGCCTTTTGCAGGTTAACTATAGTGTTTTTGCTGCACGTACGAGCTGTTTTGGGAAATGCATCTTCACTGCTGAGAGCTTGTTTTTCGAGAAATGTGCCAAAGCGATTGAGAGAAACTGTGAGATCAAAAGCTCTGTAGTGCCTCGCTCTGACGCCATCCACAGGTGTGCAGATTGACATTTCAGTTATAGAGGCAGAGCTCTTTTGGACGCAGAAATAATCTCTTTGGTTGTGTTAAACCTGAATGGGCGGAGCCAAAGACCTTCCAAATTCTAGTTTCTTTCTAAGATCATGAATGAATGAAAAACAAGAAGTCATTGCCATTCAAGTTTGCGAGTAGCTAACTTGCAGTCAAAAAAAACCCCAATGCTCCTTTGGCTCCGTCCACTGCGGTCTAACTCAACCAATGAGATTATTTCGTGCTTCCAGAGCAACTCCGAGACAGGTTTCTAAAACTCCAATCCTGCCACAGGCTCCCCCCCCCCACAGGGACCTGCCAGCTCACCCCGCATTTCTGTTAGAAACTCTTTCATATGTGTATGACACCACTGGTCAACCTGTCGGGAGTCCACTGCAGTCTGCATTTGATAACACTGAGGCTGAAGTCAGCACGGTGTGGGAGGATGGTACAGAGAAGGACCTGTTGGAGAAAATATGCTTAGTCGTGATTATATATCTTAAACATTGTGTTCAGTGTCGTTTCATTTTACTTCTATCTGTCCTTGTCCATTGTGTATGTGTCCTGGTGCGCCACTGCCTTCAAGGCCGTTGGTGTTATCAGGGTGTAAGTGAGTGAGTGATTTCTCCCTGTTTAGTTGGATCTTACAGGAAGTCACAATGCGATGAACTGCTCGTATAAAGCTATTTTCCTATTGCAAGAGACCCGTTACTGTGTCTTGATTATTACCGGCAACCTGAGGGAGTCATACAAACATTTTATTCAACACCCCCCCCCCCCATGTCCAAGCTTTCTCTCCTTCAAAGACATCCATTTAAGATGCCAGCAGTACCTCCGGTGTCAATTGAAGAAACCGATAGAATACTCACAGCGTCACCCACACATGCCACACTTAGTACTTAAGGTTTTGTTGTTTCAACAGTTAGCCACTGTTGGAAGTGTTCATTCACCAGAACAATAAATATTAACCGAAAGAATATAGTACAAAAACAAAGTCCGGGTGGTGGGAAATGGCTGCCTTTTATACTCTTCCCCACAGGTAGGCTCACCTGGCCACTCCCACTGGGTACAATTTACTGGGTACATCCTGTTCTATTGTATGGCATATAAACAGTACATGCAACTTCATATCTCATCACAAGGAATAAATATTTACAAAATACATCATGATATATAATTCCCATATATTACACCATACATAAAATATAACACCCTAAAACCCTGTATACATTCTCCCCCTTACGCCGTCTTATCACATGATCCCCCCCCGGAACCGTTAAATGGGCCACCCTGGAGCAGCACAGAGACAAGACGGGTAAGTAAATATATGACACACACACACACCACTCTTGCACTTAAGAACACATACTATTGCATTCAATAATATCATTGCACTTAAAACATTATTGCACTGTTATCCGACAGTTAAATCATAAAATATTTCCATGTTTTTTAATACCAACACTTTTGTCCTACCGTGCAAAACCAACAAACACCAAACAAACACCTCGACGACAAAACCGCAAACTGTGTGGAAATTCTGCTTTGTGCAAATGTGCATGTGCAAAGGTTTATGTGCAAAATTATAATGTGCAAAATTATAATGTGCAAAATAGCGGAGTTTAACTCTGTGCAATCTGCAATAAAAGTAACGGAGAGGTCTTCGTTACAGCCACACAGCAACAACAAATAAGTCCCTAGCAGGGGTGTGAACTGTGGTCCATACTCGTACAAAACACACAGCTGGGAAGATCATCACTAATCCACTCCACTCTTATTATTTCTCTCAGCGCTTCACTACGGATAGCGTTGTTGAAGCGACAAATTAATTTCCAAAACCCTATATTAAAAAAAACCCCCAATAGCTGTCATTCAATATCTCTAATTCAATATCCCGTAGAGATCTTGTCTGTAAAAATTTTGCCGACCAATGATGATGTGAAAGCAGGTTTCACTTTTTACAGTTGTTGGATTTTTTCATTTTGGAACTAAACACTTAACACAAGTATGGTTTCAAGGAAGGAAATGCACTTATGATTTCTGGTGACTAGTAGTTCTCCTGCCTACCTATGTTGAATGCACTTATTGTAAGTCTCTTTGGATAAAAGCGTCTGCTAAATGACTATAATGTAATGTAATGGTTTCCTCTGGTATCAGACTGAATAACTGAGCATGAACACATAAATAACAGACTGTAACCCTTTGGGGCAGCATTGCAGAGTTTATATGTATTTATGTGTTATATTGTGCCTTGCATTTGCTTTGCTGAGCTCGTAAAGAGGATTTGTAGAGTAGGAAGGATAAGAGCCAATAACAGCCCTTTTTAACACCCTGAGAAATGTTTTGAGGGCTCTGTAGAACGGACGGATTTTTCTCAGTGAGGCACCTCGTCTTTATGGTGGCAGTATGAAGGACCATATTATGAATGAGTATGAGTGCTTGTGCAAATGACACAGCCACATCATGCATAGTATGACATAGTAAACCAAACCAGGACATAACAAAAGAACATGTGATTGTAGTTCACTATGAGGACAGCGACAACAATACAACAATAAGCCCTATAATATAATAATAATAATAAGACCTATATAAGACATAAAAAGAAGAAAACAAAGAAGGGGTAAAAAGAGAAAATTGAAAGAAGATAAATAAGCAGGAACACACTGAGAACATAAGATCTAAGTTTAGTTCTGGTTAAAAAGCCTGGCTGAGAACATTTATTGATTGAGACAACAGGGAGTCAGAAAGGGATAAAAGGGACGTCATTGTATTGATATTTCGTATTAAGTGAAAGAAACAAGACTTCGGATGTGTTTCTCAAATGACTAATGGCTTGATATTGGTTGTTTGATCATTTTTCTGGCAGTTGTTTTGATGTTGGTCTGCATCTGGAAGACGTCAGGGGGCCTCACCGTCATGAAGCCTGATGCTCATGGTGAGACCACGACGTAGAGACTCTGGACAAGTGTCATCCAATAAACCTTTTGCTGTCATATGAGGTTTTCTTATACGATTTGTGTGTAACCTTTTTTGTTCTGATACGTGAACTCAATGTTACATTATCAGTCTAAGGATAATTGAATGCAAACCTTTAATCCGGTAATAGTCTGGGGTTCACACAGGCATGGATTCAGACTTGCTTCTTGGTTGAACCACCGCCATATCAATATGTAAAAAAATAAAATGCCAAGTAAAGCAGTCTCTGTGCTGTGGAGTTAATTGATTGTAAATAACTTTCTCTAATGAGCTGCTTGTAATTGAGAGAAGATTGGGATCACCTTTTTTTCACATCCTAGCGGGTATTATATCCACAGAACGTAATGAGGGCTTCATATGAGGTACAATGTCTAACAGTGTTTCCGCTGGTATTTGCGCGACAGAACCTGGGGCGGTGCTTAATTGGTGGAAAGCATTAAAATCCTGGTCAGGATGTGGTGTCTGATATTTAACTGTATATTTGACATTTGTTAGGTAAAAAAAATAATCTCACATTGTTCAGGAGCGTGAAGATTTATTTTATTATTATTATTTATTTATTAATTATTATTTATTTTATTTTTATTTTAATTACTAATTGCTAATTAATTCCTTCATATAAAAAAAGAGTTTGCTACTCTTCCATTATCATCCAGTGCTTTTCTGCACTCTGTTTTTAATAGCACAGGCGTGCTCATCCAACAAAATGAAAGGACTTTTTTTTCTTCTGGTTATATCGATAGCAACTTCTTTAGCAGAGTCACATATTACTTGCCTGGTATAGATAATGTAATATTCAAGTTCAACAAGGCAGAGCATGCTCTAAAATGATATAAATATATAAACTTTCTGATAAATAACATAACAAACATAGCATAACAAAATCAGACATTTTGAATTCGACACCTGATCTCCCTCTCACGCCAGGCAGGTGTCTTGTTTAACCTATATTTGTCCCCGGACGGTTCACCGAGTAGGCAGGATGTTGCTGACAGATGTTGTCAGCAACATCCTGCCTCACATTTACAATGTCAGACATTCACAGCTGGGAGCTGCTCAGTATGACCAGTCTTATGCTGCTGACTATTGAGCTGGTCCACTTGGTGTCTTCCCAGCAAAAAAAAGATGCACCAATCGTACTTTTTGCCTATTAAATATGATTGTTAAAATGAATTTCCAATAGTACTTTTTGGTATATTAATCAAATTCCTTTCTGCCAAGCTGCCTCTCGGCCATTCAATACTCACTAATGGCCTTTTGATGAGAGGAAAGCAAAAACGAAGAGAGCAGTAATGGGAGAGACAGCCAGAGGGAGTGCTTTATCCAGCTGGATGTGGTGGGCAATATATGCTTGAATTATCATTTAATTAACAACCTGAAAAACAATGAATGCAATTATAATGGGATCGTTCAGCTTCACTGTACGTCTCTGATAGTAACAGTGATATTCAATCATAAGAATAGGGACGATTTTCAATTCCATGCGAGATGCAGTCGAGACACAAGGGGGAGGGGCGGAGGATGATGGTTTTTCAGTTTTTCAGTGGCAAACACAGCACACTCATGGGTATGGTATGGTATGACATGAGTAAGATGACCAATCTTGTAGCAGGGCAGGGTTAAATAAAATAGGTAATCTGCAATATGACCACTTGCAGTATATCTAAGAAAATGATTTCTTATTAAAGCCAGTGTATATACTGTAAATAGATTTCAATTGCCCACGTTATTTCTGAAGTAGTTTCTGCACCATGTGAGTTTTGTTCCTTTATTTATATATTTATAGAGAGAGAGAGAGAGAGAGAGAGAGAGAGAGAGAGAGAGAGAGAGAGAGAGATTTAGCATTTGAAAAACAAAAGTATTGATAGCACAAAATTAATTTGGTTTATTTGTAAAGTATAATAGATAATTAAAGTCCTTGGTAAAATAATGAAACCTTCACAGACTGGATCTCATTTTAGAGATATGTAAGAGATATTGAATGATTAACATCATGCATCTTTTAGAGATATTGAATCATGAACTTCAGGGTTTTTTCCCCCCAAAATGTATAAATGATATACAACATTCAGTAAATAAGCTCCTCATATACGCTTACCTTCATCAGCATGAGAAATATGTATTTTGGCGTCCCGGGACCCGTAACACCTGACCTGTAGTGTCGGGGCTTCAACGTGTGTGCTTTTTGAGCCTGGCAATGTCATGGTTAAGACATCCACCCCTGGAACCACGTTAAGGTAGATTGTGGTTGTGTAGGGAAGCTCCCAGTCGAGGATGTGTCTGCCAAAATGCAGATTCCAGTCCCTGTTATAATAGTTTCTCCCAGAGGGCGGAGCCAAACAAAACAAAAAACTTCACTGCCAAAGAATGGCAAACTCTGGTCAAAATATAAATAAAAACATGAATAGCAATGATTTATTTTTCATTCATTCACGACCATGGCATTCATGATCTTGGAAGGTCAGCTACGCTAACTAGCTAACCTAGATAACTTAGTATGGCTAGATTGCATTTTTTCAGTTACTAGCAAGAGTGCTAGTAATAGCACTCATAATATTAGCTACCTCCTTTTTTACCCTGTGCTGCCATAATTGTGTCAACGCTGCACTGTATTTCATGCAACTTGACGCTGCTGAAAAATGTGTTGTGACCAGACTTTTTTTTTTTTCTTGCATTATTGAAACCTATTCTGTTAACTTTTGTATTGAAATGATAAAAATAGAATAGTTGGAATGTTGGAAGTGGGAAACGACAAGGAAATGGCTGCTGCAACCAAGTCTGAGGTCCAAAGAATGGAAAATATGCTGAGATCAATTAGAGCACCAGAAGTGCACCAGAAAAAGAATGAAAAGAAGAAGAGGAAGTCTCTTTTAAGGTACTGTAACATCCAGTGTGGATGCAAAGGGAACTGACTTATTTTTCAGTTGGTTCATCTTTTGGTCCAAGAGAAGAGTTATATAAATCTGTTCTCACATAATTGGTTGGAATAAGTATAATCACCTCATGTTGTTCTGCATAATATATTTGTAATGGGTGGATGATTTTTGGGTTATTTGGGTTATTTTGGGTTTTCAAATATGAGCGCTGATTGAGGAAATGAGTGTGTGCCGACTCCATGAATGGACTGACTGCAATGGGCAGGCAATCAACAGCCAAGCCTCCCATCACACCAATGATGGCCACGTCCGGCCCTGTCTTCTCCTTCACCGGTGAAACTGTGCGACTTGGTGTTTGTATGAGTATCGTTGCTTTTATCTTGCCAGTGTTTTAATATTCACCATAGTGTGTAGACAGTCAAAAGCCCTTTTCCCTTGTCTGTTGAATGTAGTAACAGAGCAGAATATTTATTACAGGCGCGCGTGTGTCCCAGCTCCCACTGACTTCCTGGCGCTACTGCTCATTCTATTTTTCCTTTCCAACTGTTCCAAAACTGACTTAAGTATAAATAAATGAATTAATGTATAAATAAATAAATAAATAAAATCAACTAATCAGTGTGTGTGTGTATGTGTGTGTATATATATATATATATATATATAAATAAATAATGCATGAATGCACACAGTAATAAATAAATAAATAGATGAAATCTGGTATAAATGTATATTTCTGTATTTTTTATCCTACTTATTTATTGTCTCATTAATTTATTTCTGTTTATATTTATTTCCCTATTTACTTATTTGTGTATTTATTTCCCTGAGAATTTAATTCCGTATTTATAAATGTCTCTTTTTATCTATTTCCTTATAAATGCATTTCCGTATATATTCTTTTCCCTATTTATTTATTTATTTCTGTATTTCCCTGTCCCTATGATAATGAGGTGGGCGGTCCATCAGAGCTGCTCATGGTGTTCCCTTACTCCCATTGGTTGATTGGTCTCAGAGTGTGTAGATCTAGAATAGGCTAGCATGGGTTGCTAGCTAGCCTAGCACGGTGCTTACAACGGTGCTGGCTTGGCTAGTGCATCGCTCAGGCAAAACAGAGCGGAGAGCAAGCGAGACCAACAGCGGCGACCAGCCTGTTCCCGGAGGATGCAGCCGGGAGCAGGACTGGAAGAGCTGTCCAGTCGGGGTTGGAGCTTGTATGCATCCTGGAAGCCTGGGAGCTTTGTCCTGCCGGGACCGAGGTGAGCCTGCTGGGAGAGATTGCGCTGAAAAGCGGCCGTCAAGACCGGGTCGTTATATTGTGCTGTGATGTTAACAAAGCGGCATTCTAGCCCGTTAACTCTCCACTCCTGCCTTAGTCTCTGTCTGTCGCGGCCCCGGTTGTAGCGAGCTTGCTATACAGTGGTGCCTCAACAGGGACACGACAGACAGGGAAGAGGCCATGGTTCTCAAGGGGGAGAACAGCACCATCACCAGGACACATGCTATTTTTAGAATTTACTTTAGCGTGTCAGTTGGATGCGCCAGAGAGTGCCTGATCTGAGAGTTAATTCCCCTATTATTTGTAGTGACTGGGGAAGGCAGGAGCAAAGTCAACAAGCCAAAGTTGGAGGTAAAACAAAGTGCGAACAGTGAGAACTTTCAAAGATCCAGGTAAAGAGAGATACCTTTCCTGTACGCAAATCAATGTGAATCCATTCTCTACAGAGTGGTGGTTGGGAAAGGGGCACTGCATGGAATGAAACTCAAGAAAAGAGATCTTTTTTTTTTTTTTTTTTGATTAAATGACACAGACAAGTTTCAAAACCCTTCTACTGATTCCTATTTCCTATACAGTATTAATCAATACAAGTTATTGATGAAAAATCGGAAGTGTATCCGAAGAATCTGAAAGAACGAAATCTGAAGAAATACTGCATGGGCCCTGTTATGCAGGGGCCCTGCATGGGTGGTCACATACTTTGCCCCCATGCTAGCTTTAGTTACACTGACGCAAATATTGGCCCCATGTACTTGATAAAACCATCTTCACCTCTGTTACTAACAACCGTTACTACATCATACATCCGACCATAAACTCTTGGTCTATGGTCGGATGTATGATGTAGGAGATTTTATGCTGACGTGGGTTATTCGCTAAGGGAGAGAGGATGCCAGAATGGTAGCCGAGCCCCTAAAGTTTCTGGACTATAACAAGTGTGAACATTTATAAATATTTTCCACTTTTATTTCACACTGCTCTGCTTTTCAAGCTGGCTTTGGTTGAAATCTACAACACTGCATACAAAAAAACTCTTTCTCAAATTCATGAATACAGAGGATAAGATCAAGGTTGTCTTGTCATTTCTTGTGCAGACTAAAACACATTTGTCCTCCATACATAGAAAGTTTGAAACTATCAGGACAGCACCCACGACCCAAACGTTCGATCAGGGATGTGTCCGATAACTTAGCAGTAGTGCGGAGGCGTGTTAGAGTTGTGGCTGGGTAGACATACAGGAGATGTTTGTCATAGATGGAATAATGGCGGGGGGGCCTGAGAGTCCCCTCCAGTGCATTGGACCCATAATTCCTAGCTACACCCCTGACACACAAAAAGAGTGTTGGGAGGCACAGAATGCAGTTGCTTGTGTCTTTAAAAGTCTCAAGACATACACGATATAACAAGGACATCCGTGGCGATCTTCACTACGTAGTGCCGTGACAGGAAGCGACAGACAGCGAAAACACCAATGTATAATTTGCTTTAATGATTTAAAAGCGTGACCAAAGTTGCTTCGAGGGCCCCCCCGATGCCAAAATGATATGAAATTTGCAGCAACCACTCCACTACACTCGCCTCCCACTGCGTAACACTTAGTGCAGTTACAAGCTACTTTCCTGCTCAGAGTCTCCTGGCTAACTTTACCTCTCAGAGATAAGACGGTACTCATTGAAAGCGCCTATTGTACCGTATACTGCCTATGTAAACCTATTGTAAAACTGTTAAGCTGACCATGTTTTGTTGTTGTACCGTGCAGAACCAATGAAAGGTGAAAGCATAAGAAACCAAGGTATGAATCAGTGTGCCAACGTGCCATCTTCCCTTCCCCCCTGTCTATGTATGCTGCTTAGATAGATGCTGAAATCGAAATCAGCATTGATCCATGTGTATGAACATTTTTTATGTCTATTGTTGCCTTGGTGAATGTCATATTTTCGCTTTTGGTCATTCATCATCATTTCCGCCTTTCAGGACTACAGTGGAATACATTCATCTGTCAATGTACTTTAGAGTGGAGTCTGCTCGTATTTGAAGTGAATGCTTTGCCCCAGCCGAAGCTTCAGTGGAGCAGCATGAATCCCGCCCGCTGCGCTCATGACATTTCAGTCCATTGTGCTGCGCTGAAGTCATGCAGCGTCGCACCGACCTGCAGATCGCGTGGTCAAAGCATCAAATCGAAACATGCAATCTGTGAGTTGGTCTGTTTTTACTGAATGCTCCACGCTCACTAATGCTCATAACCTCATTCTACTCAGTATAACTACCCCGATGCACTCACCTTCTACCCCTCTACAGCTACAACCATCCCTTATGAATGCACTATATATATATATATATGAATTATTATATTTGCAGTGATACAGTGTGTATAGTTTGCTGTTTATTGCTTGTTGTCAATGTGTTTGCACCAATGCCACCAAGTTAAATTCCTCTACACTTACTGTAAATGATGTTCAGTTCTTTTTAATTGAGCATCTGAAGTCAGATCAGAACAGAAATTGAAAGTGATTATTATTGATTATTGCATTATAAATGATTTGTTTACAGCATTATGAATGATTCACAATGACCTAAACCTCACGGGTGCTTTACACAGTTATTCATCTAGTAAAAAAAGCTCAGAAAATTGACATGTACTAACATTTACACACAAATCTCAAATTTCTGAAGGCTTTTAGAGATGTAGCAGTGCTTGTGTAAAGTACTTTTGCTTTGTGACACTCAAACACATTTGTTTGTGCCTTGCATGTGGAGGAACTGACTGAATTAGATTTTTTGTTCGGGGTCAACAACCTAGTCTTTGCTTAAAGGTTAAAGTCTGCACTCGAGTGAAAAGACAAACAGAGCTGCGGTGACACGATGATTTATTGAAGTGACTTCTGCAGCGGGGAGTCCTTTGGGGGACACAATGGTCAAACAAACACCTTGATATCTGGATAAATATGGAGACGCTATTACACAAGCTTTCATTTGTGCTGATGACACTTAAAGTTTAAAAGGCCATGGATGAACAGTGACTCATATAAAGACTGATACTGGTTTACATTCATTTTCAAATAGTTCAAATGCTGTCACAGATAAAAACACAGTTGCTTTTTTTTTTACATCACAGTGCAATATATTTAAGGCAAGGATAACAAGCAAAGAGTTACACGACATATACGTGAAATACATTCAGTAAATTCCCTCCTTTTACATAACTATGGGGGAAAAAAACAGGTATTTCTAGTCACGTTGTACACTGAATGCACAATGAATTATGTGAGCGCTTGTTCAATCCATGCAGAGAATGTCTTCACGAAACACCCACACAAGCCGCAAGCTCACAAGAGGTATACTGGGTAGCTTTGAATGGATAGCGCCCCTTTTTGGCCGTTTGTAATACAGGAAATGAGGATTTATATATTAACAATGTGACTTTTTAGCTTCCCCTCGAGGGGGGGGGGGGGGTCAGCTATGGAGCAGCATCCCTTGGAGCTGGTGAGGGATTCAGTGTTTGGCTCAAGGACACTTCGGCAGGGCAGATGCTCGCCGACGCAGGGCTTAAACCTGCCATACGCACGATACGGCAGCTCGTACGCCTGAGATTTAGCATAAACCACAAAGAGTATATGCCAGGGATATACTGTATCTTTGCTTGCAGTTTGCAAAAAAACACTGATACTTTTTTTGTCGTGAGGACAAATGCATCATACACTTAAAAACAGTGTTTTGCATTCATCCTGGAGGTAGTCTGTCATATACTCAACTTAATCTCTTTGCAATAAATCCACAATGTGCATGCATTGCGGCATGTTAAGTGCTATGTTGTTTTCCCAACACTAGAAAACATTTAAGTACAAACAGCAGTCACATTTTAGCGCCATGTTCCATAGAGCTAAGACTATTTTCATGGCTTTTCTGATTTGTTTGAAATAGTTGACATTTTTGAACGGTAGAGAGAGGCAGAAAGGACTTCAGAGAGAGAGAGAGATGATGTGCAACCCAGGTTAAGCATATATACTGGTACATATACATACAGGTCAAATTGCACTTCTGAATGGCATTTACTACAAAAACAAATCATTTTTATGCAGAAGCAGTGCAGGGATTTCCTACTCTATGCAGTGCTGTAAACCTACCTCCCCAGCAACCTGATTCACGTAACCGGATCGAGCGCCCTGCTTGCCAATAATTTACAGCCAGCTGGGAGCACAGGGCAACAAAAACAGCCAAATCAGCCCACAGTGATTGCAACTGAAGACATTAAAGTCCTTGAGCGTAAAGTTTGTTCTCAGCTGCCGCTGAAGGCATAGTGTGGTCGCGGTGGTCGGGGTGGTCGGGGCTCCCCTAATACTTAACAGGCAACTCACACACACACGTGTTGGACAGGCTGTAGCAGCAGAAAATCTCTTTGAAGGTTTTCCTCATCTCCTGGCTACGAAAAGCATAGATGATGGGGTCAATGACGGAGTTGCACATGATGAGGATGAGGTACATGTTGAAGTGGGACATGAAGCAGGTGCAGTAGGGATTCCTGGGGCAGGTGATCATGAGGATGAGGTGGAGGAAGAAGGGCGCCCAGCACACCACGAACACCCCCAGGAGTATGGTCAGCGTGATGGCACCCTTCATGTTGGCCCGCTGCTGGATGGGCGCGTTGCCCGGCAGGGCGGCGATCCGCTTCATGTGCAGGCGAGCCAACAGGAACATGTGGACGTACAGCGACGCCATGAGGACCAGCATGGTGAAGAACATGGTGATGAGGCAGATGAGCACCGTGGTGCTTTCTGAGTAGATGATGAAGAGAATGCCCGACACCGTGCAGCACGTCCAGATGCAGGTGATGACCAGCATCGCTCGCCGCAGGGTGACGATGTTGTGGTATCGCAGGGCGTAGAAGATGGTTATGTAGCGGTCGACGGCTATGGCCAGCAGGCTGCAGATGGAGGCCAACAGGGAACTGCAGATCAAAGAGTCAAACACGTTGTCCATGCTCTTGATCAGCGAGACGGGGATGCTCACGTTGCCCCCGTTGATGAGCGCTATCACTATCGTCTCCGAGGCGTTGGAGACACTGACCAGCATGTCGGCCACGGCGAGGCTGCAGATGAAGAAGTACATGGGCGAGTGGAGGTTCTTGTTCTTAACGATGGCGGCGACGACGAGGATGTTCTCCAGCAGGCTGACGATGCCTAGGGTGAGGAAGACCTCGGTGGAAATCAGCAGCTGCTCGTAGCACCCGGCCGACGAGTCCTTCTCCTCTGCTGACAAGTCTTTGTTCACGGGCAAAGTGCCTGAGCTTTGGCTCCTGTTGTAGTAGCCTTGGATCAGTCCATAGTGTTGGGTGGCATTCATGATGTCAAAAAGATTTTCCCTTCGAGAGTCTCCTCGTCCGTCGTTATAAATCCATCGGTTTTGGCAATCTGAAAATCTCAGCGCGTGCGGTTCGACGTCCTCTTTTCGGGAAGTCTCGGCAGGGAAATTAAAAAAAGAAAAAAACTGATTCTTTGCCACTGTTGAGTCGTCTCCCCTTTTGCTCTCCTCAAGAGTTACCGGGAAATGTAATTTTCTTCAAACACCTGCTGACGTTGCTCTCAGCCCCGAGACCATCCCCCCTGCCCGGCTCTCACCGAAAACAGAGAGGAACGGGGTAAGAAAGGAAACGAACGAGCATTAGGAATACATGAATGAAAATCTCCTTCGTTTTCTGGAAAAGATGTGAGAAAGAAGAGAGCAGGACAGAAAGGTGAGAGAGAGAGTGCATGGAGGAGAGAGTGTGTGAGAGAGAGAGAGAGAGAGAGAGAGAGAGAGAGAGAGAGAGAGAGAGAGAGAGAGAGAGAGAGAGAGAGAGGTCTGGAGCTGATTAATCAGCGAGTGGGAAGAACATGAGAGAGAGCAGAGCACACAAACATGTTGTGCGATTGCAGCCAGATCATCACTTAGCAAGCTACCGTGGTTCTCCCTCTCTCTCCGTTATTATACCCTCCAGCACACACACACACACACACACACACACACCTAGACCCTCCCGCTACTATTTTCTCCTATCCGCATGCTGATAAGTTGGAAGGAGGAGCTTCCGCCATTTGTTTTTTTTCTTGGGTTGACGAATCAGTCAGGAGATTTAAGAATGAAGGAATTATTAAATTGCCTTTTCACATGCCGTGCCAGAACGAGACACCCCCCCCCCCCCCGTTAACCACCATTTCACCAGCTTTCACAAAATCTGAACAACGATGGTAACTTTAGTCCTTGCTTGATGAAATGACAACTGTCTTACAGAGAGGGGGATTTACACTTTAGACATATTGAATGATGATGATTTTTATATGATTTTATTCTGTGATTTTATTTTGTTTTATATGTTCTTTTTCTTTTCTCATCTCTTTTTTTTAAAATCTCATGTAAAGCACTTTGAATTGCCTCCGTGTATGAAAGGTGCTGTACAAATAAACTTGATTGATTGATTGATTGATTGATTGATTAATTGATATGGGTGATTTTACCAAAATGGTTCAAATTGGAGGTTGGAAATAGTTGAAATTTGTAATCCATTTTCCTGAAACATTGACCATAGACGTGTTACACCATATCTAAAGCACACAGAGCTACTAAAAGTACAGTCAAATTTAATATTATATAATTCAGAATTTTCTGGAATTCCTTTCCTCACCAAACACAATCGCTCCCTCCCCCCTCCCCATTCCCCCCTCAGCACAGATGTTAGTTTTGAGACAAATTTATCGTAAAGAGTCGTATAATACGGAAGTGTAATGCATTCACTTGTTTTTCTGAATTAACGAGATTATTATCTCAGAATTCCGAGAAAAGTTTTCATGGAAAAAAAAAAATTCTGCTCTTGTTTTTCTGAATTAAGGAGATACCTCAAAATCCTGCGAGAAGCTCTCAGCTGCATGGAGTACGGTTGCTGCTGCTAATCAGCCTGACCCAACAGTTAGCTGTGGCATGTAACATGTAACTAATACCTTAGATACCTTACCTGCATTGACCCCTGTTCTTGAAATCACAGAGCACTGTTGAACGGTCAGGCTGATAAAAAACTATGTCAATTAATGCCTTGGATTGAATGACTGTTTAAACTGCAATTTTAACCATTTCAGTAAATTTGCCCATACTGTGTTGGACTAGAACTCATATGCTCTCTACAATTGCTGTTTAACACAAGTTAATTTATTGTTTCATGGTGTCTCGTTAACAATAAGGTTATTGTATAGCATAGAAAATACCCATTCACTTACTTTACAATAGCACTGCCCTTCTATGTGAAAAATGATTGATTTTCAAGTGTTGATTTTTTAGTGATTGTCAGTTGGCTGGAGATGCTCGTTTGTCCACTCAGAGCTGAAGTGGCTCTGGAGTGTTAAATTCATTCTGATGGGTGTGGACTGAAATAAATTTGGATGATTTTCACACTGTCAGAGTTAGGGTTGCAGTGTGAGACTGAAGTGTGAGAAGTGCGTCAAACCGGGCCACACTTACTGATGTGTACTGACCAGAATCCAAAGGGTTACCGCTGGCATGGTCAGTGGTCTGTTCCAACCAAGTCAGACCACGCTAGGATGATGGAGCAGCTTTGATTAAAAAAAAAAAAATCCCTAACAAGTAATTTAATGTAAAATCGTATTTTTCTTCAAACAAAACAAAGCGGGGACATAATTTCACGAAAATGGCAATTGATTCAAGGACATTCTCAAAACAAGTGCTTAGAGTCTGGCAAACAAGGAGCATTCCATCCGTGTGTGTGTGTGTGTGTGTGTGTGTGTGTGTGTGTGTGTGTGTGTGTGTGTGTGTGTGTGTGTGTGTGTGTGTGTAAATGTGCCTCTGTGTTAAAACATTAACACACAATGTGAAAAAGGGTTACTTGAGAGCAGGGGCTATTGTAGGACATGAGGTTTGGGGCGGCTGAGCCCCCTCAGAGAAGGGTGGCCTTGTCACGTGCTGCACATGCACATTGATTTACTGAATTTACTCAAATAGCAGCTGCAAGAAAGGCGAAATTTGCGGATTGCGAGATCGAGGTGCTCATCACTGAGGTTGAGCGCCGTAAAGGTGTAGCTACTGTTTGGGGGTCAGTAGAGGCATCTGGGCCACATTGTGGAGAACAGCACAAACCCTAATAATAAAAACCTTAATAATAATAATAATAATAATAATAATAATAATAATAATAAACTTTAGTTATATAGCACTTTTCAAAACAAAGTTATAAAGTGCTTTAGAAGACAAAATAAAAATGGTAGACAAACTGATGATGAACAAAATGATAAAAACAATTTAAAAACAGTTTAAAAGTTACACAACATTGAGCATAAGGAGCTACATATGAGAGAGTAAAATATGCTTAGCCCCTCAGTTGTATTTTTGCCCCCTCTGTTTAATCTTTATGTATCTATAGAAAAATATTTCCATAGGTGTATGCTAGGGCGTCCATAGTAGCCCACTGAAACAGAGGAGGAGATCATAGACAGACAGACACGTCACTTAGTTCGGTCTCTCAGCCTGCTTGCTTTTCGTGGTGCTAAATACAACTTTCGGCCCTAATTCCATTTCCCCCGTTGTAGAGGGAGAGAGAGAGAGAGAGAGAGAGAGACTCCCCCTGCTGATTTTGACAGAGAATCGTTATCGTTCATAAATTCTCTCTGTGCTTCGTTCTTATGTGAGTCTCTGATTAATAAATGTATTCTTTGATTTTGAACAGTAGCCTCATGTTGTTGTTCTTTAGCCTTACTGAGGCTGTTGCTGGTTCCTTTCACTGATTTGTTTTAGTGTTGTGGCAGACTTGGGGGAGGGAGTGGGAGAGCCGTAGCACGGCTGCAGCACGTTAAGGCTGATTGCAGCCGAGCCCTTTTAACCTGCGTGTGTGTGAGCGAGCGGGTGCGTCAGTGTGAGAGGCTGACGAGTCCGACAGGTGGCTGGTGAGTCAGGTCGGACTATGGAGAGAGAGCAGCGGTACCAGCAGCGGCGACCGACCGAGGTCCGTGGAGGACGCAGCCGGGGGCAGCCTGGAAGAGCCGGTCTTTGGTGGTCCGCGGCTGGCCCATCAGAACAGAGGGAGGGGCGCCCGCCGAAGGAGACGGCGCTGAGAGCAGCCGCCAAGTTCGGGCCGAATTATATTGACTGTGCAACTAAAACGGTCTGCTGGCCTGTTTACTCTGCCTCCTGCTTGTGTCTCTGTCTGTCACGGACCCGGTACCGTAGCAAGATGCTACAAGTGTGTTAGGTTTAAATGAAAGGATCCATTGCCTTTGCATGGATACAGTATCCAGCCAAAGGTCCAGTTGTAACAGTAGTTCTGTTCTATTGGGGTTACATCTTATCAGTTTCTTACCTGCTGCTTTTCATCAAGTACTTTCTTCTATCCATCTATGGAGAAACAGGTTTCTTTGTAGGCTATCTTTGGCTATCATGAGAGAAGCTGACATTTCAGTAATTTGTGCTAACATTATACCTAGCGAGTTGCTAGTGTGTGTTGTAGCTAGCTAGCTAATGTTAGCTAACTACAACAGAGGGGAGTAACATGCCTTTTAATTTCTATTAAAAGTAATAGACTATTGAGTGTGTTTACTACCTCTGTCCCACTCATCTACTCTCTGGGATGCTGCTCTGACCTGAGGTCAGTTGTGTCGTGCTGCTGTCTGCTTTTCATTATGTCTCTCAGTCTAGCGCGCACAGCCTGAGCTGGGGGTTCTCTCTCTCTCTCTCTCTCTCTCTCTCTCTCTCTCTCTCTCTCTCTCTCTCTCTCTCTCTCTCTCTCTCTCTCTCTCTCTCTCTCTCTCTCTCTCTCTCTCTCTCCCCTTTGAAAATCACTATGCTTATTTGTTCATTTGAAATCAGTATGTATGAGTTGGGTAGCCTTAGCCTAGGTAATGTAAAGAATTAAAAATTCACAAAAAAAACACATCGCTTGAAAGCACTCAGAGTACATCATGCTAATGAATTTGCCAGAAATGAATGGGGAATAATAGCTGTCTGGGAAAATGAAAGTGGCAGACAAGATAATCAGGGGACCTTAAAAATCCAACAAATACATTTTCAACCAAAAACTGTGACCCTACAGACTATTCAAAACATTTAATTTAAACTTCAATTCAGTTAATTATTGGTTGGGTTAGTCCTTCACTGACCATTCTATATACTGTAGTGTGATATTGAGGTTTTGAGATCTGATAATATCATTTTTATTGATTGATGGAAAATGGCTCCAATAGTGCCTAATAAATCCCTGCAGTCAACGTTCACCTCATGTAAAAAGTGAATCACCTCACTGGATTTTCAGCTGCTTTAACATGTTCATTTCAGGTCAAACGGTTTAGATTTAACATACTATGGAGCTGTATGTGCCAAGATTAAAGTACCCTGCTGGACGCGTTAGTGGAAATTCAGTTATTTTACCTAAATTTGCCAGGAACAGCACGATTTAATTCTGTTTTTGCTCTTGAATGTGAAAGGTACACACATCACGTGAACAAAAAAAGCATGTTGAGTCAGCAATATTTTCGACTGTATTGCACAGTCAAGTCAGGTTTATTTCTATAGCCCTTATATATAGCAGGGTAGGGGTAAGTGGTAGGTAAGACAATGTAATGGATGTATTTTGTGTATCTGTTGTAAGAATAAACAAAAAGATAATTTAATTTCCTCTTTCAAACGTATTCAAGACTAAGTACAATGGCAGCCTTTGTCAAACAGCGACTAATAAAAGCTAACTGCAGCATTCAGAGTCAAAGAATGCTCAATGACAGCTTTTCTCCACCATTGTCTTTGAAATGGCTTTGTCTTTGAAAACTCTCCCATTGACGAATTGATGAGTGAAGCCAGTTTCACTTGCAATTTCCGTCTATTTCCCATAATTCTCAGTGTGATGTCACTGCACCATTGGTTGGATTCTGGGTACGGGACCCGCTCGGCCAATCAAACAGCCAAGATGGCGTCCCGTTACCACGATGACAGATGTAAAAAAAAGGCAGCGTGTACTCCTTTCACAGGAAGTGAATGTTTAGCCTTGTTTAGTGTTTAAATACCTGAACGTTGTAACTGTGTGTCATTCAACATGACATGGAAACATGACACGACATAACGTTAGCCAAATTTGGAAAAGCCTCCATTATAAGGTGACCAGATTTCTGAAATGAAAACCGGGGACATTTCCAGTTCGGCGGTCAATATATCATTAAAATATGCAATGTTATTATCTATGAAATAAAAAAGGGGGACAATTCCGGTTTCATGTATTTTGACCACTGTTGTACTGTCAGACATCCCAAGTTGACAGAACTGGTTTCAGGGAGACGCGCCGGACTCCGCGGCAATCACAATTATGAGAGAACTACTCTCTCATCATTACCTCAATTAGTCCTGATTAGGGATCATAAGACACAAATCACTTACTCATTCTCTGTGTGACTGATGAAATCTCTCTGTTCCTGATGTTTGATCCTGATGACACTACAAAAATAAGAATTACTCATAACTAATATATTATATGCCTACCATCCATGTTAGCAGCCATTTTGTTGTCAGTGCACTTTAATTTTATAATCCATAACGGCTATTGTTTCCCCTTTATGCCTATTAACTTAAAAGAACCTTGACTGAACTTTAAACCAACCAGGCCTAATACTCACGGCTTTCTGGTCTCTCACTTAGCCTACTGTGTCTTTAGTGCATCACCCTCTTCTTTTCACCATCTTCCACCGTCAATACTGCAATCACAAGAAAACTACACCACTATTCTAATCGTTAATTTTATAACGAGTAGATTATTATTTCCCCTTATGTCTATTAACTTAACTGAAGCTTGACTGAACTCTAAACCAACCTGCCTTAGTAACGCGGTCCCGCGTACTATCCCGTCCAGTATCAAAGAATTGGCCGATGTCCTAAGTGCTCTCCCTACGTTTAGCCTCCCTAACGTGCTGTTGTCCCTGCATAAAGAACAACACAGCAGGCTATAGCCTGGTAATCTAATCATATCACACATACCCAGGGGTTAAAGTGGGATTTGGCAGGTGGGGGAACCCTAAGATCTGGTGTAGCGGTGCAGCGGCGAAAAATGACTCACCTCATAATAATTATTTGATGAATCAGATAACTTCAAGAACACATAGTGTACACAGTGTTTCCCACAGAATTAGATTCTATTTGTGGTGGTAGCTGACCGGTTGGGGGGGCACCCACACACTTTCTTAAATTAATTATTAAATAATACTAGGGTGCTCCACTGTAAATATTGAATTGCCAAGTATTTTGTGACAAATAACAATATTTACTGCCTTATACTCGTTTGTTACTTTCAGTAACAGCTCCACCTCGTCGTCCGTCCAAACAAAGACATCTCTGGTCTTACTTTTCGCCATTGCTGTTCTTCATAACGGTATTTTCTGCAACTAAACAGAGCAGACAATCTGCTTCCTGTTTACACCGGCACGCGCATGCCCAGTGTAGGTGAATGGTAACGTGATATGCGTTTTTATGGACGGAGATAATTTCTGAAACGGTGCTATAACGCTTGTTTGGACCGAGATCGTTTAGTTTAAAAAAAACGAAAACGTATTATTGTGGATGTAGCCTCAGAGCCTCAACGTTCCGGATCGTTCCGGCCCACTTTAACCCCTGCACATACCCACTGACCCACTGTAGATTTACAGACAAAAACGTTTTAGATAAATTAAATTGACATTGGCTAATTTAAGCCTCCCTCTGTACTAACGGGCTGCTTTGCAATGTGTATCGCTACCTAGGCTAGCTTAAACTGAGTTTACCTCAACTTTTGCAGTCATTTAAACCTCCGCCTGCGACTGAAAAGCTAGAAAGCTAGAATTGCACACAGTGCAGTGTGCCATAGTCGGCTTATTTTTTACTGCCTCTCACCTCACGAACATATCCATGGTGGTCTGATGATAACAGTGTAGAGTATTTTCTTTTTTTGGCTCCGTGTTCCATTTGGCTCGCTAAATCCCGAAATCACATCACCGAACATCACATTCCGCGCTGTTGTTGTGCCGAAGTGCATAACTCGTGCGTTGTTTTTTTGTTGATGTTTTTTTGGTCGGGAGATTAACTCCTTTCAGGGAGTCAGGGAGATTGGGCTCATTTCCGGGGGACTCTGGAGTAGGGACGTTCCGGGAGGCCGACTTTGTAAAAATCGGGTACCAACTGGTAGGCTCTTCACTTTGCGGTCTATTTTTAACGCACAGTTAAAAACGGGGACATTTCCGGGGACAGCTCCAGCCGGGGACAGGCGACCAAAAACGGGGACTGTCCCCGGAAAACGAGGACGTCTGGTCACCCTACCCATTACCTGTGTGCTAACTTAGCTGGCTAGCTACTTTCATTTCTACCTTTTGTTAATTCAACTACCTCTTTCACCTTAAACAGTTTCAGGTCTTGTGGTCAGTGTCCTCAGTTCTAATCTCAGATGTCTAAACTATCATTTATCTATTGGCAGTCTGATGATATTTTAAACTCCTAAAGTTAATGAAGCTAAGGTGAATTCCTGTGGGCAGTTTCTGTGTATTGTTTCGAAAATACATAGCATTCATCTTAGCTTAGCTTTTTTTTTTTTTAATTGCTGCATGTGTTTGGCGACAGGCTGTAATATTCTCTTTGTCATCTGGCGGAGTCGTCTGGTGCAGTTCAGCTGAACTCAAGCCACTGAAGACACGTCATAATGATCACTGTTCATCATGTCATTTCTACATTTGTTATTGATAGATGACTGAAACCTCTCCAAATTCCCTTATTTTCTGTTCTGTCAAAGCTTTAAACCACATGTTCAAAATGTTTTTAAAACCTATAATCTTGACAGGAAAGTAATTGGGCATCTTGTGTGCATCCCTACAAAATATTACATTTGAATATTTTCCTTACTTTCTTAATACATGCTCTACAAGAATATACATATTCTGTGTGCTGGTTCTTTGTGTTCATTAAACACCGCCATGGTTTCTTATCAAATGGCTGTTTATTGACAGTAATTACAGAAAAATGGTTGCTAGGATAAGAGTGTGTACTGGGAGATGAACTGGGCTTTGCGGATTGGGCTGCTGCCATTCCTGAAGACATCCAATTTCATGTCCCCTGCTTGCAGTTAGAAAGAGATGAGATTCAATCTGCAGCACATCAATTTATGCCGCAATGTTGGAAGTAATGATCAAATTTTAAAAAATCTAAAATCATAAAAGCTGGAAGAGCAGTACAGACAAAAAACTGCAGGTTCATGACAAGATAATTACAAACAAAGATAAACTACATGATAGCAATATTTATAAGTGAATATAAATGGAGATGAGCTGTTATTAGCTAATCTAATAGCAATCGACAGTGTGAAATTCATGTTTTTCATGTCCTTGTGTGGTACTTTGTTGTTGACATTGGACCTACTTTGAAAAAAGTAATCTTAATTCCACTGCTGTTGGTTTCCACCGCCTAAATCACTGTCTTTCAGGCTCCATCTGATTTATAATCAAAAGCAAGAGAATAACAAATCAGTGTCAGCATAATTGTAACCTCCTTTATTCACGGTAGCGGTGGAACAGACATATAACTACAAAACTGAATGAAATGATCCAGCTATGACTTGAGTCATCAGTAATAACTTCAACTAAAATATCACTTCTTAACACAGTTACTAAGTGCTGTGAAATAAAAGCAACAAAACAATTATCTTAACCAACAGCTACAAAAAGGAACGGCTGTACTGCTGGCTCAGCGGAAGTAATAATACTAGACCACCCAAATATTTTTTCTTTTCATCTTTTAATTAGTCATTTTTTGTAATGTTATATGTTTTGCGTGGACATATAAGAAGAGTAGCTGTTGCTAAATGCACAGCTAATCAACTAAACTAAACTTAGACACAGGAATATTTGTTAGATTTCCTGTCAGGGCACTCTGACCCTCTCCTACTCCCCTTTACTAATCCTTTCTTTCTCCGCTCATTCTACTGTTGCACATATTATACAGTAAGTCACTCCGCATGACAGTGCTAGATAAATCCATGGATGTAAAGGTAAAGAAGATACTGCCTCATAGGTCCTGGATATGAATGGATGGTGAAATTCATCTTCAATCCGTTCTCTAACATCCTGGCTGTTCATGTCCAGACATATTCATTAATATCCCTCAGTGAAAAGGATGAAAAGCCTTTGTCAACAACTAACATTGCTGTCAATCGATATTTAGTCCCCTTCAACATGTTGCAACACAAACACTGTCTCAGGAGGACATTCAATTAAAGTTGATAGATCAGTGGCAACAGTGGAGGGCTCAAGGCTAATCTTTTATTGTACAACCATAGCAACCGGTACTAAGGAAATTCTGATCAAAAATGAAGCCTGAAAATACATTCACTGTTACTAACTATTTGATGGTATACAATCCAAATAAAATAAAAAGTGATTTCCTTTTTAAAAATTTGTATATAGTAGTTACCTTTTTAGGTAATACTTTTATAGCCCTGATACTTTTTGGAAATTAACTTTTCAAATATTGATTTGCAAGTAGTACATTGGACACACACACACAAATGACGTGCAACTTCGTTGGAAGTTGGATGGTCTGTGGGTTTGGGGACACAGTAATGTGTTTTTCTCTCAGCCCACGGTCTAAAGAATCTAATCAGCCTAATGCATCGCTTAGCTGGATGCTATGATTATGAAAACACAGAGAGAAAGCCCAGGCAGAGTCCAGGCTTTGAAATACCTTTCATTACCTGTTACCATGGTAAAAGGTGCACCGCAAGTAAGTGGATGAAAGAACAGTATTCTGTCATGCTAGTGCCCAAAAATACCTTTCTCAAAAATAGCTTTTCTCCCTAGCACATATGTTTTTCAATCAGCACTTCTCTTGAGAAATGTTGATGAACCAGGAATTCAGGCTTTCTAACCGAGATCATAACAATTTAGAACAATGTGGACAATGTGTTTGCCAGAACTTGTACGTCCAAGTGAGTGTTAAAGCAGTTCAAAGCCAAGCAAAACACTAGATGGGTAGTTTGCTGATTTGCTGGTTTAAGATTTATGCCTATAGGTGTATACATCTGATCAAATACTTTTGATACAAACAATTCTTGGTCCCTAGATCTGTTGGAGTCCTATCAGGTGGCTTTCTAGAGTATTTGGACTATCACACAGGCCATGGTCCAGCCCTACACACCAGCTATGCTACAACTAAGCTACAATAACCTACAACATTTCACCCTGAGGCAGCATAGTGTGTTGTTAGCCCCACCCTCCTCCTCCTCCCCCTCAGTTGGGGGGAGCACCCCCCAACTGGTTGCACCCCACCCCACCCAGGCCTGGGTGGGGTGCAACCACCTTCCTCTCCGTCTGCTGAGCGCACTTAGAGATCAAATAGGGAGCTTCTCTAAGTAGTGATGGGCATCAGCTCTCTCATCGCCGCCTCTGACCCACCAGGGGAAGTGCCTGCCCCTAATGCTTGTCACTCATCTGGGTGAGCTGTCGACCTTGAAACAGCTTCAATCCTGAGGTTGAGGTAATCAGCACCCGTAAAGCCACCGCAGGAATGAAGAAGCAGACGGTGAACAAGCGGCATAACATGATAGTGCCGGGCCACACGCACACACATAAACTGTCACTACCAAGAGGTTCACCGCACCACCTCTCATACCACAAACAGTAACCCCTGGTCAGCACCACGGACAGCAGTCCTCAAACCACCATCAGCTCTAAGGCCAAGTCTCAATGTCCACCCTCACAGGCTCCCAGACTAACTATTGCAAAAACAATAGTTGTGTGAGAGCTCTTGTGCAGACTTTTTGCCCTCACCGCACGTCTGCATTTCAGCAGACTTTTGCTGAGGGAATTGCCTGAAATTCATAACATAGTGAGATTTTTCAGTCCAGCCCAGACCAGCCTCTTTATCTCTGATCATATTTAATGGGGTAAAGTGAGGCTGACCGAGGTCAAAACCATCTGATAATCATGCCGAAACAAGATGATTGTGTGTAAGTAGCACACTGTCACACTCACTCAACCCTTGATGACCTACGCAATGACGTGCCCCCGGAAATACATCTCTGAAGTCTGCACTGCTGGTCCTCGAGTCCAAAGGGTGCAGTTTGGGTTTGGGCCTAAATCAACTTCCATCTGATAGCCTGCAGCAGGCCTGGGCAAAGAACGGGACTCCGGTCCAGGTCCCGATCCAGTGATGGTTCTATCGGTCGTCTGCTCGTTCAATAACATTAACGGTAAATATGGTTGAAATGTACTTTGTGTATTTCATTTGATCGACTACATCACAGGCCTCTGAATAATTTAATAGTTTAAGTTTAATATCACGATGGTACGAACCTTTGCTGGGGAGGAAATTTGAGATTTGGACCTCTTGAAATTTTAATTGCCTATTCCTGGCCTACAGCCTTAACACTGAAACCATATGATGCAACACATCCAGCAACACAAATCAAGCTCTCACAAGTTGCCCAGGCTAAGGAGCCCATGACAATAATCACAAAATGACCATCAACAGAACATTACTCATGGGCTATAATAAGCCTGCAGGTGCAACTAAACGCTTTGCAACATTACAGCAGCTGTTCACACAATCATTTGCATCATTCGTCATACAGGCACAGCGGACTAACATAGTGGTTATTTGGCACTGATATGGCAGTGATAATTACGTTGCACATCCGAGTCTCCGATTCATCCACAAAACATCCACAAAAAAAATTGTTACTCACTCGTTAGAAGTGTAGTCGTCAGGCCTTGTACTCGTCAGGCCTTGGGCTGGGCACAATTACCTTTAGGAGGAAAATGGGCAATTGGTGCTCAGCCTCCAGGAGCGGGGGGGGGGGGGGGGGGGGGCGGGGGTAGTCATATTAGTTTAAGCTGATCAAAGTTTCAAAAGTTTGTCTAATGCAGATCCTGGGTCAACAAGCAAGCCCAGATCAGAGCGACAGAGAAAAGAGCAGTAGAGCATAACCTTGTATCCGTTCATCCAGTACAGAGAAAGCTTCAGATGTTCCTCTTTACCCAATTAAAGAGTGTGAGGTCATGTCGCAGTGAGCCATGACAGCCTTAAGGAGGAGGAGGTGGAGGTGGGAGGGGAAGGGTAAAGGTGTCTCTCTTTGTCCCAAATCCTCACACAAACAGTCGACATAATCCCAATAATCTTTTACATTATACATCATTTTTTTCTGCAGACAGCAGCTCGTGCCACCGCTGTTTGAACCTGGTTGGATTGTTTGAGATCAGACAGTGCAGCAATGTCCTAAGATAGCAACACTTGGATCCAGCATAATGTCTATATGTAGTATCTTAGGGCACCTAGGAGACTTTGTTGCTTCGTTATGAACTATGAGACTATTTGACAAATTCTGGAAAATTTACAATTATTATAGTTATTCTTGGTAATCAATATCTTATTAATTAACACTCCACCAGTTTACACTGGAATAGTCTCTTTATAATGATATCAGTCTAATAATAAGAAGAGGCGAGCCCTAGATTTCAGTGATTTTCTACCATCATGTCCAGGATAAATCAATAACACACAATCGTCAGTTCTTTATAAATGCAAAGGTTTATTAACTAAGTAAACACAAATCACAATAATAGATGATAAAGGTATTCTAAAGCTAAAACAAATTATGACAAGAAAGACTAGCAAATGAGATGGCAAGCAACATTGGCAAATGGTATGGTAAAAAACAATGGCAGATGATATGGCAAGTAACAGTGGCAAGGAAGTTGGCACAGACAAAGCAACCTGAGCTGTAATGAAATAGCGAAGGGCGGCTTGGCGGACAGCTGACAGTTTACGGGAGACTTAGGATAGAATGGAAAGGACAGAGAATAGTCAACACTGCCTTTGCATCACCCGTGCATCAACAAGAAAGTTGGTTACCATCTGGTTTGTAGTGCGTCCGCGGCGTCTTCGTCTCTGTGGTAACCGTCGCGCAGTCGCAGTAGACTTGTAAACACAAGCACGGTCTGGACCAGTTGATGTCCGAAGGGTGGTACTGGAGTGCGGTCCGGGGGCCGTTGTCCGTCGGAACCGTTGCACAAACAGTTCACCTCAGTGGAGATGTAGGTAGAGGTTGAGGCTTCGACTCAAGTCTTTCAGGGAGCAGAGTAGAGTAGCGGCTTGCTCCTGACTTTGTTTCGTAGTCTTCTGTTGGTCTTCTGGATCAGGCTGCGTGAATTTGATCGGGCGCCTCGTCGACATTCACTGTAGAGCTGATCTGGTAGTTGATCTTGGAGAAGATCTTGGAGAAGCCAGGTTCAAAGTTTCGTTGTAAGAGTTGTTCTCGGTTGTTCTTTGTTCGTTTCAGTTCTTACGAGTTCTTCTGGTCAAGGGCTGAGAGGGTTTTTATGGTATGTCAGGAGGGTAGGTGTTTCGCTCATTTGCAGGTCTCAGATTTACAACCTGATGACCTGATGATGGTGATCACCATTCCCTAAGACTCAGCTCAGGGTCGGAAAACATCATCTTGCTTGATCACGTGGGGATGCAAGTGACATATTTAATCACCTTAAAGCAAATGGGTTTGTATGACACCAAACATCACTGTCTTACCACAAAATACTGGCGAGTAAAAGCTCTGAGTTCCTTTGTTCTCTTGCTTCGTGTCGCTCTTGGAATGCCAATAAGGTCTGTAAATTTCCCCCGGCCCTTTTCATTGGTCCCATCTCCTAATGGCACCGAAGCGGGCTGGTCGAACCTGCAAAGTGTTACTTTTGACGGTTTTATAGGGGAGAATCCCTCTTTACTAGAGGGAGGAGGCCTTAAGTTCCTGGGGGACCTAATGGGGGTCTTGTCGTAACATAATCACCCTGGAAAGGAATGTGATAGCCTTTAGATGTTGATATGTATTCTGTATAGTCCGGAGGAGGGGGGAGGTTGATGTCTCCTGCATACACTAAGTGTGTCCAGCTTAATGACATTAGGGTGGCAAGTAAAAAAAAGTAGAATAAAAAGAATAAAAGCAAGAATCCACAATTTTACAAACCAATACAATTTAATGAAAGGGCTTTTCTAAAACTGACAATGGATGTTGCCTGGCGGATATCATCGGGTAAAGAGTTCCAAAGCATGTGGGTGCATAAAAGCCAAATGATTTACCTCAAATTCAATGTGTATTCAAGTGCCGATGTGGCACACAGGCCTGGGTGGGGTGCAAGCACCTTCCTCTCCGTCTGCTGAGCGCACTTAGAGATCAAATAGGGAGCTTCTCTAAGTAGTGATGGGCATCAGCTGTCTCATCGCCGCCTCTGAGCCACCAGGGCAGGAATGTATCGCCCCTCCCACACTCAGTTGAACCCTGGTGGGGCTGTTTCTCTCCCCGGGGCTCCACCATGTATACGAAATGTAAAAAGGAATGATAATGGACATTATACAAAACTATTGGTAAATCTTTGATTTGAAAAAAAAAAAGATAATCAAGCCATTAGAGCCAAAACAAAAAGTGGACCTAATTTGATCAACTGCTGTACATATCTTTTGATAGTGATAATGTCATCACATAAATGCACAAATAAAGATATACTTGCACTGCTAAATAGATCTCCTCAATAGCTTTTACTATGGATCTCATTTTTTCCCACAATGCTAGACGGACTCCAAGCCCTCAACAAGTACAAGAATGTCAGACACAACAGGATGTCTAACACTGATGAAGGCTGCTGCTGAAATGTCAGTGTGACATGCTGCGGGGTGAATAAACAAGGCGAGCCTGCACAGTGAATTAGTGAGTGCTTATTTTTCCTTGGTACATTCTGCTACAAACAGCCCAGGCACAGCACAGAAAGAGAGGCTCATGGGTAAGACCACATTCACAGCGAGCATGTTTGGAGCAGTTGAATCAAACTCTGAAGCATTTACTCCTTTAGTTCAGTTTGTCTGGGAAGGTGAGAGCAATGTCGTTTGACCTTGGGTGGCACCAAGCAATCGATTCTTCTGAAACAAGCTCAGTTTTATGGGTATAAAGAGACAGATACTGACATAACAGCCAGCAGGAAGTTACAGCAAAGAGTGCTGACAAGTCCATCATGCTGAGATAAAGTTACAGGGACTGGAATCCGATTTGTTTTAACTTCCCCCCCACCGCTGCCAAAACCTTTAACCAGGCAGGATGACAGCTTATCAAAACTCTGTCCAATAAACAACCTCCTTGTGAATCCATGTGACTTTTGTTTTTACGAGCCCTGGTTTGCTTGTAATTGGGCAGGGTGAACCTGAACGAACCAACCAGTAAACATTTCAGCTACCGTTCAAAGAAAACAAACTGCTGGTGTGTTTATACCCATAGACACACACACACACACACACTGACAGGTAGACGTATGGGCGGATACCCACGCACACAGCAAATAAGGGGCAACTTGACCTTCAAGGCACACACACACACACACACACACACACACACACACACACACACACACTTGTATACTGAATGCTTGCGTGCAGGGAGGGATCAACTGCAAGGGCAAGGGCAGTTACTCCTTTTATCACTGTTCTCTGATGCACAACAATAATTTACTTCAATTCACAATAAAAATAATTAAAACAATAAAGCCACAGTAAAAACAATACATTGCGTAATAAATTGCCACATATACCCCATATAGACCAACATCAGTATGATCCGACAAGCAGTCAATGAAGCCAATTGTTGACAATTCATTCACCTTCACTCCCCATTTAGACAGATGGATTAAGTGCTTGTGGAGTCCTAATTTATACTTAACTTTCTTCCTCTTGTTATTTGGTATATTTGCAGACAATAAAGTAAAATACAGGCTATTCAAAACTGTGGATACAATGCTGAAACCGTTGAAAATGTTGTTTTAAAATTGCTCATGACTCAATGGAACACGTGACCACAAAATATCTATAATTTAATAATTTGTATATATAGTGTGTATAAGGTGTTACAATGTGCAGAATAGCAGCTATAGTGCTATTCACAGAAATGTGAATGCTGGCTTCAATAGCTGGATGTATTTTGCTTGCTTATTGTAAAGTTTTGCTGTAGAGTTAAAGTAAAGTATAACCTTTGCAAACCTTTGCAAATATTTATCATCTACAGGGATGATAAAAATGAAGGACTACTGAACCTTGACACAAATATCCTTAATTTGTGGTAGGACTTTTAATTTGTAATTTCACCTACAGTAGAACAATAATTACATTGGCAATACAATTCATGAGACCAATCAATAATAATACATCTTACCAGCAGCACAGACATTTACACTACAGATAAAACTTCCAATGGGTTAATCAAACAGAGATCTGTGAACATAGGGTGAAGCTATAGATGTATTTAGTTTCATATTGTCCTTTCCTTTAACATATGGTTGAATGAATAACTGAATTTTGTTGCGCAGGCACAGAAAAGTGAACGGCATCTGATAAGGCCATTTCATAAAAGCAGCAATTGGCAGTGATGTTCCGCCGCTGCTGCATGCTCTGTAATTAGGTTGCCCTTGATGCAGGCACGCCAAACCCAGAGTTCATTCAGCCCACAGTTCCAGACGGCACTGTAATTCCCCTGCTTTCCATCGTTTACCGCTGTGGAATTAGTCACAAGCTACGCCCACAAGAGAACAACAATGCTTTCATCATCCTTCAGCGGTGCCACATCTAACATCATTCATTCATTCATTCATTTTCTTTACCTATGGACAATTTACAGTCTTCAGTTCACCTGGCTTGCATGTGCGAGGACCCTGGATCACCAGGAGGAAACCCGAGAACATGCAAACTCCATATCTACCGTGATAGATGGTAGATGGTAGATATTGATGCGTCCAGACTGATCCGTCTTGTTCTTTTATAGATGGGTCTAGTGCACTGCTTTAATTAAGGCTCACCCACAATGCAGAGGCTTCTGGTTCTCATTAGTGATGCCACTGAAATGTCTTAGGAATATGTCGTGCCTTTGATTCCCCCGATAGACGGCAAAACAAAGATCATTTAATCCGTAGGGACAGAGATCAATAACCTCATGTGCACACATCTAAAGGTCACCAAGCACTACCAAGTGTTTGCAGTATGAAAGCTCATGCAGACGCAGCTACAAGCAACTTTAGTGTTTAAATGCCATGCCAAGTCCAGCTGCATCCCATTGCTGTTGCTTTGTCGAAGATAACAAATGACGTTGTAGTTTCAGCCGAGCAAACCGATCGTACGAGGACACTTTCCTTGTGTGCGGATAATATGAAGCACAAGAAGCATAGCTTGTGGTAAGCAGGAAGCTAATTTAATAAATAATAATAAATAATATTTCTTTTTTTCTTATGTTTGTGGGTAACTGCTACATGAAAGGCATAAAAAGGGCCTTCTTCACTGCAATTATGTGTACTATGCTGATGCACCTCATACTCATTGCATCACCGTCATACCCATAATGACTTTAAAAGCAGACAAAACAAAGCTGGGGTGTTACAGAGAGCGTTCAGGTAATGGAACGCACCCTCTGATCAGTCTCTGTGATGGTGAGGAAGTGTGGCAGCAGATGTTCCAATGCGCGTGAGATCCTCCAGCGACCTCTCCTGCAACAGGGTTCTCGTGTTTGAAAAGGGGAAACGGCATTTCTCTTGAGTTAGGCCGTGTCGGCGCGGTGCACAAGATCGCTGTAATGAGCTCTCATCTCCTGGAATTGGTCGAATCCACGTCTTCATACCCTTCTCACTCTCCCAGGCCTTACGGTATCAAGTGCCATATTTGGCCCATTTTGCAGCAATGCACCAAGTATCAAATCTACTCTCTCGCTTCCTTTCCTCCTTCTTGATTCTTCGTTTGTCTTTTTGTTCCACCACCAGCACCACCACTACCTCTCTTTACCTCTCCCTTTTGTTTTCTTCTCTCACAGTGACCTACTTGCTAGTTTTGTTTGCTGTTTGTTTGTTTTTCTTCTCGGTTACACGCTAGCGTTACGTTCCTGGAGAAAACGTGGGTTGCGATGCCTCGTGCTGATTCGCGCTGATCTCGCTGTTTCACGTAGCCAAAATTGGCAAGAAAACTGAAAAGTTGGCAACCATGGAGCTGACTCTTCTCCAGCGTGTTTCGGAGTAGAGACGAGGGCTAAAGACAAGACAGTAACCTACATTTGGAAAGAAATCTACCCGATCACACTGTTCACTTTTACTTAAACATGACTGTGACCTACAGAAACACCACAAAAATCTTTCCCAGGAATCTCTCATTTTCTAGCCTAGTTTGTTATATATTTATTTATTATTTCTGCACCCAGATAATTCTCCAGTGGACCTCCATGACAGAGCCTGATGTGGTTACTATGAGATTTGTGATGCAACTGCAGCCTTTACTGTTATATTCAAAATGCATCCACAGCACCTTTAATTTGTTTGTTTATTTGTCTCCCGTAGTTTAAAATGTCGCTTATGTCCTGATTATTATGTCATTATCGTATTACATTTTCTCCCTCCTTTTAGTTTACATTTATTTATTTTATTTTATTATTTTATTTCATTTATTTGTGTTTCTGTATTTGTCTGTCTGTAATTGTATGTGGTATGTATGGAAACCCCAATAAAAAGATTGTTAAAAAAAAAAAATGCATCCACTACATTAAGCTTCAGCTTTGACTGATCAGATGTGATATATATCAGATATGTGATATATATTAATGAGTCGTATTTCCAATGCACTTTGTTATATTTTGCTTATTTTTTTTTTTTTATCCTGTTAAGTTGCATACAGAGAAGATTCAAATCCACAGGAATCTTGTGGTGATCAGTCTTCATTTGCATTGCAGTGCTCTTGGGTCTGTAGCTCAGCACCACAGAGAAGATAGTTCACCGTTTTTAAAACAGGCTCAACGCCGCAACTTCACATCCAATAGATGAAAGCAAAGAGAAAAGGTGAAGTCAAGTAAGAGGAGAGATCTATAATTTGACTCAAAGAGAACGAGATGTCAGGGTAGGCTGCTCTATTCCAGTAAAATAAGGAGACGTGACCGGCTCTGCCAAATTGTAGCGGCGTGTATAGCCTGATCTGAGGACGTGATTGTTGCAAGGGGAACTTTTTCCCCCCAGATCCCCTTTTTAATTGTATTTTTTGAAGCTTTGGTATATTTGCTGTATGAGGTCAGGAGCAATTTGGTAACATTTGGTTATAATTCCGACCCCGGCGAACAGTGTGGCCGTATTATCATGGAGGGCACGTCTGGCTCATCCAAGAAATTACTGTGCTATATCAAAGAGCTGATACTAATGAGAGGGCAGCATGGAGTTCACTGGGGCTTTACTCAAATCTAATTGTCCAGCAGCTAATCTTGTATGTCCAATGATGTGTGTTTTCCTTTTCTTTGGTTGTTTTGTTGTTTTTCAAACTATATTCGTTTTCAATAGGCTAGTCAAAGAACATGAATATCCTTTCCTTCCACTGCAGGCAAAAAAATCTGCCCATGGTCTGCAAAAGCAGCGGGGAGGCCCAATTGGTGGTCATCGGAGAGAACTGAAATTCATTTATCAATACGTACAATGATGTTATAATCCGTTGTGCCATAATGCGGGCTGAGCATTCACACAGAATCCCAATTCAGACGTCAAAAAGAGTGATGCACTAACCCCACAAATGGAGACTATAGAGGACGTCAGGCGGTGGACTTCGTTTCCAACCACATTGCTCCACCTCTGCTACCAAGCATTTTCCTTTCAGGTGCCTCATCTACTGTGTCCTCCCATGGCACTGCAAGCTCAATAGAATTCACTATCTTATTCACCCCATGTCTCTCTGCCCACCCTTAGCTGGCCAACAATATGCCTGTCTAGACATTCTTTTCTCGCTCGCAGACAAAACCAATTATACTGTCTTAACTTCCTGTCAGCTGATGTATTGATTTCTACCCCTTTGCTCTCAATAGCTGCTGCTAGACACCTCAGCACTTGGTTATGTCGCCATGTGTATCGTCCTTGGGACAGACTCATTTTGCTTCCTGACAAAACATAGAGCACCTATGCCTGAACATAACAATAAAGAAAGCAAGTACACACACAGTCCCACACAACCTCCCTTCGCCGTTCTCTCCACTGGCTCCCTGTAGCAGCTCGCATCCAGTTTAACACTCTGGTGCAGTTAAAAGAACAGCTCCTTCCTACCTCCAGGCCGTGGTCAAGCCTTACACCCCCGCCCGACCACTTCGCTCTCCGCTGCCTCAAGGCGACCGGTTGCCCCGTCGCTCAGAGGCCCCTGCGGCCACTCTCTTTTCTGTGTGTGTGTACTTCAAGACCCTGCTGTGTACTGTGCAAAAGTCTTAGGCACATGTGAAAAAAAAATCTGTAAAGCGAAGATGCTTTCAAAAATAATGAAATGAAAAGTTTCTAAATATCAAAAAATGTACTATAAAGAGCAGTAATGTAAAACAGAAAACATCTAAGACTCTAGGGTGCCTAAGACTTTTGCACAGTACTGTACATGGATCTTATTGTACTTTTACGTTAGCACTGGTTCTGCTCTGGGAGGAGATGCACAATGCACAAAACAACCATCAGAAGTTCCAGAAATAAAGAACTTCCTTTAATATCAGAAGCATTATGTCATTCAACTGGAAATGTCAGCACACTGGTCTCTGGTATTAGAAAAGGCAGATCGTTTGATGGCTCGCTCAGATTTGTGAGCTTAAAAGCAGTCAGTTATTATTTGGAGCATTTGAATGTCAGCTATTTCCCTGAAAACCATGTCAGAAGGGTAGAAAAGGAAAACTAAATTGCTTCTGTGGCATAAATGGATTTTTTTTTACACTTGATATACATGGACCATTGATATTATTAATGGTCCACGTATAAAGCCATCGCTCAATGTTCATCTTGTTATAAACAATGATGCCTTACAGGTATTGCAGGATGCTCTACAACCTTGGTTAATCTGATACTTTCCAACCATTCAGGTAATAAGATTCTGAATCTACTGTTATCTTCCAACTGAAGCATCCCCGACACCCTTCTCCCTCCTGTCCGATACCAGTTTGAAGAGGACGGCGTCACGTCAATCACCTGTTAAGCCCGTGATGGGTCCATTACCCGCCGGCAGGACCAGGTCACTTAAACCGGCTTCTTCCAGTCCAGACACCTCTAACCCCCCCGTCTCAACAAGCCTCTCAACCCCAGTCTTCCTCACTCATCCAGCCAACACTCATGGACACACACACACACACACACACACACAGGTACTGCGCTTCCTCATTCTATGCACAATCTCAGAAACAATCGAACATTTTCGAGTAGATGTAAGATTACCGGATTTACTCTCCGTTCTCATCCAGACTGCTGGAGCGTCGTTTTCATGCCATCAGAACCTGGGAGCATATGGCGTCACTCGCATAGACACGCTAGAAAGAGGAGTTAATCGACATGGAGGGGCCTGCTTCCTGTTTGTCGGCTCTCGTTATTGACAGGCTAACTTGACTGTCAGGGCTCTATTTTCGTGGCGGTGCATGGCAGATGGCGGGAGGTTTTTTTTTTCTCGCCTGCCTCCGTTTGGTATTTTGGTGATTTGCCATGTACTTGACTTTGCCGAAGTGGGAGGAGAAGCGCAGTAGGGGGTGTATCAGCAGTAATTTGTTTCACTTACTTTTCTCATTTGTTTCAATAAAAAGTGGGTAGCTAACTTATTGTACTTTTACCTCAGCACTGGTTCTGCTTTTAGATGCTTGTTTAGGAAGGAAATGCACTTACGATTTCTAGTGACTAGTGGTTCTCTTACCTACCGATGTTGAATGCACTTATTGTAAGTTGTTGTGTTGTTTTTATAAAAGCGTCTGCTAAATGACTGTAATGTAATGTAATGTAATCCAGTGCAATTTTGGTGTGAGGGATTATGGGGATTTTTCGCTTGCATGGCCCGCCTGCTCAGACCACACGAAAAGGGCATCTCTGAGACACCAGCATGGTGGCCTAACTTCCAGAAGTCTGTGGATTTCTTCTTCTTCTTCTCCTTCTTCTCCTTCTTCTCCTTCTTCTTCTTCTCCTTCTTCTTCTTCTTCTTCTTCTTCTTCTTCTCCTCCTCCTCCTTCTCCTCCTGCTTCTTCTTCTTCTTCTTCTTCGAAAATGAGGTGGTTGGAGCGATACACTGATGGGCTGCCCTCGCTGTGCAATAGGCCAATGACGGCAGTGAAGTCATCTGAGAAAGTGATTACATAGTTGTCAGCGTGGCTCCTTGTGCAGTCATTTGTGTATAATGAAAACAAGGCTGAGGAGCACTCAACACACGAAACATTAGCATTCACACAAGATGAACGTCGAGCAATTATTTCTACTTGATACACAGAGCCATGAATGCATTTGGGGTTTTTTTTAGGCGCTAGTGGGAATAAAGCCTGAAGGGTCTTTGACAGCAACATATTCATTTGCATTAACAGGGTGCACTATAGCCCCGAGAGGCGCCGTTCTCTCTCTCCCCTTGTATTGGAGAGAACGTCATTACGGTTCTAAAACAAAGTCTGCGATGTTCCACAATTAAGGCACAGAAACAAGGTTACACATGAAAATAAGACATGCTAGTTGGAGGCATTGGAGAATCAGTTAGATGACTTAACGGTGGAGGTGGTTCTTATCGGAACAAAACAGTAATACACAACTCTCTTTACCCCGAACATCAAAGAGAAGATCAACAGCAAACATCTTTCTGGCGTGTTCGTTTTTCTGATTTGTCTTCTTGAATTGAAAAAAAAAAAAATACTTTGAATCATCAAGGATTTGTTTCTTAATTGAGTTCCAGAGGTAGCTGTGTATTGTCTGCTGTGCACAGCTGCATACTGCATATCCACGACCACAACGGTGGGGGGAGTGATTGCGGCCCCCCCGATATTAGGGTCAAGAGGGAGCATGTTAATAGAAAAAAGGATGGGAATTTAAGTTTAACCTCGAGGAAGCCCAAAGGTATTGTCTGCTGAGGACGCTGTTGAGGTTGCAATTTGAACAGGGGAGGTTCTGTGAGATATGAGGGCATCCAATTTAGCGCAGTGTCCTTGGGCCAGCCTAGAAACTCAAGGCCATGAACTAAGAGGCTGTGGTCAATGGTGCCAAAGGCTGCATTAAGATCTAAGGTTAAATGGAAACTTTCACTCAAATCCACTGCAATTACATTATCATTTGCTAGCATAATGGGGGCAGTTAAAGTAATGTGCATTGCACTAAAACCAGATTGAAATGTCTTAAAAATTACATTTTGACTATGTTAAAACCTACTGGTAGTCATACTGAAATCAGAGCACCAAAGAGCAAGGCTGGAGCTTTTTTTTTTAAGCATTTTTTGAATTCAGTAATTTTACTTTTACGTAAAGGCAAAATCCACCCTACGACACTTTAACATAGTGTTGATAGTGAAAAGCAGCTATTGGTGAAGTATCTTGTATTTCTGGGGACATTTAGTTGTTTGGTGTATTTTTCTTATTTCCCGTGGATAACTGGCCAAATGTAGAGGACACAATGTCACCTTGAGATGTTTCCAGGAGCTACATCAGAAAATGTTTCATTGATCAACAGTAAATGGTTTCTTTCTTTCTTTCTTAGTATGTTTTGACTCTGTTAGAGTACACATTTTGTAGGCTCTCCTTGAGGTTGCATCAGAAACTACCCAATCATAAATTGCATCAAACCAGCAGAAGCATGTGGTCGGCAATGCTAAGTTGACTAACTGTAATATTACTGTATAGTTTGATAGTAGCTTATCCCAGCCATCGTCCAACCTGTCGTCTACCTGGTTCACTAGCTAGTAGCAAAAGTCAATGTGCTTTTGAAGTTCAGAATCTTATTTGTGGAACACTCAACATAGTTAATAGTCTTGAAGTTCAGAATCTTATTTGTGGAACACTCAACATAGTTAATAGTCTTGAAGTTCAGAATCTTATTTGTGGAACACTCAATATAGTTTATAGTCTTGAAGATCAGAATCTTATTTGTGGAACACTCAACATAGTTAATAGTCTTGAAGTTCAGAATCTTATTTGTGGAACACTCAACATAGTTTATAGTCTTGAAGTTCAGAATCTTATTTGTGGAACACTCAACATAGTTTATAGTCTTGAAGTTCAGAATCTTATTTGTGGAACACTCAACATAGTTAATAGTCTTGAAGTTCTGAATCTTATTTGTGGAACACTCAACATAGTTTATAGTCTTGAAGTTCAGAATCTTATTTGTGGAACACTCAACATAGTTTATAGTCTTGAAGTTCAGAATCTTATTTGTGGAACACTCAACATAGTTTATAGTCTTTAACACGGAATACAAAAACTGTTGTTCATGCTTTACTTTGTTTATATGCACTTTTTGGACTCCAATGCATACGTTTTTTATAACGTTTTTTTCAGTTATTTTTACACTGAAAACTCAGAATTACTTCATGGGTTTGGATTATTTTTGGCCAGATCAACCAATTGCATCGTGGCCATGGACCCGTAAAGACTTAAAGGCTTATCACTTTAATGGGCAGGAGCATCCATGGCCACTCCGCCTTATCCGGCCAGTTTCCAGACGTGAACTCAGCCCTGGGTGGGTTTTTCACCCATGACTGCAAAATTGAAGTCATTATAAAACTGATTCTTGTGTGAAGGAACAAACTTAAAAAAAAAAAAAACACATTTGGAGAGGAATACCCTGGGAGGAAGATGCACAGTAAAAATAAGGTTAGTGCTTAATGTTCCTGAAAGGTTTGATTACCTGACCTGCAGTCATTCATGTAACACTACGACATCAAAAACTTTTGGTAAGTTTTCATGCATCCCCTCCCGGCATCACATTTTTTCTGCAAACTGGTGTCATTGGGGTGTGTGTCTCTTTACTTTCGGTAGGCAGATAAGACGCTGTGTTGACGACATAGATGTAGTTTGGGCCAATAAATTGATGCCTGACTGATTTCATATTTTAGTCCAGTAGTGTAGCAGTAGCCTACACAGCTCATTTCCATCCAAAAGATGTTGACGTCAAAACCTGCTTTCCGTGATTCAAATGTGATTGTAAGGAGTCTAACATAACTCCATGACAATAATCTGTTAATAAGGCTCTACTACAAGAAATACTTTTCGGTGGATATCAGTGGCACAATCAACGTGTTACAGAGAAGCAATCAGCAGGACACTCAAGGACTGAGAGAGCCTCGCTACTGTGACGAGCGTTTTCCACCCATGTGACTGGGAAATGTACATATTTACACATTTGGTGTACATTTCACATTTCCCATTACACAGGACCACAATGACAATGACCACAGCGACTGCCATTGCATAAAAATGCAACCACCTGCATTCAAACTATTATGCAAGCATCATTCATCTCAGTCATGTTTGTTTCTTGAGCACACATGAATTTTGTGCCTTTTGTTTTTGTACCGATCAAATACAAATATTTCATCATTTAAAGTATGGAGTCAGCCTCCGCCACTGCTCATTCTCTATCAGACCTTCAGGCTGAGTTGTCATGGAAACCTGATGTGGGAATCGAGTCATGGACATGATTATCAGGACAATGGCGCGTGATACTCCTGACACAGAAATATCCATTCGGTAAAAAGAAAGAATGTCCCATTTAAAATTCAAGCTCTTTTGGAGGCCTGGAGACGGAATGCACATATTGTTATAAAAGATGGAACGCTTTAGTTTTGTCCTTTAGTTTAGCACTTTTATACAGCCAGTCTTCTATATTTTAAGGATACTGTATTGAATGATAAACTTTTTTGATCTTTTTTTTTTTTAATTCTTTGCAAAAGCATTTTAGATGTGAAAGCTTAAATTTTACTTCAGTCCAATAGAGATCTGTATTTCTATGGAAAGGTACACAGCAATGTAAAATAACTATTTGTTTTTGATGCCAACCTTTTTGGCTTCATGACCAAACCTTTTTGGATAATTAGTGTACTCGTAATGGAACAACAATTTTGGAGCGTAACACAAAAAAAAAAAAAAAATAGCTTCTCTTTAACTGGTGTAATGGTGCGGCTGGGATGGAAGTATATTGAAATGGAAATTGATGTTGAGGGAATCGTAGTGCATGGTGGACTTTCTGACCAGGAGGCTGTAGCTAATATTCTGTCAAACAGCAACATCTGCTGGTTTACTTGAGAGCCATTCTTACAGCACTTATACAACACTGGATATGACATATGATGTACATGCCAGCATCTATGGATTTTTGTTAGTAGTTAGTAGGCACGATGATAAAATAGTTAAATAATTATTATATCTGATTATTAGTTCTGGCATGAAAAACAGAAATTGTTTTTAAAAATATATCATTTTTGAGGAGTATGTCTAAATGCTCTTGGTGTATGTATGTGTATTCAATTTGGAAATATTGTCACATTTTGTTTGGACTTAAGTCAATTTCACTTTGATCCCAGTAAATCCTTTGATAACCATGGCGACAGAAGAATTCAATGAAAAGGTAATTCAATTGGGAAACGTAACTCCTCATTTCAAGCGGTGTTTTTTCTGTGGCCCACAGCTTGCTTAATAAACAGGAACTCAGTCTTTGTTTGTCTTGTGCACCCAACATGTCCCGGTGTTTAACAAATGTTTCAACACTGATTAGTGCTGTTGTGTAATCAGGCAGCCAGTCAGAACATCTCCAGTCCACCGTGGCTGCTCACACTTTACTGGTTAGTGGTGGTTGGGGGATGAGAAAACAACAGCTAATCAATCAAATGGGTTTTTAATAATATATGTTTTCTAAAGCAGAGCTATTGAACATTTCCCCAGTGTCCCTCTAGAGGTGAATGAAGTATCTGCCTACCTACACTCATGAGTGATACTGAGTTATTTGGTGTAATAGGAGTTGGTTCTTTGGCACATTATGAAAACCACAGTGAGAAACCAAATTTTTTCACTTATTAGAAACTTGTTTTTTGTTACAGTCTCAACAGTATGAATGGAAGGACACTGAGACATTTTGGTTGACCTGTGCCCTTTCTGATTCAGCGCCATAACTGGAACAAAAAGCCCACGTAGGTAAAAAAAAAACCCGATTGCCAAGTTGCGATTGCCCATTTTGTCCACCTGGGGGCGCGCCAATCCTACAGCCCTCCAGATACCGTACCTTTTGCACACTTCCTGGACAGCTCCCAAGTACTGCATACAGCATGCTGCCTCCAGCCATAGCTACAGAGAGTGATGTCTTCACAGTAAGTAAGCAGCACAAGATGAGGCCGTTGTTATTTCCATTGGGGAAGGGAAGGGGTAGGGAACGGCGGTGCAGGGCAGCAGCTCTTCAAAGGCACACAGATGAACATATATTACAGGCTCATATCAATACAAGCAACAAATCAAGGAATGACTTACGTTCAGGCAAACGATGGGGTCAGCTGCACCCCACTAACCCTGTGGGAGGTTTCAGTGTGGTTGTGTGTGAGATTAGTGCAGCCTAGCAAGGGCTAAAACATACCTACAAAGCTCTGCTGCAACAAGACTACCTCTGCTCTCTGGCCCAGTGAGAGACGGTCATCACAAATGGACGTCTGGAGTCTGGATTTGGAGCATTAGGATCCTCCGGTCATAGCTCAACGGATCGCCTCGCCCCAAGACTGAGATAGTTCTGAGTGTCTGTGGTGCATCGTCTGATTATTCTACCTCATAATAAACATCCCCCCACGGCGCCGGTGAGCCGGTGGGTTCCTCTGTTGCACAGACGCTGCAGGCAATCTTGTGCCTGGAGCAAATTTTTCTATGCTAAAGTGTCACACATAAAACATTTTTAGGATACAAACATAAGTTCCCAGGGGCGGACTTAGGGATATTTGGGCCCTAGGCAAAGGCAAGCATGGGGCCCCCTGAATCCCAACCTTCACTTTTTTCAAACCATTCTTTCGATGCATTACCTCCAAGCTGCAAAGCAAAGTCTACATGTAAGGCTAGAGCTCACTAGAGCTCGTTGAGCTTGGAGGCAGTGGTAATATTGCTAGCAACAAGCGCTAGCAGCAGTTGAGCATTTGAAGTTGTCAGCAAAGCTTTTATTTGCCTTTTTCTTTGGTTTGTCTGCATCACTTGGGTCGCTTTGCTTCCTGTTTCTACTTCTCTCACAGCAGCTGTGGGAAAGAAAATGAGCTTAATGTCAAGTGGCAATATAGCAGTAGAAGTCAAGTGGAATATGTAGCATGTAGCCTGAGTGGAGGGGGCGGCCATGACCCAAGATTGAATCTGAATTTCTTCTTTTGTTGTAACAAGAGGAGAGCTGTTTTTCAATAAGTACATTTCTTTATATCTGATGAAAAATAAGCGTATAGTACTACTATAGTATATTCTTGTCTTTTGTGGGGCCCTCTGGCTGCCGGGGCCCAAGGCCTACTGTTGCCTAATGGTAAGACTGCCCCTGTAAATTACTACAGGCACATATGTGTGTTACTGTAGTCTCAATTCAAGCCCGGATGTTCTAATCTAAAAAGTTATAATCATTCCATATATTACTATAATTGATTCCATATTTACTGGGGAAGCCTGTCAGATGCGACTGGTGGGTGACGGGCTGGAGTTAGAGGTGCTTGGTTCTCATTGTTTTGAGTTCAGTCGGTGGATAGCTGGATGGATTGATGGTTGAATGTCAAGACAGATTGGCCAATCTAAATCTCAGTTGTATTTGAAACAAGGCCCTCTCAGCCAGGCCAACTCACACTAACCTAACCCTAAACCAGTGGCGGCTGGCCAATAGAGGGCGCTAGGGCGCCGCCCCACCACTCCCCACATCCTAGACTTCATTGAATAAGACTTTAAAAATTATTTTCTTTTTTTTTTTTTTTAAATGAGCGACGTAAATATTATATAGTTAGTGAGTAGAATGTATAATCTGCAATAAAATGTAGATTAAAATTGTTCTACGTTGTCTAAAGTTACTGCTAGGTCACGTATTTCCGGCCTGGGGCGCAAAAATCTTTGCCCATTGACTCTCGTTATAAGTTGTACATGTGCAGTTCGCTCCTCTCAATACAAGAGATAGGAGCTTTCCTGCGCCCCACCAACGAACTGCGCATGTACAAACAGCATTTATCTGAATGCTGCTGATTTACACACCACCAACCACTGGTTGGCAGCAGAGAGCGAGTGGCTCGTGGTACACCTGACATAAAATGCGCCAGAATGAGACAATATACTCGGTCGTTTCCCCCCACTACTTCCTTTCCTCCACTACCTCCTCCTTTCCACTACCTCCTCCTTTCCTCCACTACCTCCTTTCCTCCACCACCTCCTCCTTTCCTCCTCATGTATCTGCATGAATATATTCTAATCCCTTACTTTCTGACTCCACTCCACTCCACAATGAAGCAGTCACAGCTTTTCCCCTGAGGGAGGTCTCTCCGGTGTGACCACCGAGTCTTCCATCATAAATTAGGTTGTGCTTGCTTTTCAGTCGCAGGGTGACTATTGATGATACATCAGATGGAGAAGAAGGACAAAGTTGTGGAGGGAGACACAGAAAAAGACAGGAAGAGGACCCCAAACACCTCTAACCGCCCTCCAGTTTTTTCATGACTGTACTGCTCCCTTCTATTCTGTTATTTGTACATACATTTCTCTTTGTAAGCCAAATAGTGAACGCTCCACCCTCCACCCTCCTTAAGTTTTGATAGCTTTGATAGCTTTAAAGGAAGAAAACATCGCATGTGTATTCACAAAACTGTTAATCCACTTAGGCTGTACTTTGAAGCATTGTAGCTTAAAGAAGGAGGAAGGAGGAAGCTTCGATACATGCCGCCAGCAGCCCGAGCTGAGGAGCGAGACTGGAAAAGCCAGGAGGTTCCCCGTGGAAGTTGGGTGCCATGGATTTGTAACCACATCCACCACTATTTTACTCAGGGAGCTAGGGATTCGTTGTCAGGGATTACAGCAGCGGCCACAGACACAGTTTGCGAATCGGCTGAAAGGAGCAGCCAGTGGCGTTGGCTGAAAAGAAAGGCCGGCAGCATCCCATGACTAAGACAAGTTATGTACCATGTGATGGCAGAGCTACAAGTATAGACGCAGAAATGGGTTGGGTCATGCGTCATTCTCAGCTCTGGCGATTATGTTACCATTTGCCGATAGAATCTGGTCTGTTGCTCGATTGCCCAGGAAAAGTGGAAAAAATATTTGGATAAGTGTCACATGAGACAGATGAAACTCTCAACATGTCGTACCTATCTTATGAAAAGTTCTGCACCCTTGATTGGTACTATATCTATGTACGGCCAGCCACATAAACTATCAGCGTGCAAAAATCAAATCAAACTACTTTGGTTATCCAACTAACACATCTTCTGTTAAGGTTAGACGAGTAAAACTAAATTAGCTAAGGTTTAGGTTAAAGGTTGAAATTGCTATAATTTTATTCTGTATTTTTTAAATATTTTTATTTTACCTCTGACTGTTTTGTTGACCTATTAAACCCCTCTACTGAACACATGTTGATTTTTCATTGAAAGAAAATCATGTTAGAATAATTTTTTCAATGAAAACTAAGCTAATTTCTTAGCGTATTTAGGAACCTTGATAATGTATCAATGATACTGTTTTTTACCCCCCAGCCCCCCAAATTATTGTGTTACCTCAGGGCAAAGTTATGCCACAAGGGTACCAAAACACAGAGGAAAATCATGTATTTCCAGAATACACATTTAATGACAAATAGCGGAAACAAGGACTTTTTCTACTACAGAACATATCTCGTTGTTTAGAAAGCACTATAGTGACATCTTTGGCAGTATAATAACAAACAGTAGTGGAGGAAATGAGGTAGTGGGGGGAAAGGAGGAGGTAGTGGAGGAAAGGAGGTTGTGGGGGAAATGAGGAGGTGGTGGAAAGGAGGAGGTAGTGGAGGAAAGGAGGAGGTAGTGGGGGAAAGGAGGAGGTAGTGGAGGAAAGGAGGAGGTAGTGGGGGAAAGGAGGAGGTAGTGGAGGAAAGGGGGTAGTGGGGGAAAGGAGGTAGTGGAGGAAAGGAGGTGGTGGAGGAAAGGAGGAGATAGTAGAGGAAAGGAGGAGGTAGTGGAGGAAAGGAGGTAGTGAAACACTGCATATTATAGAAACATCAAAACTCTTTTGAGAACATGACCACTGTCTCATTTCTAGAACATTCATGTATCTGTAACTCATCTTGTAAATCATCTTGTGCCGCGTCGCTCATCTTTTTCTTGGTATTAGTGCATTGCGGTCAGTTCCTCTCACCCAGTATGGAATCTTATACAGCACATAGTCATAATCATCGTCTCCTCTGGTTGGTTGGGCATTGTCATCGTTTGAAATAGAGGTCTCTTTTGATTGCCTCCCAGCTTGTCAGAGGCATTGTATCAGCAAGCACTACACGAGCACTACAGTACCTAAGAATTGCTCAAGTTCACCGTGAGGTTTATTGTTTTTTCAGGGGGGACGTGATTTCATGAGGTCAAACAAACAGAAAAGAAAACTTGGTTCAGAAGAAATGGAAGTAATTCTTAGAATAACCAAGAGGAAATACGACTTGCTTGCTCTTTCCTGTTCTTTGCTTCAACCTTGTCCTGTTTTTTTTTTTTTGCTGCCATTCAAAAAATCAAACATTTCACTACCACTCAAACCTGTTTCTGCCATCCACTCTTCCTCACTGTCACTGCTCTCAACTTCACTATCTTCGCCCTTCACCCTTTCCTCCATAGAAAGGGTTTTGTGTCCATTTCCTGCATTTCCTGTGAATAGCAGTTCATATTTTGAACAAAATCATTGACCAAGGTTATCATTACATACAATGTCCTGTCCTGCACGGTGCATAACATTGAACACTGAAAAGTAGCCCTCGCTGCACAAGGTTGTCCTGAGGCAACGAAAAGAAAATGACCTTTTTCTAACATATAATAAACAAAAAATATCCATTATTATCCATTAAGGCTGATTTTGAGGATGTTATTGGTCTTAAATTGTATTCAAACTGGCATTAAAAAAAGATCTTAAAAAGCTTGAAATTTTCAGTCATAATTGTCCTTATTCTTTCAGCGGTTATGGCTATGGCTGCTCAGTGACAGAACACGTTTTTTGGCAGTTTCCATGACAACAGAGCGACAACAGTCTCCATAGTTCCATACTACATTGTAAGATAACATCAGTTACATCACTTCAACCGACACGGAGGCATCGGGTGGAGAGAGAATCACTTAATTCCACTGTCAGTCACTGTATCTTCCTTTATGCTTCGCTGCAGCCACCACAAGATGGCGCTCATCGCACTCATCAATTATTTGCCGTCTGCCTCGGGTTGTGCAGGGGAGGTGGACAAAATAACAGAAACACATAACCTTTCTCCATAGGTAAACTCATCATCTTGCCATATTACTTCCCCCCCGCCCATTGAGTCCAGGTTTTGCACTCCTTACGCCAGGTCAGATCCAGATCGACTATCTGGTTAAGTGTCCATCTATCCCTGTTAGTGAGCTGCAGTTTATCCATGTTTGGTACATGTTGTCATGGTTTTCAAGTTCACAGCTCACCGCATTATGGTTTTTGTCATCGATGCAATTTGCGCACCGACTATTTGGCCTCTTTGCAACTATGTTAGTTGCCTCATGTTCTTCTGAAAACTATATGAACGTATAAGTGTCAGACCTCTTTTCCATCTATCCATCTATCATCCATCCATCTATCCATCCATCCATCTGAGGCTGGTTTCGAAGTCTCTCCAGACCACCCCCTGCCATGATGAGAGGGGATTAATATTACAGAAGATCACAGATGCAAAGGCTTCCACCAACCCACTGTGAATCCAAGATCAGAGCGTCTGAAGTCTGCATCTCTATCCATTTTTTAGAGTCTACATGGCTAAAATACCCCTGGAGGATGTACCTCCCCATCTTCACTGCTGTTCAACCTTGTTGCTCGAAGTCGGCACTGCGCCTTCTTCTGAGATAAGCACCCTCATGTAGGATTTATGCTTGATCTAGACATGGGAAATGAATCACCTCATCTTGTTGCTTGTCTTGTCAACACCAGGCTATGTATTTTTAATGTTGATGCCCCGACAATATTGCACACAAACAGCAATCAGAGATCATCTTTAAGTGAGGCAATTATGGAAATGTCAAGCCGGCACGCAACATGCAATCTGGTTTCCACGGGGAGGAAAAAAAAAATGGTGGAGTGAGGGAAAATCCTGTAAATAGTCAAAAGCGTAAGAGTATACTTGCCACAGATGAACAGCAGAGGGCAGAGTAGCGTGCTTTTTCTCTACCTGGCTTCCTGTGCTTTTGCTCACACAGTGCTGCATGGCCTGCAAGGACAGCAATTACAGCAATATCAGCAATTAGTTTGAACTAATAAAGTGTTGAGCAGGCTTTGCAGATAGAAAATTAGATTTTGCAAAAGTAGCAGCCTTCCTATTCCAATGTAACATAAAATTTGTATTTTATTTTAAGATAGTAGTCAAGTCCACTGGGCAATACAGTATTCATTACCCTCAGAGTTGAGCTATGGATGTGTCTACGGGCTATGGATATGTCAGTAGGCTCAGTGGGTTCATTTGTGCAGTCTGTCTATAGCAAGGGTGTGAAACCAGGTGCTATGGAGGGCCGAGAGTCTGCAGGTTTTCCTTCCAACCAATCAGCACAACAGGTGATTTCACTGATTAGTCGCCCTCCTCCCCCGGTTGGAGTAGTGATTGGCTGGAATAGAAACCTGCAGACTCTCGGCCCTCCATGGCATCTGGTTTCACACCGCTGGTCCATAGCTAATGTCCTAATGTCAGTATAGCAGAGATCACTCTCCACATAGCTCATTCCCCATAAAAACATAGCTGCACACTGTGTTAGTGTTATGGCACTACTTAAAGACACATGTTGGTGAATTTCAATTCAGTTTTACACTGTTGGGAAATCAACGTAAAAGTGCCATCAATTCACAAAAAAAACCCTCATTGCCTCCATTTTCTCAAAACAAATACTGGTTTCATGCACCCAAGTTTTACTAGCGCCTGTCTCCATAACTGTGGGTGGGTCCTTTCCATTCACAACAGAGCTGTGATTGACAAATTGACAGCCACATCACACACTTGGAGTTGATGGCACATGAAAAATTGTGAACAATGTTGGACATAGCATACCAAAATGAATATTACCTGTGAATAAAAAGCGGTGGCTTCTCACAGATAGTTCCTTATTTGAATTGAAGGAATGCCATCAGGTGTCAATCTGGCCGACTCGGGGAACCCCATGGAGTATTGGGTAAAATTCAGAATGGAAATGCATAATGCATGGGAATCGAAATGGCGCAGTCCGATAATTGCCAGTGAAATACCTGGGCTTACCGTAACTTCTCCTCTCAGGCTCTGCGCAAGGTTGACACCCTGGTATTATACAACGACTATCTGCCATGTTTGATTAGTGATTTTGCACGTACGCAAAGTTATTAGATTCTCAAAATTAAATCTCTACTTTGCAACCACAACAGGTTGCACCCCTGCACGGTGAGGAGGGTGGTGCGTTTACTGGGTCTAGGAAAAAAACAACAAAACAACCAATGACATTTGCTGTAATTCTTGATGTAAAATAAGAATTCCACTCACCTCTAAGCTATTTCACGCAGCTCTTCTCCACTTTGTGATTTAGGCTGATAATACGGGTGTATTTTTACATAATTTAACAATACACATGATATGATGCAGCAGCAATCGCTTGTGCAACACTCCAGGGAAAGCATTTACAGTCCAATTCATACCTAAAGAATGATGTCCTGCTCTACCGACGCTCGCCACAGAGGATATTAGGCTATGCCGTCATAAATCTACTGGCATATTGTGCAGGCAGCACCAAGACACACACACTGCCCCTCTTATGCACACACACACACTTAGGTAAAGACTACACATAATTTATAATTTATATTATATTATACATACAATTTCCCCTTTTTTACTATATTTTTTTTATATAAAGTGCTCTTATTGTAAATATTGTGTTGTTTTTTATATAGAGCTCTTAAAAACTGTGACATTGTAAATATTGTGTTGGTTATTGTAAATAGTGTGAACCTGTTATTTTGCACATTTCTGCTGAGCATTGCCACTTTGCATTTCACTGCACACCTCGTGTGTGTATGTGACAATTAAACTTCTTGAATCTTGAATCTTGAATCACTAGCCCATCTACTCTAGATATTACAGGTTGCAGGGTTGAGCGGGTATATCATTGGGGTTATCAAGTGGGCACCTTCCTTCACCGATGTTTCATTGAGTTGGGCCCACGACACCTTAAGGAGGCTTGACAGTGTATTGTGCCTAGCATTAACCTAACATCACTATAACGTGGTCGGGTAAACATGCTACCAACAATACTACAAATAGTGTCAACTGCTAGCATACTAATATAACTGCTATTGTTGGTAAGCTAGCCATACTACACACAAAGCAAGACAAACTAATCAACACTAACTGACTTAGCTAACAAGCTAATGCTAATGCTAAACAGTAGCAGGTAATATAGCTTTTTTGCTAGCAAGTTAATGGAATAATACTAATAACAGGCACCAGCTCATTTCTAACATCACAGTCAACAACAAAACTAAACTACATAAGACTACATAAACATCTAGCCTAGCGCAGCTTTAATATACAGCAATTAAAGAGCCTTCAAAATGACACATTCAATTCACACCAATTTACAGCCACAACCAAGCGATCTATCTTTGCAAAATGAAATCCAATCATAATATCCATCAGTACAGGAGTCAATTTGAAGAAACAAAAGTCCCCATAGTGAGGGATTAGAGGTCGATGGAGGTACACAGGGAGAGAAAGAGTGAGAGAATAAAGACCGGTAGATGGACAGACAAGTGAAGGGAGGAAGCCGAGGAAGAGATGGAGGGTGGCATAGGGATAGCTGCTGTGTGAAGGTGACCTGGGATTACTCTGGCCCCATTCCACAATCTCATCCTGGTATCTGAAACCCATCGCCCCGGCGGAATGAGCTCAGCTGTCCCCATCCCTAAGTAAGTCTCCAGCTGAACCGCCAATTCTGCCCAGAGCAAGGATGTAAGCTTGGATAGAGGATGTTCATTTTTATCCACAGACAATGCCACTGAATGTGAGTCTGCGGGAGATTTGAACAACGAGCTACAGTATGTGGCGCTTGGTTTCCGAGGAACCTGCACATATAATGATGGTGTTGAACAAGATAGATTTTAGATGGCGCTCGTGTACGGTAGTTGAGCAGAACAAACTATTGTTTTTTTCCTATTTATTTTTGCATTTAACGTGAATGGTATTGTCCCAAAGACAACTGTAATTAACTGGAGTCAGTGAAGCTGTCAGAAAATGTTTTGCATCCAAATATCGTCACAGTTATATCAGCCAACTGTAACTACAGTGCTATTCAGATTATTGACGTTGTTGAATTGCCGGCATAAATTCCCTTTCCTAATGTCAGATGGTTCCAAAGCGCTGCTCCCATGAATTTGTTTACATTGGCGACAAATAAGCATTTTTTTTATTCATTTTATCTTACAATGAAAATCAAAATGTCATTTCTTTGAATCTAGTGGTGTGACCCGGCTTGCTCGCACCATTGTCAGAAATCCCCCCTTGTTTTAAGACAGTTTCAAGGCGGAATGTGAGACTAAATGACTTTATTTTTTACAGTGCAGGGTGGCCTGGTGGTCAGAAGGACTGTCCCATGACCACGATCAGCGGTTCTCAATGCCAGTCCTCGGGACCCAGAGCCCTGCTGGGTCCAATAACTGGGTGGTAGGATGGAAAAGCAGCAATACCTTGGACCCCCGAGAACCACCTGACCGATCCCTGCAACCATACCAATGTGCTCTTCAGCAGCCACGCAGAGACGCTGGACCCCTACTTGGTTGCTCGTCGCACGTCGCTCTAGATAAGTATCACCAAATAATAACCTTCAGAAATATATATATATATATCCATTCTGACAATCATCTTTGACCAGACATTCATGAATGATTCCCCTTTTAGAAACAAAAGGTCTCAAGATAGCTCATCTAACACTTCATTATCAATCACTCTGAGTGGGAGCATCGGCTTAATGTGTGAAATGTAAACGTAAAGGGAACAGACTCGCTGGTGAAAGACACGGCTGTAATTGCTTTCTTGACTTTGAGACGGTCTACAGACGCCGTTTGACACCCCTCCTTGGTTTCTGCTCCTAGAGCAGATACAAGGATTTTATTTTCAAAATCAAAACCTGCTAAGACAGTAGGAACCAATCATTTCTCTTCCATCCTGAGGGTTTATTTGAAACTCTTAACAAGATGGGCTTTCTGTTTGCCTCAATTTATTGGTAAATCATTGTAGTGTTTTTGTGTGTTAAGTAGGAGTGGGTGATATGACTTCAAATCAATATCACGATTATTTCATACTTTTACCTCGATTACGATTATTTATTTCATACAGGGTGTTTTATTTTGAAATTAGTTTTATTTTGAAAATTAATGGTTAAGTGTTTGAATGTTTGTTACCTTCAGGTAGAAAACATTAATATCTGACCTTTTTAAATATGTTGTTAATTAGGTATCTTGTTTTCTTGATGTAGTCATAATCCTTGCCATTTCATTGCATACACACACGTGCACTCTCCCCCCCCCCACACACACACACCCATACACAAACACATGCAGGCCCCAAAGAGCATTCTTAGTATTTGCAATTAATTGGTGGGAGTTAATTAGATCTCAAGGCCAATTTTTTTTAAAGAAAGCAACGGCTATGCTACATCCTCCAGTTGTATTTATCAAATCAAGATAGATTTATTTAGCCCCGCCCCCTTCCCCTCCGTGTGGTAAGACTCCCTTACTTAGCAAAACTCTTTATCCTAACGTCTTCATTGGCTGCATTCTTTGGCTACCTGGAGAACGGAGAGACAGGCAATCTGATGAGTGTAGCTGCTGTAGCAACAAAGAGTCAGAGTGGATGGAGACATGGGAGGGGGGGTAAAAAGACAGAGGAGATGAGAGAGCGAGAGAGATGATGCTGAGTAGATGAGGGGGAGTCAAAGAGGTATTGACATGGCAGGAAGCGGGGAAGAGCAGGGGGGATTTACATTTCATTTGAATGGGATGATGAGGGGGGGGGGGCTGGGGGAATGGCGGCGCTCCCGAGGCCCTCCGGCAGATCGGTGTTCAACACAAACACCTTCGCCATTTCCAACCCATCAATTCAAGGGGACGCACTCATGGCGGGGCTTGTTTTTCCTCTCTGTTCTGTCTCTCTCCTGCCCCTTCAGTGTTATAATTGCTTTGCTTATGCACGGGCACACGGGTGATATATGGAGTCTGCCTGCACGCCAATACATGCTCGCAGCACCGCCAGGGGAAGGGATGTTTGTACGAGTGTGTGTGTCTGTGTGTCGTGTTTGTCTTTCTGTGTGTGTTTGCGTGTAAAAGCTTAAGGGGGATTTTAATTAAAAAACAAGTTCTTATTGTAATAGCTTTCTTGTTGTAAGCTCCCGCCTCCTCATGGTGGAGTCTTGATTAATGCGATTATCACGCGGTCAAAGCCCCCCGTCGTTTTTTTTTTTTGCCGCTCCCCAAATACCGCCGCTGAATGGAACGGGGAAAAACAAAAAAAAAGAAACTTCACACAGCCTTTGGACACGACGCAACTTTGTATCAAAAGGATTCCTGTCTGCTTTGAATGAAGGGGAAGGAGAGGAGGGAGCCGACTTTCACATTGAATATCTCGGTGGAATCGAAATCACCCCCTTTTCAGCCCCGCCGTATCACGCCGGTATACATTTTCTTTCCCGGGCTGAGAAACTCAAACTGTTTTAACTGCGAGCGGAGAACGGTACGCACCGGCTGCTATTGTCATGTATACGGAGGAGCTACCGTTTTGTCCGTATCCCACGAAACCAGGGCTTGACATTAACTTTTAGTGTTACTAGCCACTCAGATTTTTCACTAGCCAAAATCCCCCACCCAACAAAAGTAAAAAAATAAAGGTAACGGTAGTTGGAGCATGTATTTGTTTGGCAATGACATTTTATTTGATTGTAGCACATCTTACCGCAGCAGACTGTATGCAAGCAACATAAGAGAAGGAACAAACGGCACTCCTTTCACCTTGTCGTTTCCATATGTTCTGCAATCGCTGCAGTACATGATTTTCATCAGAGGGTCATAAGTCAGCCACTCGCGACCTGACCTCCACTTTTCATTGAAGAGGCGGATCTTCTTCTTCGTCTCCCCTTGGCAATTATCTTTTTCAGTTTGGTCATCGCTCTTTCTCTTTGTTTGCTGCACAATTGTGTCGCCGGGCTTTTTGACCCCAGCAATGCGTCGCCACATTGTGCTGCCACAAGTTTGACTGACTGAATGAAGCCCCGCTAGCTTCTTGTCAGGTTACCTCAGTCTGCTGGCTGTCACTGGCGAGACGCCAAAGGATGAGAACGGAACACAAATGGACCAATGGGCTGAGCACATAGTGTGCAGGCAGTGCTCATGGGAGTTGTAGGATCGAGTAGTATCACAATAGAATGACGTTTGAAGACTACAATGATTATTTTAGTAGGCTAGATGCCGCCCGCCAAAGTGGCTAGTAAAAGTGAAGGTGTTACTCGCCACTGACGAATTCTACCCGCATTTGGCGGGTGGGCGGGTGTTAATGTCAAGCCCTGCAGGAAACCCAGTGAACAAACTTACCTCAAATCGCTGTGAAGTAACAAACTATTTAAGTCCCATAAAAATGATGCAGTGGGTTTATTACCTTTATGCTAAAAGATCAAGTTATTCCTTTGAAGTGTTTTCCTCCACATAAAACATTAAATTCATCTTGGCAATTGTTGTTTTTTCCCCTCTGAAATGCAGATGGCGTGAAGAGAGAATCTGGAGTTGAAGACTTTGGGTCCTAAATGTGATATGACTGCGTTCACTATTTCACCGGGGGAAAAAAGATGTTTAAAATGGAAAAGATGGCTGGTAGAGTAGACAAGCTTACCAGCATGTGGCCCGTTGATAGGATTCCCCACCCTGATATCATGCACACTGAGGATTAGTTGACAACGATAACTTACAAACCGGATCCTCAGGATCTCGGAAATATCGGTCGGTGAACTTCAGGCGGGGCGTCTCGAAAATGAATTAAATTCTTCAATCCTTCCTGCAGTATTCACCTTGAATGATCCCTATAGGAAGTAAAGAAGAGATCAATATGGAGCCTGAGAGGAATTTGTCCTTCGTGAGGTTCTCTGCGACTGGTACATTAGTTCTAAAAACAAGGTCTTTCGGCTAACAAGGAACTCAGTCATTTGTCTGAATTCAATTTCTGGAGTCTAAATTGGTTTTTTTTCTTCCTCTGCACACATTAAGTATTCATAAATTGATTGCTTTGTCTCTGTCACTCTTGCTTGGGTTAATAAAGGTACATCCTTTATCATTTGGAACCCCAGACACCTCTCAGCCACGCAGAAACTTTGGATGCTTTCATTTGGATTATCGTAGTCGACACCTTTCGGGGCCGCTTCGCGAGGACACGGAAAGAATGCAACACAAGGTTGTTTTTCCCCCCCCGTTATATTTCATTTATTTGGTTTGGTTACAGACACCAGCCGTGCAGAAACCTCTTAGTTTGTCATTTTTAATTATCGCATTTAATAATTTATTTTATTTCGCAAGTCTCTCGGCCTCGGAAACATTTTAGTTTGATTTTTTTTTAGTCACTGCCTTTAAAAGTTTTTAAGAGGGCGGCGCAAGACTGTCATAGGAGGTATTTTCATTGACTTCTGCTTTAATTAAATTCTCCATATATCTGACAGAGGAAATTAAAACCTGTTAGGGATGAGTTAGGATGGCTTTTGAAAGGGCTCCTGTCTAGCACATGAAGCCAGCAAAACGTCCCCTCACACTCAGCCACGGAAATTAATTAGATCAATGGCCAGTCAAAACAATTACAGACAAAAAAAAATGTCTTTGTATAAATGAGTTTATTGAAATGGAACTGGTTCTCTCTCTCTTTTTTTTCCCCTTCCTGTTTTAGTTGAAGTCGCTTAATTATGGCCAAAGGACGGAGTCAATTCCAATTCCAATTTCTGCCTTTCTTCTTGTAATATCCTTTAACCTCTGGGCAATGAAAGCCACGCTCCCCATGAAAGGCCAGCACACCAGGGGTGCCCGACACCATGACACACAGAGTATCTTTAAAGGCAGTTTCTCTCTCTCCCCCCCCCCCACCCTCCTCTCCCCAATTCCCCATCAAGGCTTTGTCAGACAGACTGCCTCAAGACCTGCTCCAATTCCTCTACTCAGACCTCCAGCAGACACTGTGTTAAATGGTACGCTCTGCCTAACTTGAAGCAAGAAGGAAAAACAACAGACCCTAATGGAAATATGAGAAAAACAATAGGACAAATCACAAATCGCCAATAAATTTCATTCGTTACATGGACCACGGCGCGACATTCACTGTTAAACATCCACGCTGGGCTTTGTGATATTTGCTGCGTTGAGTGGATCGTGGATCGTGTGTCTGGACCGTATCATAGCCATGCGGCGCTGGTGTCTGAAACTCGCCCGCTAAATAACAACGTATCCGCCTAATCAACACCCAGCAGCTTTATCGCAGATTTACCATGCTCGGCTCCAGCGGGGGATTAATGTGTTTACCCCCAACTTCTCCCATTAAAATCACATCCAGACAGCAGGTAAGGTTACTAACTGGCCACCATGGCAGGCTTCCTCCCTGTTAACGGCATTACTTACAGCAATTAACAAGGTTTCGTGGCTTCCGATTTGTCAATCAACGTTGCTTAGAGCTGGAGCGGGTATACCGTGGCACGTGCTGCAAAACAACCTCCACCTTAAGTCATCTACTTGTTAAGGTGTCTATTTTTCTTGAAGCAAGTGAGAATATCTGCCATTGGGGTGAGATGAGAAGAAATTGCATTGAAACAAGTTATCTCAAGTTTTTCCCTCAGTTCTAAGATGAATAACATTTGAAAAATGAGTAAAAAATGAAATGACTTGCAAAAACTTTTTTTTTGCAGTGTAATCCTTCTGTTTATCCTGCATGGCACAGCAGTTTACATTAACATCACACTTTTCACTCTCTTCCTCGCCAGTGCTCCTGTGTGACATTTATTTTTTGCTAAGGCCGCTTTCGGTGTTTGGAATTTTTCTGCTTTTTTGTTATCCTTTTGTCAAGTCGGGAGTCGAAGTTAACCAAAAGGAAACTGTAGCGAAATGTCGCGAGGTGAGAGGCTCAACCTTTAGACATTTGCAGAGGTAATCAATCAGCTTGACAGTTGTGCCAAGAACAGCGGTCGGGGTTTGCCTGATGCTTGTAAAGCGAGGCGGCGCTGTGCCGTGTGAGGAAACACGAGCTTTCAGTAAAAGTAATTAATTTCAAAACATCATCATAGAAAAAGACCAATTAAGAAACTGAAGCTATGGGTCGTGGCATGAGGTCAACATTTGTCCTTGCTGCTTGATTATGGGTTTTGGGAACAATACTGCAGCCAGTTTTGTGCTTATTAGTTTAGTGGAGTAGGTCATAATGGACACAAAGCATGTTTCATTATATTGCTATGGTGTCAATGTAGGTTACATACAGGCAGGATATAGGCTCTGAAACACATAATTTACTAATTCTGATATAATGGGCATTAATAAACTGATATCCAGTGAGCCTACCTAACACCAATGAATGATAAGGCTTTAGGAGTTGCCAAAGCTTATTAAATAGGGACATAAACACCCACTGTCTTCTTGGGCTCAAATCACGAGCACACAGGAGTCTGTCAAGGCTGTCACCCACAGCGCAGAGATGTTTTCCATTACATTTCCCTCCAATTGGAAAGTCCATAGGGAGCTGATTGGGAGCCTGTTGATTGATGTGGATTTTTAGTGCTTTTCTCAACCCCGGTGAACCTGATATACCACCGTTTCGTGCAATCTATTTGTGGAAGCAATCAACACAAGTTAAAAGGCCAAATGAGTACACCTTCACCTGTTCTTCACCAGTTGGTCGGTTAAAGTACGACCAACTGGTGGGTTCATTCCAAAACACGGGAAAAAATGTATCTGATGTTCAATATTTCAAAACCACTGATTATTACATTCAAGTGTCTTAAGACAGATAATAACTTAAAAATATTCCATATTGAATTCAGCTTTCTTGTTTGAGCCATTTTGCAATTTTGGGGTATTTATGGCACAAAACTCTTTATATGTGGAACACATCAGAAGGATGTCCTCCAAGGAGACTTTCAGTAGCATGACATCAGTACAGATGCAGCTGAATGGATCAATCTGACCATTTTCTAGAATGCAAGTACCTGCTGCAGCTTGTTGTGGGAAAGAAAAACCTTGAGACATTCTGCTGAGAAAGAGCTGGTTAATGTCCGCTACACTGTGGAAGCCGCTGTGTCTTGAGAGACAGTAAGGCAGATGTGCTGTGGCATAAATCACAAAAAAAAATCTCCTAACAAGTAATTTAACCTTGTATGGCGAAAAAAAAACCTGTATTGAAACAAGCTCAATTCTTTCACTGTGAAATGTGGTACAGTCAGATCATCATGATATTCACCCTGATATTCTATCTATTCTATCTATCTATCTATTATTATCTCCACTGAACCTACCTGGAATTCTGTACATGAACATGATCATACAGAGAAAGAACACAATGAGTCACCTACTGATGCATTTATTGCATCATTATTGGTACTGATGTGTGTAGGTGCTATGTTGACAGTGTTCTTCTTATTAGTACACTGTGTGTTAAATTAATTATAATAATGACAAATTATATAACAAGAATTAAGAATCTTAGAATTGTTCCAGACATATAAAAATGTATTTTGAGGTTCGACCACAGGGTGTGCTCAGGCTCTTAGGGAGTTAAAAGGTCGATAATGTACCTAGGGGCCAAACCATGCCGTGCTAGTATCTGACAATTGATTCTAAGACTGACGGATTACCAGTGCAGGGAGGCTAAACGTGGGGTGATATGATGTCTACGTTTGGCACCAGACAGAACCCTTGCAGCAGCTTCCTGGATGAGCCAGTGTGAGAGGGACCTCTGAGTGAGGCAGGAGTGAAGGGAATTATATTGATCGAAGCTAGAGGGAATGAATGTGCAAACTATCTTCTCTAAGTCAGCTGAGGAGAGTAATAGTTTAAATTTAAATTTGCGGCAAAAGGACGACTGCACAAGCTTTCTTGATCATAATAATCAAATGTTAAAAGTGGAATCAACGTTCACTCCTGGGTTCCTAGCTACAGGTGTCATGTTGTATTCCCCAGTTTACTGCAGATCAAAGAGTCAGAGGGATTTTGGATTTGTTGACATTAATTTGAAGGAAATGCTTGGACATCCAACTCTTAACATCTAAAAGGAACTCAAGACAGTTGGGGTTGCTGGGATGGGAGGTATAGTTGGATGTCGTCTGCATATGCAGATGACATCTAAAAATAGCCCTGTGGGACCCTGCAGGTTATCTATTAGGAAGAGGAGGATGTATTATTGTTGTTACACAGTCACCAGAATCATTTGTCCAAAGAAGGTCATTTGCGATCTTCAGGAGAACATTCTCAGTGCAATGAAGCAGTCTAAGATCAGACTGAAAAGTACAGTACCTGACTGTTTCTCATGATCTCAAAGACATTTTGATCTAAAGGCTTACGCTTAAATGCTTGAAATTCATTTCTTAGACAAATATAAATAATTAAGTTGATGTCTATGCATGCACTAAAAGTTTAATTAAAAAAAACTTTTTTGAAATTTAGAGGTGGAGAATGTTGAACCACAATTTGAACCAAATTGTTCAGAATTTCAGTCAACCAACTCACATATTGATTATGAAATATTTTTATTGAGAATAAATGTACGTAGATTTTATTTTGGCGTCAAAACTCTTCTGCATCGGGCTCTGTGCAATGTAATAAAGACAGCCACGTGAGGCAGGGAGCATCGATAGCATCCCCCCTAGGGCGATTATGAAACAGAGGTGTTGGTGGGGTGTGAGATTCATGTGCAGCAGTAGCAGCAGTAGTGGCAGTAGCAAATGAGTAGCAAATGGTAGCAGCAGTAGGGAATGAGTGAGTGAGTTTGACAGCTTACATAGACCCCCAAATTTGCAATGGCAACACGTGAACTCAGCTGACACGTCAACTGACTGACATCAGCTGTATCTCCACCCGAGTATATCTGACTGAAACAGCTTTGCAGGCTCCACTCCATTATAAAGCTGTTGTCTTTAATAAGTCATTTAGATGTAGCCCATCAGTGATTCATGAATTCTCTAGCTTTGAGGTGCTTACGTTCAAGGTCTGTTGTTCAGACCCTGTTCTTTGTGTGGTTGCCTATCGCCCCCATAAACCTAATGCTGAATTTTTGCCTGAATTGCTCTGAATTGTTATCCTCTGCTTTGCTGCATCATTAATGCTGGTGATTTCAACATCCACATTGATGATTCAACAAATGGCCTTGCTACGTTTTTACATACATATTATATTTAATATATTAAATTGTTTAAATATTACTGAGTTGACCCAACCCATAACCGAGGCCATACTTTAGATTTTGTTTTTACGAAATCTGCTCTCTGGTTTTGGAAGACTTTTGTGCCTCTGTACATCAATGTATTGTGTTTAAATCTGCTTTTCAAGCTGTCATGAAATACCACAAATGTACTGTTCGCTCTTGCCTCTTTAATTCTCCTCTGTTTGCAGATTATATAATATAATATATCATATTTTGGCTCAGCTATCTCACACAAATTATCTGTTAAATTGCTTCAATGATCTTTGTTCTTCAATCTTAAATGCTAAAAACTGAATCTGTGAATGTTTGCTGTTAACAAAAACATCTGCCGCCTAAAAAGGAATTGTAGAAGAGCTGAGCAGAAGTGGAAAAGCACTGAGCTCCTGGTCCATTACGAGATCATGAAGGATATATTACTATCATATGATCAAAAAATTAAACATGCAGGAGCAAGCTTTTTCTCTGAGCTAATCTCTACCAATCAGCACAATACCAGGTTCTTGTTTAAAACTATTGATCGCCTTGTGAATCCTGCTCCGCCTGGTATCTGTTTCCTCAAATGCTGACTGGGTTTTTAACCTTCTCTTTAGATAAGATTGAGGACATCAGATCTAAGATTTCCTGACCCATTTTCTTTACTGACATATGCTGTCCTCATCTAGATACTCTGAGTCAGTTTAGGCCAGACATGTCCAAAGTCCGGCCCCCGGGCCAATCACGGCACGGGGTGGATTTTAAACGGCCCACGGCTTGTCTCTTATAACGTATTACACGTGGCCTGCCACACAGGCTAGAGACTGTCACCGTTATGAAAGAATTCAATGTGAAGAGACATTACCAGACTAAGCATGCAAATTCACACCAGAGGTTCTCCCGCAACGAACAGCTGGACAAAGTGAAACAACTCAAAGCTGTCCTAGCCTCCCAGCAGCGACTCCTTGACTTTTAGCCAAGGAGTCAAGTGAAAACACTACCAGAGCTAGTTATGAAGTGGCGATGCTAATTGCTAAACATGGAAAATCTTTTGCGGAGGGTGAGTTTGTTAAAGACTGTGTAATGAAGATGGCTGAAAACATCTGCCCTGAAAAGAAGCAGAGTTTGCGAACGTCTGCTTTTCTCTCTTAGGAAGGAGATAGGGCAGTTTTTGGCTGAAAAGGGTCAGGCAATGAAAAAACTGTCTGATCCTGTCTGGCCGGCAGATTTGGCATTTTTAATTGACATCACAAAGCATTTGAATGCGCTAAACACCAGTCTGCAAGGAAAAGACGCAGCGGTGAGCCAAGCTATACGTGCACATCAAGGCCTTTGCTCCAACTGTTCAGAGGACACCCGTCACAAAGTGAGGTAATGGACTGTTTTCCACAGGAGAACATTGGGCAAGTGGGAAAATATGTGACAGCGATCGCATCTGTCTCAACGGGCGCTTGAAGGACTTTTGCCGTCATTGAGCAGGAAATGCTCCTCTTCTCGTCTCCCTTCTTCGTGGATTCTGATGATGCACAGCCTCAACTGCAGCTGGAGCTCTTATCAACTTGAACGAGAACTTCTTGAGGTCCGGACTAACCAATTCCCACCTATGTGACATTTTACGCATCACAACCTCAGCTGTCAAACCAGACCTGGCATGTACTCTGCAATCCAGATCTCAGTATCACTCGTCTCATTAGTTTCAGTGCAGAGCATACACTTCCATTTTAAATGATGAACATTGCTTGAATTTTATTTTGAAAGTCTTGCTGTGTTATTGACAGCCTATTACAGATGTGGCTACTGCATACACATCCATTTTAAATGGGGCACATTGCTTGAATTTTATTTTATGGCACTTCTCAAATTGATTGAAGTTTTAACTAGGGAACTGCTAGTTTCTGAGTGAGTGCCTTTGAAGATGTGAGAAAAAAGGCTGTATTATTGATTATTGATAGCCTATTAAAGTTTACATACACTATTAAGTTTACAGTTGACTATACTGCCATTTTAAATGGTGAATATTCAAACTGAAGGCCATTATTATGACACTGAAAATGCAGTTTTGTGATTTTCTTCTCATATTTTATAACCCAAATAACATGATGCGAGGGCGCCCCTGGTTTAGGCCAACACATTGGACACATGGACATCGTTTCACACATGACACCGTCTTCCAACCGCCTTGACATCATACCAACCCAATTCCTCTCAGAAGTTGTAGATCCTGTAGGACCTAACTTAGCGCAACAGTGCTTTCTCTGGTTGTGTCCCTGACTATTATACGACAGTTTGCGTTCAGCTTCTTGGCTGAATGGTTTCAACCCTTCTGCCCATTTCAAAATCCTGGAGAAGGTTGTGTCGAGGCAACTCCAGCAGCGCAGCATTGAGACCGGCCTTGTCAGGGTTGTGAACAATATCTTGATAAAGCTGATGCAGGTGAGGGCTCAGTGTTAGTTCTGCTTGACCTTAGTGCTGCCTTCCATACTATAGACCATGGTGTCCTTATTGATAGAGTGAGGCAATGGGTTGGTGTTTCAGAGACCAGATGACTACTGCGATGCCCCGTTTACCTGCCTGAACCAAAAAAGAGACAGCAGGCCTCCAGTGTGTTCAAAATAGAGACGGGATCACATCGCCGCTATTCTGGCATCTCTCCACTGGTTTTCCTGTCCGTTTTAGAATTGATTTGAAGGTTTTACTGATTGTTTGTAAGGCCTTGCCTGGCCCCTAGTGATCTTTCTGAACTTTGGATCCCTTGCGAGCCTGCAGGCGGCCGGAGATCCTCAGCAGGGCCCTTCTGATTAAAGATGTGCTGGCTTTTGCCGTCAGGGCTCCTAGACTTTGAAACGCCTTGCCGAGGAGCTCAGGATGGGGAGTCCATATCAACTTTTAAATCAATTTCTGTGATATTTGGCTTTTACTCATTTTATCCTTGTTGCCTCATCTGATTGATATCTATTTATTTGATCTGTCTGGCTTTTACTGTTTTATAACTCGTCGTTCTTTCTGTCTTATTCATCTAATTTTGTCTCATTTATCATATTGATCTTTGTATTTGTAACCTTGTTTTGAAAAGTGCTATATAAATAAATACTTATTTTTATTGTTATTATTTTGTGGTGTCATGCAGCTACAAAGTTTCAAACAAGGCAAATCATGCTTCGGTATTGCCTTTCATAATGTTTCATCATTTTAACAAGTTAATGTAGCAAGCAGGGAAGTTCAAATTAAGTTGCATTACTCGAAAATGAACGAGGAAAAAAATCAATACAATTACTTCAGAGCTTACCGTCGACCAACAATGGATGCAACTGCTCCCAAAGCATCACTTTTGAGACAGGTATTATTATATTGCAATCAACTGTCTTATTTTGCACATGCCAGGAAAACAAATGCAGTGGAAATCTACTGGCCGTCGATGGCCGCTGTAGAAAGGTCGAGGGTTGAGTTGCTTTATAAACTCAGCTTTATTGAACAGCATCAACATCAGCTAACATTGCAACTACCTCAAGTAACAACTTAACATATATATATACGTATATGACATCTCCCCCCTCTTCATGTTACTTCAGTAATAGAAAAATTGCACTGAAACAGCACTCTGCAACAACATACAACATACCAATCAAAATTTCCATTAGGCCTTCCCTTTAAACTTAAACATGTGTTTTGCAAGCACTGAGGCTTCTCCTTCTGTAAACACACATGCAAGTGTAGATGAAACTGAAATCCGTCCTTTCAGAAAACTCAACATGCAATTTCCCGTATGTGAAGCTTTATCAAATATTGCAGCAAACATATCACTCTTTAACTCAAAGTGCTCGACAACACAAACAATAACTCCAGAGTCCGTGGAAAAACCATAGGCCTATCCACTTTTCTACAAGTCCAACCTAACAGCTGGCTTACTGACACGTCCCGACCTGGTCAGAATCTGTCCTGGTGTTCATGTAGGGGTCTGGAATGTCAATACTTCCAGACTGGGAAATCACCCCAGTACTCTCGGTGGATGTAGGTGGGGTGGTCTGGGCAGGTTGGGGAGTTTGTTCCGCGATTTGGCTTTCTCACTAACATCCTTTTGTTTGACAGTCCAGTCCCAGAAGATTCTTCTCCAATGTAGGGATTGTTCTTCCGATCTTTCTCCCCATCAGTAGTTCTGCTGGACTGACCCCGGTGGTGGTACAGGGAGTGAAATCTATAGCACACGAGGGCTGTTAGTGGATCTTCCTGTTGGCGGATTCTCTTACCGGTCTGTACTGCTCTCTCTACATGCCCATTTCTTTGAAGATGGTGAGGACTAGATGTGACATGCTTGAAGTCTAACTGTCTTGCTGACTCCTGGAATTCCACACTGGTCACCAAATCGTCACCAAACCTAGCAAAGGTTGCCTTCAGTCTCTGAATCTTCCTCTGGAAGATCTCAGGCAAGCTGGAAATCCCGAAAGGTAGCCGTTTGAAACAATATCTGCCAGCTTTCTCAGGTCCACGCAGATCCTGGCTTTGGCTGTGTTCTTCTTCAGAACCGGCACCATGGGCGCACACCATTCAGTAGGCTGTGTCACCCGTTCAATGACGCCGTTGTTCTCCATTCTTTGCAGTTCTTCTTTTACTTTCTGCAGCATTTGGGAGAGGCACCTGGCGTGCAGTGTGTAAGGCTGAGCATCGTCCTTTAACTGTATTTTCACTGGTTCGGTTTTTAGTGTCCCGTGCTCACCATAGGCCCGTTGATGTCCACTGGTATTGCGTGTCACTCCATCTACTCTCCTCACCAGGTTCATTCTCACTGACAGGGACCGGCTGAGTAGATTGTTGACTTGTGTGTCCATGGACTACATATGCTGTGAATAGGTAGGTCTTTTTCTTGTAGCGTGAACCATAGCCAAGACACACCAGCTCACCTCCTGGGCTGTCCAGTGGAATGTCTGCTGGTTCCAGTGTTCTCTCTGGAATGTGTCTTCACAGATGTTGACATCTGCCGCCATGTCAATTTTAAATTCCACTGGAGTTGGAATCCACATGTACCTGCACAGTCCACTGTTCCCTCTTTTCGTTTGCATTACACACCGAGCCTAAGAAATAAGAGGGCTCTTCTGCCTTCTCTGTGACTGATGTGGCCTAATGTCCAATTTTATGACAGTTATGTTGCGTTCCCTGCAGGGCATTTTTCATCTTTGCTATGTTGTGCTTTCCCGCATTTACCACATTTCCTTTCATCCCCCCCCCCCCATTTATCTGTCTTTTGACTTGCCTTGTTGCCTTGGTTTCCAGTTGTGTCCTTTGTATGCGACCTCCTGCACTGATCCCACAGTATCTCCCTGCATGCTTACTTGTGTGACAACCTCCTCCGATTGTCTGACGGTCGGTATTGTCTGTGCCAGCGTTAGGTCTGACATCAGCTGTAGTCCTCACCCAGAGTTCTTTCTTTGTCCAGTATCCCGACGACAATACGGTCGCGGGTATTTTCGTCTCGACTTGCACCAAACTCACAGTGCTCAGACAGTTTCATACAGAGCTCTAATGAAACACTCTGCTTTCTCCCCTGGCCGTTGCAGGTCACAGGTGAAAATATGCCCTTTGGTGGATAATATCGTCACCTTCTTAAAGAACTGAACCAAATATATTGTTTTTCTTTCTTCTGGAAGCAGCCATCTTTACAAGCCATCTTGTAAAGCTTGTAAAATTGCCTAAGTCACACTCTTGACATAGGCCATTATACTACCAGGGTAGGAACAGCATGATCTTTTCAATAAGGATGTAGGCAATTTTACCAGAGGTGGCCAGCATCATGAAGAGATGATTTAGGCAAAAAAAACATTTTCCTCAAAATATGACTTAGGCCATTAGTTTAAGAAGGTGATTCAAGATTCAAGATTCAAGAAGTTTAATTGTCACATACACACACAAGGTGTGCAGTGAAATGCAAAGTGGCAATGCTCAGCAGAAATGTGCAAAATAACAGGTTCACACTATTTACAATAACCAACACAATATTTACAATGTCACAGTTTTTAAGAGCTCTATATAAAAAACAACACAATATTTACAATAAGAGCACTTTATAAAAATATAGTAACGATATAGTGACGATATTCCTCCTCGGGGGGGAAAAAGTACCCATCAAACTTTCTCACCACGATGGTAAAGTCATGTCGATGTCCTTAAATTAACCTCAAATTAAACCAAAAGTACATATCATTCTGGAGGGAGACGACACAAGGACATTTAACCAATATTTATTAAATAATAAATAACTAAATAAATAACTAATGTACTTACAAAATAGAAAATGAGGTTCATCAGTGGTTTGAGTACATCAAAAGTTTGAGTACACCTGTTTAAAACCATTTTTTCCATGATTAAAAATACCCTAAACTGTATACATTTTTCTATTATAAATGTAAAATAAATGGTTGCTCTGAACTAGTGGGCTTCTCTCGTTCATTTCTCACTCCTACTGTGACACTAGCAATGCTGCTCTCTCCACCTTTGAAAAGAAAAAAGCAAGAGCACGACATATTTTCCAATTTACTATTATAACACAGTTAACCGCTCCCTCCACCTATTGAAAGAACAGAGCAAGAGCACAATACCCTATTCAGTTTACCGATACACTACCCATCACAAGTTAAAATAAGCCCTTTAACCAACACAAACCTTACATAACATAGACCTTTCAACAATACTGTAATTACAGTAGCCTGAATAGTGTGACACATGTACGCCATGCACGCATCACGAAGACAGAAGACGTTGCGTTGTCTCAATAATTTTAACAGTAAAAGTATGAGCTCACTGAACTGAAATTTTGAACAAAACGCATGAATTGTCAAATAATTTTGATCACATTAACTAGACTAGATATTAACTAGACTAGATATGCCACCAATGTTTTTGAAGAAATTAGAAAAGGAACAACCACTTTTATTATTGATTGTCCAGTTTCTTGGCAGCTTTAACATCGGGCTTTTGACAGGGGACGATGATGCTGCATCGGTAACGTTAGCTACGTTAGCTAGCTAGCATGTTTATTTTTATCACTGACTAACCCAGGTGGTCCCCGTGCATGAAAACATTTGGTCGATTTTGCCACATTTAGGCGGCATCTCCTGCAAGGGCCTTTCTTCTTTTCTCTCCCTCCCTCTCTGCTCCACCCTTCCTCTTTTTTTCCACCGTTCCATCTTCAAGCGCCGGTTATGCTTGACAGTTCGCGTTATGGGGCGGCTGTGGCTCACGAGGTAGAGCGGGTTGTCCTCTAATCAGAAGATCGTAGGTTCGATCCCCGGCTCCTCCAGTCCACATGTCAAAGTGTCCTTGGGCAAGACACTGAAGCCCAAATTGCTCCCGATGGTCAGGCCAGCACCTTGCATGGTAGCTCACTGCCATCGGTGTGTGTGTGTGAGTGTGTGTGTGAATGGGTGAATGAGAGGCATACATTGTAAAGCGCTTTGGATAAAAGTGCTATATAAATGCAGTCCATTTACCATTTATCAAACTATCGCACCGCCGCAACGAGAAACACTGGCCTGGTCTGCTTCTAAGTTCAGATAAAAAAAAATTCTATCTGCTGCATGCGGGTCATTTAGCAGGCCAGGCCACCGGGAAAACTCCCGATGGCCAGTCCGGGCCCCTATATATATATATATATATATATGACAGCCGTGGAAAGTTCAGCCGGAGTTTACCTTTTCTCTGCTGCATCCTCACACCGTCCGAGTTTCCCCTGGTCCCTCAGCTCTACAGGAAATGAACTGACCTCCGGTAGCTTGTCGATCACGCTGCTTCCAGTGTGAAGGTACAGCGAAAGATTCAGATATTCAGATTCAAATACGTAACCTTATATCTTCCACTTTTCATAGTTAAACAGTCACATGGAGTTGCCGAGGGTTTAACAGCCAGCCAGATCCCCTCTCTCTCTCTGTGTGTGTGTGTGTGTGTGTGTGTACGTGTGTGTGTGTGTGTGTGATTTGGCAGTTGAAACTGAGGACTCGGACAAAAGAACAGCCCGGCATTGGAGGTTGTGAAGGACATCTGCTTATGACCTCAGACCACACCAGCTGCAGCCGCCCTCATCCAAGCACTCCTCCAAGGCCTCAGCCAAGCCGTCGCTCTTGGCATCGCGTGACAAACTTCCTACAGCATTTCAGCGTCGCCGCTTTCCATTTTAAAAGGGATAGCTCGCACCACAAAATCATCATCAGTCATTATCTACTCAACCCCCACCTTTCCGTGTCAGTCGAAAATGTCTCTTAAAATGTGGCAACCGTTTGGCAGAAAAACACTCGTGATTACGCTGAAATTTGAAGGCCATTTTTATGCCTTTTTTTGGGGGAAGGAAATCTAAACAACCAGACCCAGTTCACTTCGGTTGTTTGGGAGAACTCAGCTGCAACTTCAGGGTCTAACTCGACTCAAATGGAGTTTCAAATGACTTGTGGTTTTTTTAGGCTTTCTATTGAGAGCAACGTACAGCGAGCAGGTACTACGCCGCCCTGCCGCCATCCTAACTGAGGTTATCGGTGGCGGTTGCCCTGGTGTTCTCAGAAGACGGCGGTTTCCCACCCCTTCGCGCGAAAGGAAGCTCGTCTCGGCGTCGTTGCCCTCGGAAACCAGCAGCCTGGCGAGGTTTCAGCTTGTTCCTCAAAAAAAAAGAAACCCCTCGATTATTATACCTTTCTGATGCCAGCACTGCACCTCATTAACACCAGGAAGACAGCGAGTGTGTTGCTTCAACCCTTCTGGTTATTTTTTGCTCTTCTTGTGCAGATGCCCGTCTGGAAGACCGTCAAAGCTCCTTTTTTTTTGACGTGTGGGCACGCCGGCGGGTCAAACACAGACAATATCAAAGTAAATATCTCACCAAAATCACAAGACGTCACGAGATCTTTTTGGAAGGAAGTAATTAATCCAGTGGCTTCTCCCCCCTCCTCCCTCCACCCCCACCTCCTCCCTCCACCCCCCCCCCCTCCTCCTCCCCGGGTCTGTACAAGAGGCACTGTGAGAACACAAGTAAGGATGTTTCAAAAAGTGGAAGAAGTTAGTTGTTGTTGTTGAAATCAATAGCGAGGTCTGAAATTACCACCAAAGGAAGCTGCACATGCTACACACACACACACACACACACACACACACACACACACACACACACACACACACACACACACACACACGACTCCTCTGTCGTGTTCTGATGCCCTTTCCTGCTGTCAATCATTTTAAAGTGCTGTATATACTGCAAATAGCTAGAGGCTAACGGGATCTGGCCAGGGGAATGTATATACAGGAGAGATGTGCCTATGGCTGCTCACACACACACACACACACACACACACACACACACATCGACCTCCTTACCTGTTACTATGTGAACAGCCAAAGAAGACAGGAAATCTCTAACTGAAGCAGGCGACAGTAAATGCAACCCTTCTATCACTTATTTTAATCGAGTGACACACTTGTGATGCTTTCTTTTTTCGTTTTTCAAAATAAGTGTACAGCATTTTGCAATATAACAGTTGTACGGTAAAGTGCAAAGGATGAATAAAGAAGGAAGCGGGGGTCTTTCGGGAGGAAGTAGGCAGAGAAAATAAGCTCAGCGGGGAGTTGAATAACGCCAGCGACCAGCGACGTGGCCTCCAAAAGAAACTCGGGACTTGATTTCTGTTTTAGCGAGCGTACACCTCGGAGGAGAGGGGGAGTACTCGGTGTGTGTTTTTTTTCTCATTCTGCTGCCGTTGCTCTGAGGTCGCCCGCCACAAAAAAAAACTACAGTTGTAATTTCAACGAGGGGAGGGGGAAGCGGTGCGGGCTCGCATGTGGCCTCGCTAGATAAAAGGCAGGGAGGAGGGGGAGGAAAGGGGGGAGGAAAGGAGGGCTGGCATTTATTTTTAAATCTTCAGAGGGGAAAATCGTCCCCCCCCCCCGACTTGAATTGAAATAATCCACTTTTTTTTTTTTTTTTTTTTTCCCCCTCCGCCGCAACTTGAGCGTTTCCAGAGGGTCTCGATGACGCCCCGACCACATGACACGGTAGCGGTAGAGGTTTTTCCCTTCCCTCGCAGCTGTTTAAGGCCCCATTACGGTGCGTACGAGAAGACGGCGATTAAAGCGTCAAACAAAATCCCGACGTTTCCCCACCCAACGTCCCTAACGAGAAACATATTTCAACTGAACGGAAATGCCTTTTTTTTTTTTACTTTCCGCTGATTGCGTTTAAATGGATCCCACGAAGCGAGAAAAAGAATTAAATGTGTCGGTTTTATTTTTTAAAGAGTGCTTCATCGCATGATGCAGGTTATTCAATTTCACACGTGTGCGGCGTCTGCATCGAGCATATGTTTGGGTTTTTTTCCTACTGTTCGCCCCGCAAACATTATTGCATCGGGGGTGGGGTGGGGGGGGGTTATGGACTTTCTGAGGCAAGCGGCGCTGTCATTCTTGAAAATAATTCTCTGATTTATACCGTTTCTAACTCTATTGTTCTGCTGAGCTGATGGTTGCCGCTCAGTGAAGACCTCATCTATCTCAAGGTTTCCCCGGTGACATCTTAAACCCTGGTGAGAGAGAGAGAGAGAGAGAGAGAGAGAGAGAGAGAGAGAGAGAGAGAGAGAGAGAGAGAGTGAGAGAGAGAGGGGGGAATGAGAATAAAGACCAGGGAGGCCGAGAGACAGAAGAGGTAAATAGAGAGAGGCTGATGCGGAGAGAAATTAAAGTAGGAGACAGAGAAAAAGACACTGGGAAGGCACTCGGCGAGACTCACTTCATCATGCTCAGTGTTCAGTCTGCGAGTGACCTTCAGGCTTCCACACACACACACACACACACACACACACACACACACACACACACACACACACACACTCCTGCACAATAGTTTTTATTCTTATTGGTCAACAAGAAAAGAGAACGGCTTTTGAGGAGCGTAGGTGTTCTGGAGGAGCGATCCCACGCCCACGTGCCGTCAGGGCCCGTGATCGACGAGGTCGCCTTCAACATCCACTACGGGCCATCGGTTCCGTTAACCTGCGACAGACCCACATGTCTGACCACTTCCCTTTATTAATAGTTGCAGCAGGCGCAATGTGTAAAAGAGGCTTTTTTTTTCAGCTGGCGCGTAGCCATCGGCTCACCGTATTGCTCAAGGACACTTTGACGGGACGTGGTCGCGGATTCTTCTTCATATGTTGTCAGAATTACATCTCCTTTCCCGACACTTTCCTCCTGCTGCACTGAAAATGCTCCTATTGATCGTTCCTCTATGGCCCTTTTACCCCTAGCACACACAACAATAAAAGCGTATTCTACTGTAAACCACTTTGATTGACAGTGAATGGAGTGTGTGTGTGTGTGTGAATGCATTACTACTCCAATACTGAGTTCAAGTTCTTCAGGCATCGATGTGTGATGTGGTCTTTCTGCATGTACGGTTTAGGGCTCACGTCTTTTTTTTGCTACAGGTATAGACTAAAAAAAAAAAAACTCTCTTCCCGATGTGTTTGTATGATATGAAAAAAACTGTGAATGGCGGTGGATCTCATCCTGCCGTCTCCCGCCTGCTCGCGCAGCATCCACCTCAGCCTCTTCATCCGAGAGCTGCCCCTCATGCATCTCTCTCTGTATTTGCGATTTAGACATTTTTAGCTTCAGAGCGTCTGAGCTAAAGGTAGGGTGTCCCGGATACCGCTCGGTGTGATCCTCGCTTGCGGCGGCCGTGTAACAGGAACCGCGCGCTCATCCTTCCTGTCCCCATTGTTTGGAGCCCGGGGGGGGAGAACACTTGAGTTCCTAGCTTGCTCTACACAGAAGGCTTTTCTAGCTCGGGTTTCATGTCTCCGCGTTATAGAAAATCTCAAACCACTTCAGTCTGAGAGTGCACTTCCCCCAAAACTTGGCGGTATATTATTAATAGTTTTGATTGTAAGGTTTTTGTAAGAATTATTCAAAAGCAGTGGATTTCGCTCACTCACCAGATGGAAGATTAGTTCTAACTTTTGGGTCCCAAAACTTTTTTCTGCCTTCTCTCGTTCTTTTGCTGAAACATTTGTCTTCTTTATATTTTACCAATTAAAGTTAAATCGCAACTAAAGTTGGTCAATGCCACGTCCTACTTCTGATTGGTTGAATCCCCTCAAGCAGCCAAATGGAGGCGGGATGTCCGGTACAACCTTCTGCACAGCCGTTTTTTTGAGCGATCGCTGACTGGTCGTGAGATGAAAGGATACATGGCTTTTAACATACACCCATTTGCTGTTGGCTGAGATCAAACCTGTGATCTCTCTCTCTAACCACTAGCCCACCCAGCCAATGTTATTACAACCACCCCTCCAGCACCGCCGCCTACACACCCCGCAGATGTCTGTGGCTCTCCAGGATCGACGGGGCCCGCCCTACTCCTAAATGCTCTTTGGTTTCGCCAGCTGCAGCGAGTGTATGAAGCAGCCCACCGCGGGCCAAACGGTAGTTGCGTGTCATTTTCAACCATTGTTCTGCCGGGATTACCCGATGCATTGGGTCTGCTGAATCAGTCGAAGTCAAAACAGTTCCAGGGTAAATCAGGGTTAGACCAATATCGACGTTGTTAAAAATGGGATACCAGCCAGTCACGGATAGAGGTGAGGGTATGATTTTACACAGGTTCAGGGGTGCAGGCTGTAAAACCTGCAGTGAAACCTGAGTCACTCTGCCTTAAGCGACTGCTGACCGACCTCAGAATTTCAGTATGGATTTCAAAGGAGAGTCTGGTTGTCTAAATGCTGTTGAGAATGCCTAATGAGACTTTTCCATGCTGCCAAGAATAAAGTTGTGGAGGAACCGCTGAACCCCTCTATATTTAAAAACCAAAAAGGAATGAAAAAAGTCACATTTAAAGAAATCGAATCCAAGAATATCAGTATCGTATTAGTATCGGCCTTCAAAAGCCCATATTGGTCGAACTCTATTGTAAGTCAACACAAAAAAAGTGTACCGACTCGGCCTGCAAACACATCCCTGTCATCGTTTCACCCTGACACGAGCTAAAACAAACCATAGGTTGCATTTGCAGATTCTCTGTGGCGGATCAGGCAGAAACATACAGGTACGAGATATGTTGACAACCGAGCAAGGTGGGGGGGGGGGGGGGGGGCGGTATTTTTAGAAGAAAAGAAAACAACAACAGGTATTCATGTGACATAGTTCAGTCTGCATAGTTTGTGTCTGAATAATGGAGCGGGGGGGGAGGTGGAGGTGGGGGGGTTTCTCCTGCACTTTATCATGCTTTCATGTCTTTCTGCCTCCTATTGTCAAAGCACATTTTCGTCGCATTTCCCACAAACGCGCTCGCACCGCCCACGCTCCTCGTTTATTATTTTAGATGGCGGCAATTAACATCGTGTCACATGAAAATTAATCATTTCAAAACTTTTTTTTTTTTTCCCACAAGCCGGCTGATTTGGCATGTCCAACTAGGCTACGTTAACGTTTGTCATTTTTCATATAGGGAATTGTTAACATGGTGTGTTTGTGTATGTATGTGTGTGTGTGTGTGTGTGTGTGTGTCAGGAAAGGATAGTTACTGCATGACAGCAAAATCAACCTCCTAGAATACACTTGCAATACAAAGTGACAACTGAAATAGTCTTCATCTCCTCTTCGTCCCATATGCACTGTGCAATAACCCGTGATGCATTATTTCTAAAGCACAAATATGAATCGAGCCTGCCGTAGCCCGGTATCCTCCCCTCGTGTGTCTCTGCGGGGTTCGCAACATTTGAAACGTTGCTGTAAAATGTCACCCCGGTGTCGCGCTCAAGTCGGCGTGTCAGGCGAGAAAGGGTACCGGCAATAAGAGCAGTAGCTTGCCTGCCAGCTCCGAGTCCTCTCCGCCTCTAAGACGGAGCCTAAAAATAAACCTTTTCGCTGATTAATCTTCGCTTCGCCTCTCCGGGGTGGTATTGTTTTGAACTGTTTCAAAATACCTGAAAATGAACCCGCCGTGCCGTGTGTGTGTGTGTGTGTGTGTGTGTGTGTGTGTGTGAGTAAATTGTGTGCGTGCAGCGGCGTGTTTGTATATGAGTGACTGCTGCTTCTCGTAAGGGTTTTGTAGTGTGAGTTTAACAACGTGGGGGATGTGAGTCAGTTGTCGTTTCGTTAATGCCAGAAAGCAGCCATGCACACACACACGCGCGCACACACACACACACACACACACACACACACACACACACACACACACACTCGTACTCATGCATACACGTGCGTTACGGCAGTCTGCAGAGCTAGGAGCAGGCCCGGAGCTCTCACCTTGGCTGAGGTTGCTTGTTAATACTGCTCTTGGGATGCTACCTCCCCTGCCTCCTCCTCCCTCCCTCCCTCCCCCCACCTCCTCCTCCTCCTCCTCCTTTTGGTCCAGGTGATTAGGAACTCATAGAAGTCCCCCGTTCTCTTTGCACTTTCTCTTCATTCCCTTACCTCTAGGCATCAGGGAAATGAAGGCAATCCACCGACGTTTGCCAGGTAAGGAACAATGGGGGGAAAAGAGGGGGAGGTGGATGCGATTCATCATGAGCTTCCTTTCATTTTTTTTTTTTGCAGGAGTACGCCTGGCACAGCTGTGCGAAATGGCACCCCTCGCCTGCAGACTTTGGGGAAGGGTGCTTTATGAAGATGCATGAGTCGGAAAACAGACTATTAAAGTTAGTGAGAGTTCATTAACCTTGTAAAAGTAGGCTCCGGCTCCCATAAAGCATCATATATCAGGCTTTTGCCCATCATTTTTTATCATAAGTGCTCTCGGTAGCCTGATAGTTCATTTCACACGTGACAAGCATTAAATGAGACAAAGACAATAGAAATCCGGGCGCTTCGCACACTGGCGGCTAATGACCGATTTTGTGGTTTGTTATCAAAGAGGACTTCGACTCGGCTCCTAGTTTATGTGGTTTGAGGTTCATCCTCTGAGAGCGTGTGTGTGTGTGTGTGTGTGTGTGTGTGTGTGTGTGTGTGTGTCACCTCCTCGCGCACAAACGCAAGCTGTGTGTAAATTAGAAAACACAGAAGGTAATCACAATCAAGCACTTTGCTTTCTGGGCTCGCATGCTTCATCGTGGACAACTCAGAGGGGGGTCCTACCCAAAGTGATAGCGGCGCTATGGGTCCGCGAGGAACATCGCAGTGGAAATGGAAGCACTGAAGAGGACCAAGATGGCAGCTTTGACTCAGAGACGGAGCGATTATAGTTTTTGTACCATCTGGGTGAGTCATCTGCTCTCTCCCATCACTTTATATGCCAGGTTCTCATAAGCATCATCACCGTTTCCCTTTAGGCCTTACTCCTTTTCCGATTTCCCACATCACTGTCACCGCTTCTCCTCTACATGAAATAGTATGCTATCAAAATAAAGCTGAATGCTACAAACAACACTGGGCCTGGAAATTTCCCAAAGTCGAGCTTGCGCGAGTGTTCAATATTTGATGAAAGCGTTTTGGGGTTTGGAGTTGATTTTTATCTCGCTGTTTGTATGGATATTGGTAGTGTGAATTTGGAGTTTACAGCTACAGCGTTTGTGGCAGATGAGGACAAACCCCACTCTGCCAAATTACAGCAAGAACATAACGACTAATTCAGAGCAGATGTACAACTGTGCATAACACAAAGTTAATATGTGCAAATTACCACTGGGTCATATTATTATTTGAATGTGAGTGGAAAAATGGCCGGTGTAATTTAACGTGTGATTTCTTCTGATGGGTGTGCGTGATCGTCTCCTCCGGGGCGCCGCATCCTGCGAGCAAAGAAAACGAGGACCGTAATTTAACGGAAGTAGGTCTTTTAGCAGCGGGGCCCAGCGTGCAGAAGAGGCTTCCTCTCACCGGCGCCCGCGTCAGAGTTAACAACCGGGAGAGACAAGTGATGGGTAACACGCTAGAAAAGTCCCAGTATCTCCGCAACGCTAAGTGCCCAGCCTGGCCCGTCCTTCCCCCCCCGCTGTGTCGGTTTCCTGGGGAAACTCCCACTGTGGCGTGAGTCAGCCAGGCAGCTGCATCCGTCTGCTGGTGAAGACAGACGCTGGTCTTCCAAACCTAGTCTTAGTCAGCAGGCGGCCGGCTGATAAATACAGGCAACGCACCACACCGGGGGATAAATACACACTGGGCCGTCATTGTGATAACTGCATGTGTGTGTGTGTGTGTAGGTGTTTGTACTGTGCATGCTCTCATGCTATGCTACATGCTCCTGAAAGAAGCGAATATAGGTCTACGCTTTTATTGTGTATTAACCAGCCCATCATTTGTGAGAGTAATCATTTGTAATCAGAGTATTTCTAGATTCTAAAGCTGCAAAAAGCTGGCGGTTTTACACCACCGTGCCCCCTGCGTCGCCTATTTCCTTTTAACCGTGGGTGTTCGCCATTATCCAAAACCTGAAAAGGAAATTTCAGGTGTGCCACGAGTCCGATTTGTTGGAGGGGAGACTGGTTTTCCCTTCATCGCCGGTCCAGAGAGGCCGAGTCAACAGCCTGCCACGTGGCACGCCGAAGGCCATTCGATTCCCTTAAATCATTTAGGGTTCTTTGAGCCGCACCAATGGAGTTCCTTCTTAATTGGAATCGTATACATGAGAGGGAGCGATGTTTGTTTGCCTCTTCAGCGCTTCCCTCGCCGGCGTTCATGACACAGTTCTTTGCTTACCTAGCCAAAGCTGGATGCCAACTCGTTAAGACACATCTCTCGCACTCATTTGTGTGAAATCGGGATATGAGAGGAATTAGTTCCTGTCTCTCGTACCCCCCCCCCCCCCCCGGCCTCCTCTTCATCTTCCAGTAGGAGTGCAGATGTGGTGGGTCCTCTGAGGGCCCATCTGTTGTGCTGTTGTAGCTTTGGCCCTGGCCGGTGTCTGACTTGGGTCCAGATGATTAGGCTGCCGTCCAAGGCAATCCACCCAGGTAAGCCATGGCACCATTGCCCTGACCGGCCCTATCAAGGAGAGACAGGAAATGGGAGGGTGGGGTTGTGGGGGGGGTGGGGGTTAGCGCAAACACATCACACAAAGCCCCAGTTCCAGTTAAGACCTGAAGAGGTTTTACACGGATATACAAGTTGATGGTCTGAAAACCCTTGAGGTGCATCTCCACTCATCTCCTTGACATCTACGCCATCCTGCATTTCCTCTCCGCTTCAAGTTCAAAGAACAATGCGTTTGCCTGCATTTGCCGACAAAGGAGATATAGGTGACATAAGCTCGGTGAAAACAGGCAGAGAGGGGGAACAAAGCCACCGCAGCCTATTGGGACATAAACCGTAGCGTTTGATGTGTGGCACCAGCAGACAGTGTGCAGCACACAGCAAGAAACTGTGTTTCACGGTCTGGGATCTTCCCCAAGTTCTGAGGCTTTCACAGCTGAGAGGAAAATCTCAAGCGAGGCCAAATGAAGTAAACAAATGAAATGAAAGCTTAAAACAATATTAATCCCCCCAGGTTTTTGTTAGCTACTGTTCCTTTTTTTTATTTTTTCCTTCCAACTGTGACCAACAGAAGCATTAGTAACCGAAAACATGCTATTCATCATCATAAGGACTAAATGGCCAAATGACAGCCTATTTAGAATAACAAATGGATGGGCTGCATCGAGCATCGAGAAGCTAAAGTGACCTTGTTTGTGTTGGTGGGAAAACAGTTGCTCTCTCTGTGACTTGTGGTGGCTTTGGATCTCACAGCCTTGACGTGAGGTGTAGAAAAACATCATCGACGCTGTACTTCCGTTGCTGCAAACTGTGTGCAGAATTGGGTGGTTACAACTGTTAGGAATTATTTCTTGGTCGTGGTGATGAACGTAAGAAGAAAGCAGCAACAAACTACGTCTCAGGATTCAATGAGTATTTAATACAGTTCAGCGCTGAAAGGGAGAAATATCCGGCAGCATCTCTGCCTACGAGGATAATCTAAAGAACTCCAAGCAGATACAGTTCCTTTATACAAACATCCATGTGATATTTCACATAGACCCTTTCATCCCCCTCAGCCTCTGTCTGTCGTCCCTATGTTGATTGAGTTGAGTGGAAGTAGTTCTGTCTCACCTTCCTCTAGACCTGTGAACACCATGTCTCCTGTGCTAATTTCCAATTGATCAAAGGCAACCAAAAGGCCTGTATTGTATTGTAGAAGAGGCCTCCAGACGGCCTTAGTGTATTGTATTTTAGTGTCTTGCCGAGACAAGACAATCTTGCCTCGGCCAAATATACAATTCCCAACACAACATCCATCTGTCCATCTTCTTGCCACGTTATCCACGTCAGGGTCGTGGTGGCAACCCGACAAGCAAAGACACCCAGGCGTCCCTTTCCCCAGCAACTGCCTCCAGCTCTCTCCTGGGGATCCCCAAGGTGCCGCCAGACCAGCTGGGAGATGCCATGCCATCCAGCATGTCCAGGGTCCCAGGGTCTCCTCCCGGTCAGCGGTGCTCGGTACACCTCCAAAGGGGGCACCGGGGGGGTCATCATTACCAGGTGTCTGAACCACTTCCGCTGGCTGCTCTCAATGCTCCTCAATGAGGCTCCGCGGTCCAATACAATGCCTGAATTACTGCAGCTGCTGTACCTCAGCAGCGATGAATCTCACAATCCCTTTTACCTTTAATCAAGAACAAGACTCCAAGATACCTGAGATGCTCCACTTGGGGCTATTGCTCACTTCCACCTGAATGGGACAGGCAGCATCTTCGGATTCGGAGATGCTGAACCTCATCCCAACAGCATCGCATTCATCTATTGAGATGGATTTCGATTATGAAAACTTCACAGTTAGCAAAATACAGGGCCAAGCAAGATTTGTTTTAGTTTAGGCATGCATCGTCAGCAGGGGAATAAATCCAACCAATGCAACACCGTCATCGTAATGCAACGTATCTACATTGGAATACACTACAGCTTGTGAACAGAAGCCTGATGGACTGAAATGTTTTCTTACATTTTTCTTTCTTCACTTTCCATTTTTGCACCATGCCCTAACCAGCTGACGTACTTTCCTTTGGCGTCCTTGTGGAGAAAGTTCTTCCCATTGGAGGGAACGAACTTACAATTTGAGATGGACTATATACTTGACGTTGCATGCTGTTCCCTTCCCCGTCTATTTCAACCAGCTCTGACCGTTATTCTCGCAATGAATCTTGGGGGTTTCCCATTCATTGTCTTCAGAGTCACAATCCAATGCATCTTCGGTTGGCAAGTAATCGTCCTCTGTCCTCAGTCCTCAGTCCTTGTATTGTTTTTGTTTTGGAGGCATGCTTCAGCTGTTAGATATGAAGTCAAATGCATCATGGGGGACGCAAAAAAGTACAAGAACGCAAATTGAGAATAGCGCCTGTGTTTTTTTAACTACGCTTTTGTGCCAACGTAGCCAAAGTAATCACTAGTGCGTTAGAACAGTGGTTCTCAATCGTGGTCCTCGGAGCCCCACAGCCCTGCTGGTTTTCTGTCCTACCAGGTGGTTAATTGCATTCACCTGGTGTCCCATCAATCCCCTGATTAGCCGGCTGGAATGAAAACCAGCAGGGGTCTGGCCCCCGAGGACCACGATTGAGAACCACTGCCTTAGTCAACACAGGTGCAGGATTGGACGTGTTTATTCACAATTTCATGGAAAATGTACAATACCCTGACAATAAATGGTCAATGGAAGAGAGATAGGAGGATGAGGGTCATTTGTAGACATGCCTTTTCTAGAATCTTATCTCAATACTTGTCGACTCCTGTTTGTTGTTTTGAATTGCGTCTAGAATGAAGCGTTTCCATCTGATAAAGCTGTGAGCAGAGACTCGTTTCATGTCGACCAGCCTTTGGCATTTCCTGAAGTAAAAGAGCTTTGACTTTTCTTCAGGTATTGACACTGTGTATAACTTCGTGGATAGGTGGATGTCTCTGTGTATGCGTGTTTGTGTGTGTGTGGATGTGTGTATTTGCACACATCTGAAAGACACTTTGATCCCTGGTACTCTGGCAAATTGTGTGTAACACATCCCCAGCTAAATTATACCTGGTATTTCGGTAGGACAACCTCTGTTACAAGTTTGTCGCAATAGAAGCAAACACATTTTGCGGTTGAGCTGCATTGCCCAGGAGGAAAGGCCAAACATTAAAAGCAAAGCTTCCAGAACAAACAAACATTGTAAAAACAACTTTTCACTTTACCCACACATCCAGATAAAAATAATGTTTTATCTGTTATCGGGGGCATACTGTATCTGCTGTATCAATCTCATGCGTTGCCATTAAATGAGTGTTTCTGCTGATAATGTCACCCCAATTTGAACAGCTTTACATTGGTTATCTGTTTTATGATTTTATCGATTACTTTTAAAGCTGTGCAACTTCGCATGACGGTGCCCCCAAATGGCAGCAAGAGGTAACTGTTAGGTTTCAATTCATCACTTCCTGTGGGTGGAGAAATGTATTCAGTCATATAGGGTGAATCTGGTGTAGACTGGTGTATTTTTAAAATCTTGCCTAGTGCAGCTTTAATGCACAGATGGGTCAGGCATTGAGCTATATCATGGATGTTTTAACCATATAAATGGTTGTTCCAAAGTCTAGATTGAAAGCAACAGGTGATCAGGCCTTTTCCATCAGGCCTGCTAGGCTTGCTTTCAACCTGCCTTAGGAGGTTAAGCTGGCTAAATCGGCATCATTTAATAAATGCTTCTTCTTAAAACTCACTTTAATAGACTTGCTTTTATGTAATGATCTTTTCTTTATTGTCCTCCACAATGACATCGGGGGAGGGCTGTGGATTGCTCTCCATCCATTTGTTTGTTTGTTTGTCCATCACATGGAATACTTTGGGGAGTGATGCATCTCACCACTGTGTTTTGACATTGTCAAAACTACACTGATTGGCCTAGGGGTGCGCTACAGGTCAAAACAAGGTGACATACTTGTTCATAATTGGTCCAGAAGGGGACTGCAGACATGTTTGCTATTGCCTTTCTATGCTTTGCTTTTATGTTGCTAGCTTTGCTTACATTGATTTTTACATTTTACTGTCGATTTTTATGTAGTGCAGAGACACATAAATAACTTACAGTTTCACATTACATACTGTCACACATAGAAACAGGAGATCACATAGAAATACAATAGGCAGCAGGCTATCCATATCACATATTATTATTATTGACAGACATTATCAACAACTATAATGATAATAATTTTCGGTGGAGAGTGATATGGTGGCTTTCACTATGTGAGGTCCTGCTCCCATGTGTGTGAATCTGTAGGTTACTGATGTGTCCGAGACAAATTCCTGTACATTTATTATGACAACAAGAAGCGACTCTAATTCTGAGAGCTTTCATGTCCGTTGCTGTCCTCAGTCAAGGGCTCCAACAGTCTGCACATGCTCAGTACAGCGGGTGTGTGCAGCTACACTGCCTGCAGGCAAACAAGACATGAAACAAAGTGTGACAATAACAGGCTATATCCACAATAGATTATACACCTACTGCGATAGCCGTGCACGCCCCGCTGCACGTGACAAATAGATAAATAGACAAGTGAATAACAAACACCTCAACCGGAGGAGAGAAACACGACGGATCCTGATGGTGGTTCTCGCTGTTTCCCGAGGTTCTAACAGTCTGTGAGAAAAGTTGTTTCTACCCCCATCAACGTCAAGACAAAGAGATCAATACTAGCTAGCTTGTTGAAAAGGTACACTGGAGGTTACCGCAGTAAAAACTGACTAGATGGACCCTCTTCCGCTGTGCTTTCATCCTCATATCACAAATGCTAGTATATTCCAGTGTGGCTAGAAAAACGTTGAAATGACAAGACACCAACGTGGCTGTTTACGCTCTCTGGTTCCAACTGGCACGCGATTGTTTTTAATAAGCAATGTTTGGGAAAAGATTTAAGTTGCATGAATGCATTTGTGTTAATACCCTTTACAAAAACGGTATTTTCCATGCTTCCCTTTTAGATGAGGTTGCATGCGATCCATTGACACGGATGCATGCATTATGCATAAATCGGAGTTCCTCACCTTAGTCATCTTTCCTCAACCCAAGCACATATTTACTGTCAGATAAAGCAAACAATAATTCATGGGTAAACATCTTGGTTTACAGTGATTTCTGGAGCGTTTTATCCTTTCTTATGTGAATAGAGAGGGGGCGGAATATTTTTCCCGGCTTTTGTCAGCAGTTGCCATGTGTGTAGAAGGTTCAATCATTTCCATTATTCCCAGTGAATACGCCGTCTCTCCTCGGCGACCTGATTTGGCACCACCTCTGTCAAGTGGGGCCCCGAACACAAAGGTGTTGATGCCTGTGCTTTTGAGGGTCTCTTTGTTAAGCCGGTGGGAGTTTGATTTGCCAAAGGGCGAAGAAGAAGAAGCATTCCAAAGGGGAGCGAGGCCCTGTTTTGATTGCCCTGATTGCAGAGCGTAAGCTGTAAGCCCAGCCAAAAGGAACGGAGGAGGTCAGCCGGACTGATCAATACGTACCTTTTCACATCGGTGCTAAACGCATTGAATATGCACGACAACGTTTCCCCATCGGGCATTTATTTCCCTCTTCATTTCCTCGATGAATGTCATCTTTGGTGCCGTGCCCTGGCGCCGCTCCGACGCTTTTGAAAACGACTCCAGTTAGAAGTAAGAGCATGTATGTGCGCCGCAGAGATTTGAACACCCACAACACGGCCACATTATACGGCTGAAGCACCACATATTTGATTGAGCCCCTTACTGAATGACATCACTCAAAGGGATGTTATTCGGTAATGTTCGCAAAACACTTATTTACCTCCTCGTCATTCGCCGAAGGTGGAACACCATTTGTCCAAACAAGTGACGATTGAGAAGCAAGCGCGAGAAACCCCCCAAAACTTTCTGCAGATACAAAAAATAAGAAGACACAAGCAGGATGTAATTGGGTCAAACTGTGAGTGAGTTTTCACTTTACTATTTACTTGTGTCCTAATCACAGTTCAGAGGGAATTTAATGCTCATGAGCTGCATTTGGGAATCAGCCAGTGATGTCATCCACTGCTGTTATGATAGAGGTTTCAACCTGACTACAGCCTCAGAAAAAGTCTACAAAACCTGTAATGAAGTTTTATTTTATCATTTAATTGTTCATTTATATTTTTGGTAAATTGGTAAACATTTAAAGGCCTAATGTACAGTATCCCAGAGTTTCCCCTACAATTGAATAGGTGTGGTGGGTTATCCTGCTTTAAGGAGCTGCTACCGCTAAAAGAACGTCAGTAGTCTGAGTTTCAGTGGAGAGTTTTAGTGTCCCATGATGGTCTAGATGCTGTTTCATATGCTGTTTCACCATATGATGTTTTCTGGAAGAAACTTTTTTTTTTGCATGAAAATGCTCAAAAGTAAAGATATTTAATATCGGCACAAAATATCGTTTGTCGGTGTCTTCGATTCTAAACATATCGGTATCGGCCCTCAAAAGCCCACATCAGTTTAACTCCGGTGTACACTTTGGCAATTATGAATTCAACGTGACGACTCCTCCGTGACCTTCTGATCCCCTGAGACGACTCCTCTCTTGGCATTTAAAAACAATCAACCTGTGGGAAACGTTCAAAATATCATCGGCTTTAAGAAGAACAACACCCTCCAGTCTGACGGCGTCATTTCGCGGCACACCCCTCATTCCGCTAGCCCCTCTCTCTCTCTTCAGCTCTTTCCGACGGCGCCTCTGGCTTATTAATAATTCAATTAATTATATTGACATTGTTGAGTATCCTCCTCTAATTGTAATAGGATCGCTGGGGCGATAAGACCGTCTGACGGCCGCTGAGTCAGAGCCGCTCAACCCCGGGAGCCCATCGGGAGGTTTGCTGACGCTTTCTCTGCCTCGTATGAATTTGATAAAGTAGGGCAGGAGAGAGGCTGCAGTCACCACCTGCACTGTCATATCAAATTGTATTGTATGAGAATTGAGTGTGTTTTGCGTGTGGATCTACGTGTGTACAAACCACAATCTCCTTTTTATTATCGTTATATGCATTCCTTATTTGGGCCCCGCCATCTGCTCGATGTATTGCACCCCGCGCTGGAAAAAAGCAGTGAACAATACCGCCGGTCAGACAATCTATCTCGGCAAATGACCTACCAACTGTTCACCCGCTGTCCTGATCTGTAGCTTCTATCAGAAAACGGCGATAAAGCAATACATTTCACTGTTTCACTGTCAACTTAACGTCCCCGGCCCCCACCGAATACCTTAACCCGTCGCGATCTGTCTTGTATGAAGATGCATATCGCCGTTAAATAAAGTCCTGCGACGTCTTAGCGCAGTAAATCAGCAGCGATTCTTTTTAAGATGTCTGCAGAGCGACATCATTGCATTGCATTTAATTTTGGTCTAAAACCATATTGCATTTTTGTATTTGGTTAGTTTAGGTTCACGCTGCCCAATTACAAGTAAACCAGGGCCTTTAAACTAAAGTCACATGACTCACAAGTGGCTTGTTTATTGGACAGAGTTTTGGTGACCTGTCATCCCGCCAGGTTGGAGATTTTGTCAGCGGGGGGTCAAAACAAAACTGATTCCAGACCCTGTAACTTTATCTCAGCATGATGGACTTGTCTGCGGTTTGCCCTCGCTTCACATCCACATCCTTATACCCATAAATCCCTTTTGCATCGTGGGGTCGTTTGGTCTTGTTAGAGGACTGAGACATTTTCAGGTGTCTCAGTCGGTTATTTGGTGCCACCCGAGCTCAAATGGCGTCCTCACCTGGTGAAACAAACCCAACTGAATTTCTGAATTTCAATAAAACCTCTCCCAACATGCTTCAGTGTGAACGTGGACTCATCCGTGTCGAGATGACCTAGTCGGGAGGTTAAAGCACCCCGCCTTGAGCCACAGGGCGGATGCTTGTTTGTGGGAGATAAAGTGTCAGAGTGCATCGCGTCCAAGGTCCTGGGGAGGAAAGGGGGGGGGGGGGGGGCGGATTCATCAGACAGCCCAATTGTAATGGCCTGTAATTAGAGGGATGATTAGTAGAAGTAATGACCCAATAAACGATCCGTCTATCATATCTCAATGTCTTTGGAATGAGGCTGGACGGTGAGAGAGAGGAGGGGGGGGGGCAAACAGCGTAGCCGGACAATGAGGACGACCCCGCCTCCCGATAACGCAATTAACGTCTCGAAAAAGGTGAACGGGGTTGACGACTGAGGCGGTCTGCGGGGGGATGTCCGGTGACAGCTGGGTAGATCATCTTTAATATTCTTTTCTTTGCTGATGACACAACCCCGGCAGAGAGTCAAACAAAGCAGCTCCCCCTCCTATAGCCGAAGCCTGCGTACAGACAGAGATCTTGCACACCCACAAACAGAAAGCTCTCTTCCTCTGTATTCGGCGGAGAGTGCTGCAGGCCACGGGGTAATAGGTGGCTCGGGGCACATCAGACGGGGGAATAACAGTGGTGATTATCTTCCTACCCCCTTGATGTAATAGATGAAAGCTCCACCATCACATAATAGGCTACTTAAGTCTGTCAAGGCAGGAGAAATCTTTGCCCCATCCTTATTTGCCTGGCTCTCCTCTTTCCCCTCTTCGGTGGTTAAATACGCTTTGTCTGAATGCCCCTGATGAATGGCGGAGGGCTTTTTGTCTCTCTCTTCCTGACACGATAATAAAAAACCGCGCGGGTGATGTGCTTTTAGTTCCCTTTGGGCCAAATCCCTGCAATCAAGAGTCATTTAGGATATGACACATCCCGGCTCTAAAGAGCAATCTGGCCGGGCAGGAATAATCACATGGTTATCCCTACTTTAACATCATTAATGAGGCGGAAGAGAGGGAGAAACCCTGAGGTGAGAAAGGGTAGAACAAGGGAAGCGAATGGGCTAATTCAGCACGGAGATCATATATCAGATGATTTTTGCATGATCCTATCAATTAGCCCCGCCGAAGCCGGCTCGACAGGAGGCATGTTGTTTGGCGTTTTTTTTTTGGGACGGGAAGGAGACAGCGGGATGTTAGCCGATGTCGTTTTTTTTTTTTCAGTATTGATCTGAAATTATGTGTTATCTTGTCGCAGGTTCCTCTAAATGACTGCAACCCCCCCCCCCCCCCCCCCCCCCCCCGCTGAGCATTTGCAAAACATCGTGACACGTGGTAAATCCCACAGGGCGTCCTTACGCATATCGCCGCAGGACACCCTCGTCTCGCTCTTTTGCGTCGGTGTTGAAATGTCTTTTTTACCGTTCTTATCGAGAGGACGACCCTGAACGCGTTGGGCTAAACTATTCGCAGCCGATCTCGCGCAGATGAAACTATCTAAATGCAAATAAACGGCGTAAATTGCGTCACGACTGATGCTGAGTTTGCCATGCGGACCCATTTTAAACCACCTGTACTCCTTTTGGTTGGCGTGATGATCAAATCCCCCCCACCCCTCATCCACGCTCGGGTTGACCTAACCGGCGAGGCCTTTTCGAAAATCGTCTCCGGTCCACAGTTTGTCTCTGTCTCATTATGTTATGGGGAAAGCACATTTGTTTAGGTCATTTGTGCCACTGCTACATCGTCGCCGCGGATCTGAAAATGCCGTCTTAAATAGGATTCTGTCTATGTCTCCTTCACTGTTGCTCAACAATAACAACAATCTGTCGCATCTACTTTCAGCATTAGGCCACATTCTCAGATGCTCACGTAATGGGTCTGATATTTTACATTTAATTAATCTTTCCCATATTGTGTCGCTTTTGTCATTTTCTTTTTCATTTTATGGAGCTCAGCTGGCGCACACTTGAGAAACAATATTTGTATATATATATATTTATTTGTTGCTCCTCTGAAAAGAAAAGTTTAATAACACAGTTCAGCACTGCACATTTAGACAGCAGGGAGAGAGAAAATAAGGCATGGAATTGAAATGAGAGGAAACTAATGTAACTGGCAAAGCGTTTTGTTTTTTCGTGCGCCGAGAGCTTTTCCTTCACAATGGCCTCCCTGACTGAGGGAGCTCATCAGCAAAAAACTAAAAGCATTAATTACCTGGGAAAAAAAAGGGAGCTAGCGCTGCACTTTAAAAAAATAATAATAAATAAATAAATAAATGATCCTCTTCCAACATATGTGTGAGAGAGGGGCAAGCCATGAGATGAGACTTCAAAGCTTATTATTGGGAGGGAGCAATTTTACGTAACTTATCAAAGCCATTACTCTCTCCATAGTTGACAGGAGGGGCTGGTGCCTCTTTCAACAAAGTAATAACAGTTCCCAGTTTATTTCATCTAAACTACCATTTAGCAATGCAACACAGACTATTTCTTTTGTTGGACTGTTGAGGGCCAATTTGCAGTTGTTACACACCATGCTAATAGGGGTTTTATGATTGCTTCTCCAGTTTATTACTCCCAGTCAAATTATTCTTTGTGTTGCCTCCAGTTCTTGCAAAGATAATATAAAGGCTTTTATTTCCAAATGCTATATACCCTTTTTTCTTCTTTTTTTTTTAACTACATGAAATTCCTAATCAGTAATATTAAAACCATCAGTGGTGGACAATGGACAGATATTTGAAAATACTGTAGCTAAAAGTGTTTTTATTTCCCCTAAATGAGTTGTTCTTTCATGTCGGTGATAATGTGATGGTGATATGAATTGGTACATATCTCATCTTGGAACAAAACTCTTCATATTCTCCCAAATGAAGAGAAAAGGCAACAGCAGCAGCATCCCGGTACAATACCCAGACCGCGGTGTGTGCTGCTGAGTGAAATAAAAGCATGTGTCTCAAGGTGCCATGGCGCTCCAGTCCCACTGTGTTGTGTAAGCACTCAGTACGTGAACTGGGTTTCAACAGGCATCTGATAAGTCACACTGCTATAGTTACAGGTGTGTGTGTGTGTGTGTGTGTGTGTGTGTGTTAGGGGGAGTAACACATTTACAATTACTCTCTGTACTGCAATTGAGTAGCTTTTTTACCTATGAATAATTTTGCTTTTACTTTGAAGTATTGTACTTGACTACATTCTGAATCACATCCATTATAGGGAGCCAAGTCACTTCTGCCTATTGTAGTACTTTACAGATTACTTGATATAAGGAAACTACTAACTGTACAGTTCCGATTCTGAAATATGTTGTAGAATGAATGACAAATTTGTTCAACACATATTATAGAAATGTGTATATCTTATGATTGCTTATATAACAGAGTGCTGCCATATCAATTGTGTTGTTTAGTTGATATAAGACGTGTCCTTTCTTGTCTATGGAAAATCGCACTAGCCACCTATCGGCTAGTAAACCAGTAGATAGTCTTGGTTAACTTCGGCTCCCTGTAGAGTAAACATTTTGTAGGCTCTCCGTAAGCATTGCATCAAAAGGTAGCTGTCAAAAATTACATCCTAATAAAACCTTCATAAGCATGGTTAACTAGCTGTTACATGAAATGCTCACGTTTATCCGTGATAGTAGCTTAGTTTAACGTTATACGCCTATAAACGTGCAATGTCACATATTGAACTGCCCTCTCTTTTTTAAATTGGATTTTTTTTTAGTGTATCTAAACTTTTATTTAGTAGGTTTTTAGACCAGTAAATCTACTTCTAGTCCACTAAAACTCTCAGCAAAATCACAGTGCTTCTATGAGTAGGACCATTTTTCAGATAGTTCCAGAGGTATTTGGTGTGGCTCAGCACGTACCGAACCAAGCTGTACTTTTAGGCTTAAACTAGATATCGATTTGTTTTTCTTAAAAATCAAATAGCAAGCAGTGGTGTGCAGTGTTGTCCACCTCCGAAATGATGGATATGATGCAGTTTCTTAGATATTAATTGTATAATTGATACTACACTGGTTGTCTTAACCTGAATTGGATTCCAAATTATTATTATTAACTTGGGATTCAATGGAGAGTGTCCATGGTCTAAATGAGGATTCACACCCTGTAAACAATACAATTCTGGGGGAAACACATTATGCTTGTAAATTCATTGAATTTTAATGCAATGAATATATTGGCACAAAATATTGTCTATTGGCAGCCTCATTCCAAAAATATCAGTGCGGGCCTTCAAATATCATTTCCATCAAACCCTAGCCATTTTCCTGCCTCAGAGGAGATACTCATTAGCCCGAGCATAAAAGAAACTCCCATTATGAGACGGATATGATTCTCTTGTCATTCTCCCTTTTCATGCAAAATTCATACCATAATCAACAGACACTAAAAAGAGTGAGAGGACTCCTGCACACCCCCCTACCCTCCCCTAACAGCACTCTGAGCACAAATCACCCAAACTCACTGTGCCACAAGCAAGCTAGGCTAGTATTAAATCCTTGTTAGCCTGTACCAGTGCCCATTAAGCTATGTTATTCTGTCTATTCCCAATTAGGGAGGTAACTTCAATTAACGCAGAATGTTATTTTAGACAATCTCTGTTTTTTCTCCCCTAAATGGAAAACGTCTGAGTCACAGTTTACCGAGAGCGTAAAGTTTGGAGAGCTACAAGAGGGACTAGCATACACCGATGCAATACAAGTGATTCCACTGCACAAGATAGATGTAAATATTCAGCTGCTCCAGTTTTTCATTGGCGTCTGAGTTGGGTTTTCGCTAATAGAATGTACTCGGATGCAAACTGCTCATGAGTAAAAGTCATATTTAATTGAATGAAACAGATAATTAGCTGGCAGTTTGCTGAATGTCGACATCGCTTTGTCGACTGCTCTCAAACTAATTACACCTTCTATTTAGTTTCATTTCAGACCTAAATTAAGCAAAATAGTACACGTGTAAAACAATATTTCTTAGTATGATGGGAGGATTGTGCTTTTGATTAAAGACTTGTGTAAGCAAACATTGATTTTCATTTGTATCTTTAGCTTAAGCAGAAAACGTGTGTAAATGAATGTCACATCTTAAGATAGCGCTAACGCTAGGGTTTTCTTTATTTGATTTCTAACAGCAGTATACACGCATGATCACAGAGACAGAGAGAGAGAGGCAGCAAAAGAGGCCACAGCTCACAGCAGGAAAAACTATCGAGCATTATAAGTTTTGCGACACACAAACATTAAACTTGAGAAACGTATCCAGGCCGTTACAGTGCAATAACGACAAGAATAGAAACTGGTAGTCTGACTGAATATAGAAGGCAACTTGATGCTAATAAAGTTCCTCCCCATGCCCAAGGGACCCTCTGATGAGCCCATCAGCGTCAGATCTGGCTACACAGCAGAGTCTGAATCAAGCATCAAGTGAGCGTTCAACAGAGGTGAAAGTCGAACTCAATCTCAAGTGAGTTTCAAACTGAAATCAGGCTTTTTAGTGGCAGCCCCAGTGTGCTCCCCTATTCCTGTAATCAAAGCTTTGTAAATTACAATGGTTTGGGGAGATAAGCTGTTTTGAAACCTCGCCATGGATCAAATGGGCAATCTCGATTCAAGCCAACTACAAAATTAGCCAACCGGTTTCAGTTTTTTTCTTCCAGAGTGCCCAATTTAATTTCACCCTGGGTGTGTGCGGAGAGAGGTGTCTCCGACAGTGTGATCAATTGATAATAGGAATACGGGCCAGGCGGGATAGAAGTTTCATTATTTTAATTCCTCTGTGGCTGCCCTGCAGCACACAGTCACATGAATTTATGTGTGACCGGATTAGAGGATTAGTATATTGATTACATACATGATTAAATGTAACAACACTCGTAATGAAGGCCTCGGGGGAGTCAGACAGGGCTGTGAAAACTATCTTCCAGAGATCGTCTGAATTTATCAGGGCATCTGTTTTCTCTTTCTTATTTGTACTCGCCTTGTTTTCGACTTCTCTGGTTGCAGCTGAGATCGTTAGTAACACAGCAACACATTGCAGACTGTGGCCATGACAGGTGAGGTCATGTATACAGCTGTCATGCTAACACTGTTTAACACTGTTCCGGCCCTCGGTCATTTGCTGCATGTCCTCCCCTCTCTCTCCCATACCTTCCTCACTATCTCTCTCTCTCTCAATAAAAGGCATAAAAGACCAAAAAATTAAATTAAAATTAAATAGTGTTAGATAGAGGTGTTGTATTAATCAGTGCCAAACCAGGCAGCAGTAACCATGTCGTTCCCTTGTTTTTATCTATCTTGCATGTGGATCCAGTCACCTACTGGATCATCTACTTGGTTACATCAAGGAAGGTAATTCTGCATTGTTGCCAAAAAGTAAATAGACGCTAATGAACAACTAAAGGACAAAATCTATGGTCCAAGCAAACAATCGCTTATTGACATTTACCTGACGCCCGGCTTCGTCACACCTGGTTCAGGCTGTGACGGTTGCGTCTTCTTCCCCTGACTCCATGCAGCAGCTCCCAGGTTCGGCCCCCGTCCCAGCGTCCTTGAGCACGACGCTGAGCCTGCTAACCCTCGTTGCGCTCTCGATAAGATATAGATCGTAAATGTCATTCGAAATACGTATCATCCAACCAAAATGCTAGACTTACCAGCGTAAGGGAATTAATTTATTTTCACGAGCGCACAGGAAGGCCGGAAAGCTGCTTTCAGGAAGGTTATTAACGTCCATATCGGACGGATCCAAATGCCTCCATAAACCCACACAATAAATGACAAAGTATGGAAGACACATTTACTAAATAAGTAGCGAAAATAAAGCAGGAACAAATTCATGTGTCAAATGTTCACTTTGTATGCAATGACATACAGTATTTCAAATTCCTCCCTCATATTATTGACAACACAAATGAAACTTATCAATGCCTCCACAGGTTTTTTACTCAAGGGCTGTTCCATTCCAAATAAAGGGGGAATCGCTTATCAGTCTATTCTTTTTCGCAGATTTCAAGTAATGAAGAGACTACATTTAGACTGCTGTCAAGTGTCATCTCCAGCCATTCTGTCTTTCAATAATACAAGCCAAGAAGGCTGCCAGATAAAATGAGAACACAGATAATTGCCAAGCCACCCAAAATGACTGTCTCACTTAGTCAAATGACTTTGTCACTCAGTTTTACCCTCATGGAAAACAGACAGGGAGCAGAGAGGAATCAGTAGATGAAAAAAGAATTTAATGAAAGATGGTTATCATTTTGCATCCAAAATTAATCTACTTTCAGGACTGTAACGAGGAAAAAAAAAATAAAGACCTGAAATATCAGAGCATGCACGGCTAACATATTCTCTTCCAGGGTTATGTCAAAATAATCTAGCACTGGATTCAAAGTGTTAGATAGCTCGTCGTGTGGAGGCCAGTTTATTCTACATTATATAAAATTGCATAGAATTGCCCAAAAATGACAGTCAAGTGAAACTCTTAAAAGACGATAAGACTCAATCTCAGCTTTTAAAAATAAAAAGGTATTCCCATGCCCTAGAACATTTTGGTCAGTATTACTGAGCGCCCGCTATTGAACGAAGGAGAAGAGAAGACATGTACAGAGAATAAAATATAGTAAATGGAAAGAAAAGTTGGCGAAGACAGTATGCAAGATGTTTCTCTGGGGCTGATAGTAGAGTTGTGTACTTTCAGGACAACTCACAGTATCATGAGTACATAACCCTGTTAGTGTTAGTACCATGCTCTACCAATTGAGCTATAAAGGACCCATATCTCATTGGGACGTGGAAGCTCAGGAAGAGGCTGGTACCGCCCCGGGGCTGTGTATCAGCAGGACATTAGAAATTAGACTCTTTATCTCGTTTCTATCTTGAAGAGAGATTTACTTATGTTGACAAATGCCGACTGGACTGCCCGAGGATATACAGGATTATCTTCATCAGATGAAATTTTGACAATGCTGTTTTTACTGAAGGAGGAGGAGGAGGGTAGGGGGGCGAGGTCATATCATTTTGTTCATTTTACACCTCATTGAAAATGTATGCTTTTGTAATTGCAAAAAAAAAGTGCAGCATTGTAATATTGATTCATACCCGTGTGTTTTGCTCGTTGAAAGAGGTCTGGGCAGGGCTGTGTGGGTGCATTGGTGATTTCAGATAGTCACGAATGGTTGCCGGGCGAAAGGAGGGCGAGCCGACAATCACGTGGTCCCATGCGTGCGCTCTGCACAGGAAGATAGAAAGACGTGCTTGTTCAGAGATGCACTCAGCTGCAATAACACAATAAACAATACAGAAGAAAACACCCCACTACTGCCATCGATCATTTAGTTCAATTAGGAATTAAGCTGACAGTCTATACTTATTTGATTACGCTGTATTGTTCTTCCTTGCGTCGCTTCGTTTTGTGAAAATTAACGAAACGCAAATGAAAAGTGATAGTATAGTGAAGCAAGTCTTTGAGAGTTCCCCAGGGGCGGGAGGAGGTACAACGTACAGATCTTCATAATGACCCTCTCGACTCAAATTAGACACCGAGCCTCTTTCTGAGAACCAGGCACACTTCACCTAAGATGCTAGATGTTCTTTGGCTACACGGGAGGAGTTTTGCCATTAAACTCTACAGAGCCCCCCCCCCCCCCGCCACCTTTGTTAATTACCCCTTGCCTACCTGACCACTTTTTTTTTTCTATTCAGACAGGCTCCCTTACCCATCTCCTCCACTCAAGATGAAGTGTGGGGGGGAAGTGCATTCCTTGAAATAGGCCATTATTCCTCCTTGTCTTTCTCCACTTTGTTCAAGGAGATGCAACTCAGTAAGAGAGAAAAAGAAAAAAGGAGAGAGCTTCAACTCAGTATTTCTCTTATTTCTTTTATCTGTATTGCATTTACACACAATATACTTACTATTTTTAGACCTATGTATCGATTCGCCGCTATATCAGCCCAATATATACTTTTTATTGAATATCAGACAGCCCACAGCTACGTAAAACCTGTAAAACCTGCAATGAAATTATATTTTCTTTCTACATTTCATTCATTCATTTCATTGTTCAATCATGTCAAGCAATATTTGTAATTTAATTCTTCACTTATCCCAGAGTTTCCCATACCAATCAACAGAGCTGCCAACACTGGCTAGGAGGTTGAATCACCGTTGAGTTATAGGGAACGGACGTATGATTTATATTGAAACGTTGCGGATTATTACTTTAACCCAGTTACTCCTCGCTAACCTGATTTGGAGCCGATTCATGTAAAAGGCATAACCGCGTTAGGGTAACCCAGTTAAAATAATAATCTGAGATGGATGTTAAAGCTAAAATAAGCAACGGCAACAAACGAGCCCACAAAAATAAGGCTCTGCTCGCCGCCTCGCTACAGCTGCAACCGCAACCGCACGCTTGGCTGAGAACATGCATGTAGAGATCTGCTATCGACTGTCCCCTTCAGCTTCTCCCTGTCCCCCGTTGTATTTGGTGAAAACAAGTCTGATTGTGACAAGATGATTTTCCATTTTCTTTTTGCTCATGCTCCTTTTTCCCCCCTCGATACACAGGATCTGATGTGACTATCCCTTTGAATTACACCTGATGCCACTGTAAATGCGAAACACGAACAAGATCATTATAGGATGGATTTACACTTTGACCACGCCGAATGGGGGTCCTTGCGCTTGAAACCTGATTTTAATATGAAAATACCCTTTCATCTGCTGTATGTCAGGAGAAGTAATTTTACTAATGAGGCTGGGGTTGAGTTATAATTTACAACTGCCAAAGACCAGGTGTTTCCTGTAGTTGAATTTTCAGAAAATTGGTCTGGATAGATGTCTGGTTAGAGCACGCATTCAAATGTTGAGTGTATGGAGATGAAGGACCAGCTCTGGCACCAGCCGCCTGGCACTGGGAGCCCCTGATTATGGCACTGGGGCGATGTGTCAGGCTGAAATACTGTGCCCTGGGTTAACATGCTTTGAGGCCAACAGCTCCAGTAAAAACCCCAGCTGGATCATGACTTTACTCAATGTGATGGAGAGTAGGCGAGAGAGGGTTGCAAAAGAAGCAATCCCAGGCAAGGGCATCTGCTGGGCCAATAAATAATGGGGCGTGTAAGGAGCTGGGGTGATGGCTAGCTGTATTTACTCACTCTCTCTGCTCCTCCTGACAGCTCTGCGGATGTGGTGGGTTGTTTTTTTTTTCTTCTTTTTTTAAACTCTCTTGCCTGCAGAGCGACAATTAAAGAAGCCCATGCTGGGCTCCAGACTCAGCGAAGGATTATGGAATACTGATGAGAGGTGAGGCCGATGCCCCAGACAATCCTGGCAGAGTTTCACTGCTGAGTCCTACATTGATTTGTTTCTGTTCTGCTTCTTTTTTTTTTTTTTTTTTGCAGACTGGATGAAAAAGGCTTCGCCGGGCTGACAGACTGAAAGAAAAATGTATTTGGTAGGTTGAGGTGGAGGAAATGTTACAGATAACATGTCGGGCTGAGGGAAAAACCAATATATGTTATGTTAATAGGCATCAGCTTATGTGGTACGTTATGGCAGTTCATTTCAGGTCATCTACGCTTTGTCCTGATGCGGTAATAGCAGGGTTTACTAAGGCAAATATCATCCCAGCTATGGACGGGTGCAAAGGCCTCTGGGAGAGCGTTGTGACACCAAGAGAAAACAATGCTAAAGAAATGGCTTGGGAGAGCTTATAAGCAGTTTCTATTCACTAGTAGGGGAAACACTGCTGCAGACTAGAGCCTAGGTAAGACCACAAGACTGCTCACATCGTGCCCGACGAGGGCAGACAGACTAAACTGAATTTTGTATGAGACTTTGTAATTGCATATTTATGTGGCTTGATCCAGGCACGTTGCCATTTTGTACATTTTTATATGAGATTTATTCCTGCAAACAAGAGTGGAGTGGAGCCAGCGGGGGATGGGGATCTTACTGACGTAACCTAGCTGAGTGGAAGTGGTTCAAAATAACTTCTTTCTCGTTCTCGTTTTCTTCCACCGCGAGCTAAACTCCCATTAGCGGTTGCCAGGATCGTTCTCAGGTTTCAGTGTTGCTGAGGCTTGGAACGCTTCACACCCTGGGCCCGACAAAAAATCTTGTGGGGCTTCTACTGGTCCGGCGAAGTCTCTGGTCTTGAACCCACTCATACTACACCGACCACTGGGGCTGACGGGATGCATTCAGGTCCGATGGTCGGTCAGATTATCCAGTGTGCTCTAACGGGATCTCTTTAGAGCAGAGGATGTACTTCCTGCGGCAGCTGAAGAAGTTCAACCTGCCGCAGATAATGATGGTCCAGTTCTACACGGCCATCATTGAGTCCATCCTCACCGTCTGGTTTGCTGGAGCCACTGCCAGGGACAAAGCCAGACTGCAGCGCATCATCCGGTCAGCAGAGAAGGTGATTGGCTGTGACCTGCCGCCGCTTCAGGTCCTGAACTCCTCTAGGATCAGGAAGCGGGCTGGAAGGATCATGGCCGACCCTTCTCATCCTGGACACTCCCTGTTTGAACTTCTCCCCTCTGACAGGAGGCTGCGGTCTGTCAAGACCAAAACCTCCCGGCACTTGAACAGCTTCTTCCCCATGGCAGTGGGGCTCACAAACAAAGCCCCCTGAACCTGTGCCTGTCTGTTTTTTAATGCACCAACGTCACCGAGTTATATTCCTTGTATGTGCGAATGTACTTTGTAAAATGTAAAATTTGATGAACTTTGCTTTTACTTTTTTTCCAGTCGGGCTTAGAAAGTCATTTTTCCACCGCAGGAACTATCCAGGAACTTCGACCTTTCCCACGGGGGGAACTAGCCCCGAAAAAGGTTCCTCTTGGATAGTTCCTGGACCCAAAAAAAGTTCCTGCTAGCGAGGTAGTACTTTTTGGGGGACCAGGAACCATTGGGGCGGAGTTGCAATACTGAACAACACTGACTGGTCAATACAAGCTAAAATCGACGAGGTACAGGCACTGAGCTGTAATTTTTCAGAGATACAGAGAGCGTGTGGGGGTCGCCGCGTACCTAAATGACGTATGAAACCAATCAGTCATACTTTTGTTGCGTCACATATACCTTGAACTCTTGAGGAACTAAAAAGGTTTGTGCTGAGAAGGTTCCTGCTCAAAAAAGTACCCAAAAGGTTCAGGTTCCTGTCAAAAGTCATCTGGTGTGATCTAGCCTTCAGTTTATGACAATCAATACTCTAGGACAGTTGTCCCGATTCGGTCCAGTGTAGGCGAGCCTCTTTATTGTCCCGTTTAATGATACAGCCCTCATCTAATCTGCACAATAGCACAAGAGCGCTATGCTGATTATGGTTGACCCTAAAAGTAATTGCCAGGCGGCTTGCCAAAGCAGGGAATTAATCTCATGTTTTGGAGCAATAATGAATCAAAAGCACAGTCATAGGAGATGAATCACAAGAGGCCCAACAAACAAATGACAATGAGTGTAATTATCAAGAGGACTTTGTTTTCCAGCTCACCTCAGGACTCCACCGAAGGAAAAGGAAGAATAAACCTCTCTGAGATGGAGGACACAGTTCCAGTCGCCTCCCCGGGTGTCTCGTAAGTTGATGCCTGGCAATTACTGTCAACCGTGGTCAATACACGAGTCGTCTCTTGGGGGCGCTTGATGCTTAAAGGAGTGTACTGGGGAGTGCGAACAGCAGGTTGCCAATACGAACACCAGTCCAGTCTGGGAACATCTGGGGAGGGAAAGTAAATACGAAAACGCCCCCCCTTCCCTTAAGAGCCATCAAGGTGCCCTTGAGCAAGTCTACGAACCCAGGGGAACTGCTCGGGAACTGATCTTCCCCACACAGTGCTTGAGTGTCGTAGGAAATCATGGGGGGTGGTTGGGCTTATTTTAATGGGTATTTATGAAATCAAAAACCACTGATGTACCAAACTCTTGCTACGAAAAAATCACTCCAGTTACTGGTATGTGCAGTTAGCATCGATTCATATTCAGTCTCCAATTCAGTCTCCAAGCTTCTTTGGCCCCTGACGAGGGGGCCGCTGCCCCGGGGATGACAGGCCAAAGCTGCTCCTGGTTGTGGATCTGCCTTAGAAAAAAAAAAAAGAAACAGTTCAACATTTTGAAACAGCAATAAACGTGGATATTCACAGGATTGCGTTGTAAACTGCTGCAGAGCTGTCCCTCGCCGTGGCCGAAGCTGTCACAAAATACCTCAAATTAAAAATCGGTGGGCCAACAGTTGTGTGGGAGAGAGAGAGGGGGCAGACAGAACAAGGAGGGAGGGAGGGAGGCGAGTGAGGATGCATGCCAGCCCTTTCATGTCCTTCCAGTCCTCCCTCTCGCATGCGGGGCTTGCTCTGAAAAATCTGCTGCCTGTGGTTTTGAATTGGCCTCGTCGGTGGGATTTGTTTGCACAAAAGGGAGACGTTTGGACCGAGATTATCACAGGCCCAGACCTCCCTGTCTTAGCTCTTCACGAGAGCCATGCCAGGGAAGCTCCCTCTCGCCAAATTGCGCCCACCCCACAACTCTGAACTGCACAGATTTCTAGGTGTGCTCAGTTTCTCCAGGGATGAAACCAATTACACTGATCAGAGGATGCACCAAGGAGCCCCTTATGAATGCCCATCCATTGCCATCCTTTCCTTTGGGTTTTGCCACACCAAATGAATTCTTAGTGTTAAATAATCTCTTCATTTTAAACTGAAGGAAGAACCGATATTTGCAAAGGAAGATAAAAAAACATCAGCATTTATATGGATGCCGCCGCGAGATTACGACGGCAACATCCTTTGCAGCGTCTCGACCATCTGCTGCCATATCACGAATCACGCTGTGTACAAGAAAACAAGGAAGGAAAGGACACTGGTTAAAGGAAATTTACTAAAAAGCAGTTCATTAATGTAAAGGAGTAGCGTAGAGCTCTCTGTATTTCCCCATTGAACGTGAAGATCATACAGCTGCTTAGCCAACTCCGGCAATTGGCCTCGCAAGAGCGTCCCAATCACATTTCCCTTCAAAGAAATGGCATTGCGTCACGTCTTTGCATCCTCGCGCTCTCTCTGCTGGCGTGCACCCCGGAGTGCCGAACCCATAGCAGTGTCAAGGTTTGTTAGAGAGTCGATCTGTTACATCGACAGCCACCAACAACAAAACAAAAAGAAAGAAAATCAAAAAAAACGCTTTGACGCTCATGGGAGGAGAGAGACCAGACAGAGAGAGTTCGCAAAGTGAGGAAAGAGGAGGTGATGTGAAGCTAAGGGGAGATGGGAAGGATCGAAAATAGAAGAAGAAGTGGCGGAGGAAGGAGGGGGGGGGCAGATTTCATTAGGGCTGGTTGGGAGGCACAGCTGCATCTCACTGGCAGAGCCTGAACCCTGAACCACCGTCTCACCGCCTCATTTCCTTTTCCATATAGACGGATCTACTCCACCTCCTCGTCTCCTCTTCGTCATCTTCGTCACCCTCTTTCTAGTGAGCCAGCGGTGCCATTGTGAACGTAACCTACGGCTTTAGATGCATGAAAACAAGACATTTAAAAAAAACGCAGGGGGGGGTTGTGCAGAAGCTCAAGAGGCAGCGGTGGCATTCAGTGTTTTTGTTAAGCTTCTTTACTGTAGGCCCCTTGCAGATGCGACCGCCACGGAGCGAAGAGCCGGAGAATATCATGTTTGCCTCATTAAAAACGGCACTCTCAGCAAGGTGAGGATGAATAAACACACAATGTGAGAGCCCCGGAGCCCCTTCACATATCCAAATGAGGAGGATCTATGCAGATTTGCACTTCATTATTGAAATATGTTCCATCCATGCTCGCTAAATACGATCGGCCATCAGGATAAAAAAAAAAAAAAAAGCTTCAATCCCAGCGTGATTCATGGTTGCGAAACCCATTAGGCGATAGACAATTAGGGCGCATGTGGTTTGCATTGTGTGTGTCGTCGGCGTTATGAAATCCGAATGCGGCGACTGAAAGGTGAATTAATCAGTTAATTAATCGGAGGCTTTTCAGCGAATTACACAGGAAAAAAGTTTTGACGACTCAAAGGGGAAAAAAAGATAAGAGAAGGAAGAGTTTGAACCCCTCAATATCAATGCGTGTTCATCTACATAAGGATTAGTCCGCTGTTCTACAGCACACGCAAACACGACTACTTCATTAAAAGTTTACTGTTTAAAATTCAACACTAGCGTTATCCCCGTTACGCTTTTGGTTTAGTATTTGTGCCACCAGATTTCAGACGGTCTTGCTCAGTGGTTGTGAGACCATAGACTGATAAAGTGGTTTTATTTCTTCATTTAGTCTCCATCTTTGCCTCTCAGCCTCACTGTGGTGTTCCTCACTGCTCTTCCCAGAGATCACCTGTCAATCAAACAGTGTGTCCAGTACTGTGACGTCTTTCTCCTTGGATTTTCTGTTGATGGGAGTTTGAGTTCCTGTAGGTGGCGCTCTTTTCTTTGTCTGTTCAGCCACGGTGGCTATCGCTGCTCATGCTAACTACCCAGTTCTTCTTCTGTTTAGTCCAAACAAACTGTAAAATGCATCACTTCCTGTGTACCAGAGGAGTTTCCTTTGCAGCCACACTGGATGTTCCCTTGAAAGACACTCTTTCTTTTCTGGTTGCACTTGTGCTCTCATCGATCTCATCACATTTTCCATTTACATTCTTTGGAACTTAAATTGAACTCAAATTTGAATTATTCTCTTTTTATCATTATTATATACTTATTTAGATATTTTCAATACAGAAGTTAGGTAGAAGAATAGGTTTCAATAATGCAATAACAAATGTCTGGTTACATTTGGTATTTTTACAGCAGCATCAAGTTGCATGAAATAAAAAGTTGACATAATTGTGAGGAACTGAGGAAACAAAATGTAAATAAACAGGCCTGCTGTGCATTCAATAATATTTGGTGCACAGAATGAGGCACAGTAAATAATGTGTCTCCTGCTGTGTTTGCAGATAGAGGAAGTACGAAGCCGCTGTATGATGAGCATGGAGGGACAAAAAATGTAGAAAGAAAAATGCAACGCGAACTGGGAGCGCTTTGCATTCATGACGGGGGAAAAAGCAACTGAACCGCAAAACGAACCTCTAGAGACGAACCGCTCTCAGGTCCGAGATTCGTTTGAAGCGTTCGCTAAAATTGTCTGAAACAATGTGAAAATGACTTTTGCTAACAAAACTGTATTTCTCTAGCGGGTAGCTTTGCTGTAGTTCACCTTCTTCCAATGTGAAGTGACAAGTACTTTGTAAAACTACACAATATATACAAAAGTATATATTACCACACTGCTACAGCTCCATTTTTGTCGTCAGGTTCATTCTACCATTCACTACGTTCAACATGTCCCTTGAGAGCCGTGTTGTCAGTCTCATACATAATGGTGAGGAATGCAATGCCAGGGCGATGGGGAAAGGACAAGTGGAATGCATGTTTGAATTGTGTGCAGCATTAAAAGAATCATGCATGTGTGGGAGATGTGTCGTGAGTACAAAGTATAGAAATGTCGTAATAGAATTCTATTCCACTTAATGTGCAAATTCGCTCCACGTTCTCAAGGCAATCTGAGGTCTGCTCATCCCCGTGCTGTTGCTTTCTTTGACATTATGTATTATTTGTATTCAAAACTAATTCCGGCATTTGAAATGGTTTTTTTTTGTTGATGTGTTTTTTTTACGGTGATCCTCTCACACTTCAGGACCCGTGCAGAAGTCGGGTGGTAGATATCAGACATGTTGGATACGATCAGATCAGATCGACCGTACCACCACCACCGTGATCTGTGCTGACCATCGGTCTGGACCAGGACGTCTAAATATGATGCTGATCAACCCAATAATCCTCCAGTGTGTCCCCAGCCTCAGTTGTAGACTGACGGCGTGGGGGGATAACGTGTACGTTTCTCAGATTTAGCACGACTCCCTTCTAAAGAACTTGAGAGTCTTTGGAATACTTTCCTCTCAAATGTCATAAATCAACTCTGAGATGACATTTTATCAGGAAGCTCCTCTGAACTTTTGACAGTCTACTGAACACCTCTGTGGGGAAGGAGCAGTCACACCGAAGGGTATCATTAAACTGACGGGAGAAATGAACGGTCAGATTCAAAGCTTCCTTTGTGTGTAATTAAGGGAAATTATCCTTCACAGTTTTGGCAGGGCAACCGGCTGATGAAAATTTGCCCTCGCTGGCAAGCAGACTGACTGCGAATAGGATCGTAAATAGCTCCACCATTGAAAGATGTGGCAGAATGACTCCTCAGACCACCTAATGTTTTAAATTGAGGTTCTCCTTTCAGTTAAGGTGACATTAAAGTGACTTTGAATCATGTGGCACAAATGGACTGCGTGTTTCCTCGAAAACTTTTTCAAACAGCGGTTGGCTGAGGCTGATAAATCGTCTGGAAAGATTTCTGGATGGATGCTTCTTACAAAATACACTGCTAAAGATATCCAAGTGGTTTGATCCTACATCCTTTTAAAATCTTACTTCTTCTACAGCAAGTGAAAGGGGGTCATTTTACTAGTTTTCAAAGCAGTTTCATCCATTCATCCATCCATCCACCCATTCATCCATCTATACATTCATTCATCCATCTATTCATTCATCCATCCATTCATTCATTCATTCATCCATCCATCCATCTATACATTCATTCATCCATCTATTCATTCATCCATCCATCCATCCATCCAGCCATTCATTCATTCATCTATCCATCCATCCATTCATTCATTCATTCATCTATCCATCCATCCATCCATTCATCTATCCATCCATTCATTCATTCATCTATCCATCCATTCATTCATTCATTCATTCATCTATCCATCCATCCATCCATTCATCCATCCATCCACCCATTCATCCATCCATTCATTCATCCATCTGTTCATCCAGTCATCCATTCATTCATTCATCCATCTATTCATTCATCCATCCATCCATTCATTCATTCATCTATCCATCCATCCATTCATCTATCCATTCATTCATTCATTCATCTATCCATCCATCCATCCATCCATCCATTAATTCATTCATTCATTCATTCATTCATCCATCCATCCATTCATTCATTCATTCATCTATTCATTCATCCATCCATCCATCCATTTATTGATTCATTCAACCAACCATCTATTCATCCATCCATCCATCCATTCATCCATCCATTCATTCATTCCTTGTTTTGCATGGGAAAGAAGTGAAATGATCTCACACCCCTGGCAGATATTTGTGCTTATTTTATGAAAAATACAATTGTAAACCTCAATACCAGTTGAAATGATTTAAGAAGGACATGTTATGGATATGGCAGCGTAGCCTGTAACCACATGTGACCAACACGCTGACACATACGTTAGTTGCCATCTTGCCGTCTCCGTAATAGCTGCAAACCCAGAAATCCTGTAAGGTGATGTCAGTGAACTCATGTTTACCAACCCGGCCGGTCTGTGATGCTTCAGAGGAAAGAGATCTAACGTTGGTGAGGAAACAAACCGGGTGAATCTACGGCGTCTCAATTAGTAGGGCTGGGATGCTCTCCTCTATTGTAGCACCACATTGTGATTTTTGTTGATAAGTGCTTTTTGCTTCTCGGGTGTTCATACCAGTTTAAGAACACACAAAGAAATAGTCAAGTTGTGCATCACTTGACTTGTTATCCTTGGCCATCCTTCCAAGCACGACTAACTGCCGACTGTCAGATGTCAACATCCGTCTCCTTATACCCCCATTTTGGGTTTTGGTTTCCTGTAGTTTGTTCAGATCATGCTCTCTACTGAGCTGGGGAAGAGGAAGAGGACCAAGCATTCTCAGGCATCTCAGTGCAGTTATGTAGTGTGCACCAAATGGCATTGGTCTCACCTGCCCACACAAATCAAACTTAAGGAGTTCAAATAAACCGCTCCAAACATGCCCGATGTAGAAGTCAGAGGAGGGTGCAACAGGTTTATGCTGGTAGCCAATGCCACGCTTTCTCCCTGGAGAAGGAGAAGTTCTCATTATTAGCCCACGCGCTAAATAATAGCAACCGAAACTACCTTCACAAGAGCCTTTACAACTTAATGTAGTCTCACTGGAAATCAAGTCCTTTTTGCCGGAGAGAAGAAAAAAAACAGCGCTATTGTCCCTTTTTTTTTTCTCCTCCTCATCATTAGCCGGGGTCCTCCCCATCATCTCTCACTCCAAGGAGGTGGAGGTGTTTTTCTTCGCTCGCTTCGTCCTTTTCAAGCCGAACGCACGGGCCCGCCTGGATTCCCGCCACCCAAATTCCACCTCCGTCGCTTTTGTCTTCCCAACAATACCGCCTCTGGCATTTTGATCACGGCTTCAAGGTCCCCGTCGCCCGAGCTTAGGTTGAAAGCAGGGAGAGAAAGGAAGTCCAATTAGGCTTTTTTTTTTTTCATAATTAATTTTCTGTGGAAACAAAAGCATTATAGCGTCCTTTTAAAAAAAAAAAAAAAAGAAGACAAAACCTGCCTTGCTTTTCGAGCTCCTGGAGGTAATTTGACATTTTGAGTTTGATGATTTCCTCCCACTCCAGGAGTTGTAATGACAAATCATCAGCAGAAAGGTCCTCCAGCCACTGAACTGCTTTCTATTGGCATTATTATCTTGTTATTTCCCACCCCTGTTAGTTGTGATGTATAATTTGTGATGTATAATTGACTAGTCTGCTGTTTACCAAGGGGGGGGGGGGGTTTGCCACAGGGGGGAACAAAAAGCCTGAGGGTTCCTAAACTGAAGTGTGACACGGACCATTTTAGCTAATGCTTGGAACTGCGGCAGTGTTTTGTTTTTTTTCCCTTCCTTGTTGTTCAACCAAGTCATCAAAGTATCGCTAGCTGTGCTGTAGTTGTTGCAGTTTCAATGCTTGGTGGTGAGCAGCTGCACCTCTTACCTACTGCATCACCAGCATACCCATAATCCCCCTGAACACGACCCTCATATTTCAGTTGGCTATAGTCTAGAGTCCTTGGGGGTTTTTCTTCACCAGTTACCACATTATTTTACAACGCTTTCCTCCCTTATATTGCGCAATAAACACCTTCCTCCCCGTCTCCTCGCCTCTCTCTCTCTCTCTCTCTCTCTCTCTCTCTCTCATATGCATCGCCGAAGAGCGCGTGTTCCCATGATGCTCGGTGAGGTCGACGGATAGCAGGCTGAAAAGTCGAGGCCGATCAGTGTAACTCAGCTCCTCGGTGGCCGTTCAGTCCAAGGTAGCTTCGAAAGCTGACGGAGTCTATCATCATCAAAAGGCCATACGTACCCCCAGAAGCACAACCCCCTCCCCTCCCTCCCTCCTCCTATTCAGGCACCTAGTCAATTCACATTAACCCCCCCCTCCCACACACACACACACACACACACACACACACACACACACACACACACGGCACATCTTACCAAACCCGTGCAGCTAAATCGTCGGTGCCAATTTGACTCAGACTCTTCAAATGGAGTTATATAAACACTCATCTGGAGTCTACCTTCATTTGACGGTAGCTTTCCCCCGGCAGCATCGCGGGGGGAGGGGGGGGTGGGGGGGTGTCATCTACTGTCACCCGGTTGACACTCACACCGCCTCAAAAGCAATAATGTCACTCTCAAGATCAGCTACCATGAACGCATCACGTATTTTATTATTATTTTTTTTTTAATCTTTGAAATATTTTTAACTTGCTATTTTGTCCACTGCTGTAAACGTTCTCCAGGTGACAACACCCATTTTACACGATTTTATTTTATTGATTCCCGTGGGGGAAATTCGGTTGTTGATTCAGCAGGGAAACAGAATATAAGCGCACAAAAAGAATATAAAAATAAGCAAGAAAAGCAGTAGCAACAATACAGTCATATAACCAAGCTATAAAATAGAGAGTGTGTGGATTACTGACATTAATGGATTTGTTTACAGTTGTTACTTGTCTCACTTAACTATGAAATACGTCGTACAATAAGACCAGCAACATGACACAGAAACTCAAATATGATTAGACGTTGCACTTGGTCATGATAAGGTTTTCTACTGCTGCAGCACCAGAAGGACACAGGTTTAATTCCTGCAACAGCCAGACGTCCTGTCAGAGAGACCTGAACGAGACGCTGAAGCCCTATACCTGTTCATTCATTATCTCTGGAGAAGATCCTGTTCTTAAGCCCTGTCAGGACGGGATTAGTATCGCAGGGCAACGCTGGTAATGTCATTTAGTGCATTGCACATCAGTGATTTTAATGAACGATCCAGACAGGCATACAGGGATTACTTTATTGCTCCCATCAATTACTGGACGGGCTTTCCCGTCAGATCCTGAACTATACGTCTGCCAAGTAAACTAGGCGCTACTAGAATTGACAGAGGATGTGGGAGTAAAGTAAAGTAATGTAAAGTACTGTCAAGAGTTTTATAGTAGCTCTTTATAGTACATTTTTCGATATTTAGAAACTTTTCATTTTGTTATTTTTGAAAGCATCTTCACTTGTGCTTAAGACTTTTGCAGAGTTGCATGCTATATTTAAAAGTTAGCGCCAAAAATGCATTCAAAATGTTCCTCTATATATTCCGCCACTGGCTCAATCACATGTCACAATCACAATCACAAGAAGAAGTCCCCCAGGTAACATCAGTCCTGTGGGAGTAGGGCTTTAGAGACCATAAGGCAGAGGGAACTGGTTTCACCGTCTTAAGATATCTAAAAGGTATCACGTATTGTTTGTCATTGTTCCGTTAAAACACGGCTCCTTTCCGTTCACTGTTTGTTTCTCTCAGTGCTCAGGGTTTTCCGAAGACAAAGACAGCCTTTCCTCTCTTTTTCGAAATCAATCTCGCTTTACTCAAGTTTTTTCTCTCCCCTTTTTGCCTGAGAACCTTACCGAACAACACCACGACAATCTGTTTCAGCTAGCTCTCTTCTCGTATTTTTAGCCGTTACTTCGCCTACAGCCAGATCTTAGCCAGATCTCCGCGGGACTAGTAGGAGATCTCCAATCACCGAGACCCCCGCCTGTCTTTCTCTACTCAACCAATCAACATTGCCTCTCTTCTGTTCGCGTAGCATGCTATGTGGCTCTGCGAACCTGCTAATGCAAAGTGCTATTTTCCTCATCTCCCACTTGCTGGCAAATGATTTGGAGTATGTGCTAATGGGTGAAATGAGTGATTGGGCATCAGAAACTCCAGGAACTCTTTTTTCCCCTGCAAAAATACCTCATTACTGACAATATTCAATATGACACCCACCTTATGAATCTGGTTCCTTCTTTTGTTTGCTTTGCCTCTTTTATTACCGGCTATGAAATGTGGGAAAATATGCCAGACAGGGTTAAGCCACAGCCTCCTTATACCATCACATTAAAAGGCCTCGCAAGTTTCCTCCTTATTATTCTTCTTTTTTTTTTTTTTCTCCCCCTATACAACAGTGAAAAAGGTCCCTGCGGATGTTCCCTTGGCTTTTATGTCACACGCTATCTGACTGATACAAGGAAATGTCATCCGAATCCAAAAGCAACAAAAAAAACAAAAAACCAACCTGATTATTCCGTGAAAGGTCACCTGTGACATAGTATCTCTAAGATGAATTTGTAACAACACGAGGCGTACCAAGTCACACCGAGTCACTCGTGTCTGCCTCCACTCAGATGAAAACAAATAAAAATAAACAACCGGCTGCGTGACTTGAGAGATTTCATCGCCTTTGGATTAGTCGGCCATATGTAATTCAACCGCAACTCATAAAAGTACCGTTACGCCTTTAAACCTGCCCAGAGTGAAACGTACACAATCTCTAGATCGTCGACAAAAACAAAACATGATGTCTCCATCGACCGACCTGACTGCGCGTGAGTCATTTTCGTTTTCCCGCCACAGGTTGACTGCCTCGTTTCTCGCGGGCAGGCAGAAGACATAAAAAAGATTGCTTTTTTTTTACGGGGCTGTGCATTTTTAAGGAGTGCGGCGTGCGTTTCTTTTCTTTTTTCGGCTGACTGGAGTGCTACAATAACACCGTGGGTGACGCGGGGCGCTTTTTGCATTGTGCATCGGTGCAGCGCCCCCCCTCCACAGAAGATTGCTCCCTTTTCAGACGGCAGAGGCAATTTCAAGCCAGGGCGACGTGGCAGGAAAAACCGCAGGCGTGAGGCAAAATAGTGTACTGTACGTCTTCTGATGATTTACTGTATAATGCATGGCAAGGTGAGGTACAATGCAGGGCGGGGGAGACGAGTATAGCAGTATAGTGTATACATTCATCCCCCCTGCTGAGCGTGGTGCAGATTTCCATTGGAAAACCGACACACACACACACACACAGCTTTCCCTCTCTCCTAATGAGGCAAATTATTAAAATTATTTTCTCCCACAACCTATTTCATGTATTTCCTTTCCAGAAATAATTGACGAATCTTTTTATGTCTTTTTTCTCTCTCTCTCTCTCTCTCTCTCTCTGGTTGACATTCATTTGTAATTGCTAAAGATTCAGCCTCTGCCTGGAAACGTTGCGGGGCATCACAATAGCGGGGGCTTTATTTTCCCTGTCAGTCTTTCGACAATGGGAAGGCAGAGAGGGGGGAGTTTACAAATAATTACCGGAAGACAATTTTTGCCTTTCTTCCTCGAAAAAAAATAAAATAAAATACACACAGTCCTCTTGGGGAGTAATTACAGTGAGTATTGACATACAACAATTATAGAATTATAGCTGTTTGCGGGACATTTGCTCCACTCACGCACTGAATTTAGTCTCTTTCCCACTACCTTTGTTTCTGCTTCCTGTGTACTCGCTGAAACTAAAAAAGTCTCTTGCATCAGTTTCTCTGTTTCACGTCTTGTACTGTAAAATGCAAGAGCTGCAGGAACGGCTTAGTTGGGTGGAGAGGCTGCTCCTTCGCCGGACGGTCGCGGGTTTACAGTGCCACGTGCCCTCTCTTGAGCAAGGCACTAAACCAGGCGCCCTTGGACCTTAAATGTAAAACCACAGAGGTTGACTGTTTTCATATCCTTGCTTCAAAAGGCTGCGCTTGAAAGAAATGATGCAGAAATTCTAGTCTCTTCTCACTTCTCTCACTTTTTTTCCTTACACACAAATTGAAACCCTCGATCCTTTCCTCAGCTCAGCTCAACACACTGATACAGACCTATCCCCCCCCAACCCCCCTACACCTCCTGCTAGCTCCCAGTTGTGGAGGGAGAGAATAAACTCATGACTCTTTTGCAGTGTCCTTATGGAGGTGAAAACTAGGCTAACCTTCCAGACTGTCTCCCTTGGGAGGAAGTGGCAGCTGTACAGAACCGCACTTGCCCTCCCCAACACATATACAACAGACATGTGCACACACACACACACACACACACACACACACACACATAACCCGTTAGTTCTCCTGGGTTCTGTCTCAAGCCAAGCTGGCCCATGAAGCTAAACCCAGGCTGGGGTAATCCCAGTGGGGCTCAACTCTACCACAGGCTCTCCCCTCAAATCCTATTGGGCCAGAATATCCAGAGAGAAACTGCGGCACAACTCGGGAGGGGGGGAGGTGGGAGGGGTTTTTTTGTAGTCACTGCCATATAGTGTGGTCCCTATGGAGAGAGAGGGAGGATGGGAGACCGGGCAAGAGCATGCTCAGGGAGCTAGGATGCCAAGTGTAATGGAGGGGCCCTTCGCAACCTCCTGCGGCCCCAGCTGAGACTGGCCCCCAGCTGTGGCTCCTCACCCACTTCTCAGTTTGCCCCTCACCCTCTTGCGCACAAGGGGGGGGAGGTTAGCAGCACGCTACACACACACACACTTGTGCAAGAGTTCAGATTATAACTGCATCACCACCGCGATCATGTTGCCCCCCCCCCCCAGCTCAACATGTAAGAGAAGGAAGTGCAGAATCAACACAACCGGTCCGCACGGGGGCAGTTTTTAAAAAATAAAAAAAAATGTTTTATCACTCGGAGCATTCTGGAAGCGCAACAATCAATTTCAGACTAATCCGACAAAATGCCACGGTCATCTAATCGGGGAGCGAGGCCACTGGGTTTCCCTCTGCATCGCCACACGCCGAATGCGCCGGCCGTTGGCGTGAGGGGGCGAATCAGAGGACACCAAGGAGAGAGCCTGTCGAAACAAGCAACGACGACCGGGAAGGTGGAGATAATTGCATTCCGCATTTACACTGATAAATATGTGAGAACTTGTCAATAGGGCTACGGGGCAAAACAGTGAGCATTGTACTAGCAGTAAATGAAATGATGATAGGGAGGCTTTTAATTAGAGGTGTTACATGCAGGAATATCTCATTGTTGTTTTGCTGGGAAATGAGCCGTGATGACACAAGCTAATGCTAGCAACAAAAAAAAGAAAAAAGCGATGCCTTTCCGAACAGTAGCCCCTTTGGTTTTGCTTTCATTTGCTGCCATGTGAGAGTTTTGTGTCCTGACTGTGTTAAGAATGTACATGCGTCTAAAAGATTATTGAGGATAACACACAAAAGTCCAAGGTTCCTTTTCCACTGACGTCTTGGAAGTTCACAATTATCACAATTATCACAATTTATTTGACCGTTGAAATCCAAAGAAAATCCTTCGCGCAAATGACCTCACAACCTCAAAACACACAATCCATCCGTCACCTTCAGGGACCCATTATAACATGGATCATGTGTAAGCGATTTCGCAGTCATAAATATTTACACCTCTCATCCACGTGCAATCTGTGAACTGATGAAGTGGCCTAATAAGACCTCATTTCCCATCCCGCCCCACCCCCCCCCCCCCCCACCCCCCTGTGCAAAGCATCCAAAGGTCAACATCTGCTCTCGCCAGTTTGGTAATGTACTGGGAGGTGGGCGATGGCCGGGACGACAGAATGACATCATTAACTGGTAATCGCAATCTGAATAAGAAATGTGGAATTAGTGAAATTGAAATATCGGCAACAAACGAGTTCTACAGAGATGCGTTCAACAACACATCAGCGTTCTCACATGTCTTTATGTACAGTAAATTCTCTATGTGCATGTATGCAGGCTGGCGTACAGTATAGCTGCAGCTGTGGAGAGGGATGGTGGATGTCCAGCATTGTGCAGCGCAGTAGAAAAGTGCATCATGAAGCACTTCCACTGTGTGTAGGATGAAAGGCACATCAGTACCATACAGTATTAATCACAAACCGAGCCCCTGTATGTGTTGCAATATGCAATTTCTTACATCACATCAAACTCCATGGAAAAAAAAACTCAAACTCGAACGAGCGCGACTTAAAGCTGCGCCACCTCGCAACGTTGGCTGGCGGCGAAGATGCAACGGTTTGAGAAATGTAAACTTCAATACCCAGAAATCCTGCAAGGTGAAGTC